>OW121857.1:31200000-31800000 GCA_933228895.1 Platycnemis pennipes | reverse complement strand
GGTCGCTATGTGCATTAGCTAGTGGGGCACTTGATGGGATGTAGTAGATTCCGGGGCATACGTGGCGAAGCAGACCTAGTGATAAATCTGCATAAGGGGATTATGGGATCACCTATGAAGAATAAGATTCATTCAGTTTTTAATAAGTATAATAAGTAAAATATGATTATAAATTATT
Organism: Platycnemis pennipes; assembly: GCA_933228895.1. Taxonomy (NCBI): domain Eukaryota; kingdom Metazoa; phylum Arthropoda; class Insecta; order Odonata; family Platycnemididae; genus Platycnemis; species Platycnemis pennipes. Next base: position 31,799,822 of record OW121857.1, on the reverse strand, counting down.
TGATTGAACTTTCAAAAAGGGATCGTACAATGGGTTTGTAAATAATTTAACTCTTAATTTTCCTCATTCCAATCGAGAATAAAGTCCTAGGGATACAACAGGACCTTATCTGTCGACGCACCCGATAAAATCGGTCTACCTCTACTTCCCTTTGGACTACCTTCTTTGTCTGACTGTATCCGCGTGGGAGTCTCCGCTCTAGACTCCAAGCCTTATCTATCGACACTCTTTACCTCCCTTTCCTTAGATATCTCTCTCCCCCTCTCTATCCTTCTCTTCCTTTGCCCCAGGAAAGTGCTCTGGTGCCCCCAATCGACGTGAAATTGATACGCACCAACAGCTCCATTTCTCTACGCTTGCAAGGCCTAGAAGATAACCTCCGTTAAGTACGTAGAATGCAAACGTCATAAAACGAGTTTTAAATATAAAACAAGTACCTTGATACGGAAATTAGAAATGTCTTATTTTCATATTGTTAACTCCTTATGATGTTGGGAGTGGGAAGGAAAAATAATGGGCAGTATAGTGTTAAATTGCGAATAATGTTTTATCCTCCGAAAAATGCGTGGGTTAGGTTTGGTAAAACAAGTTTGACCTTTCCATTTTCCTCTGAAAACTCTTATTATATAAGCAGAATCTCATGTTTTGTTTTTCTTGTTTAAGCGTGGAACCTTTATGAGTCTCAACTTACTGTTATACGCGGAAAATGTCAAGGAGTAAATTTATTGTTTAAATGAACCATTAACTAATTTGTTGACCCTTAAAAGTAGTTCCATTCTCTGTATTTGTCGGGAGAAGCCTGTATTTGAAAAGAATATCATATCTGGTTTCTCAGCTCAATCTCCTTTTGATGTCTGTCTTCAAGTACTCAATAGACTTAATTAAATGTTTCAGGGTTATTACCCTCAGTTGCTGTTTTAGCTCATACTCTAGGCTTTCCAAAATTTAACGGTGTAAATTCCATTACGCTCGCGTCTCGTAATCATGTCACCTACTTAATCCTTTTTTCTACTCGAATGTCTCAGGCGGCCGGTGTCTCACTGTTTGCCGATAAACTTCAGCTAAATGCGTACATTCCAAAAGCTGAACCGCGAGAGATTATTTATCACCCCATGCTATGATTAAGGTGGCATTCAAAGCAATGTTAGCAAGCATTTACGTCACCTGCGATGCCGACTAATTATTGAGAATTTGATAATGGTTAACATTTACCATCAGAGTTCATTACGTAATATTTCAAGCAGTAACAATTTTTTGTACTTAATTATAATTGCGTTAAAGTATTATCAACTTAATATAATATTTTAGTTTCAAACGTACAAATATGACATTTATTATAACTACTGTCCCTTTAAATATATCATGCATGTATTTTTTTGTATAGAAGGTCCTAAATTGGTACTCCGTTTTAAAATAAGCCTAATCTAAGCGTTGTTACAGTAATTTATCCAATCTCATTATCCTCTTTAAACGTGCCGTTTATTATTATTTGTTGCCCACTGTTAATAGCCTTCGTGATTCTTGTGCGATTGCTTGTGGTGGAACACACTGAACGTGTATTGCTTTTTATACCTACCTAGATACTATTACGCGGGATTGGGGGAAGATATTTGATCTTGTCGATAAAGGCTGCGTTAGCATTTTTTCCCGATCGTGCGAAGACCCCTTCTGGACGGAGGAAGGGATAATGTGTGGGGGGTAAGGAGGGAGCAAGCGGTACGCGAGACGTCGATTTAGTCTCCTTTTTCTCACCGTTCTAGTAGTGATATTGTCGGGTGATATGTACCCTCAGTATAGCGCCTTCGATTCGCTCTTGGGCTGAAGGGCGGAATTATTTACTCTGGCAGAGGTGCATTTTTTTTGACGATCGAATACGAAACTATATAATGCTGGTTTTTTATATCCCATTACAGATAGTTGACACTCATTAGCTATCGTTAATATACTATCATTAATTTTATGTAAGGTGATTATTGTACAAGGTGATTCATAATTATCTCTGGGGGTTTGAAGATATGTTATAAAAATAACTATGGCAGATACAGTAAAACGTTGCATATCAGTACATTTAGTTATCTAAGACTATCCAAGTATGCATTCGTAATAAGCGCCTTTGGGCATTTGCAGACTCATTGTTAGAAAGAAAGCGCTGGAAAGGATCGAACATGCTGTCACTGTTATCGATCGTGCTTTTCTGGTATGCGGGTGGCATTAAGTAGAATATTGGATTGATGTATGTCGTGTCATCAAGGGTGCAGATATCGAGCGCATGCGTTAATATACATGCGTTCAAAACTTGGGTAGTATTTTAATATACTGGTATACTACTCTTTTCTATACCTGATATAGTTAGTTATATGTATAAAAGAATATTTACATCTGCTATATTATATCTGAGTAGTTGAATGTAGTAATTATGTATCAAGCTGTATATTAGGGTGGGCCGAAAAAAGGTTTTTTTTCCGGATCAAATTTGCCCTATGCGGGAAAGTTGTGTACTAATATCAGGATCTCGCATGCAAAATTTTTTCGAAATCGGATAATATTAACCACTGCCGCCCGAGCTCTAAAGTTTAAAATTTTGCGAAAATTCAGGCGGAAATGGGAAACAAACGGTTATGGAGAATAATTTGTTGCGAATATTGGAATATTGGTAAATATCAACGATAGATACATGTTTTTAGATTACAACACTGAAATGTAAAGTTTATTTGACGAAATATATGGTATATACGATGCCTAAGAATAAACAGCTAATTTAGAGTGTAGGCAACCCGCACAACGACAAAATTTTTACACGCTCCAAGCATCACTTCAAATAGATCACTTTTGGGAGCCGTATTTTGGATAAATTAATATTTTTTCGAATGCAGTTCCTTTATAAATGTCTCATACTTCATTTGGGTATATATAATACATTGAAACAGACGAAAAAGCGGTACGTTTTGAAACTAACTTAAATTGTGGCGAAGAATCACGGCCTGGTATTCATCACAAAGGTGATTCTAACATTTAATTTCCTCGGTATATACTGTAATATCCAATAATTGATTCTTGCCCCCGTGAGATACAGATATTCTTCGCAAATCCAGCGAATTCGTGTGTCGTAAATGCCTGTGAATTAGATTGCAAAAGGAGTGGGTGTTCACTCGGAGACAAAGCGGGCTGCGCGCTGGGAAATATACTACGAATCAGACATTTTAATACACTAGTGGAGTCCAAACGAATTCTTTTGTTAAAAAAGGCTGATATAGCTACGATCTACTCATCAGAAGATAGTAGCTTTTTCTAAGAACTTTGATAAATTGTGGTGGTTCACTGTAGGAAATGATTTATCTCTGTGTACGGCATATACGTGCTCCTCCAACCGGCACTTCCTTGGAAAACCGGGAGTTAACTAGTCCCTAAGCGATAGTAGGTACAGCTAGTTCGACGTGAGTCAGGTATGATAAAGATAGCCAGTGGTAGAGCTAAGGAAAGTATGAATGAGACGGAGGACGGAGGTTATCCTTATCTGGCCCCAGCGATGAGTTGATCGTGAATACTTCGGTGATAAAATGGCATAGAATTCTCATACAAGACATATTCCATTGTAAACCCCTATAACTGATGTTAAACTCCTTCATCTCATGCTGTTACTATCGTTACTCATTAACTCACCATATTCGTTGCAATATTTTATTTTCCTTGGGGATTCCCATCCGTTGTCGGACAAGATGCGTATTTCACTTCATAAGCTTGAGGTAGTCAGTCAGATGGTATTCTTTGCTGTGAGTGAATAACTGCATTGTGCAGCGTACTGTGGTTTCGGTTGCAAGAAGATTAAAGCAATGGCAAAAATACAGAAAAAGCTTGAAAGGTGTGGATGGGAGTGCCTGATATTTGGTGCACCCGTAAAGTTCGCGGGTAATGTTTTGCCTTCTTATGAGGAGATGATGAAAATGTATTTGTACTCTCGGTACATTCAAGAAGAAAGAGGAAATACCGATACATCTGTGCCGGGAATCGCGGAGACGGTGGATTATGCCATTGAAGACATTTGGAATAGATCCTCTATACCAGTTGTCGGACAAAAGCAAATTGTTAGACGAATTATTCAATACTATGGAAAATACAGCAATAATCTTCGATCTGTCAACAAGAAGACTTTCGTTGATCTGAAGCAAGACTTTCCTCGTCACGCGTATCAGCTGTTTGATGTTGCGGCATGTAAATTCTCTAGTGGAACTGATTGTGCTTGTGATAATACCACCAAACTGCCATTTTTAGAACGTGTATTCCTTCAGGACCAGAGAAGTGATAGAAAACTGAATATCAATGCCATTGAGGTCCAGGAAACTAAAAAGAGGGAGAGGAAATAGAATAGGTTAGAGAGAAAAAGATCATCAGAATGAGCCACACTAACTGAGCAAGAAGTTCGTGAGATTTGGAAAGTCTCAAGTGAAGAAACGTCTGCAGATGAAGAATTACGCGACGCAAGTGATGCTGATGATTTTTTTGGAAAAAATGTTGGTGTAAATAATTTATATTTGTCTAGATTTGCGTCTGCCTGTGATTGATTCTGTATATCGAAACGAGCTGCTGCAGCACTCGCATCCGCGCTTCTAGTTGATATCGGGATGGTTTCTCAAGGAGACCACGTGCTTTTTCAAGTGGGGAATGCCTGGAGAGTCTTTCAGCGAGAAGTCCGGGGAAAATGTTCCATTCCAGGTGGACCTCTACAGCAATTCGTATTCTTCGATTTTATGTTTCAACCAAAACTCCTTCAAAAAACAGATGACATTGGCAACTTCTGTGATGAAAGTATAAACTTCTATGTGGTTCGCGATAAAATTAAGACCACAATGCACGGAAGGCCCGAAGAATATCATGAACATGATACATTTCATGAAATATATGGATCGAGACATCAAATTACGCCTTTACTCAATCATTCGGTGAAACGCTTTTTTTGCTCGCCCAGAGAATGTTGTGCTTGTAATGCTAGCCGAAGAGAGAAGACCGATCCGTGAAATGGCCGTCGAAAAAATATTAAAATCAGAAGAAGGAATTTAGGAAATTCGAACTTCCAACTATGAATTTTGATGCACAAGATTACGTCTACTTAGTTGACTGGAAAACAATAGCGGTAACTCAACCACCTTTAATAGCTGATATCATAAGCAAAGATTTGGGGGATATTCTGAAGGAAGGGGCTTTGTTGAAAGTACCCCCATTTGCATGCCACACACAAGCAGTTGAAGGGATGGTACAAATGATCACGGTGGCGTCAAAATCCGTGTGCAGTCCAGAAAACAGGCATGGATGGGAATTATCATGCATTAAAGGCCGAAAACTTCAACCAAAATTTGAAAATAAAGCACAGCATAAGGTATAATAAGAACCAGTGATAGGCAGATACCTAAAAACGTGCCCTATGGAAGGGTGGTTTGGGAGGGAACGGGTGGAACTCGATAGTAGCCACCTCCTCGTGGTGAGTTCTGGGTAGTTTCTCCACGAAAATAGCAAAGAGCTACTTAAATAAATACTTGGAGATCAGGCTGTGCCTTTATCCTACCTTGATTAACTGATTTTTTTGTGATAATAGCTCAACATGCATAAAATTCTTCATTGTAATTGAGGTTAGTTTAAAAAAATTTAACTTTACCGTCTGTTTTAATATATTATCTACACCCAAATGAAGTATGAGACATTTATAAAGGAACTGCATTCGAAAAAATATTAATTTATCCAAAATACGGCTCCCAAAAGTGATCTATTTGAAGTGATGCTTGGAGCGTGTAAAAATTTTGTCGTTGTGCGGGTTGCCTACACTCTAAATTAGCTGTTTATTCTTAGGCATCGTATATACCATATATTTCGTCAAATAAACTTTACATTTCAGTGTTGTAATCTAAAAACATGTATCTATCGTTGATATTTACCAATATTCCAATATTCGCAACAAATTATTCTCCATAACCGTTTGTTTCCCATTTCCGCCTGAATTTTCGCAAAATTTTAAACTTTAGAGCTCGGGCGGCAGTGGTTAATATTATCCGATTTCGAAAAAATTTTGCATGCGAGATCCTGATATTAGTACACAACTTTCCCGCATAGGGCAAATTTGATCCGGAAAAAAAACCTTTTTTCGGCCCACCCTACTGTATATCAATGTCAACGTACACCAAGAACCCGAGTTTTAGCAGTGCCGCATATGTATTTCCATTTTTGAATAGTTAATATTTTTCTTCCTTTGCTAATAGCTGGTGGTTTTTAATTTCATAATCAATTCTGCTAATAGCTAGTAAAAAGAAAACTAAGGTATTGGCATGCAGTAGGAGAAAGGAAGGCAGGACCAATGTTAAACTAGGAAAACAAAAAATCGAGGAGGTGGAAGAGTTCTGTTACCTGGGAACCCGAGTATCCAGCGATGGACGTAGTGAAAGAGAAATCGCCAGTAGATTTGCCCAAGCGAAAAGGGAATTTTACCAGAAGATGATTCTGCTTACAGCTGCAAATACAAACGTGGAAGTGAGGAAACATTTCATTAGAACATCCATCTGGAGCATTCTACCATATGGCAGCGAAGCACGGACAATAACAGCAGCAGAGAAGTACAGGTTGGAAGCATTTGAAATGTGGTGCTACCGAAGAATGATGAAGATAAAATGGATCGATCGAGTGACAAATGAAGAGGTCTTAAGAACAGTGGGAGAGAAGAGATGTCTTCTGGAAACCTTAAAAAGAAGACGGGACAACTTAATAGTCCACATCTTAAGACACGATGGCCTGATGAAGACTATCGTCGAGGGAAAAGTGAACGGGAAGAATGGAAAAGAATGGCCTCGTATGAGGTATATGGAACAAGTTGTGAAGGATGTAAAAGAGAGGAGCTACGTCAATATGAAGAGGTTGGCCGATAGAATAATTGAGTGAAGGACTACGTCAAAGCAATCCTAGGATTGTTGACCGATTATTATGAGGAATAGCTGGTGCGTCATCTCCTTGCCCCTCACTGCTGATCAAAATCTCTTGAAATCGAGTGATTCTCTTGCCTATTGCCGTTCGTTTATCGTCCTCAGGGGCAGGTGCGGCTCTCCTGAATCTTTCGTCTACCAGGCACAACTTCCTGCGTCCTTGTTTTAGCTTCTGCGAAACCCTGGTCAGAGCAGCCGCGCTATCTTTCCCGCCGTGGTCGAGTCCGCCCCTCGTTGCCCTTTCCTAACTCTCGTCCCATCGTCCAATGCTCCAATGTCCCTTCAGACCCTTCTTTTAATTAAGGGTCACCGCTAGGGCCTTGGTCACCTCGCTTGACCAAGTCCACTTCTTTGCTCCTGTGTATGAGGGTAGCCACTTCTGACCACGGGGCTAATTCGTTGCCGTGCCATCCCCTTATCAGTCTCTCTCTCTCCATGGCCTTCCTCTCGATCCCTTTTTTCGAATCATTCAGGGTTTCCACGAACGAGCGCGGGCGGCTTTTCCTTTTGTATCACTCCTCCCCTCCCGCCCTGCGTGGTCAGTCGTGTAATAGGTGAGTCCAAGAGAAGCGGACTAAGTTTCTTTGGATTTACGTGTCCTTTTCGGGAGTACGCAAAGTAAAAATGAGATTTCTCGCAAAAAATCAAAAGCAAGAAATCAGTAAGTTCCTGTGTATGTGACGCTTTTATTTCATCATATCGTTGAGAATCTTACCAAATTTACGCTGGAGCGTGTAAGTTGTTGTAAACGTTAATTGATTTCTGTTTGGATTTTTTCCACTAATAGGTACTACTCATAGCTAGCTAATTAATTGTTCTGTATTTTTTTATTCATGATGTTTTTTCGTGGTAGGTGTATGCGTTGTTATTTTTTATTTCTTGTTCATACATCGGGGTATTATGGGCGTATTAATAATGAGCACAGAAAATAGCCTTGTGATTTCACGTAGGGTAGTATAATAATTCCATTTTAAGTCCGCTTTCATCTTTCATTCTGAAAGCTAAACGATACAACAAGTACTTTCTTGATTTTCTATCGATCGTCTTGTTCTCAATTCTATTAGTTCGTCTACTTCTAATGAAACCCGATCTTATTTCTCTACACAATACCCGTGGCGTCAAAGGATAGCAAATAAAATAATTTGCCATATTAGATCATGTCATGTACAAGTGTCAACATGTATAGTGACGAAAGAAAGTATGTGCGTACATAACTGCGGATTTGGGAAACAATTTTTCAGTTTTCCGACGAGTCTCATGACGCGCACTTGGTGGAGTCGACCGTTTTACATTATGCACGAACTAATTCGGAAAAAAAATTTTTTTTCGTCCCGGGTCGATATAAAATTCTGACGGTCTCCTTTATTCTGATATCCTGGGCTCTCGTCGTCCCTTCGTACTTGCTTCGCCGCGTCCCCTCTCAGTTTCCCGACCGCTGCACCCATCTTGTGCCCTCGTCACCCTCACCCGACGAGCGCGAAGCGTGTTTTTAATCGCAGTCAGCCTTCCATCCGACGACGGGAACCGAGCCTTGATGCCCTTCACCGTCAACGTCACCTTCTCCCCGTCCATTTTCGCTGCGGGGAAGTGAGAGGGGTGGAAAGGGAAGTGGCGAGTCTTTTTTTGGGGGAGTGAGAGGGGAAGGATCTTAGTAAATCCCCCTCACCACAAAAAAAAACGGTGCCGTCTCAAGAAAGGGGTGAAGTAAGGATGGAGGGCATTTATTTTTTCTTCGAAGAAAGTGCGAGACTTGAACGAGGTGGAGCTGTCGGAGCGGGTTAAACTTCAGAGTGGGAAGGTAATTGTGGCAGAGAGTTTGGAAATAAGGATTTGGATGATATGCAGTTGGGGGTTTTAAGGCTGTTCCAGTGGTACATACTTGCATGTCCTCTGCCGTACTTCTTTTGCCCCATATAGTACTGAGTACCTAGCCAAGAAATATCTAACCGTATCTCAGCGAAAATATTTTCAACGATTTAGAAAAGTTCCAACTAATTGTAATCTCTACTGTTTACCTTTGATTTCAGTGAATAGAACAAAATGTCAAAGTTGACGGCGTAGGTATGAATCATGCCTGCCCTTTTAATGACGTCGTCTTAGACTTTGACGTCACCTAATCAATAAACAGCGAAGAGCAAACCAAATACAACGATTCATTTGATGGTTCTGCATTTAAAAATATAAAAGCCTTTAGGGTCCAAAATTATACTATTTATTGTAAATTATTATTTAGTCCTCTAGCTTTTTCCAATATCCAGCTCCCCTTCTGGTTTCCCCTTGAGAAGTAAGTCTTTCTTTGCCTTCTTGGTATTGTGCATTATTATGATGTGAATAATGCCAGCTTGATTCTATTTAAATTAATAGCTTTTCTGTGTTTTGGGTAAAGTCTCTATTTTATCTATTGGTGGAACAAAAAAATCTTATTTGAAAGTAGGGAACGAATGAAATTAGTAAAATTCAATGATATTTTTAATCACGGCTATATTCATTTCACCTTAAAGCGGTACATGTTTCGGTACTCTTCCCTTTGTCTTCACGTGAGAAATAAGCACGTACAAACTACATTGCCATTGTATGTTTCGTTGTCATAAGGGATCAGCATTCTAATTTTACTTCAGGGACAACGAGAGAATTCATATTCATTTCATGGGAACGGAAGTCTTCAACTTCCGAATCAATGTCAAAAGCGTTTTTCCTCGCATCGTGAAGCGGTTTGTTTATGACTGTTTCTGGGACTTTTCCACATCTTCCTCTCCATACCATCAGTTGTAGGTTTGTCGAGTGTGATATTCAAAACCTTTTAAATTAAACGCCTCTTAGTATGCTGATGTGAAGAAGTGAAAATGTTTGAGTGACAATCTTTTATTTCCTTCGGTCAGTCAAAACTCGTTTTGAAAACAATCGATCTTTAGTGTTTATCGCATTATACAATCAGTTAACGAAATTTGGCGTAATGGCAGGAGTTGTATAAAAGGTTGTGCCTTGGGTGTTTCATACTGCCAAGATCCATTGAATTCTTGAATTCACGGCTTTCGTTAGAGAAGCACTTTTCTCGCGACACGTATACAGATTGTATGAAACGCCGACCGCATCCATTTCGGTAAATTTTTATGAAGTGGGGATTAGGGGAGATGGTGGCAGCGAGGAAGTGGCCGAGCTGAAAAGGATGAGGCGGAAAATGAAATGGACGTTAGAGCGGGAGGGACTCCCGGGATGGAATGACCGGATGAATAAATAATTTTTACGCGCCTTGGAGCCAGTCCAAGAGGAGCGAAGCTCCGAAATATTGCTTTTTAAAATTAAAGGCCTGTAGCTGAGCGTATATTTTCGAAAGTTTTGGGTAAACAGTTGGGAAAATAATGAATGCCCTCAACACGTAGATTATTTAAGTATTTTAGATTGTCAGTTGCAAGATGGTGGTTTATTTTTTTACATACAGTAGTGAACGTATCTGTTCAGCAATTAATGGAATCAATTTGTATAGTACTGCTGCTGCAAAGCCAAGTATTACGTTTGTCAGAACAAAACACTACGATAAAATGCAAATGTAACTAACAAAAGCGTAAACTTGCCGAGTAACACTATTTATTGGCACATCAGTATTTATAAGAGAGAATTAAGTTTATATTGAGAATGGGAGGAGCGGAGCAGAAAACCAGTTATGTGCTTACTCTTGTGCTTTAGTAGTCATAAGACCTTATGTGTTCCCAATGGACCTACTAATCATGATTTTACATGGTCATGCCTTGGAAATGTTTTGTCCTCTATCGTTGCTTTTCTCCTGGCCTACTCTTTTTCGTGAATGGCCTCTTCATGTTCATCTCTTTGTGGCTGCATCTAGGCTATTGTTAGATGTAAGTGAACTCTAACCCCTTCCAAGTATCACACGATCTCATACTCTAGTCGTCTCAAATTCTCCTCACTCCTCGAGATGCGTTCGCGTTCCGGTCGCTTCACGATAGAGAGTTCATTTTCGATAATATGCTTCCTTTTCTTTCGTTCCCATCGGTGATTTCTTATACCTTTTCTATAATTCTTTCATTTCTCGATGGACCTTCTCCTCCCCCGTAAGGTTTGGGCATATTTTGCCTCAATTTCACCTAAAAAATGGAATCAATTGAGTAGGACATATAATGCCTAGTTTAAAAAAAAATGTCTCCTCCACATTGTCTGACCTTGCTGATTTGATACAATACCTACGGTAACAGGAAGTTCAAATTATTTTTCAGAATAAATATCGATCAAAATTAATTATTTTTTTCCCCAGAAAATCAAATGAGGTTCATTTTTAAGAATTACGGGGATATGTGTTAATTTTACATAGTTATTGGGGCTGTTTCAACTCTCTCATTTGATTTTCCGTTTTTTTCAATATTTTGACTTACAGTAGTGAATGTATCTGTTCAGCCAGAGGTCTGTCACTAAATCACTCGATTGTTAAACTATGCGTTTAGTTTTTTACTTGGATTTTACTGCACACAATTAGAATTCGAACATTTGAATTCATCTCAGTCTCCTTCTGGGAGTAACGACTACTTGACTGCAACAAATTTTGTGTCGTACTTTGGAAGTGTCGTACTTGTTCTTTTTGTTCCCGCGATCTCCTTTTTCTATGGCATATAAACATTACTGATTCTTTTAACACTAAGTTATGAATTCGGTTAAACCAACGAGTGTGTTTCGTAGCTCCGATCATTTTTTTTTGCTATTTGTGAGTTATCAGGCGTGTTTTCTCCTTTTCTCTGTGGACATTGTTGAAGCCGGGGTGTAAGGGTCGTGAGACTAGTGGGGTTGCGGTGGGAGTGTGTCATATATAATCATTTATGTGTATTTGAGTATCCGATTGAGTACAAGGATATTTGATGCATACGAATACGAATAGTTTAGCATATTCTGGCGGTTGAATATTAACTGCGGTATTCATCCAGATGCTCAACCACATATTTTCAACCTAGTACTAGAATACGTATAGCACTTTCCTATTTTGAGGGAGACAGCGCGGATAAAGATGCACATATCTTCGTTACCCTGGATGACTTTTTTTTCCACATGCTGGAGCGCGGGCAGGGATGGGTGGTTTAAAGATTATGTTCGCGAGGAGTCTGGTATCCGTGTACCCTATAGGGGGAGGGTAGCTGAGGGCTGGAACTTCAGGGGCTATGAAGAGCAGAGCCTGCGTATCGGGATGGGAGAATGGGTGGAACCGTGAGGTAGTGAGTGGAAAATAAACCAATTCACGGTGTCACCGCCGCCTGGGCCTTAAAAAGGTCAGAGGTCGCGGGCGTTATATGAGTGTCGGCCCCCGGGCAAAATGCATGGGTTCTCCCCTCCATCCCCGCAGAGGCGGGCAGACGGACTTCTCCCGCATCCCCACTCTTTGCCCCGCACCCACTCCCTCTACGATGCTTCTCTCCCTCGCTGGCGGGCGGGAGGGGGAGGGCGGGCTCAATCCCAGAAAGAAATGGGCCGTAGGCACCCCATAAATGCCCATGTTTGTGTCGCGTTCGATGGCAGTGTGGATGTCATCCGTTAATTTTCCGTGGTGATTCCTTTTGCGTATATCCAGCTTGTATCTCGACCCATGTTCTTTTAGCCCCGTGACTGGAAACGATTATTTGAATGATAGCAATAGGGGATATATACACATGCACATATATATATACATATCAGATATTTATTCGTGAGCTTTAGAATATTTTCTGTTCAAAATAAAATATTTTTAAGCCGCATATGTGTCATTTTTTAAGTTTACATTTTACGACTTAGATGCATCTATGGAATAATTTAATTGTAATTCAAATTTTCTCCACTCCTTTTTTCTGGCAACGCTTTTAAACCTGGTGCTCTTTTCTTTGCAGGTGAGTTTGGCCGATATGACATAATTTTATCCGAGATCCTCACGATGGTTCTGAGCCGTGAGTATATTCACTCCAGAAACAGGTGGTAATATCATTATTATTATAAGTAATATTGATTATTAATTTCGTCTCGCCGGAAGTAAAATGAACTCAAAATAGTTTATGTTAACTTCACACTTTATCCATTACCTGTGCTCAGCTTTTGTTAATTATGGTGGCAAATATCAGCCCAATTAATTTGAGTCGGACCTTCTTCTTGACTCGGCTTTCATAATTGAATGGTGTGGACCACTCTGGTTCTCACTTCCATACAATGTTTTGTAAAAAGATGAATCGTAATAAATTATACTGTTCGTGAAAGCATTTAGGGGTAGGAGTTGCTAATTGCATGGAATGTCATGTGTCCGGCTGCACATTACGTCCGAAGCATTTCCCTTGAGGTAGAACTTTCTCCTCCGGAGCTAAAACCCGCGTCCACAGTAACACTGCCCTCTGTCTCTTTTTGCTGTACTGTGACATAGCACTCTGGTTAGTCCCTTTGGAACATAACAGTTGAAAGGCGACTAAGGAATGGACCTGGGAATCGCCATGGCCTGCGCGGTAAAATGGAATAGGTCGAAAGAGTATTAATGAGCCGTCGGGTTATGGCATATTTATTGTGGTTTAAAGAGGCGTGTATTGCTGGCCACATACTATTAGTTTCCTCCCGCGATCAATATTTTCGTAAAACGATTAAAGTGATTATAAAAACGCTCTGATTTTGCTAGTAAGTATATTATATTCCCTATGTCATCCTTATCCTTATGTCTATCCTTATGGATTTGGCATAAGCTCTAGCATGGAATTTACATTTTATGAATTTCATATTTGCCTCTTCTTCTCTCCGCATTTTGCTCTTGATCTTCAGTAATTTTTGCCAGTGGGACTCAGAACTGTTGATTCTTTGTCCTTGTTGAGAGCTGGCTAATGCCGGAGCCGGACTTATCTGCACCCTTCCTCTTAATCCTTCCTATGTCATCCTCAATACCTCTTCTTTCCAGTCTGAGGCGCCTGGAAATGCCTAAAGGCCGCTTTACACGATACAATTTTTTGTACAATTTCATGTACAAACGCTTGTATGAGGAAATTGTACCGTGTAAAGCGGCAAATTGTGTGAGCGCTTGTGCGAATGTCTGAATGACTGTACGGAAAATGGATCCTGTTCTAATTCCATTCAGTCAAACATACAATTTCATTCAGTTAATATAAGCGTTTGCACAAGAAATTGTACAAAAAATTGTATCGTGTAAAGCGGCCTTAACACACTTGGAGCCACTGATGATCTAGCCACTGTCAATCAAGTCAAAATGTGGAATATGACCTAACCATGCACTCTCTCTGTGATCCAACCGGAGGGTTGGTTTTGATAGGTCAGGGTAGAGCTCACCCCGGACGCCCCGGACTAAGCCTACGGCGTGTTAATTTCACACATTCAGGGTAGGGGGGCCAGTTCCTTTCCCTGGGCCAACTCGCACAAGCCTGGAAATGCTGAGCCAAATCCACAGAAATTTTTGTGGATTTGGCTCTTTTTTCTTTCTGTGTTATCATGTTTTGCTTCCACTCCATATCGCCTGAATCTTCAGAATTAGTTTCCATTCTTCTTTAATTATATCTATCTTCTAGATCAGATTTCAGTGGCATAATTGAAAAATTAGGATTATTTTTCTGTTATTGCACTGGTATCCAAGAAAGTACTACCTTGCCTGAAATTACTGGAGCTACAGCTACACAATACCCTGCAAGCTACCATAAAGGTGTGTGGCAGGGAATGAATTCACACCAAGCGTGAATTACGTATCATGCATAAAAAGGATAATTATAATCTAGTCTAAACTTCACAGTTTAAAAAAATATTGGAATATTTTCGCAGAACGCGCGATGCTCTTCTTGCAAAACTCTCCTTTCAACGTGTAAAATTGTGAAATGCATCAAATGGCTCCCTGCGAACCACCACAATGGTGTGTGGCAGCGAGGTTTGGTCACTGGTCGTGAACGTTGTATGTGGGGAACGAATTTTCATTCCTTCTTCCGTAGAATAATTAGGGCAGTTTCGCTTTTCAAGTCACTTATTTCCGACGTGCGAATGTTGTATGAACTGGCGTCGTACTTAATTCCAGCCTTATTACCTGCGTGTTTCAATTAGAAGTTGTTTAGTGGAGGCGATGGACAGCCTAGGTCATTTGCGCCTTCTTAGGATGGGTGGGTTGAGAAATAGTTGTAGAAATTTAACTGTATCCGTACATCATTGACTCATTTTAATTTCCTCCTGGGCACATCTCAATAAAACCACTTTCTACCATTTAGCCTACATTACATCAACTCTTAAAATCCTGATGTTACCTTTTGATTCATTTATAATAGCTTATTTGAGAAAACGAAAACGAAACGGACGATACGCGACCATTCTTCAGCTACGGAATAGTAAAACACTGATGCCAACATCACAAGCCATGTAAATTAGGCAACTCATGCAATAATATTGACATTCCAACTTCAATAATAGCTCTTTATGCCAGATTCGGAATGAAAATAAATCACATGAAAACGAAAGTAATGAGATTTTAAATACCAAAAAGGGCCAGGTTAAATTTAAAAGGGCATAAGCTAGAGCAGGCGAAGCAATTTAGCTATATATGATAGATAGTCTATCTATTTTGGAGGAAAAGGGGTATGGCATAATTTAAGTCAGGAGGTGAATCTCATTGTCAAATTAAGCTATTTCTCGTATGTGTGAACCAATGACTGGAACGTTGAGGAGGGAAGTGAAGGGTATAATGTTGAACGTGGCACGGAATATGGCACGGAAACATGGGCTTTAAGACACGAATATGAGCATAATAAGGTCGTGGGTTTTCCCGGCGAAATAGCTGAAGAAAATCTTCTCGGGTTTTCCACTGAGTCAGGTTTCCCATGACCGACGTTTCGATGCTCAACTCGAGCACCGTCATCAGTCATCACTCATCTGTCCTGATGACGGTACCCGGGTCGAGCATCGGAACGACTGCCATGGACAACCTGACCCGGTGGAAAATCCGAGAAGATTTTCTTCGAATATGAACATAGACTTGGGGATGTGGGTATACAGAAGGATGGGGAAACAAATTGAAGGATCGCGAACTGGCCGCGAGAACCTTAACGGCGTTACCCGCTGAAAACGCACAATAGCAGAAATTCCATAGAGAAAAAATTATTCGCGTGGACCTGGATTTTTTCTCTGTGGAATTTCTGCTAGGATGGAGGCAGTAAAATGAGGCGAAATGAGGACGAACGATAAAGTGCCAGAGTTGGTAGGAGAATAGAGGAAGGTGATTGAGGAAATTAGGAGAAGGCAGGTGTGGAAGGAGAGAGTAATAAAGAGCTTAGTTTTTTTTGTTGGATGTGATTGAGGGAAGAATATTGGGAAAGCGGGGAAGAGGGAGGAGAAGAACGGGTAGTTTGGAAAGAATGATGGGAGTTAGGAGATATGAGGAGCTGAAGAGGGATATCTTGTGAAATGTATGGGTCGTGAGAAGAATTGAACCTACCTTCACCGGTAGAAAGGTAGTAATAAATAAACCTCAAATCCGAAGAATAAATTGAGGTAAAAGGAAGCGTGGCACAAGAGTCCAGATCACCCTTGGCAATTTTTGTGCGAATTTCGTCGTCACATTCACTTACAAGGGTATGGTGAACCTTGGTGCATATAACACACTAAACATAATAAGTATCGCATTTGTTTTTTATGCACACCTTTTTCTGGAACTGAATTATTACTATGTTTGCTCAACTTAGGATTTTGATGCCCGGTCTTCGCCCAACTAACGGCTGAAACTCACGAATAAATGAGAAATTGGGGAGGACTGGAACTTCATCACCACCATGGGTCTACCAACCTAAGATTGGTTCGACGTAGCTCTTCACTCGATTCTCCTATCAGCTAGCCTCTTCATACTCGTATAATTCTTCTTTTACACATTCTTCACTACTTTCTCTATATATGTATCTCATATGAAGGTCTTCCTTTGACCAGCCTAAGATTGGTTCGACGTAGCTCTTCACTCGATTCTCCTATCAGCTAGCCTCTTCATACTCGTATAATTCTTCTTTTACACATTCTTCACTACTTTCTCTATATATGTATCTCATATGAAGGTCTTCCTTTGACATTATACCGATTCACTTGTCCCTCGACTATTAATAATAATAATAATAATAACTTTATTGAGAACCTAGGATCTATGTCCCCTAGGTTCTAATGGAACACACATAACATTTGAATTATAATGTGATGCATTATATTAGATCGTACAGAACTATTCTATTGTCTTCGTCAGGTCCTCATTTCTCAAGATATATCCGATTAAGTTGTCCCGTCTCTTTTTACAAGTTTCCTGAAGACTTCTTTTTCTTCCACTCTCTTCATTAGTTACTCGGCCTATCCATTTGATCTTCATCATTCTTATACAGCACCTTCTTTTTCCTCAATAATCTTATGGCTTCCTCGTCATCCTCGGTGAATCTATTTTATCCATATCATCCTTCCATAGCCCCACATTTCGATGCTTCCAGCCTTGACTTCTAAGCTGCTGTTATTGTCCATGTCTCCCTGTTATAAATAAGCGCTCCCGAGATGTGTGTTCTGATGAATTGTTACCTTACTTTAGCTGTTTGGAAATTACTTGAACTTATGACGAGAAATTCGTGATCATTTACCTGAAAATGCCTTCACGTAAAACAAACTATACAAATTGTACAAAATTTCATGAATTCTTCCTGAGCTTCCCAAAATATCAGTCAATTTGGAGAGGGTCAAAAAAGCTGGCAAATTTGGGAAAACGCCTTGAGTAACTGTCGGCTTCATAAAAATGAATCTATTAGACAAACTCGACATCCGTGTGCGGGTGACCTTTTAACCAGCGATCTATGGGCTGCCAGGTGTTGCTTACTTCGCCACCGCGTTCTGCTGGTGCATGCCCACGCGGACCAGCGTTTAATTCCCTATCGACTCGCTAGCAAAATAGTCATTTGCGAACTTGTAGGAGGTTTTACATATAAATTTGGAAAAAGTATGCAATCGGTGTAGGTTGAATATATTTTCATTAGATGATGATGTCGACTTGACTTTGTTGGAGTCGTCATTCCTATTTGCCACGCCCATGAGTAGGAGGTAAAGTTTACCTTTCCACTTGCTTACAGAATGTAATGGATAGATATGGAAACAGCTAATTGCAATTCAATCTTTTCTGCGTCTAAATGAAAACCATTTTATGTTATTATACGTGCCGATGCTAAATTGTGTTTTGACGTAGATGAAACCGTACATTATTTTCTATGTCTAAAAGTACGCGGAGTATATTTTTCCTTAGTCATTCACATTCTTAGATTAGATTTATTTTTGATTTTCCCAATATTTTTGCATTGGAACCTTGTTTTGAAGAGTGCATTATTATATTGTATTCAGTATAATGGCTTAGAGTTGAGGTTAAACGATGTGAAATAACTTAGCATTTCGAGCACCTTAGCGTAATCCTACTGCGAAAACAAGATGCAATGATTCACAAACTGCTTCGAGAGAATTGATAGGATATCTTTATCGAGGAATCCTATAACTGCTCTCACGATTACAAGAGCTCATTTTCAATCTTCAGAAAGTCAAACATTATAGAATATGGTGGTAATTAACTATGCTGTTTAAATTTTATCGTGTTAATCATTGATTGCCATAAATTGTGTGCAAATTCATTTTTCTGCGATTTGTATTAATTTCTTGAGTTTCTGTGTGTAGGTTTTTCGAGGGACATCTACTTCCAAAAAGATGTAGCGTACTACAAAATTTTAGGAAACTACCTTCGTGATTCCATCCTCTTGCATCTACAAAAGGCTTCACAACCTCCTAATCTTTGCCAGTAAACATACATGAAATTTATTTGTGTTATTTTTGCTTGTCTCGATAGGTGAAATTAACGATTCCACGATGTGGAACCTTTTTAAAAGACGTATTATTTGGTTATCATTAACTATACTACTGGTCTGCTAGAGATGTTAAACATTTGAAATAACGTTTTCGTGGAATTACGACTCTCTTAAAAAATATGGAAATTACACCGTGGACTTTTAATGCATATTTGCGAAGCTGTCGACTGTGTGTTTATTTTGAAATCAGTTATTATCCGGACAATTCAGTCAAATTTATTTGTCCCTTTCTGTTGAAGGAATTTCGCACAAAACTCCCTTTCTAAAGCAATTCTCATATTGTCCATCAACAAAACTTATGATCTCCCTCGGAACGTGTCTCCAGAGCTTTTCGGGGGAATTTAGCTGTTCTGGTTCTCTTGCGGTCTTCATTGATCATCAATCCTTCCATTGCCTCCACGCAGCTAGCAGTAGCTGGGCCCTTCATATTAACATTATTCTTCTGTTTTACTTCCTTCGTTATATGTTTCTCTGTGTTCTATACATTTCACCCATACATTATGCCGAACTACAACTGTTACGCAAGAGCGTGTTGGAGGCTAATGTGCGCAAATTTAAATCTCCAAAACACATCGTAGGGAAAGATACATTTACCAGAGAATCATTCATTAGTCGACTATCAGGCCGATTCAGTGACTTAGAAGAAGAACGAGTGAAGTTAGCGCGTACCCGTGAATGGCATACCCTTTGAGATGGGCGACATGACTCTAAAACCGCATGAAGTTGCTAGCGGACGTGATGTATATGTACGATAATTCAAATTTAGCTCAGCCTGATGCGGCGAAATAATTTCCCTACGACACTGAACTTCGCTGTCAGAAATTGCCTGATGACTACAGCGAAAAATAAACTGGTTAAGCGATGACTTAAACGTTACCAGAAATACGCTGTATTTTTTTGACAATATGCCTGACGATACATGAATATATTGACTAGGATCATCCACAGAAGATTGGAACGAAAAGCAGAGGAGTTACTGGATGGAGAACAATTTGGAGTCAGGAAAAGCGAAGGCACAAGCAATTTTGGCTTATAGAGAAGAGAATGGAGAAGGGCGAACCAACTTTTATTTCGTTTTTGAATTTGGAAAAGGCATTTGAAAACGTGGATTGGAATTCAATGCTAAGAATTCTGGAAGGAATTGGAGTATTCCTCAATAACCGAAGAATTATCTACAGTTTATATGAAAAACAAATAGCTGTGATAAAATCGAGACCCAGCAGTAAAGAAGCAAGAATAAGAGGAGTAAGAAAAGGCTGCGCTCTCTCTTCCGTTGTTTTCAATTTTTACATCGGGAAAGTCATCGATTAAATCATACAGAAGGCATCAGGAGTGAATATTCACGGAGAAAAAAATTGCATGCTCTGTTTTACCGACGACCTAACAGTCGTGGCAGGGAAGGAAAAGGAATTAAAGAAGACTAAGTAAAGTAGAAATATATTGCCCAGGTATTAGAGTCAACTGAAGATAAATTATGTATCCTCTTTACGTATACCCTGAAACCTAATTGCAAGAAAGCAATTCCAATTTATTTGTAACAGCTTTGAAACTTTTATCATTTTATTTATCTGGCAATAACGATTTTAAAAAAGAATTGAAAGTCCTTTGGATGATATAACTCTGAAATAAGTAATAAACATCTGGTATGTGTAAGTTTCGACCTTACAACGTCTGCGTAATAGGAAGAGCCCGAAATTGTTCAAAGGACTTGAGTTCCATAGAGGCCATCGAATCTTCGAGGTGGAGCGCTACATCTTCAAATTTTAGAGCCAGTACGTGATTGAATCAAGCCTCTTCCTCCTCACTGCCCCGTTTTTGCCACCTAACTTCACGACTCCGTCTTTCCTGTAGTGGGTTGCTGTGATTGGTCGTTTGTTTATTATTTTTCTTTTCGTTTCCTATTAAACGGATCGATTAGTTTACTTTTTCCTCTCGTCCACTTAGTCTTTTTTCTACTCTACAAAGGAAATGTACACATTTTTATGTATCTAACGCTTATGGTGATGGGTACGTAAACTAAGGGTGATGATTTAAACTCTGTCATGTCATTAAAAATATTTACATTCTGAGATTTAGAATGTTTTACAATTTCGTATCGTGCTGAAAAATCCAGTTTAAAACTTTTGTCACACATGTAAAGCATGAAAATTAAAACCTACGGTATATCCAGGGGCGGCGTTGGTACTCAGGGGTTCGGGCCGCTACACACCCTGAGGGGCCCGGTTTTTGTGACCCCCCCCCCCTCCCGCTTTTGAAAAAATTTGTGCGTTAAAAACGCGTTTCAAGTCGTTAAGGGCAAAATATTGGCAAATAATATATGAACGACATAAAAATTTTCGGTGCGATAAACGTCTTATTTTATTTACGTTAAAATCAAACAGAACAATAATGTATTCAATAAAGGGCCCGAGCGGGAATCCCCGCCTTCCGGCCCTGGCCACGCCGCCCCTGGCTATGTCCGGTGTCTATCACATGTTTGACAAAGTTAGAATTATCATCTCGGTTTTTTGCACACCTCTTGTGTTCATTCACACGTGTGGAGAACTTCCGTCCAGTTTGTCCGATGTATGCACCATTAGAACACGAGCACTTTAACATATACACATCACTCTTTTGTGAAGGATCAAGTGTATCTTTGGAATTAAATAGTTATTTATCTAAATTTGAGGGGTTATAATAACAGACTCTTTAGCTATCCGGAGACAATCTTTTTACGATATTGTTAGTCATGTTCTCTAGGAATGAAAGTTTGCACCAATGTTTGGGTCTGTCAGGTGAGATCTTCGTGAGGGTTGTTAAGGAATTAATGGCCTTGTGATATAATTTTTTGTTGACTAGTTTTTGACCCACGTTAATGTTATAGCCATTTCTTTTTGCGATGAATTGGATAGTTTTTAATTCCTTACGGAAACAATCTTCACTCAAGGGGATGGAAACTAGTCTATGTAGCATAGCATGGAGAGCCGACAGTTTGTGGGAATGTTATTGGTGGAAAGAATCGTTACAAATGATTATGTCGGAGCAAGTGTCTTTACGTTAAATGGGAAATTGGTGCCTTTTTTGAGCTATGGAAATGGTTAAATCTTGGTATTCAAGTGGTCTCTACCAATTTCCATCGTAAAATTGATTGAGTCATGGGGGAATCTAAAAACACCAGTAAGGTGTTTAACTGTCTAAGACTACCAGTCAAAAGGCAGATGATGTCATCCACGTATCTATAATAGTAAAACTATTTTTATAAGCAAATTATTTGAGTTAAAAAGTTTTTCTTCTAAATTGACCATGAAAAATTAGGCTAGTAGTAACGGTGAGAGGGGGGGATCCCATGGATAGACCAATACGTTGTCTGTGAAAATTACTATCAAATAGGAAGTAGTTCTGTTCGATGCACATGGTTAAAAGTACCTTAAAGTCACTAACAACGCCACCGCTACAATCTGCTCTTCTTAACCAGTCTGTGGCTATATAAATCTCCTCCTGCCCTGGACCGATGTGAAGAGATTTTTGACTTCGAAAGACACTAACTTTCCATTCGATGAGGGAGTAACACCGGAAAGAATGGACGCAAGTTCCGTGAGTTCTTGAAGCTGTATTTGGACTTGAAAGACGTGAACTGTCCAAGGAGGGTATTTAACTTAGAGGAGAGCAGGTGAGAGGGAGCAGTAACATGTGATACCACAGGCTGTATAGGGACATCCGGTTTGTGCGTTTTCGGAAGGCCTTGGGGGTAAGGGATTCATTTTTATCAAAGGCCATTTCTTCCTCGGGGAGAATAATGAGTTGCATTTTTCTATGGTCAATTTTAGAGTCATTGCAAAATATTAGTTGGGTATTTATTTAAAATTTCAAAATAGTTTTCGGAAATGAAGTCCACGCACTTTTTCACATAGCTTTGTTTAATGCCACTGTACTGCCTTTATCTGCCTTAGTGATGATCAACTCTTGTTGAGTAGCAATCTTTTTATCTACTGGATTTGGCGTTTGAAAAGGTTACCAATGGGATCCCAATTTCTTAGAGCGAAATTGGCAATACATTTTTCTATCATATGCTTTTTACCCAGTGGCTATGTAGTTCGATTTCACAGTCTGCCAAAAGATTAACAGCAAAGTTTTGATTTAAGGGTAACTTAGGAGCGAATTTGTAACCCTTGTTAAAAACTTGAACTCCTCGTACTTATTCAACTGCAAGTGACTCACTCCCCCCTCCCCACACCATGCCTCAACAATAATTCGCCTGGAAAGAATTAAGTCATATTTACATGCCTCAATATGTTCTCCCCCTCTCCCTGCTGTTTTGTATTAAGCCAATTCCTTCGGCACTTGTTGTTCACTACTTGGTATGCCTTGAGAATGACGATTTAGTCATCGAAACCGCGGTTTGTTGTTCCAACAAAAGGTGTGGAATATGCTTAGTCATTTTTATCTTTAAAAAAGAAAAGAGTGAAGCAAAGTTGTGTGCCTTCGTCCGTAATTTTTAATGTATAAGAACATATAATTATAGGATAAGAGATAAATTATGCAATACATATGAACATACGAATGCATAATTTCATCGAAAAAGCCGTTAAAGAAATCTAAGAGAAGGCTTCAGGGCTAAATATCCGTGGGTAAAAAATTAGCATGCTTTGTTTCGCCGATGACATACGGATCGTGGAAGAGACAGAAAAAATATCTAAGGAAATTACCTTAGAAAAGATATTGATTATATGGTGAAGATCAATATAAAGAGAACAATGTTAATGGTATGCAGTGGAAGAGAAGAGGCAAAGACCAATGCTAAACTCGGGAAGCAAAAGCTAGAAGATGAGCGAGTATTGCTATCTGGGAAGCTAAATAAGTTAGTGATGGGCGAAGCAAGAAGGAAATGGCCAGAATAGAATAGCACAAGTGAAGAGGAAATTCTACCAAAAGAAGAATCTACTTGTAGCTGGAAGTACAAGCATGGAAGTTAGGAACTTTTACTTAGAATAAACATCTGGAGCGTGCTTCTTTATGGCAGAGAGGTATGGACTTAAACAGCAGCAAAGAAGTCAAGGCTGGAAGCATCGAAATGTGGTGCTATGGAAGGATGATTACGACACAATAGATCCGCCGAAGATCTAATGATGAAGTCCTGAGAAGATTGGAAGAAAAGAAAAGTCTTCTATAAACCTTAAAAAGTATACCGGGCAACTTAATTAGCCACATCTTGAGACATGAGAGATAAAAGCAATCATTGACGGAGA
This sequence comes from Platycnemis pennipes, assembly GCA_933228895.1. Taxonomy (NCBI): domain Eukaryota; kingdom Metazoa; phylum Arthropoda; class Insecta; order Odonata; family Platycnemididae; genus Platycnemis; species Platycnemis pennipes. The sequence goes on along the minus strand of OW121857.1, from coordinate 31,775,789 downwards.
AGTGAATGGAGAGAATGGAAATGGAAGACCTCGCATGAAATATATAGTGCAAGTAATTGAGGATGTGGAAGAGAGTAATTGTGTATATATGAGAGTTCATAGAAGGTTGATGGAAGAGGTCCACAGGGGAAGATAATGATATCGAGTGGAGGGCGTAATGAATCAGAACTTGTGATTGTGGATCCATGATGTTGGTGATGATCATTCCATCAGGCATCACTTGTCACCTACATGATAAAGTTACACCTTTTCTGAGATGATTGTCATAATATAGAATCCTCTTCTTCCCAAAGAAGAAAATGTTGTATTAAACGAAACACTGTCCCGTTCGCTGATAAAGCTATTTATCCAAGTCCTATATCCTGGAATCGTAACGCTTTCTCGTACGATAAATATATTTACTACCCAAGTACCCTATCCTGGTATCGATGGGCTTCGAAGACGCTATTACTACTGGTTTGCCTACTTAATATAAAAGAGGTGAAAGTCTGCAGAGACCTCTCCCTTGGCCATCGGCCGATCCCCATCCCTTCCATCCCTATCATTATACCTTTCCTCCCGGTCTGAAGCGCCTATTAGTGCGGAAACAGACTTGAAAACACCCAAGAAGACCTCTCCCTAAGAAATCCATTGCGTTGCTCGGCTCAGCTAGCCGCAAGAGTTTAATTATACTGACGTCTAAATATAGTTTTCGTCCCGAGCTGTTTTCTTCATCATGGAAAATGTCTGAATCCGCAGGTAAAGTAGGCACTAGCATGTCGTCTAGAGTGGGTCTGTGCTAATTTATACCCTCTTATGTTCTGGTAATATGTACTTGATAATCGGGACTTGCTCATTAGACCCGGCTGCAGAGCTTGAAACCATGAGCAAAAGCTTTATTGCTGAAAGCTTTTCTGTTAAGTCTTGTCCCAATTCTACGTTCTAGTCATATGCGAGAGTGAATGGAAGCTATATTCAGAGCCCCATAAATTACGTTGTTAGTTCTCTGCAAACGTGGTGGACCGTGGTAACGTGAACTTTTTAAACCTAACCCTGCCTACCTAACCCTGTGATTATGTCACATCGTCATGCTCTAACCTACCTAAAAGTGGGTTCGTCAATCCGGGACTATAACACACACAGTGGTTGATTTCCTGGCTTCGTCTAAACTTTCATGTTGAAATGTGGCGTATTTGTATCTTCTCTATCCGCCATTTCATGTGCCACATATCTTTTTCCAATGTCTATCTTTAGTAAGTTTGTTATCTCTATTGTGCACATTTTCTTATTGGAATGAATGTATATCTACGTGTGCTAATTACCATGTGACACGCCCAAGGGCGTGAGAAGGAGTGGTCGGTCATTAGCCGTGAAGTTGACTTTTAGGTTAAAAAAACATAATAATATTTATGTATGATGTGCAGTGTGTTTGAAACAGTCATACTTAGTTGCGCTGCATTAACGGTTGGAAAAACTAAGTGTTGCATCTTTCGGTCCGACATTTGATTTCTCTAAATTTGTCGCTTCTGTCTGTCCTGTGGATTTAGTGTGGGGGTATAATTATGTCTGCTGAATCGAAAAAGCGTAATTGTTAAATTTTCAAGTAACTTTAATCTTGTGAACAACCCTCTAGTATCTAGGGTTACCCAATAACCGAGTAACACTTTCAGTACGCTCCTAGAAATTAGTTGCAAAACGCTCTACTCCACTTTGTATCTTATCCAGTTCCCGAATTAAATCTTTATTCATTGGACGAAAACGCTTTTTTAATCAAGGAAGAAATATCACAATCGTATCATCGTTGTATCCCTTTAATACACAATATTTGGCATCATATTGCGCAAAAAGAATGATGTCAGGCCTGAAGTAATGTTTATTGTCTCTGAAATTCGCGACTCGAAGATAAATATTTACGTCTACATAACATAACTGTGGTACAAAAAAGTAATAGCTTCGTGTCGTACAAAATACACTCATTTGCACTTGTAAAATACGTTACTCGGAGTACAGATTTTAATAACCCAAGTGAAGTTTCATTTCTTAGGCTAATAAATCGTAATGCTGCAGCTGAGGCTCGCTAGATAAATAGATCGAAGCCGAACTCCTGGGAGTTGCTTCGAGGTGTTTGCGTTCTCGTTTCGTCGTGGGTCGTTAAGCGCCTGTTTCCGGAGGCACATCTCACGGACTCGGTTCAGGGATTAACCCCGCTCCACTGGGTGACTCGCGGGGAGTCTTCGATAGATTCCAGCATCGTGAACGATTTTTCCCACCCCCTGGGGCAATCTTCGCGTCCGTCCCCCCGGAGTGAAGGGGGTAATGGTGGCGACACCCTACTCACACCCTCTTTCGGTGTTCCACGAGGCGATCCATATCGCTGACTGTTCCTCCCGACGGTTGTTCGATGCAAACGTCGGGATCGCTTAGCGTAGGTCGTCTGCGCGGCGCGATGTGGCTGCACCCCTCTAACCCTCTCCGTAATCCCTTTAAACCATTATTATTCTGCTCTTAAATTGTCCGAACATGGCAAGATATGTAGGGGTAATGAGGAGTGGGTATTTTCCCGTATACTTGAGCACATATCTTTTTCAATTTGATCCGAAATTTCGCGTTTTTCCTCAAACCAAGTTGGAATCTCTGGTCCACCCTCGCGAATTCAGGACTTGAGAGTAATTGATTAATTGTCATGAGTGGGTATTTCAAACTTAGATTAATGCTGAGAATCAAGAACAGTGAGGGATTTAAATATTTGTTTTTCGAGTTTTTTTAGATCATGCTCTTGTCGACAAAAGGCTTCAGATATTGATAAATGAAATTTATGTGGATTAGAGGAATGTGCGTATTTTTTAAGATTACTTTTCTTGACCCGAGGAGCTGGCTGCTTAGTTGAATCCATCTAAATGGCTCACTTTGAGGATCAAAATTCCGTAATTTCCTATTTGTGTAAAAATTAAGCTCAATGGTGTTTACCTTTTCACTACTTTATTTTTATGTAAAATATCGTCAATTTAAATTTGTTTCCTTCAAATATTGAATGGAGTTAAGCAATTAAAATATGGTTTTTGCCACACCGCGCTTTCGCTCTTACGGCAATTAATTTAGTCCAAACAATGCGGAATAGGGCTAGGTAGGTATCTTTTTAGGTTTTTTTTCTGCAAGTGCAAAGAAGGGCTTTACTTGCAGTTAACGAGACTTTAGTGTGCCTTTTGCATGTTATTCCCTTCGGCATAAATATTGTCTCGTGATGAAATGGTATTATTGAAATTCCTGTTTGATTGCTGTTAATAATTGGTTTCCTCTCCTTTTATTCGGTCAAAGAAAACCATAGCGAAATAGAATTTATAAAAATAGGCCGGAGAGTGAGTCGGAGTTGTCTGTTATCACCATTTTTATGTTCACCCGAAATAAATGCTTCGAGAGGCAAGGGAAGTATGGAGGGCATAGAGTCCGATTTGCGGATGATCAGTGTTAGGCAGCCATTCAGCCGATGAACCACTGTTTTGTGTGCCCACATAAAATGTATATTGTGAAAGTTTCAGTCAGTCAGTCACCTGAATGCGATAACAGTGAGATTATCTAGGCGTAGAAAGGCAGTACATTAAGCTTAAAGAACCAAAACGAAGAGCAGTATAGTAGTTTACTTGTGTAGAGGGCTCTATGGGTAAAAACGGGTTTACCATCCACATCTACATAATACCCTGCAACCCACTATAAAGGTGTTTGGCAGGGAGTGAATTCACACCAAACTTGCATTACATATGCGTAAAAATGATTAGTAACTATATTCTAGTCTAAACTTAGAAATTTAAAATAAGATTAAAATAACAAATCAAATATGCACAATCATGCTGTTAGTTGGGTTAGCCTAAAGTCCTTATACCAACATGCAACTACATAAGCTATTCGTTGATACACTTGTATAAATATATACTATTAAAATTATAAGATCGAATGTCTATTATTATGTCTATTGTTTATTTATTATCTTCATACTATTAAAATTATTTACTACAATGCATATCCCTAATTGTACGAGAGAAGAAGGACATTTTAAACCTGTCTGTTCAGCAATCAATTTCTCTGATTTTATGATCATGATTCAACTATCGTAGTAAGTCGTAGTTAGCAACATTTTTTTAACTTCATCAGTAAAAATATTGTCTTGTAATTTATTTGAGAGATTAAGCCTATATTTCAACCTATACGATCTGATAATGCTCCCCATTTTAGTTCATCTAATTGACTGGTTAACGTGATATACCAGCTGTGTATGAATGCAGTTACAACTTGGCATCCACCTAGGTAATGACTCGCATCTATTCTGGCTAATGAGGTTAAAAACTCGGTTCTTAGAATGTCTGGGTCTATTTACTTCCAATTAGTTCTATCTGGTGAGCCTCTGTTGCATCATTACGATTAATAAACGAAAAAATATCCTCTTGGGTTAGTAAATTCTGCATGTTCGGAGTAAGTTCCTGCTTTCTATTTGGATTGTCCTTTTATGCAATCAGTTAAACTGTGTATGGGCATTCTCTTTGCCTCACAACTCATGTTCTTGCCACTTATTTTAAGCCAGTATTTCACCTAAATCCACCTAATGTTCGAATCTCTCCCCGGGTATGGATGTTGCGGTTGACTTCGAATTAAGTGCTATGTTAGACGGTGCATTAACCTTAGCCGTTAGAGCGCCTAAAACCCAATATACTACTAATACAGTATTTCACCTAATTTTGTCAACGCTGGATAACATTTTGACTCCTGGGCCTTTTCATCTCAAATCAGGCAGATAGTGCAAAATCATGTCAGGTGACCATCACCGATTTCTCTTAAAGTTATATATGTGAAAGCAGTGTCCTTATGATAAATTATGATCACTTTATCTCAGCTCAGAATCGAACCAATATAAAGCTATGATCCTTTGAACATTGCTGATTCAGGCTTCAAAGTAAAAAATGAAAAATCACAAATGCTAATAACTAAGGAACCATGGCCCAGTGCCATAAAGCAGTGGTTATTGTTTCATTTTGAAGAAAATGCATTTATGCACATTCTGACATAACCTTCAAGTAATTTGAAGTAATAATAAAAAAATAGGACTTATTTAAACAATAAAAATTAGTCATTATTTAACAATTTATTACTAAAAAGGCCACCTTTTTTTGCTTTAAATTTTCACAGTGGCTAGTTTAAATATTCTGCTATCAATAAAAAAAATAAAAAAGGTAGTATTTTTATATTTGTTGTTTTAAGGAATGTCAAAGTTAGGCATGTTTTCGACCCAATCTGTTTATGCACTCCTCTCTTAAGATTGCATACCTATGAGGGGTGGAAAATGAAGATTCATTCTACTTAGCATTCATAATGGATAAATAGTATATAATTGAATCATTGGTTACATCCACTGACTGAGTGCAAGTTCAATCTTGTGTACTTCCATGGCATCAAATGTGTGCAAACGCCCACTGCTACTAACTGGAAACGGAGGATGAGGCAATTTGTGCAGAACATTTTTCAATGGCACTTCACATAACTCTTCTAATTCAATTCTTAAGTCATTGAGAAGAGTTCCTCTCAAGCAGTTTTATATTAGCTTCTCTCTTGCCTCTCTTTATGCATTACCATATACCATTGCTCTCCAAAATCTATAAAGGGACATATAGTGCAAAGAGCATTTTTTGTGCAGACTATGAGAAGAGACATAAGACTAAAGTACTAAAGAAAAATGAGAAGACATTTAAACCAGTGGGGGAGATGTCTGAGAAACTCCAAAAAATATTGCAACATGTGGTCATCAAAGCTAGTGATGAACTCTGCTTGAACTGCTACAAGAATTATGAAGGCCTTTTAGTTGAACTTGAGTCAAACTGTGATGCCTATGACAATCAGTATTTGCCATTAGAAGACAGTGTGGATATAGTGATTGAGACAGTGACAAGTTTAGGCAGTGAACCAGTGCAAGTTGTCTCCCCCCTGAGAATCCCTACAAAAATCTGACCAGGTCGGAGGATTTCATATGGTAAAAGGAAGCTGACTCAAATTACTGATTCCACAAAGGCATTAAGGGCAAATGTTAGTTTATTGTATGATGTTCAGGATGAAGCTGCTCCCACTGAAATTGATAAATGTGAAGCATGTACTTCATGGGAAAATAATATCTCAGCTGCTTTTGATAAAGCGAAAAGTAAAAAATCTATCAGTGACCAAGCTAAAATTTTAACACTCATTCCCACAAGTTATCATAATTCATCATAAGGATACTGCTTTCACATATATAACTTGAAGAGAAATCGGTGATGGTCACCTGACACCCCTCAGCCTGATTTGAGATGAAATGACCCTCCTGCTAGCATCGTTGTACAGTTTATTACCTTAGAGCATCTCTCTCCTAAGAGGTAAATCAGGATGAAAAACTCTGTGTTACTCAACCAGAATTAGAAACCAGTCAAGGGTGGAAGCATTCTAAATGTGGTGCTAATGAAGAATGATGAAGATTAATGGATCGACCGAGTTAGTAAGAGGAAGTCCTAAGAAGAGTGGGAGAAAAGAGATGTCGTATGAAAACCCTAAGAAGAAGACGGGACAACTTAATCGGCCTCATTATGAGACATGATGTCCTGGTGAAGACATTCGTTGAAGGACAAGTGGACGGGAAGAACGGCAAATACCTCGTATGCGACTCATAGAACAAGTGATGAATGATGTGAAAGAGAAGAAATAGGTTAATATGAAGAGATTAGCTGATAGGAGAAGTCAGTGGAGAGCTGCGTCAAACCAATCTCAAGATTTCATACTGATCATGATGTCTTCGAGCATTTTGGTTAAATCTGCGTGGCAGTAGTATTGGCATGCTCGTGGGAGATCTAGGGAAGCATCTACCGTCGTTATTTTGTTTTCGTTTTAAGGCTGGCGAAAGGTATTCACAGTTTTTCAGGTTTCGCGCGGTATTTCAAATCCCTATTTCTCCGTTCCTGCTCGGTAAAGCACGGCATTTGAATCGTGTCAATGCACAATGAGTTACGGAAAAATTTCGCATTATGGCTAGTGTAGCGTAGTGGATCTAGTACAATCGTATATCTTTCCACTTCAGGGTGAGAGAATGTTCAGGGCTCTCTTCTAGAATTTCCTTCGGTATCGTTGGAGTATTTCTAAGCTGCAGGGAGCCGTATTTTTGACTCGCTGCGTAAAATCTCGTTCAGGGTCGTTCATGAAGAAAAAGCGAACAGTCGCTCATCTTTAGCCATCACTGCCCACCATCGTCTGCGCGTGGTGATTTTTCTCTATCATACACGTATGGTTCGCCACGTCTAGGCTTTTAAGTCGTGATAAAACGTGGCCTTAGGAATCTGCTGCGTATTAAACCATCGATCAACCTACTTTCGAATGTATGAACCTCGCTTTCCACTCACAACTATTCTAATGTTCAATTTTCTTTTCTTTCCAGTCCTTGGAGAGTACCCGGCGTATGCTGTCGCTATGCGAGGAGGTAAGTGTGCTTCCAACCGAAAGCCCTCCCTCCATTCAACGAAAGCCTTAGGGGGCCTGCCCTAACGGGTGGCCCCCAGGGCATCACGGAGGGCCGAACAGATCCCGGTTCGTCCTCTCGTGTCCTTCTTTTTCCTAAAATGTATTTCTCCCCCCTACCCCATCCCCCCACATTTCACTCTGTGTCAAAAACCTCACACTTTCCCTCTTAAATCAAATCTCCCCACTTAGGTCTGAAAAAAATAACCTTCCAATCATCTTTTTTGTGAGAAAGAAAGTTTAAAAATATTAGATGAAGATTATGTATGACTCCTCCCCCACTAATGTTCACTTCTAATCATTCCTGTGGCTGCGAAATGCACTAACTCCTTCTCCACTCACCGTTTGGAATTTTTCGGGACTTCGAATCTCGTTGTCTTTGCTCTTTCTTCCATTTTTGTACCCTCCCGTACCTTCTACCACGATCGCGTGCTTACTACGCTAGTGTGCTGGACTGCTGTCTCACTCATTCTTGTCAGGGCTCTCCTTGAGTCCAATACAGTGCACTAACAGCAAAGTAATTCCCTTCTCAGCGGATTTAGATGTGTCTGCGGACATCCTTATTTTCACGGGAATCTTGCGAATTGGTGAGGGTAATCATTCCGGAGGTCTACGATAGCAAAAAAAGCTATGCCTTTTATATCAGATTGGTAACTGTGTCGCTCCGGAGTAAAACATTTCAGTTCATTAAAGATAAACATTATTCTTAATTACCTGTGATTGTGGAGTACTTAATACTCCCCAGGCTTTTCAACGACAATCAATGCGTTGCGTTATAAACTCTTCGTTTTTATATTAAAAATATTACATATCAAACATTTAACAAGAATTTCTACCATCTATCTAGCAGGTTTATTTGCAGAGACGTTCTTGAATGTCGTTTTGAATCATGAGAATAAAAATTTGTATTACTCATTAAAGAACCATAAAATTTAACAAATACAATAATTAATAAAAAATATCCTCCAGTAACTATAGTGTATATGAATCATATTTCATGTAGATTTGTTTAAACATTTTCAAACAATAATTCTAGGGGCAATTAATGGTTTCCTGCCGTTCACTTTAAACTCAAACTAATGTTTAAATTATTATATAATATGGTAATAGTGTAAACTGGCATTACTTATAAATTTTGCTTTTCATTATCATTGGAATTTGGAGAACCATTCAAGGCATATGAACTCATTTAATCATTTATGTTTAAATATTTTATCACGGTTGAGAAAGCCATGTTTTATGCATGTATATGACGTTTAGAACTTTTCAAAGGTGCTATTATGTTATTGTCCTGAATTAAATTAAATGTGGAAAAGTATTTACTGTGGCACTAGATCTCACTGTATTGCATATATTCTGTATAATTGTATTTATTCTCGCTTAGGGGTAAAATATGCTGAAAAGTTAATTTTATAGATGATATTGTGTACGTGATGGTCGTTCAATTTCGCCTTCCTGGAATATTCCACTGTTAAAGATTACCTGCCTTCTCAAATACATACAACTTTTTCCCAATTGCATATTCTTACTCGTAACCATCGTATCCACCTTTCAATGCCGACCGCATTTTCCCTCGCCCAGCAAATGCTATTCTCGGCATTTAAACATCACCTTAACTCCTTAACCTATGTTTCTGCATATAAATTGATTTCCACGTTTAAGAGCTAACTCAAACCCGTCCAGAAATTAAAATCACCTGCTTCTTTTCCGTCCGCTCCTTTAAAATGCGGCGTCTGACAAATCCATGCATAATTGTCATAATGCGGGCGTAGGGCGGCTTCGGTACTATTCAGAAAGAGCTTGAATTCAATCAGTTCCAGATTGACTGGAGAGAGTTTACGTGCCAATCATGTGTGTTCAAGCCGCTTACATTTTTCCCTATTGGGAGCCAGAAATAGACATGCCATCACATATCGAATCCAACGGGTTGAGCGAAAGAATATCCCTCTCACGTCATAAGCGCTCATCCACATACCGTCTACGTGGTAACCATGGCTACGCACGTTCCAACAGCCTTCACGCAACGTGACAGTGAATAAAAAATTCGAACCTGCTTCTTACATGAAGTCCCTTTCCATTCCTAACCATCTCCTCGTTCTGCGGCTGTCGAAAAAGGATATTTTTGCCTTTTCCTTGTGACGGAATGCTGCGTAGTTCACTGTTACTTTGGCTTGTTGCCGATGTGAGGTTCCCGCGATGATAAAAGGGAAGGAATCAATCTCACGTTTAGCTCGTCAAGTGCGTTATTTTGCCCTTACACCGGGAAAAATGCATTTTTATGCTCTGTTTTTGTTTTATTTAAAACGCTAAGCCTTATTTAGCATTCGCTAATGATGTGGGTTGGTCCAAAACCATCGCGATTTACGTAAACATTTAGGTGATTTATGTGATGGTGATGTTGGCCGAAAAGGGCATAATTTAGGAAAAATCAGAACCATATTCTGCTAGTATGCTGATGCTTCATCTCTCGATCATCTTTCGTTTCGCAACCTCACTTCATAATTCATTCTCATAGATACCGCCAAATTAGTCTTTGATTTCCCAGCACCGTGAGGTGTGATGTATATCATTACCTTCTACCGCGCGGCATTGTTTCCTTCTTAAATAATCTAAGCCTTACCACTCGTTTATCATTCTAACGCATAATTTTACCTCATGATTCCCCGCGTTCCCATCATTATCTTTCATTTGTAGCCCTCTGCCTACAATCAACTCTTGTGCGTCATTCATCCTCTAATTCATTCTACCATGAATTTCCTTTTGTCATTTTCGTCCGCCTCAGCCATATTTAACGCTACCATTTATGTTTCTCTCTCTTCATATTATCTTCCCCATTTATTCCCATTCTCCGTTTAGCCGAAAACCCCCTGATGAGATGCTTAATTTCCTTAGGAAGTCAAATGTGAGGCTGTAAGAACATTGACTGTTTCACCACATAGCTATCATATTTCTGGTTAAGGTAGATTTTTGATGATCATCCAATAATTCCCTCAATCCCTTGTTCATGTGATTTCCTTCTTTAGTTCCGCATATTTCCTAACTCTTATCATTTGGTTCAAGCTACCTGTTCCTCACCTGCCCCCACCCCGCGTACCCAACATTCTTTCTTCTGCCACGTCTTTCTTAAAAACCCTCGCCCCTTGTTACCTTCTCATCCACTCCTTCTGCCTTCTCTTTATTTCTTCTATCAGCTTCCATTCTTCCCTACCAGGCCCGGCACTACCTAATTCGTTTTCTTTATAACCCACCTTATCTTCTCCATCCTTCTCCATGCTCACATTTTAAATCCAGGCTGTCTATTTTCATCTTCTTTCCTTAAAGTACTAGTTTCAGTACCGTGTAGTGCCACGCTCCGTATCAAATGGGCATTTTTTTATTCTTACACAACGATTATTCATTAGTTATCTTAGTGTTGTCACAAGCATTTAGTATGCAAGGCTGGGACGCTTCAAGGTGATATTTTGTCCGTCAAAATTTCTGTCAATTTTTTATTATTTTTCTGGAGGAAAAACACAACTGGTTTACTTCATTCCAGGCCCCCATTAGTTTTCTGCTCCTGAAAAATAAAAATCACCCACTCTTGTCAATTCCACATTGAGAATATTTCGACTAAGTTAAAAAAAAATATTTGTTTTGTTATTCTGTCGCAGTGATTCCATTCTTGAAGCCATGCCCTAGTTTTTAGATGTATTACCTTAGATGAATATACAAATAACCTGAATGTTCACGCTGTAAGTTTCAGATTTCACTGGCACGTTACCGTTCTACTATAAGGTGTTTTTCCACTATCATGCCGTTGCTCAGGGTAAAATCTCCTCAAAAGTTGCTTATCGAGACTCTTGGGGTGGAAATGAGCGTTGCTGGCTTTGCTACAAAAATGCACCGGCCTCGCGTGAAAATGTTGAGTAAATTGAAAAGTGATTTTCTCTGCAAAATTTGAATGTCGTTCGGGCGACAGTGGTGAATGTGAGGAAAAAAATCCGCTCGTTGGATTCGCGGTCGGAAATTTTCTCGCGAATCGATTTCGGTCCGCGATCCTCTCTATCGTTGCGCCCTGGAAACATATCGCGATCGCCGGGATTCCCATTTCTCGGCGGGATGGGGTAAAACTTGGTGAGCTTGAAGCCCCCAACGCTGTTCCTCAGATTCGACGGCGCAGTTTCCATACCAAGTCTCCGCCTCCTGATTTTCTCTCCTCTCCCGCGAGAGGCGCTACGCTCCGAGCCATTGCGAAATCAACCTCCCGCCTCTCTGTCTCTCTCCCTCCCGTCCATTACTTCTCATTCCCGGCCGTGTCCCCGCCACCCCTTGCCCTCCGCCCACGCTTTCAAGGCGCTCCTCGCCGCCATCTCCTAGATCTCGATGACCTCCACAACCCCTCCCTCTGCCCCCATCTCTCGAACGCGGGAATAAAACGTCTTGCGTTGCCGCGACGCTCGGTGTGGTAAAATTGGCCTTCTTAATGCGGCCTCACGCGGCGTTGTCGTCGTGCGCTACTGGCTTCAGCTCAGCGCTTAAAAACCATTTGTGGACGAGCGCGAATGCACGCATGACCTCTTTCTTCCCATGAAATTACTGCTAGCCGCCCAGTTGAACCTATATTCGTCTATACAATCGCACCCGATATAAATGTGCCTATGCCCAAGTCGTAGTATTTAAAAATTGAGCTTTTCGTCTTCGTTTCACTGTGGAAATGTCATTTTATTGCCCACCGCCTAAAGGTATTATCTATAAAATTTTTCCCGCGACAACCGTTAAATCACTTGATACTCTTTATTCGTATAATATTACTTTTTATGATTTGCTAAGGAGAGGTTGGCCACCCACCAGAAAAACAAGGATGAAATGGAGAAGAGTCGGGGAAATAAGGGATTAAAAGGGCGGCGTAATTTTTATTTAATAATTAAACTTCGTTTGTATTGCGGTCGTGAATCGGAAATGGCCAAAAAGAACTCATGTGTCTTACACTTCCATTGGTGATATCTCTTAAATTATCGCTTCTTTTTTGTTTATATGCAATGTGTGGGTAAAAATCAATCGGCAGTATCAAGGTATAACTCGTGCGAGTGTAAATTAAGTATCAAGTACGGCATTCAAGAAGTTTTCTCGGGTTGTCCACCGGGTTAGGGCGTCCATTTCATAACCCGAGAAAACGTCTTGGAGCAGATACGCCGGGAAAGCACCAATTCCTACATCAAGTGCGGTAGTTTCAATGTGGTGTACAGCCAAGACTCCGAAGCTTCCCAACCACGTTCGTCCTATGACCGAGTGATCCTTTTTGTATGTACATGCAGCGGAATCTGTTTTACTTATTTTAAGAAACGCGCTGCTTTTCCTTGTTTATTTTTTAGTTCTCTTATTAAATATTAATGAACGTATCACATTTTTAATTTTTCTCAGGAGAGAAGAATCTAAAAATCGTTATGCTATTCCTGCAAGGTAGAATTAATTCTTCGTCTGACCAACACACCTTTATTTCTATCTTAGTAATCTGGCGAAAAATTATTTAAAATATTTCGAATTCGTTATTATCTTTATTTTATCGTCTATTTAATGATAGAAGTAACTCGATATATTTTTTATTTTTGCAGACATAAATCCCTCAGCTCTTTGTAAAGGTAGTTCATAATATTTATTGCTAAAAATCTGTATAAAATATTTCCATTAATGAGTTCGCGCAGTGAAGCCCTTGTGATTTTCCTCCTGGTCTAACTGGTCGCCGTATTTCATACCGAGTGATTGAAAGCTTAATGCCCCAACCAACGACATGTGCTCGAGAATCGATATTATATGTACATCTACATAATACCCTGCAAGACACCATAAACGTGTGTGGTAGTATGTAAGTTCATACCAAACGTGCATTACATAGCATGCGTAAAAATGCATTAGTGATTATATACTAGTGTAAACTTCAATTTTTAAAAAAGAGCAAAGCAAGCATGCAGTATCTTGCTGTTAATTGGATTAGCTTAAAGTCCAATACGCAACTACCTATGCTATCCATTGATACCCTCGTATTTATGCTATTGGATATATTTACAGCTATTCATATCCCTAATTGTACGAGGAAAGAAGGACATTTTGAATTTGTCGGTTCGGCCATCAATTTATCTAATTTTGTAATTATGGTCCTGTCTACCATAGTAATTCGGCAATCAATTTATCTAATTCTGTAATTATGGTCCTGTCTACCATAGTAAGTTGGAGTTCGCAAAATATTTTTAATGTCATCAGTGAAAATATTATCTTGTAATGTATTTAAGAGATTAAGTCTAAATTTCTACCTGCGATCGATTTCGCAATGATTCCCATTAGTTCATTTAATAGACTGGTTACACTAATATAGTTACCATACCGTCTCTTTATAAATCTTGCCGATCTTCGCTTCACACGCTCAAGTTCATTATTTAGGCCTCTTTCCTATGGATCCCATATACTGTCTGCGTATTCCAAATGAGGTCTAACAAGGGAAAGTAGCTAATTTATCGTACATGATCGTCAGATTTGCCGCGTACTCTTTTGATGAATCCTAGTTTACGATTAGCTTGACCCATCAATTGTAGATATAATTTTCTTAAAATTTCGTCAGGAATGCGTAAATGCACGAGGGTTTCCATCTGTCATAGCAAAATCATCGTCGTAATGACAATCTCCTTTTCCCTTTTCTGTTTTTTCCTGCCTTCTTTTTATCATTTTCTCCTGCGTTTCTCCCGGCTATTGCCTTTCTCCCATCACTATTTCTCACTCCCTTCGTCCGCCGTGGTATCCCTTTTTTTCTTTTCCTTGCCCTACTCCTAATCCACTCCATCTGCCCTTCCTCACCCAATATCCTCCCATTCGGTCCCTCTCCAACCGCAACTCCATCTACTCCACGTTTTCCGAATTACTCCTCGGAATCAATTCTGTGCAATTCCGGATTCCTTCCAAGCCTTTACCGAGTTCGCTCTTTTCCAACCCCGCCCTCCTCTCTGTCCCACGCCCCAACCCCCGCCTCCCTCCCAATCCCCTTTCCCACCTGTTCCTAGTCGGTTATCTCTCGAAAAGGGTCGGCGATCGCCCTTGCAATTCCAACCCTCCCACGTCCGTCCACAGCTCCGGCTCCAACCAGGATGATTTCGAGCGAACATTCGGTGCGCTTTTATCTTGCGCCATGCCTTGCGCGGAACACAGCGTTCTGGCTGTTCGGTATGTGTTGCGTTCCACTGTGCGTGATTGACGTCAGTCGATACTCTTTTTTCCTGTTTAAGAGCAGGAGCTCTCTTGAGTCAACTTTTATACGTTTACCACACAACTTTTATAGTCACTAAACGTTTATACGAAACATTTTCAGATATTTTGTGGAAACTGTTCAGTTTCAATACTAAACGTTTCCGAAACCGTTCTTGGGAGAAGCTGATAGCCCTAAAATTTTAATAGAGCTTATAATTATAATAGGTTATTGTGTTTTTGATATGAATGACTCTTGTTCTCCTTTGGCTAGCGCTTGAGTAACGGGTATCTTCACATACCCTGACTCCCAACCAGATCAACTATATCAGCTTTTATCATGGCAGCTGTAGCATTTAAGGTGATAGGAAGAGTGCATTATCATTTCATTCGGAAGCAAAGTTTCGCAGAACTATGATAAGTGGAAGTAACGTGTTTATTCTGTTCATCAAGGATTTGAAAGCTGATTGCTTATATCGGCATGGATTGCCGGCTGAAATTGAAATATATTTGCGTTAAATATCATATGGATCGATCCCTATCTCCGTAATCGGCTATTCAATCTAGTAGTTTATCATTTTTTGAGTTTATTTGGTGAAAAATTACGAAATTTAAAGGAAGTTAGATAATTGCCTTCTTATTTAGAATGGCTTTATTGTTAGTAGATTGTATCGCAGCCTTATGCAACTGATTTAATTTCAAAGCTTTTGAGGAAGTAATTTTCGCAAACGATTTCCAGTTTCCTATTTACTTCTCGTTTGTCAGTTTCGATCGTGCTCGCAGATCAACGATTCCACCTCTCACGCCGACGACCCTCGGCTGGCGTCCCGGAATCACTCCTCCGTAGTTTTCCGCCACACTCGACGGTAAATCATCGGATTGCAGGCGGCGGTTGGGATTTCATCCCCTTATCCGCCCCCGTCCTTGCCTCCGCCGATGGGTATTGGGCTTAGCCGAGCGTGGTGAAGGCGCCGGCGTCCCGCGAGGGAGAGAGACGCTCTACCCCGCCCCCCTTCATCCCCCTCCCCTCGCGTCGTTGGTGTCCCGCGACGGGTGAAAATTGTGGAAGGAGGAGGGATAAAAAGTGTGAGGAAGGGTCGTCGTGGGGGATGGCGAGTGGGAGAGCCAATGTTTTGAATTATTCATCCGTAGGTGTCATGCCCCTCCTTCGGCGAATCTTTGTAGGGGCGACCTTGGAATATTTTAGGGACTCGAGCAATTGAATTCCGCCCCCATCCGTTTCCCCTCTTCCGCGACTGGGAAATCTTGGTTCCTTCCACACTTCAACCCTCAGCCTGCCTTCCTCTCCCGTCGCCAACCCCCCTCTCCCGTCGCCAACCCCCCTCTCGTTCACCGTCCCAGCTAGACCCGACTCAACTTCAACACCTAGTGGGGCTGATGTGAGGCTGACAGGACGGCAGCGCCTCAGCCCGATTGTCAAATGTACCCTCCCCCGCCCTACTCCACACGGATGCTTCCTCGAACTTGTCTTTTTCCTCTCTGGTATGGAAACCAGGCGGTTGGCGGCGGTCTGTCGTGCCTAAATCCCTTTTCAATCGTAGACATGTGTCGTAAATATCCATTCCGAACGCTGTGAGATCAAGGAAAGGAAAAAAACTGAAATGGACTTACATCTTCTGTCCAAATCATAGCCTTCCGGAGGTGGCGTGTGGTTTTCATAGTGGTAAAGAATGGATAGGAACTGACTCTCTTTGATGTCAGGATGCCGAACCTTACAAGTTTCCATTTACCTCCTTCTTCGCTCACGTATTTCAATTGGGTAATGTGTATTTCGTAATAGTGCATGAAAAATTCATCGGCTGTGATTCTTATACTTTTTATTGAAACATATTCTGATAATTTTTAGTCCCGGTAAGTTTCGTTATTCAGTTTACTAGCGTTTATTTGTGAATGGATCCATCAGTCATAAAAAATGGTCGCTCCTACCACTATTGGCAAGGTAGTAAGTAAATTGTCGGTGGACGAACTAAGTTAGATGGATGTTTTTGTATTAATTTAAAGCTTCTTATCATCATTCATATTACGTAAATTTTCAAAGGTATAATACACTAAGATACATTTTATTGTCAGGAAATCCTTGAAAAGTTTACTTTCGATCATAAATTGTCGTGCAAAGGGTCTTTGGGAAAGGAAAAATGTGAGTATTAGAATATAAAATACACTTCTAATTTATTCGTTTCCATTTTAACTTCGCGAGTTTTGATGATTCTCCACAAGGGATTCTACCCTTCCCTGTGACGTTTTATTGAGTAGCTAGGGAACGACGGCTATTCGTGTTCATGGCTGAGAGGAAAATATTTGAGATTGAGGAAACTGCGATGGGAAAACTTTCGTCCAAGGCAAACAGAATTAATGAAGCTAATCAATACGCACTTTGGGTGGAAATTTGTTTTAGCCATCTTTTTGAGGAAACTCTGTTGAGAGACCTTATCATTGCCCTATGGTTTAATAATGTGGTATTTCTTACGGGAATTGGATAAAATATTTAAAAAATAGTTACAACAAAAAGGAGCGGTATTCCGTTGCTATAGTGCATTAAGCTTTTCTCTTCTATTGGATAGCCGCTATGTGTCTCCCCGAGCATCCTCCGTTCGGTGTGACAATAATGTAAGCGAAAAAGTAGCTCTTCGAAAAAAATCCTACTTCACCGATTTTCTCCTATTTTTTCTGATTTTTGGGCGTTAGATCTCATGAGCATAAACTAAAGTAGGGAGAACAGTTTGCCTACCTTGGAAGCAGCTTATACGCAAATCACTGCAGTTGTTGGGACATTATTGAAGTACATGTATGCAAGAGTTAACTTCATTTGTTGAAGAACATAATGATGTCAGTGTGAAGAGATAAGCCCTAAGAAAAATGGATTGGCGTTCTATGTTCAACAAAGGTTAGGATTATGATTTAATTCTTAGGTTAGGTTTACGTTGAAAACAGCCAGAGGATTCCTGAACCGAGATTCGAAACAAGTACCTTTGGTTTTTTTGGGCCAAGAGGTTTTAAAATGTGTTCTGGACCGGGTATCATGCCATGGACCTTTGGCATGCCGGTCTAATGCGCAGACTACTACGCTTTCAGATTCCTGATTACGAAGGCAATTTTATGCTATTTTCAACGCTTTCATTAGTCGTTCAGGATGACTGAAAGAGAAATCTTACATTCTTAGGATTTAATGACGATATTAGGGACATCAGGTGAAGATTGAAGCTGGCTAAGGACGCCATCACGAAAAGGAGGGAGTTTATGAGAGGGTCTGTTAGTAGAAACGTGAATAAAAGATAGGTGTAACGTCTGATATGGATTGTGGCATTTTATGGTGGTAAAACCTGCAGAAACTCAACTACAGTCTCATTTCTACTGCATTCGTCATAAAATCTCTGTTACGAGTTTAAAATAGTTTACAGATTCACCTCAATATGGTTCGAAGCGGTAATTAGATGCTTCTCAGCGTCAGGCTTACGTATTAGAGAGTTTATGAAGTAAACAGTAGAAACGAGTTTGTAGTTAAGATTCTGAATATGGTCTCTAGTCTTGCGGTGAGAGGAGGAGCCCAAATTGAGGGCCTATGAGATTTGGGTATGGAGAAGAATGGAGACGGTTAGAATGGATCGGAAGACGAGTGAGGAAGTGTTGAGTATGAAATTTAGAGGAAAGGAAGCAGGTATTAGAAATTAGAAGGTTGCCTGAGAGAATGTGTGGTGTTTTGGGAGGTGAGACGATAAGAGGATAGAATATTAGTTAAAAGTGGAAGATGGAGTGATAGAATTGATCTAGATGGAATGTAAGTAGGCAGAAGGTATGGATATTTAAAGAGGTTTTAATGTGGAAAACATGGTTTGGATTGAAAGTAAGGCAAGATACGACCTTTCTGGGCGGGAAATATCCTCCTGGGACTATCCACTGGCCTACCAGTGTCGATAGATTAATTATGACTATCACTAATGAATATGGAAGATAGTATGAAGGAGACTCTCATTAATACGGGAGTGTAGTCTTTCCCGTAGCCCCTTCCCCTCCTTGAACTACGTGACGTAGCCTGTGTTTTTTCTTCAGATTTTTTCCAAAATGGCTCGGTGGTGAAAAACGTGCTCGTAGAATCCGCAGCCATGATCTAATTTTCGTAGTAGTCCCGTGTTTGCTTCATTGAGTTTGCTTCGGTGAAATCTATGGAATAGAAATTTCACCTTGAGACTTCCAATCCCCATGAGTATGGCGATAATCCTAATTAGAGTACGGTCGCGAATTCCGCAGACGCCTCTTAGCACTTAGCTCTGCTCTCAAGATGACACCACTCTCGGTACTCCCCAACAAGGTCTTGGTATCTCTTATTAGTTATCGATCCAGCTCTCGGAGTACTGAAAATACGTAGCCGCGCGAATTTCTCTAATGCGTCTCCTGCCACGGACGCCAGTCCCTCATCTAAGCTCAAACCACGGAGAGATGAAAGTGACGTCAGTAATGCGACTAGAGCCCCTTCCGACCTCATCCTGTGACGAGACGCCGAAATAGTCTTGGATACCAAACTCTCTCTCCCTTTCCCGAAATTATGAATAAATGAACGCGGGGATGCCTTCACGGTGTGTTTAATGCGGCAAGGAAACCGAGGCTTTTTATCCGTTACCGCTAATAGGAAGAGGATTTTAGTCCCGCCTCAGTAAACTGGTGCTCAGTAATCCCTCTCGCCTTGCATTTCGTACAGGCGTGAAAACGTCTCATAAAATACTTATGTTCTCTAATCATTTTTTAATGTCAGTTTTTGGTAATGATTAGTTGGTGATGTTTAAATTGGGTTCTCTTTTTTATTGTATTCGGTTCTGTCTCCGATGTTATTTCCTCTCGTCTCGCTCGAGCGCGATTTATTAAGGTTATTTGAAGGCTGTATAAGGTTTTAGTTATGATGGTCTTTTTGTTTGAAGCTTATTGTGAGCTGATAGAAAACATTGTATATATTGTATGCATAGGGGTAACTCATTTTGATGTACTTCTTTTTCATTCTTAAGATCGCGTTCATTCTTAAGATCACTTTCTGCCTATCATTTTGCAAGTAAAATACCTATTAAATCCCTTCCTTTTACCTGTTTATAACTTTAAACTATATTTTTTGTCTGGTCTCCATCGAGCTATTTCGCTATCTCCTCCATTTAGTCTGTCTTTTGGTTATCGAGAGTAACTTATTTTTTCGGCTTACCTTATACATTTTCTTCGATAGTAATGTCGGTCAGTTATTTACACTAACTCCTTTGTATATTCTCGCGCCTTAAGCCTCAAATCTAGTTTCATCCGCTCACTTCGAGGATCAGCTTTTGGAAATGTTGTTATATATTTCATATCACGAGCTTCGATCGTCATGCTTCACGTCTTATGTTGTAGAGCATCCAAGTGTGCGCGAAGACATTGAAACATTCTATTCCGCATAAACGCGTGGTGTTAATGATATTTTTGTGGCATCTTTTCGCAAATGTGTAGGTCTCTAACTTTAGGAGGGTCGTAAATGGATCTCTTGGTAAATTCTGCCTTCAATTCCACACCATAGTTGGTGATCTTTGACCTTGTTATCAATTCCTCTACAGTATGATAAGCCTGTCTTCAACTCCTTGTATCTTCCGTCTCCCATCAAGGCACGTAATCTCTTCCCGCCTGGGTTGCTCCTACCCAACGTCTTCCCCTCCATAACCCTATTCTCTATCACATTTTCTATCATTTCGCCCTCCATTTACCACTTTACTTACAACTACTTATTGTTAACTTCCTCATTCCTCTTCTCCACCACTTCGCTTAGTTGATTTTATCTCATCTTCTACGCGCCTGCATCTTAATGGTACCAACCGACGCTCATCTGCTCCCAGAAAAGATCAGATTTCAATATCAAACAAAGTTTTGCTCCAAGCTGGAGTTTTTTCCGCTTTTTGGTTTCTTTATTCGTCCTAAGACTTTTTAACCGTAATGTAGTAATCATCACCTTCCATCCTCGGTTGTTTAGTACTAATCACTTACAAATCTGATTGGCTGAATCAATTTTCCTCCTTTCATGTCCATGTTCATTCTTTTCTTGTTATTTTCTCCTCTGGCATTTTAAAAAGCAACGGTGATTGTGGACGATCCTGTCTCCCTCTCCGTCTTTAAGATTTGTCCGTTTCAACGTCCTCTACCTTTGCTCTTGCCGTCCGATTGAAGTCGAGGTTTACTTTAAGAATTTTATCGTTCCATTACGGTGCTGTGATCAGTTTTGTCCGATTTACTCTATCAAATGCTTTCTCGTGGTGTCGGAATATTTCGAACTAACCAAGACATCGTGCCCATTTTTCTTTCTGTGTCCATTTGCGTCTCACTTTCTCATCCCTCTGCTGATCAAAAATTGGGTTAGATCGCATAAGGGACAACTTTGTCTCAATCTCGCCCCAATAAAGACCTTTTATTATTATTATTATTTTTGTATTTGCCCTCATCTATAATTCTGCATTAAATATTAAAAGAATTCATCTTTTTGTGAGAAATTAAAGTGTGAGGGTCTTCGTATGTTTTTGATTATAGCATCTAAATTTTAACTGACTCCACGAAGAACTTTGTCAAACTCTTTTCCATAAATTTAACGAATGATCCCGGAAATTTCCTCTCATTTTTCTCTAAACTCTTGAAAAATTCTGCTAGGATGTAGCCTGTTCATCATTTTCAGTTGCCGTTTTAACTCCCATGGAAAGTATTCCTATATGCATGTTCTCAGTGTGTCTGTTGCCACACTCCCTTTCTTCATACAAGTCGGAAAGCCTTATATATTTTGTATAGAGCTTCGTCACTCAAAAGTTTCCTCGAAAAAAAAAGAAGGGCCAAAATTTTTAGTTATTTTAA
The DNA here is from genome assembly GCA_933228895.1 of Platycnemis pennipes. Classification (NCBI taxonomy): domain Eukaryota; kingdom Metazoa; phylum Arthropoda; class Insecta; order Odonata; family Platycnemididae; genus Platycnemis; species Platycnemis pennipes. The sequence continues at coordinate 31,754,222 of OW121857.1, read as the reverse complement.
TGTGACTAACGGAAAGATGACAAATAATATTGATATCAAAGTATTTTCAAGTTACTTATACAGCACTCATGAATAGGTTCTCAGGATTAGGCCTGTAAAAATCATTCGGTAATATACTCTTGGAAAAGAAAATACTTAACCTACTTTCATGACTCTTTTATAGATCATGAAATGAGAGTTGCCAACCTAGTTAAATACTTAGTTATTTCATATTGCACTTGAGGAAACTACTGCGTAATAAATAGTTTATTAAAGATTCTATAAAGGTATTGAAAGCAGAATTCATGCAAGTACTGAAATTTTATAGTGCTTAAAATTTCGTGCCAGATTAGGGAAGGAATGGAATTTTCTCCCTTGTCTTTGGAAGCGGATGATCTAGAATGCAAGAAGAGGCCTTAAGATCGTTAGCCTTCCATTTAGTATTCTTTTGCTTATGCGAAGTTGGTTTCCTACGATGGCGAGCTGGGTGAATTTGGAGGTTGGTGTAAGGGGGCATTACAGGTGGATTCCAGCAGTAATGAGAGATTCCATTTATCCATTACCGATGGGTCTTCTCGTGGTAGTCTGCAGCCGAAAATTAACCGACCGTCGGTTAGGAAATTACGAGTGAATACGTGCTGCTTCTCTAGTTCTCGTCGATCTAGGACGAACGAAATCAACCTTAGTTCGAGCTATTAGCGGGATATCTATTTTTTAGTGAAGCGATGACGTTGATATCGTAGCAATCACAAACGCGTTAGCAAGCTGTTTCAGCGATTTTAGGCGGCAAGATGCAGTAGCTTCCACTGCTTTAACTTCCCTCGTGATACACACCACGGCGACTAGCAGTAGCTTTTTTGTCCATCTCATTGAGCAGTCAATGTGTCGTGTAAGCCTAAATTACCAACCGGCGAGGGTGAAAATATCGATTTGTCGTCGATGTATCGTCAAATCCCATGACACTAACGGACGCCGGGAGCGGTTTTCTTTGGGATTCGCCTGGAGATGGCAATTGGCTCCCAGCCCTTACCCCGATTCCTCTCAGCCCTCCTCCCCCTTTCCCTCTGAGGGAGTAGGGTGGGAACCTCCCCCTCTACCCTCTCCCCCATCTAACCAGGACTGGATCTTCCAATATCGACTGGGCCGTGACCCTATCGCCTCCGATAAAACACTTCAAGGGGTATATTTTTGGAATGACTATCCACTTTCTGTGTCTCCCTTTCTTTTCGTCCTTCCACACGGCTCTCTACCTGCCACAGAACCCTTTTAACACCGCAGGGGACAGGGCAAGCGCACCCCCACGAACGGCCTTTATTCGGTAATCAAGTTGTCTGGCTATGACCGTCGTGCGTTTTCGTTATAGCTTAGAGCTTTTCTGGTAACGTTATTCTGCTCTGCCCAGCTCGAATGCCTATGAATTTTTCGTGCATTTCCCCTTTGACCTAACCTTGGTTCCCAGTTTGGTCATAAATATGCCACTTTGGTGCGTTTTATTCTTCCGTAGTGAGCATTAGTTTTCTTCTTGTCAAATGTTAAAGATCAAATATCTTGTATTTTTCTGCTCCTTGTTCTTCAACCCATTCTTCCCATTGCACCAGATGCTGATTTGTGGCCTCCAGTTTCGCTCACTATCTTCCAAAACATTCCTCATAGAAGTCATATTTAATTTAGTTGAAAGAGATGGCGATTAGATTTTCTGTACTCTTTCTCACTACGTCTACGGTGTCTTCGAAGGTGTTCGAATACCTATTGCGTTCCTCAGTTGTTTTTGTTCGTGTCTTGTTCGTTCCGTGTCTAATGTCCGTTTCTAATATTAGTGTGCCTATATCTATGTTATCTTCTCCAATTCTCCGTCAGAAATAACTAGAAATCGGATGTTAATACCACCTCATCTTCAACCCCTCCTTGAACGCAGTTCGTTGAGGAGCCTTAATCATTGGAGCATTTTGATCCAATATGTCGAGTCCAATAGGGCAATAATGCCGTCTCAGAAAATTTTCTGCTGATGTGTATTACCCTCAAAAGAAACGATTTTAAATCATGCAATATGTCGCATTCATAAATCGATGGGACAGTGTTCATTTTCCGTATGACGCTAATCGAAAATTTCACTTGACTAGTTAAATCAAAGACAAAAAGGAATTTTGAAAGGCATTAGACCCTGACTCATTCATAACTAGCTCTCAGCCTCCACCTACGGCTCCCGTCTAGACAATATTGTGAAAGCGCTCAAATGCCTCGAAGTATCCAGAAGTCAAGCTCATGATCGGTCTTGAGCTTCACAGTCTCATCAAATTATGCCTCTAGTCTCTGGAAATCTATTTAGATTCAATATTTCTTTGTGTTTTGTGCGGGCAATATGAATTTTCGCCCCACCTCCCCTTGCTAAAAACGCCGTGATTTAGATGTTCTCTATTAATCCCAAAGTGCCTGTGAAGCTTGGCCGCGATACGGCATGTTGTTGTGAAGTGGCCTTTGTTAGTGTTGTGAAGATGCCTGCTACTTTGATATTTTTTTTAGGCTGCGATTAATCTATAGCCGCTAAAGAAGCGGCAAGTGGAAAGGTCCTCTGGCATAAATAAGACTAAAATTGATTGTTGAACGAAGACACCAAAATGATGGAATGACCGTTTGATCCTCCGTGTCTTTTGTGCATTCGTGTTAGATACTTTTCCAACTTTCGAAGTGCGTATTTTGCTTTGGGGTCCGTGTATTTTTTATATTTTAGAATATTTAAATTTTTTAGCATTATCACCGTCAATTTCGTGCCATTTTGTGCAGATTTTTTCTCTAAGTACTTCTACTGTGCTAGTGTCATTAACTTCTCCCATCCGATGTAGTCTGCTCAGTTCACTCATTGTTTACATCCATTTTCCCCAGTGCTCATCATTCTATTATATTTCTCTTTCATGCTTTATTATCTCCTCCCTATTCCCATCTACTATATCTTCTATGGAATCCCAGCACTCTTGAGAAGTCTTGCACTGGCATGTCATGATGTTGATTCCATTTTCATGATATTGTTCATGGAAGAACATGAAAATAGCTGGAGAAAGTTGTTCGTTTCACATGTGTGTGGTTCGCAGCAGGTCACTGCTGTATAGAATGGAGTCATGCATATGGACTTCATTCGTTTCCAGGTGCAAGTTACCGCGAGTGATCAACTTTATTTTGTTACTTGGAAGTCCTTGGGACAAAAAAACTATTTGCTCTTGTGCACTTGATTACTACATACAATAGCATTTATACTAGTTTAAAATTGAAATATGGGGAAAATACCAGGTGATTTCATTTGCCAGGATCTATAAGAGGGGAAAGAAGGTTTTATGTTCAATTTCAAAAATGTTTGGAGAAATCTAGTGGAGTGGTATTTGAAATTACTGGAAAGTATGTATCACTCCTTGCATTTGGACATTCCTCCTTGTGCAAATGCCTTGAATGGTTCTCTGTTAAGACTTAAATGTCTCTCTTTAAATCGTATATTCTCATAATATTTCTGAATTTAATCACTGATTTAACATGATATGACATCATTACTGATATTTAATCTTGTTTTTTTATGATTTGAAACTCATGAATTTTTGAAACTCATGCATTTTATGTGAAGAATTTTGGCAAGCGTCTTAAGTAATAAGATTAGTTTTTAGACCACGTGGCCATTTTGATAATAGCATAACATTTAATTAAGATACCCCATTTTTACTACAGCAGAAGTTTTGAGCCACTTTATGAAGCCTCATTCAGAAATCTGTTTGGGCTCCTGAGGTGCCCACATTCATTCCTTTCATTTTCTTAGTTATTAATGCTATATCCCTCTCAGTGTAACTGCACATTACACATGCTTTGTGAGTCATATTTTTTTTTAATTGAAGAGGGGCAGATTGTCTTCTTGGATGCTTAAATGCTTTCACTCTAATCTTCTTGATCAAAGTATGTGTATCATGTAATTAATTTGAAGATTATTTAACTCTTGAATTGATAACAGCTTGTGCCAATTAAGCACAAATGTGTGTTCTCATCATTCACATATGCAATTTTGAATGGCACAATACTTATAAGCCAATGCTTTGGAAATATATAACATTAAATTTGGATAAACTCTAAATAAACATGCTTGCTCTATTTAACATTCTTATGAATGTAAAAATCAACTAACATAAGCTTCAAATCATTGTTTTTTTAATGTTACTTATTTGAATGTGAGCTTCAGCTTTTTTCCTTGTGACTTTAATAAATTATTTAAAAATCCTGGTATTATTTTGTGAGAATTGTTCTGTATATCTAACATGTCTGTGTCTCTTTCTTGCACCAAGTTAAAGTAATGAAACAGCAGTCCAGCACAATATTTTCCCTTTTGTAAATGGCTCTAAAACATCCATTTAAAAAATAATTGGAAAATTTATCGGGAGTTTATATGGCCAAAATTATTAAATAGCATATCATTTATTTTGATTATTCTCATGAAACATGCCAATAAGTGTTAAATAAGTATTTGAGCTGCAAATATTCTGTAACTTTATTGCTTTTTTGAGCTGGGTTTTATATCAGATGTTCATTTACTCTTGCCATACAGAATGCTTGCTAAAAATTATAAGGCATGCTCCTGAAAATATTAAAATTTAAATGGTGGATGTTTTAAGCCTTGCTTGAGATCGTGTTCACCTTATCTGTTTCACCCTCTTGAGCATATCCGTAGTAACTGCCTGTGTTCTGTGTGTGTTTTGGCATATTATCATGTAATTACATGAACAATCTCTCATGTGTAAAGTTTGTGACCAGAATTTCTACTGGCAGATTGTAGTGTAGTTTCCTTTATATTCGACCATGTTTAAGTATGGATATCAACAGTGCTCCCGTTTTTCATTAACTCTGAAACAGTCTTCCGTTTCTATCATATTGACAGTTACAACAATATCCAAATTACTTCTCATCTTTTAACTTATTAAATACCATACCAAAGAGATTCTGTGCGGATAAATAATGTTTTTCAAAGCCACCTTAGTTCAGTAATTGAAATTATTATGATATGTAAGTTATTGATGAAATGGATGCAGCTATGATTTAATATACTGACTCTATGTAATGTTAGCGAATGTGATATGATCAAGTAGCTTAGTATTGCAATTGGTGGTTTTATTTCAGGGAAAACTTTATTTTTAAGGTAGTTTTGATTTTTAAAAATATCACTATAAATAGACTTTAATTTTTTTATTGTGCAGTTTATAGGCTCATAATACATAGTTGCTCTCCCACCCAAAATTTAAGCATATCTTGTGCACCCTCAGGCCTGGGAATCAGTAGATTTTACCACCATTTATTGGTTAGACGCAATTAAACATTTTTATATTTACATGATTCATATTCACTGTATCTATTTTATTGTGTATTCTGTTTTAAAATGCATAAATCTTAACAATTTATTGGAATCATAAATTAAATTAAACTCTTAATGGAGTCCTCAGGCAATATTCTTTTTGGAAATGATCTGCACGTAGTCTGTAGCCGAGGCAAATGTCACTTTCAGACATTCAGCCAAAACTGGAATTTATGCTAGAGGATTACCCCTCAAAGACTATTTCTATATTTAATGCATGTTTCTAAGCACTGCACTTGGTGATGCACTGTTATCACATTTGGAAGAGGTTTCTCTCAACAATCTGCCAGTAGTGTGTTTTAAAATCAATATGCTAATGCTCACCAGCATAGGCATTCTGTACTCACTGTCACTATTTCCGTGAATGCATCAAGGACACACTCCTGTCTTTGCTGTGCTCTGTCTCTTTGTCTGTCCATCTGTTCTCACTTCTCTTGTACTCACGAGTGATTTCTTTCTCAGCCACCTTTAATCTCTGTGCAGACTGTGAATGATCTCCTTTGTGATCTGCTCCGTGGTGTTATGTATTTCTGTCAGCTGTTGCCTGTATGTTTCACTTTGATAACTTCAGCCCACGTACTGAAGAGCCTCCTGCTAAGTAAAATCTTCAGTCCTCACTGCCTTTCACCCAAATTTTGCACCTATTCCCCCTCCAAATCCTCATAACCTGTCAAGGTTTTTTAGAAAAAGTTTGAAAATTAGTGAAAATATTCTGCCATGTATAATGGGTTCCCATTTCTTGCTTGGAGTAACATATATGATGGTGTTCTAGTTTCAGTGAATGCTGCTGCAGTTTTATAAATATTAGTATTTGATAACTTAATTTCTCTTAAGTTTCTGAACTTGAAAGGTTACTGGAGATTACTTGGAGATGTTCAAGATTCATCTGGCATTTTCACTTCCTGTGCTTTGTAAATATTGTTTCAGTTCTGCTCAAGGAAGTAATCTGCATGCCATTGGTCTAAATCCCAATTCCTTGTAAATTATCCTCAACTAATTAACTTCTTAAAATACAAGAAAATTGCGGAGAAAAAAAAAGAGTTCCAAGGTTTAAGGACCACATGTCAGCTGTCATGGTGTTGCAGTGTTTTGTATATATTTCCCTCTAAAATAACCTTATTTCTCTCTATTTCAAGTTTTCTTAATGGGCAGAGGCTGAAGTTTTGAAAGCTGCAGTAGAGTTTTGGTCAACTAATCATAAACCTCTTATTCTATCCTCATCAGAGGTTCTTGCAGCCTCCCATTGTCACTTTGATCGCCTCTCAGACCTTGCCTCATCCAACTCCTTACATTCCCATCAACTCTTTCTCACAGCCGACCAGAACCCACAGTCATCCACCATTATAGTACACTGTCTAACCCTCATATCTGCAGATCTATTGTTAAGACACAAAGCGACAGTTTGGTCAGAAGGAGAGAACCTGGGGACATGCGAGTGACAGCATTGACCAATCTTCCCCCATAGTCACCCTCCGGAATACTCCCCCTTGACCCTCTCCCCATTGTTTTATCCCATTCGCCAAGAATGTTTTACTTCATGTGCCCATTTCTTGAAAAAAAAATTGAGATAGCTTGTATGAAAAACCTTGCTGGAGTCGTGAGGCATTGAGGGAATGAACAATTGGAGGTCACAAGGAGGTAAGATTGTCCGGCAGTTGGTGTTGCCGTCCCTCCCCCCATGGCTGTCCTCTCCATCAATTATTCTACCTGGAATCAACTGTCCCATCCCCCTACCTGATGAAAATCCATCACTGTTACCTCACCCATCCGTAGCCACATTTCATGGGGTTTTCCTATAAAGTAATTGATCCCTACTGATTTCTGCCGAGCCTCACCAGACCTCACCACAGTAGATGCCTGCATGCTTCCCCTGGGCAGGAATGATGTGGGAAGGCAAGGGATCTCCATTAAGAAAAGAATATATATATTTGTATTTATGAGTATCAGGAAGCCTCCTTGTAAATCCTCTCAGCCTAACTGCTTCGACCCAATTAATCCTCAACCTTCCATCCCCTAAACCAAACCAGTCTGCAGTGTGGGGCTATTATGGAATGCCTCTCTTTATCTGTCTTTCTGTATCCAACGAAGGATGGCGATTACTCTCTGCTTTGGTATCCTATCTCTTTCTCTATCTTTCTCTATCTATGTGCCCGTGTGCTTTTGTACCCTCCATGTTGAATAAGTGTAAAAATTTTTCTTTCTTTTTTTTATTTTGTTTTTTCAACTTAATTTTTTGTGTAGGTGTTTCAGGAATATAAAACCTCCTGTTTCCCACTCCTAACCACCCTGCTGACATACTTTTAATAGTGGCTGTGTTTCTTTTTGTGATTTTTGTGCGTGGAGCTGTCGTATGCGTGTGGTGTTTCTAAATGTTGATAAATGTTGATAATGCATGTCTCTGTTTGGATATCCTTTATATTAAAAAAATATCCTTCCCCGTCCCCCCTAATTTTTATGTATTTTTTTTTCAACCCTATCTCTCATCCACTAACCAAAAAAAAAATACGATCCCAAACAAACCCATCTTAACCACGTAACACTTTCTCTAAATAAGGAAACCATGCTTTTATATATATCTATATATATATACAGAAAACTAAAATCGTGTGGCTCTTTCTTTTCGTGCTGCTCAGAGCAAGGAAGCTGGAATCCGCACACTGGTTGCACTCGACGACCAGGGAGGTGAGTTCCCTCCTGTCACCTTGTCTCTTTCTCTCTCTATCTCTCTCTTATTTTCCTGTATTTCCTATCCCTCTTGTCACCTTCCTATTTATTCCTTTTCCATGAGCCATCTTTTTCCGCATTCAGCTCTTGCAGAGGCAGGCCACAAAGCCTGAGAATGATGTTGCAATTTCTCATCTCTTCTGCAAGCTCTATCCCTGTGCTACCTTTTTACTATTTCTCTCTCTCTCTTTCTCTTTCTTTTTCCTCTTCCATTCTTTCCTTCCAGTTTTTTTCCATGATACCTCATTTTTGTACCTCCTGTTTCCAGTTTGATTCACATGCTACAATATTGCAGACAACAAATACTCAGTGCCAGGAAAATGCCGAAACATCGTGTACACTCTTAACAAGACCACAAATTTCGAACAAAGAGAAAGAATTATGCCAGAAAAATATATTTGTATAAATATTTATTGATATTTATGGCGTGATACTTTTCACATGGGCTTTCCCTCTTGGGAAGTATTTTTCTGTGTGACTGTTTGTGCGTGTGTGTGATTTTTAGTGTGCCTCAGTTGAGGGCAAACCCTTGCATTTTAAAACATCAATATCCTCACATATTGTGCATTATGTGTTATGTTTAACTATCCACACTGTTACCACATTATAACACTAAAAAAATTATATCTCTTTACTGAAAAATTTAACTGCTAGGAAAAAATAACTTCTGTAGGGGACAGCTTATTTGCATGCAAATCACATTTATATTTAACTTTTTAGTCTGTTGAATAAGCTCATAATAAATAGATTTAATTTCAATAAGTAAACTTAATAGCCTAAACACAGCATGACTCCATAATGATTAACTGCTTAAATTACCAAATATCAAAGAAGTAAACTTTTGCCTCGTTAAAGTGGTAATAAGTACAGCTTATGTATTAAAAGTAACTTTTTGACAATTGCAGTAATCTAGTTTTTACACAAAAGTGTGTTACTATTTGGAAAGAAACCATTTCTAAATTAATAGAAGCCTGAAGTAATAGTCAAAATGCTGGGTCAAGCCGTTTTTAAGCATCAATCCATCCATCTTCACTCTCAGTTTCGCAACAGAACCTCACCATTCATTCTTTTGCGAACGGATTGAGCCATCATTTTGAAAACTGTTCATTTAAGCAGGGAATTTACCATTTTAAGATGAAATAATATTTAAATTAATGCTTATAATAATTATAATAATGTTACAGCTCTCCCCACTTATACATAAGAGAGGTTAACTATGTTAAATAAAATACTCTAGAAGCTCATGCATGGGTGGTGTATGCTTCAAAAATAAAATAAATGACACTAACATGTTTAACAATCATTAATTCCCAATAGTATCCTCACTATGTTTTCATCATGATGGAATATTTTCATTTTTGTATCTTCGTTGATCCCTTGTTCCATAATTCCCATATCTACGTATAGCTTGTGTTCCATTAGCTCCCTGATGTGTTCTTCACCCTCCCTGAGCCATTTATTTTCTAGACGTGAACGCTTCTGGCCATTTCAAAGGGAGGTGCCTTATAGTTTGTCTAGTGTGCACTGTAATGTTCATTCTATGAGACCTCTTGAATCATTGCTTTGTTTTCCGTTTCAAATCTTTTTCTGGCCTGCTCTTGGTCAATGTTTCCTGCCTCTTATCCTTTATTTCCAAGATTGCCTATAATTCCTGCTGTGTTCCATAAATAAAAGCTCTCATGCCCTTGTGGCCCACAGCAGCAGCTGCTCATAGCCACAATCTGATGCGCAAAAACAACGCATCCCAACCATGCTCTCTGTTGCTGCTGCTGCTCTGTTTGGGAAGATATCAGTGATGCCTATTGATTTCAGTTTTTTATTTTAATATTTTTTTATTAATATAGAAATTGTAGTCTTCACTTTGGGTAATTTATGATCTGTTTCCTATTTCTGTATCTCAAATCTGTCAAAAATGCTTTATGCAGCTCTGTCTGCTTAGGCCATTTCCCTCAGTCTGGACACCTTATCAAGTTCCTATGGTGCAAGAAGGCCCCAGTAAGCCTCCCATTTTCCCGCCATTCTACCTGTCTGATTAGCCCTTTCCCAAGATCCCCATGCCACCAGGGAAGTGAAAAAAATACTGGATGACAGTAACTTCTGGGAACATACCAAGACTTATCATTGTTAGAAGAAAGAATGTTTCAATGCACAATCACATGTGGATCTAATTAGCAAGCACTGTATAAAATTAGCTTGCAGTATTCAATGCATATCATTTGCTTCGGTTTAAATTATGACTTTACGTATTTATGATTTTATTATTAATTCATTTTTATGACATGATTTGATTTTGCAAAATTATTTATATTGTATCATGTGGAGTTTTCTATTGCTTTCTGTTTCATTTGTTAATTTCCTTAATAGCTAATGGTATTTTATGGAGATTGCCCTTGTTTTTAATGAGGAACTGTAAACTACTCAAGCATTTGTAAACTCTATGCCAGTGGATTGCCATGTTCTGAGCAAAATATAAGTTGATTTGTTAAGTGATGATTTAAATCTCTTGGAACTCAGATAATTGAGTGTGAAACTTCTTTTCTAATAAATTTTTTGTTTCTATCCATTTATCAGATTGGAAAAATTAATCCCTCTCAATCTAGGATGTTATATTTTAATGTTCCATGTTAATTTATTGCTAAGAAAATAAGTTAACCTCTTATCCTAAAATCGATTTATTAAGCTGTTACACTTTTTATTAACTGCACTTTCAAATGAGTAATTTCAATTTTTAATTCTATCACATTTTTATTTAGCAGATTTCTTGTTCTAATAAATTTGTTACTTATATCAAGCCCAATTTTTCATTTTTCTCCTGATTTTAATGGATAAACTATGAATTGAAAGAGATAAATTTTTAAATACTACTGCAAGGGATTTCTCCTCATTAAGTTTTATGTCTGCCTTGGTTTTTTTTTGTGTTTCGATTTTTTATTATTCTTTTTTTACTTTTGTATTATCATTTTATTCCTTTATTTGTATTAGAGTTTGCTTTTTGTTTTTTAGAGTGAAGAAGTCGGTGGTCGTACTTTGCAGTCGTTGAACCATCAAGGGGGTAAGACATATAAAATGCTAACAGATCATATATATTTAACTAAAAATGAAAAACTTGCAAGATTATCCACACCCAAACTTTCAAAGCCTTACGTTATTCATACTTGGACTCTTCCCCTAACATCATCAGACTTGATCCTCTCAACCAATCTCCATCATCTTCCTTTCATCACTAACAGTCTGTTAACTCATTCTAGGCGATGGTTGAAAAGGGTGCCTTTTTTTCCTCATAACTTCAAGCCTCTGCATGTCATCTCTGTGGGCTACGGAAGGCCGTGCACAACCAATTCTACTGTGTGTATGCCCGGTCTGTTAGTGTTTCGTTCCTCCCCACTCATCCTTATTTCCCCATGCAAATGGACCCCATTTCCCATGGTACTGTAGTGAAGAGCACTTGGCGCATTCCTTCCCTCTTGTTTGCGAGGTGCAAGCTTGCTCTGGTTGGTAGTTCTCAAAAGTAATTAAAAGTATCCATTACTCCAACTATGGGATAATGGGGCACCCATAACTGGGTGTTGCTGCATCAACTCTTTGCCTGTAAAACTGTTTACAGTTGCCGGTCATAGCATATGATAACCTCTTTCCTGATCCATCTGTCCATCTTTACTTGCATACTCACAATAACCTCTCCTGTTTTAATGCGTGAATGGAGGAGTGAAGGTTTTTGTACCCCTGTGTTTGTCCGTTAGGTAGAAAAAATCACCATCATGTGTGTGAACCTGTCTGAGAGTGTGTGTAGATGAGATATTCCCACTAACAGAATGTACCCTTTTGCATATTTTACGGAGCCGTTGCAGTCCCTTCTAAGATCAAAGCGCCGATGCCCTGCTGTAGACTAGTGTGTTGTGTAGCACCGGTGTTGTGGTGGGTGATGGCCAGTGATTGGTGTTTGGCAGTGATGGTGGCAGCTATATAGTTCTCCGAAGCCAGTCGTAGTGTGATAGTTGCCCTATGAGGCATAGAAGGCTAGATGGCCTATTGCCCACCATTTTGTTTCAATCAGAAATAGAGAATCATGGACGTTCTATGATACATATATCCATAATCTTGTGTATGTATTTATATTTCCTTTGATCTTTTTTGTCGCTATCATTATTCCCAGTTTGCTTTCATGGCCCCGTTTTTTCTATGTTAATTTTCTTAAACTCTTGCATTCATTTTGACGCAGTTAATCTGTTGTTTAGTTACTGTTTTAGAGTTTTTATTTTGTTGTTCAACCTTATAGAATTTTTCAGTGTCTGCATGTTTCTTTTTATCATTCTCTATGATCCTCTTATTTATCATAATTTTCCACCCATATGATATTCCCCCTCTTCCCATATAAGAGCCCTTGTTGCTTTGATTCCTTTGGCTCCCACCCCTTTGCCCCCATTGGGACCCAGACGCTGCCGTGCGCGAACAACGCACTCTGCTGTCCATCCCACATTTGTTGATGATGCTCTCCTCCTGTTGTTACTGTTTTTGTAGAGCCACGAAGTCGGAATGAAAACGCTAGTGATGTTGGATGAGCAAGGGGGTAAGACAATACATTATGTTGATAGCTGTTGTGTGCTGCCTACCATTCGTTTTCCATTGCGACCTTGTGCAGTTATGCACCTAAATTAGTTTTGAAACAAGTTTCTGACAATCCTACAATTTTCTAAGTAAACTTTCTTCAAATCATGCCATTTCTTCAAAGTAATTAAGTACTCCTTTAAAAAAGGGCTCTTGAAAAATATCCTCTTGTGAGAAAGAATTTCAAAGTATGAAATTCAGCATATAGAGAACTCTTTCTATCCCTTTGAGTAATTTTGAAAATTTCACTTATTTCCTCTTTGTGTATTATTAGGCTAGTTACCTATAGATAATTTCCAAACAGATATATTCCTTAATGTTTTAAAGATTGGCATGTTATTTTGTATATCTTTTTAACTTTTTAGATAAACGTTTCTCAAGTTGTTGGAACTGTAGAAATTTACTTAAGTGAGACAATTGATTGTTTAAGATGGTAAATGAGCTAAAACAGGTTATAGTCAATGGACTTTTTGGTACATGGTATAATTCGCAAGTGTAGAGTTCTTTTGCTGTGTGCCTGAGTAGAATTTCCGTTTTAGAGCCTTGAGCATTCGTGGCTTTCTTACATCCTTAGTAAACACAGCTGCTTTGCTAGAATAATGCCAAACTTGTAAAAGTTAAGACACACACATACCACCTGTACCAAGATAGGTAGTTAGATGTTGTTTTGAAAATGGTAAAAATTCATGTAGCACCTTCTGCATCACTGAACCAACACCACTAGAGATTAATAGTTCCTCTTTCTCTTCTATATTTATAAACAAATATACTCTCCAAGTTTTCTTTTTATTTATTTTTCAAAAATTTCGCGAGCAAATATATAAAATAAGAAAGCTCCAATCACAGTGACAACTGAAAGGAACTCATGTTTCTGTTAAGGGCTGTTGTGGAATATCTTTGGTTCATAGTTTTACATTGGTTATTTTCTGTGCTTATTATTTTGATATTTTTATGATAAACCTAATTACATCCCTTTACCTCTCATTGTCCAACACTAGTTATCACTTGTTGTTGCTATTAATGGATAGACAAGAAAGTAGGCCATGAAGAAATAAATATTAATGTGTTCATCTTATTGGAACAAAAATAATTTATCTATAGTTTGTATGGCATGTAGTCTATAATGAGGTAAGTTTTTAGATGAAGAGATTGAGTAAATTGCTTGCAAGGATGCTCGAGGCATTGTTCGTGAAATGTGGTAACAGAAAAAATACTAAATTTTCAAGTGGAAATATAAGTTTTCAAGAATAAATTCATCAACAGTTGAATTACTGTCATCTGAAAATTTTAACTTTGTGGTCAAGTATGTCCAATAATCATTATTTGATTCATAAATGAGCACACTGGCACACTGTATGTTTAGGAACACTGAAAAATATTAATTTTACAAACAGTTTCTCAGTAATTAAAATTTTGACTGTTAAGCAAAGGAAAGCTAACCGAGAATCGATTTAGTTTTTATTTATTAATTTTGGCACACTCACTAATAGCACACATACATGAAACATGTTTTTTTTTCACTTGTGGTAAGTAAAACTTCTGTATATAACACACTTATAAGTAAGGCCATATAGGAACTGGAATACATCCTTGTATGCAAAAATTTGCTAAGAGCTTTTTATGTGCTCATTGTGTTAACATATATAACAATAATAAGTGTTCAAAAATGTTAATACAGATTGCATGATCTAATTTGTGTACAATGGTCTTTCATTGCATTCTTTTGGCTGGCATAATCAGGTTAGAGACATTAGACAAGTTGTTCCACTTCCTGTAAAGCCTCAGTTAATTGAGTTTTTCTGCTTACAAATGAGCAATTCATGTAATATACTTTCTCTGATCATGGAATCTTTTGCTTTATTATTCTTTATAGCGCAAAGTACTAGTCAGTCACTTGTTGTGGTCATTGAATGGGCCAAGCTATTTTGCTTAATCGATGTGCATTAATTGAAGATGAAAAAAAGCTTAATAATTTTCAAGAATTTTACCATAAATGTAAGAGCAGTAAAATTGCATTTTATTGATCAGTCAAAGTGCTCTTGCAAAGATTTTTTATCTGATGTGAAAATTATGAATCCTTGATGACCCTTTAATTTTTTCCTTCCCCCATCTTTCTCCTTTCTCCTTGCTTCCTTTCTATATCTTCTTACTTCTGTACCTATCACACATTTTTGCTCTTCTTCTTTTCATTCTCTTTTTCCCTTGCTCTACTGCTTTAAACTTTCTCGATTAAAAATATTTCACTGTTTCCTTTCTACCCTTTGAACCAATCTCTTTTGTGCGCATCACCATACTGTGCTTCATTACGTATTTTTTTAACCATCCCATTGCACAACCTTTCTTCCTCACTCACCTCCACTACTCTTGTGCACAATCTCTTTTTCTATACCTGTCATCCTTTCATCCCTGCACACTTTACATCCTCCAATCCAAAAATCCCACCTGTGAATAATCGTCATAAAACTGATGCGACCTCACCATCTGCTGCGGCTGCACAACACCAGAACAACTGGATCGCATCGAGGAGGGCATGGACCAGATCAATGCGGACATGCGAGAGGCAGAGAAGAATCTCACTGGCATGGAGAAATGTTGCGGTCTTTGCGTGCTCCCATGCAACAAGTGAGGCTGCTTAACCTAAGATATAATGAAAATAAAAATTTGCTGCTTATGCATTGAGTTATTATGCATTAAAATAGGTGAAAATGTCATTTACTCTTATGAACTTAATGCTAAAATGCAAGTTAAAATTTCTGCTCCTTTTTCCCAAAATGCATATCAGCACCATTGTGATATCTTTGAATAGTGATTTAGTGAAGACAGTTAAGAATTATCCCACAAATGGTCAAATAAAAAAACTAAAAATGGTGTTTAGTGTTAGTTGTTTTATGCCAAGCTAATCTTTTGATAATTGCTATAGTTGTTATTTTTCAGAATACTGATTGAAGCATTGAATATTAAAATGATAAGACCTTCAGCCAAGTATAAATCATTTTTATAAATGATTTCATTTACTTGTAGCCGAGGATCTATTTTTTCAGTAAATTAAAGTGTCCTTCATTTTCTCTCCCCATAAAAAGAGGAATAGCTGTGTTTGACTGTTTTCTTAGAGTAGTGGAATGTAGTACTTAAAAAAACACCAGCTTTATCTGTCAAATACTGAGTGAATTGTAAAAAAGTATACTCCCTGTTGTTTAGGAATGGGGCTTTGGCTCAAGCTTGGACTATATATCTTTTCTTCCATTTATTGTTTGTAATTGATTACTATTTTTCAGCTCTTTCTCTCTCTAAATCTCAGTCATATGATTTTTGTTAGAACATTAAAATGATGTGAAATGAATAAATTAGGCAATATTATTGTAATATTTATCAAAAGTATTTTAGTTTGGCATTACCATTCTGAATGAAAGTTAAAAACATTCAAAATGTCAGGGAAACTATGGTATTGAATGTAAAGGTGTTATCATAGTGTTTGTTAAGTAATTTAAATAAATTTTTGCGAACTAAAGAATTATATATAATGTATGTCAATAAATTTTAGCAAGGAAAAAATAATTCAATTTCACTTTTAAATTAAAAATTGAGAATACAAGTGATTGAAAAGTGTTGGATTATGTATTTTTTTATATTGAAACATTGAAACCTTTACAATTTTTTTTAATGAAAGGATTTTCCCTTTCAATAAAACGTTCAATAGCTTTGAGTGTATCTGAGTCTTTGATTGGAAGCGAGCAATACATACATATTAGTATTTCATGTAGGAATTTCTGTGAACTAAATAAAGCTAAATATACGGTGGGTATTATTTAATGCATTCTGCATGTGCATTAAGAGATAGGTTGAGCTAATTGATGCTTAATTTTTGAAAAATTGAAAAAAATGTGGTTTACTTAAAGTGTGTTGCTTCTAAGAAAAAAAACTTTTACTCTAGGATTTGTTGGCTTTAAATCCTCAGGTCATAACTGATTTGAAATAGATGTAATTATGAATGAAATGGAAAAAAAGGTGAAAACTGAAAGTAAACATAACTGGCTATTTGATTTGATGAGAAACCCTCAAAACATTATAGCCATTTAAAGCCTAAATTCTGCTGATATTGTTTTTTTTAATTAAAGGTGGAAGAGTTAGTCACTCTATTTTACTTATTATTTTTAGTGAATAATATTCATCTTCAAAGTAGGGACCCATAAAAACACTTCTTAACCAAATGTTTTGGGTCTTGTTCATGTCTCTATTTTTCTCTCTCTATTTCACTTCCAGATCTGCTTCTTTCAAGGAGGATGAAGGGACATGGAAAGGGAATGATGATGGAAAAGTTGTGAACAACCAACCTCAGAGGGTTATGGATGACCGTAATGGGCTTGGTCCACAGGGTGGATATATTGCAAAGTGAGTTTTTCTTCTTCATTTTGATGTATAAAATTTTTATGTTGTGGATGGAGGAAAAAATTCAGAATATTGTAAGTACTGAGGGTGGAAGAAGGTGCAAAGTTGTAATGCGAAACCGATAGGGCCAAGGAAACATTGTGGGATGGGCAATTTGATGAAATAATTATAACAAAATTTTAATGATTTATAGGCTTGTACAACTATAGATCACCCATTACAATATGCCTGTAAAACAAAGAGTTAATTCAAACTATACTGTATATATCATTACAATTCTCTATACAACATAATAATATTGATGCCCAATTTCTCGCAAGGGTAATATTCATCATGTTGATGTAGGGATTAATGCTTTTTGATGTATGTGTTGTGATGACCAATGAGTGATGTAGGGGGTGATGTTCTTCTGTCACCCAACATTCAATTTATGAAGAGCACAGCATAGTGTTGACAAAACCATGATGTAAACTCATGAGCCTTAAAGTCTCCATAATCCAAACATATGTACATTGGTACACATAAAAAATACAAGTATAAGAACTCATATTTTTAGACTCTGATAAATTTTGAAGTTACTAATGAAGAGTAATTGCAGTATACAGTTGTATTCCTCTATAAAAGCTATTATGGTTCATAAACATTGTCGGCAATCATAATTTTGAGCTCTTAAGGATGAAATTTGTTGGTTATGAATTTCCTGGAAATATACTTGATAGTAAAATCAATTTATCATATTTCAAAAATCAGGTGTTATTTACAAATTCCAATATGAAATAGTAGTAGAACACTTACCACTTATTTTAATAATTCAGAAGAAAATATTTTCCTGTTGTAGAAGTGCTTGCAATGGATTTGTGCTTCTCTAGAAACAAGTATTGTACAAGAGTAGAGGACACAGGAACATATTTCATTTCATTGACTTTGCAACATTTTTTTCCAAACTACAGCAGTATATCTGCTCCCTGTGTTTTTCTTTAATACTTTATCAGAGTTAAATTCAATTATTTAAAAGTAGAAATGATGAAGAAATAAAATTCCACCAATTTCCATACCACATTTGTGCACAATATGAGTATATGACTGTATATATGATCCGAATTGATTATCCAAATGGTTTGACCTGCGTAAGCTAGGCTGACATATGGCAAGCATGACCAGTGAGCAATTGTTAAATCTCATTTGCATCCAAAATGTCTGAGTTTATTCCTGGGATGACCCTGGGACTAGCAGGAGATCCCTGGGATACCCCGCAGACCTGTTGCTCTGTGTGTAGTTAGCATGCTCACTTGAAGAAAAAAAATTAAGTGAAGGAATAGGAGTTGTATTTTTAGGTGGTACTAGCCAATAGCTGAACCATTTGCACCATTATGGAAAGGTGGGTGGTGGGGATGGATTTATAGAGAATGAGAGAAATGGAAGGAGGGTGGAGAGAAACAGAATGAGCATTAAATAAAAACGTGTGTATCCTGGACGAACTTGCTGAATGCTAGCATTTTCTGCGTGATCAGGGTTTTCCATACTGGCTGAGATTTTGATGCTTGACTTGGGCATCATTAGGGCAGTTGTCAGTTTGGAGATTTTGCATGCCTTTAAATGCTCCCGGAATGTCAGGTGCTTCATGATCAGCCATTGCTAAGCACAGCATCCACCAGGACCATGCCATCCAGTTTGAGGAAATCAGGATTTTTACCCGCTGCAGAAAGTATTGGGATTTCCTTGTAAAAAAAAAGCGATCAAAATATGAATAGAAACTAAAAATTTTAATTGTGACTCAAGGTTGTCAATCAGTAACTCCTGGAAACCAATGTTGAAGAGAATCAAACTATGAGGGAGGACTCCCGATGCTGGGTTGGTCCCCTGGGACCTGGCCCACTGTGCTGACCAATAATGTGGCACCTCACCTTCCTGGAACATATAGAAATGTAAATTGGAGTGGTGAGTGGGTGACTTCTGGAGCCCCCCTGGCACTTGGACCCCTTTGGATCCATTGTGCCAACCCACATTTTACCTGCCCACCACTTGCAGACAGGGGACAAGAGCACCACGGTAGAGGTATGGAGGAGGGTCACCCCTCCAACCCCCATCCAGGCTAAACGTTGCTCAACTTCAGTGACCTGATATGAACTGGTGTTTCATCTGGTTTTCAATGGCTAGGCCATTGCCCTCCGGGAACTTATAAAAGCCATACAAATTTTCTGAAAAGACACTCAACTGAGTTGAGGATTATGTCTGAGTCGAGCATTGAAGCATCGGCCAGTATGAACCTGGAGGAAAACACACGAAGTTTTTCTTCAACAATCAGAAATATCGTAGTCTGCTCTAAATGAAAGTTTAAATTAAGATTCATGCTCAAATTCATATTGATGTGACAACTAGTTTTCCAAAAGTAGTGCTTTTATTCCATTTCTTTGTAGCCTTACATTACAGGCATTTTCATTGACTCTGTATTCTCAGCAGTTAAAAATGTGTACGAATCATTTTCTCGGATTGTATTTTTTCATTTTTGGCCTTGAAGATGATATTAGTGTAATTTACATTACTTAAAGTCTAAATCATGTTTTTAATGTAGTATAGAGTAAAACTTTGATTAAAATGAATGTTATTTATTCATTGTGAGAAAGCTAGGTTACATTGGTGGTTTTTCAGATATAATTTAGATATAGATCAATGATGGCCAAAGTTCAGGTATTTAAATCTTTCTAAAATACATGTTGAAGAATAAGAGGAAAACAGTTTGGTTTGCCTGCAAAATATTTGCCTTAACCTTGATTCTACTAAGTAGGGAAATACTCATTATCGATGATTTAAACCAAATACAAAAAGAGTTTATCAAGAGGGGTGTATAATTTATATTTTTTTGATTTTACAGCCAAGTATGTACACCAAAAAATTACTAGAATTTGCCTCCTTGTTGACTGCTGTGTGTCACTTATTTTGCAATGTAAAGGTTTTGAATGCCAAATATGTTTCTATAACTCTTGTGTACATTTTTTTGCTTTAAATTAAATTAATTAACATGAATTAAAACTTCTGAAAATAAAGGTAAACCTAATTAAAAGTAAATTCTCACTTGTCAATTTGATTGTAGAAATACTTGGCAACCACCTTCCTTTTAAACATTTCAAATACTTACATAAAATAGCTGATATTGGTGAAAGAATTTGGTATATTTAGTACTGACATGAAGTAGTGGGAGGTAGACAGTGACAGAGTCAGAGGATGGTGAAATGATTCTAGTAACCATTAATTATATCTTATAGTAACCAGTTACTATTGGTTGTATACATATAAACTATTTTAATCCTTTCAGTACCTTAATGATGGTTTTGCGTACCAAAGCTGTTGTTAATATTCTGATAGTTGGGATATCAGAAAATAAGGCAACTCACTGTTGATTTGTTAATACATAATCCTGATGCCAAATGAGATGAATCCACAGAAAACAATACATGCAGATAATGTAACAAAACAACAAAAATAATTTTATACCCATAAAATGTGTTTATGCATACTGAAATTCAATGCATTAAAATTTGTTAATGGCTTAAGCTAGGTTTTAAGGTATTTAATGCAGTAATTTTCAAGAAATTGTTATTTTTTAAACCTCTCAGAATTATGTGATCACCAATGCATAGTTTTTACTGTGGAACTAAGTTACCATGTTTTCTATTCTTACGGTTAGATTATCTGAACTGGTGGAATGGAATGGGGGAACACCATTTTAAAACAAAATCAATTTTCCAGGATTACAAATGATGCTCGTGAAGATGAAATGGAAGAAAACATGGGGCAGGTGAACACAATGATTGGTAACCTTCGCAACATGGCTATTGACATGGGATCAGAACTGGAGAACCAGAATAGGCAGATTGATAGGATCAACCGCAAGGTGAGCACTTCGTCAAATCTTAAGTGAGATTTTGACATAATCAGAATTGTGCTTAGAAGTTTGCTGTCTCTTTGGTTTATACTGTATGAACTGCTGATGGTGACTAGAGTCAATATATGTTGCATTCAATTGTAATAATGGTAAAACTTGTCTGAGAAACTTTAGTTTTATCCTCTAATTAATTAGTGTATGGCTTTAGTTCTTATTATGGCCTAAATATAGGTTCATCACAAGCAGTGCATGTGTAAATTTATAAGAAATTTGTTTGAAGGCAGATTTAAGTTGGAATTATGCTTCCAAAGTTTGTGTTTTACTTCTCAGGTGTATGGATATGATGTTAGCCAGGTTCTAATTTGATTAAATTGGGGGAAACATCTCACTCCCCTTGCCGTTACATTGTAGATGAATTGTCAACAATTTTCTACAAGTGACATTTTCTTCCTTAAATGTCTCATGAGCCATTTAGCATTACAAAAATTCTAATTTTGTCAGTAATGAATATTTATTGCCCATTCAATTAGTGGTCTTTAAATAAACAAGTGGTCTTGGGTAGGAAGGAAGTGATTTCATTGGTGCAGTTACTGAAGGGTTTTTCTACAGTCAATCCCTCTGTTAGTGACCATGAAAAGATTAATGAAGTGAATTGCTCGCCGTGATTGTTTAATTTTATTGTATTTTTATCCTTAGAGGTTAGCAACCTGCATTTCAGAGATTCAAGGCCTAAGCGTTTAATCGTAATAATATGTTTCATTATTCTAATCACTTTAGGGATGCATAACACATCATTCTAATGATTAACTCAATTGAATTTAATTGATCTTGATGAGGCTGAGTTCCTTGGAAGGCATCTTAAAAATTGTGAATTGGCATATGCTAAATCCATATTCCTACCTTATCACCCTAATAAAAACTGTTCTTTTAAGTTTCTAGTGGACCTCATGTCGGAATTGTAATGTTATTTGGATGATAGGTATTGTTTTCATCAAAGAATAGATTGTTATGATCAGGGCCATGATTTATTCATCAATTTTTGTGTGATATTTTCTATAAGTCTATATTTTCTGATGATTATTTTTTTGCGAGTTATTTTCAAATAACTTCAAGGAATGAAACACATGGCTTCAGCACAGTCTTTTATGCATTATATAATTCATGAATTCTCTGAATGGATCTGTGGCCCGATCGCAGAACTTCATAATGCATGTGATGATGTTAACTTTATTTTGTTTTAAGCTTAGGAAAGTAAAATTGTGATGCCAATTTTTTCATATTTTGTCCAGTACTTCAAATCATAAATTTCTGTTGGAGAGAGTCATTAAAACTTAGGTTACTGTAAGTAGTATGCTTTTAGATGACTTCGGATAGTTGGTAGTGATAACAATAGCACAGAAGAAGGATCCATGTTCCCCCCCAGTTCTTGTAATCCATCAAAATCTCAATATTTTGTAATTAATATTTCAATCCTCTCACTAGGACAGTGATTGAAGTATGAAGCCATTGATTTTATCAAGTGTTAATTGTGATCAGTATTCATGATTATTTGAACAGCTACTACATGCATCACATGTTGGTAGAGATTCCATGAGTAATTTGAGTGGAATCCTATGATGCTTTGTGGAACTTGAAGATTATAAAAATAAACTTTTCTATTCACTTTAATTTTCAATTACCCTGGCTGGTTTCAATGCTTTAACAACATTTTCAAAGGGATAATGTTCCATATTTAAATTTTTATTCTGGGAAACTGACTGATTTGGATAAAGAAATGTACCGTTTTTGATGGCATATAAGATGCTCTGGTGTACATCCCTGACGGGAGATTAACCTTGCTGTAATATTGTGACAACCTTGTTTTCGTAGCATTGTAGCATTGCAGCAATGTTGAATTTGCAAGGTGTAACCTTGCGGCAATATTGCCGCATTAGTGACCTTGTAATCTATCAAAATTTCAATATCATGTAATTAATATGTCAATCCTCCCAGAGGGACAGTGGTTGAAGTATGAAGCGATTATTGATCTCAAATATTAATCGTGATCATAAGAATTACTATGGCCCATTGGTGACCTTGCGGCAATATATTGCCACAAAGTGATTAATTTATGTTTTCCAACCTTGCTGAAAGGTTGTACCACAATGCTGTGGCGAGTTTGTAGTGCAACCCTCCGTGTGGCAGAAGTCTGTCCCGAATTGTGCTAACATTCATTTTTGAACATACGTTGTTGTAACATGCTTGCTTGTAGTAACTTCTCACCAAATCGCATTAACTCAACATCAACATTGCAAAACTTAGCATGCATAAAATTGTTTTGCACTTTAAGTTTCCAATTAGTTTCATGTTGTACATTTTCCTTCCTCCTTTATCATATTAACTTGTTTATTCTTGCGTCAACTAAATTAGTTCTTTCACTCGGCTACAAAAATGAAATGGTAAAAATGTAAAACTTTTGTACTCCATAATGCGTACAGCTTAATCTGGATGATTATCATCAGATACATGTGTCTTATATTGTTTCCACGTTCCCCTACTTCCAACTCCATGCCTAATACACGTAAAACTGATAACCTAGCTGACCTATGTACTAACTATGCAAGTGTGTGACTCATAGTTACAAACCGTTGGGTAGGAGACTCTTTATATACCTCTGCTTGTTGGCACCAACTCACTCGGGATATCTAATTTCAAAAGAAAATACTGTGGAGATTTCCCCCCTTATAATGTTCCTCAGAAATCATTTTAGAGATAAAAATAAGCTTGTGTGGTACGTATATGCATAAGTGATATTCTTTCAACGCTAAGAGAGATAAATAAGAGTTTTCTTTGAATAAGTAGCTGTTGCTGAGAACCTATGAACAGTGTTACAAAAGAGTGACTGAAACCATGCTGCAAAACAAGAAATTGACTCAGCAAGTTAATGAATATTTTGAAGGTTCTGACCAATGTTCCCTGGAAATTATTTATCAAATCTTGTAGAGTTGATGCAATATTCATTTTATGAAAATTATATCCTGCATTTTTCTAGAAATTCCCCGAAGGTTTGCTTTTCTCTAGTAATTCTTTTAATCACCGAAGATCTCATTTGTTGCCTCACTATTCAGAAATGACCAAAGAACTTGTGTGCATGAGGAATATAAACATCTAAGGTTATTAATGTGAACTTTCTCCATCCTCAGAACTTTCAGGCATACACAAAAGAAAGCTTGAGGGAACAACCTTGCCATAGTCTTAAGTTAACATTGCCATTTTAACCTTATTCTTTCAATGCTCCTGAAACATTGTAGCAGCATTGACAATATTGCCAAGGTTCCCAAAGTCTTAATGCAATGTTGCAGCAAGCTTTTATGCTGTCTGGGATGCCACACCCTCATTTCAGTAGGGCATGTTTCTGAAAAGGCTTTTGTAAACAAACATGCAGTTACGTGCTACCATACACTTGTGGTGATTGATTCCGTTCATCATATCATGCATACCTACTTTCATATCAAGAGAGCAAGTCAAACATATCTATACCTTAGTGCTGATTATAGCATAGATATGTAATATGTTATAGCTGTTGCAATATGGTTATAAATCAAACAGCCAGTCCTTTTCTGTAACGTAGAATATTATTTCACAAGACATACAAGTACATTGCAGAAGACATTTTCTCGGAGAGAGAGTGAGTGAGTGAGTGAGACTGCTCTCACCTACCAAGGCTCCCGTGTGTGCGCGCATGCGCACTGGAACCATTCTCGTAGGTACAACATTAAATGTACATATATCCAACAATAGCAGTTACATCTGCAACATCCTTCTTGTTAATTATAATTTTCTTGTTATGAATGAATCAATTGTAGTTTATTAGAAATTATTTATGATATACACTCACAAAACTTCAGGAAAATTAAACAAATATATCCACATACCTAATTGAATAACATCAATGATACTTATAAACAACATGGCGTAGAGACTATTAATAGATTTATACATACATTTTGACATGACTATGCTATTCTTAACTTCATGTCTTGTTTGTTGATCCCACTTTTTCTTAGTCGTGAGCCAATGGAAAACTAAATGCAGTTTCTAGATTACAAGAATAATTGATAGGCAGTTATCAAGCCTGATTTGACTTAATGCAACCAAACTATATAAACCACAAGAATTAAATATCTCTTAATTTACTATATGTATTAGTAATATGGTATCAGATACAGTATTTAGTTCATTGTTTACTTATCGTTGGAGTGACAGTCTTTCAAGACTGTTATTTTCTTGGAGTTTCTTATTAGTTGTTGATCATGGCCCTGAAGTGTGTATTATGTATATTATTTCTTCATAACAATTATTTTATGCTGTGTATTCTGATATACTTTTATGGTCACAGGTTTTTTATACTTTTTTGTGTCTTTATTTACTTCCCTTTGCCTACCTCCTCCATCCTGCGTCCATGCTGTCCCTTTTCTCTTTCTCTCTGCAGGCGGATTCTAATGTTCTTCAAGTGACATCAGTCACTCAACGTACTGGTAAACTTCTCCAATCTTAAAAGCAAAGGATGAACCTCCCCTTTTGGATATTGTGTATTGACCCTCTCTGCCTCATCTCTGTATTCTTCTGTACGACATTACCCCTTTCATTTCTTCAGCCTTGCCAGAAAATCTGCATATGCCTATGTGGGTTCTTTTTTAGGTAGAGTACAAGAGCGGATGCCTGTATCAGTGATTATTTTTCTAAGATTATCCCTGTATTAGTGTAATTGGTTCATCTAAATAGTAAATGAGGGTAGTGGTCCTTTTCTAACTAGATATTATCGAATCATCACTCATCTTAGAATGATTTTTATCACATCTCATGGATTAATATCCATGTGGGACACATCTACCTCCATTAACAATTGAAATAATTCATCATGAAATATTTTTGCATTACATTATTCCAATTGATTAGGAAATCATTCCCTCCTCCTTGGTGCCTTCCGAATATCCTCGGCTTGCTAATTTTTATCTCTGCGTTTTTACCAGTTTTCAAGCATAAATATCTTTACAGCCATCATCTCTTTCACTTCATATTATAATAATTTACCTAAGCTAGTGTGGTGGTGTAGTTAAAAATCATAAGTATAGCACTTGCTTAAGTCACTGTTAATTCAGTCTTATCATACTCCATCTATCAAATTTACATGCTATAAAACTGCATTAATTACCTTAATTTGGTTTTTTATAGAGCTTGAAGTGTTTTTATTTTTACCAGGCATTTCAAGCATAGGATTTGAATAACGCTTGAAGTTGGCCTGCTATATTCTCATGGTTTATGATTGCAATGGATACAGACTGAGCTAGCAGTTGATGAGCTATCTTTAAAGTTGATGCAATGCTAAAATAAGCTTTACTCATTGTTTATTTTCTCATTTCCCTGACCACTAACTGCTGGTGCCTTCCCTCATCCTTTTGCATCATCCTATTCCTTTTGAAAAAAAAACATCATACCTGTGACATCCGTGACCTGGTCCAACCTTCAAAACAACCCTCTTGGCCAACTTACATTGACAATTTAGGGAGAGTCAAACGAGACACGGATAGCGGTGGCTAACCAGAGAGCCAACAAGCTCCTCAAATCCTAAGGTGGAAGAGAGGCATGATGGGCCCAGGGTGCCGTAATGCTGAAAATGGCAACATCACGAAGGATCCATGACACCCACGTGGCCCGATCAAAGGATGCAAAGGGCACTGCAACATTAGACTCCTACGCTCTCATTCACCCTCCAGCCTGTCATCATGGGACTGTACTAGATGTAGTCTATTTTCTTATCAGTTCCAAATTATTCCTCTTGTTACATTTTGAGTATGTTGTCCTCTATCATAATTCTACTTGTGTACCAAAATGTCTCAAAATAATTGGTTGTTGTTTTCATTAATTTGATGCTGGCTGGCCCAAGTCTTTCATATTCCTTATGGGTCCCTTAAACTGGCATCACTGTGAACCTGAAAAAAAGCTTGGATACCATGCTGTATGGCTATAAAAGAATGGGAGTTCAGTAGCCTCTGATGTTTCCTGTCTTCAGAAAGAATATTGGGAGTACTTAAAAATGAATAATAATTTAATTCTGCTTATAATAACTTGTGTCGCACATAACTCTTAATTATTACTAATTAAGTATGAACAATTGTAGCCAAGCTCATGGCATTGTTCTAACATCATTATTAAGCATAACTACATTGAGCAATAACCTATCATGTTGCCATTGATGTAGTTTCTTCTTGTCTGGTTGGTAACATTGTACAAAATATGGAAATATTTTTTTTCTAGAAAATTTTGGCCAAATGAATCATTCAATCTTATATCTGTAATAATGTGAGTAGCATGTATTGAATACATAAATACAACTGTGTACATTTTGTATATATCATTGGGGGTGTTATGATTCCAATCAAACTTACCTATATGTACATAAATTTAATTAATTTGGCAATGTTCCTCAGAATGTATTCTAGTATCTTCTTTGAATCATATGTTATCAATAATTATTCATGTAATTAGAATATTTTGGATGTTCAAATTTTAGAACAATTTCTAATAAAGTGAAAATAATTTACACATATGGCACCCATCTTAAAATGGTAAAAAAAATATGGGATGTACCTGAATTAGAGATGCAGAAAAAACATTCAGAATTGAGAATGGAGTATTGAGTTATCACTTTCATTTTGAGAATACCATAAATTAATCAGCAGATTGTCACCCCCTTTCAGCAAATTGTAACTTTGAACATAGGTAAATAGAGAACATGCTAAAAATGCTCTGAAATTAATAGTGATATTACCATTCTTGAAAGGTCGGTTATGTAAGGTATTTTAAGGAATTCATTGCAATTATCTTGAATTTTTGTGTCAAATTTTCCTTTAGAATTATTTTATGATAGAGCTTTAAATGTCTTTTTTATGAAAACCTAATAAACTTTTTTCTTGTAAAGATTTTCATGGTACTGGAGTAGAGTAGATACCCCTGACCTAGGCTTCGGTAACCATTCTGTTTTTATTTTTAGTTATGTTTGGATGCCCTCTAACATATCTCAAGGCGGGTTTTCTGAAAGTAATTTAATCATTTTTTATCTTTGTTTGTAAAAAAAACACGAGGAAGTGGGCTAATTGTAGGTACTTTCATTACTAACATTCCATAAGTTAATGTACTTAATGTTATTAAGGCTGATGGACCAATAGATATGCCAAAACTGTTTTCCTGGGAATTAATTAAAAATGAATTTCTTGTATGGTCAACATTTTTATTTGAAGTGCACAAGCATTATGCAATATCTTAAATGACTGGTAATAAACATTTTAGCTATGGTATGTTTAATCCATATACTTGTAAAAGCAAACTGTCATAGCATGATTATTACTTTTTACTAATACTTGTACTTCAAAACTTAACAATGATGGTATTTTTTATGTTCTCCTGTAGTGTACTTACTTATACTGAAGGTGTTATGTTTTCTCTTATTATGTCATTAATTTTTAATGAAATTTCAATATAATTTATGTTTTATACATTATTATTTTGTTTTATTTTGTTTGATATAATTTTATTGATTTACTAATACATATACTTCTGTAATTTTTATTCACAATTCACAAATTGTGTTATTATACAACCCACTTGAAACATTAAAACCTGATAATAATGCTTGTGAAAATTTTTTCTCATGATTATATTAGATATGTGTTCTGTGTTTGAATGCCATTTTTTTATGAAACTGGCATAATCATTTGCCATATTATGACATCCTGTGAGCCAAGTGTTAAAATAAACTTTAATGATTAATCTGGAATATTTCTCAAGAACCTATCAAGCCGGTAAACAATGAAATTATCATGTTGGTATAGTTTTCTCAGGAAAGTTTTCTCATGAACCTAAGAATCTTAAATTCTGACTCATACTAAATTTAATTTTCATTGAATTAATAATTTCGTTGCACATTTGAATTTTATAAGGTGTAAGTTACAACTTCATACTTTTGAACTTTTTAATTTAAATTTTTTTTACAAACTCCTTTCATGAACGTAGGAAGAGATATATTGAGTCATAGATGATGTACGTGTTAAGCTTATATATTCAGTAGTT
Source organism: Platycnemis pennipes (assembly GCA_933228895.1). NCBI lineage: Eukaryota > Metazoa > Arthropoda > Insecta > Odonata > Platycnemididae > Platycnemis > Platycnemis pennipes. The sequence goes on along the minus strand of OW121857.1, from coordinate 31,725,162 downwards.
GCCCATTTCATCTTAAAAACATCCATTGCATATTTTATCACTTTTTACTGTACATATATGATGAAGAAAACTTATTTAATTATTGATTTTGAAGTATGTAGTTGCTGATGCTAAATAATTTGCAGTGTTTCTGCATTAAGTGCGATTTTGCAGTTTAATATGGTATTCGATAACCTACCATCTTGCCATTTTGTGAATAAGACAGTAAAACTACATCTAACACATATCACCATTATGCATTTTTTGGGTGTTGACTGACTGTTCACTATGATTGGATTTTACAGTCAGTAACTCTACCGGCTTGAAGGCAATATGCTTCCCATGACTAAATCCCTCAAATAATGAAATATTTTTTGTGGAATTAAGTAGCAATCTGTTAACAGAAAATTCTAGTTAGCATCTAATGATATTTGATATTTTTATACTTATATTTTTACTTCTTTTAAATTTTTATCTACGTTTTGATTACCTTTGGTTGTCTTTATCTAACTATTTTGAATTGTGTTGGATAATTGTGTAGTGTTTTAGGAATTAATCAGTATTATTTCTGTTAAAATGTGAAAAGTATTTGATTTTCATGCATAAAATTTTCTCTGAGTTCTGTTTTTCATAATATAAATAATGTCTGGAAACCTAAGGCCTGTAGGTCAGTAAGAATGTCCAATTTATGACTCTGTTTGCCTTATAAATCTTTTAGGACTAACTACTAACGTAGCCATCGTTTATGGCAGGAATCCATCCAAAATTTGCTTAATTTTGGGGAGAGGTAACTTTGAATTTTAGGGAAGGTGTAACAATTCAATTAAATGAGATTAGGCTTGCTGTTTCCGGTTTTAATTCATACTTGTCATCACCAATGAACATGTTACTGGTGCTTCCAGCAAATTAAAATTTTATACTGTTGATGTCTAAGGTAAATACAAATGTAGATTCTGAAATAGTATGATGTGCCGACATTAGCGTAGGATATTATAGGAATTGCATTTTAATTATTACAAGCAAGTGGGTTGACAAGAGAGAGTGGTTAGAGTGAACTCAAGAGTTTTTCTGATGGGTGGATAATATGTAAACATGCTCAATGCCAAATTATGATTTCATACACTTTGCTGTGGCCAAGATGGAAGTGAGAGCAAATCTGGAAAAAATTTGATTTTGTTGTCAAAAATCTCCCTTCAGCTAATTTCTCATTGGCATACAGTAATCCACTAAGAACATTATGTGATGAATTTGTTTTAGGAAATCAGATATTAAGTTGTTGATCTTGATGCCCTCAATGTTTTTTAATAAAATACAGTTTAGCTACATATTTATTTGTTAAGTTTCTTTTAAACCACACAAAAATTATTGAAGTATCAGCAATATCAATAACACTTTTATTCTGAGTAGTCAGTAATAAATATCTATTGTATAAAACATCTTTAAAGTAAAATTGAATATTGTGACATAAATGTATGTATAGGACCTAGATTGGGTCTGCACAAAAAAGGGAGGAGCATTGAACAAATTCATCCTTCTACATATTCAGAATATGCTGTTTGAGATGGTAAGTTCTGTTATAATACATACTGTATAAATGTGTTAAGAAACATACTTTTTTCCCAGAAATCGCAATGGAAAATGAGGGGGCATTACTTGCAAGAGTTTCTTATCTGTCTGCCCTACTCAAGAAGTGCCTGGGATAGCTGGGTGCCTTTGAAGCTCGGCGGTAGGGGAGGGTATTGTCCAATTGCTTGGGGATGGGGGTTTGCCTAAAAACCTGTGGTGAAAATGCAGAGGGAGGGGGTTTCACAGTTATACACAGTTTGAAAGAGTAACTATGGCTCTACTTGCCTATGTCTGTTGAGGATTGGGATAATGGTGGGGGAAAAGACATTAAATATCAAAGTTTGGTGCGGCTGTCATCATAGTGAGATCTAGTTAGTTTTATATGAATGAAAATTGAGTACTCATTTCAAAGGGCAAGAAAAAATCTAAGCATTGTAAGGGAAAGGCTATAAGTGAAAATACTTACCTCTGAGCTATGAAATATGCCATGTAAATTATGAGAGAGTAACACAAGCAGACGGCTTTGATACTGGCTGAAGGTATGTGCTAAGGACCCCAGAACCTCTTGTGAGGAGAACAAAAAAAACTTGAATTTTTTTTTCTTAATTTCATTACCTAAAAGAGGGGTAGTTTGCTCTTACTCTAGTTTTTTGTGCGAGTTCTTACAGTATTTATTTTACCTAACAGGTTAAAATCAGCCCTAATTCTGCATCAAGTAGGAAGAAAATTGGTTATTCCATCCATAAAGAATTAATTTTAGCCAATGTACTGCTCTACTTGAGTCATCGACCGTCATGCATTAGGGAATATCCATGAGTGAAGTGCTTCCTTAAATATGCAGGTACACATTTTTTCTAAACTATTGCTGGTACTCTACTTCATAACATAAGATAGCTGCTCCTCCCAAATTAAGAATACCTGTGAAGTAAAATGCCCACTTTTCAATATATCATGAACTAGTGGGAAAATATCCCTGCAAAAATTGGAGCGTTATCAATTGACAGTTACTACACTAGCAAGTGATATTTTAGTGCTACAGGCCGATATATTGGCTCTCAAATAGACCAAACAATAAAGTCATAAGGAAATAGCTCAAGTTTTTTCTTAAACTAAAATGGAGTCAAATTATATCACTAATGGAAAATCAATTGCCTATAAAAGAAATTCCTAATTGAATTTTATAGAATTACCTCCGGTCCAAGTAGCCTTCTACATTGGGCCTATGTTATTAATTTGCTTGCCAATGATAGCCCAACATTGGCCATGTCGATAGAGAGCCAATGAAATATGCTCATGGGCAAGTCAATATTGGCTCCACATTGACACCTGATGACAACCCAGTAATGGCACAAGTGTAAATTGGATGGGTGGGCAGGGAGCTTTTGGAGTCCCCCTGGCACGTAGACCTCTTTAGATCCATTGTGCCAACCCATATTTAACCTGCCTGCCAGTTGCAGACGCAGACGGTACTGTTGTAGAGGTATGGAGGAGGGTTACCCATTCAAGCTTGGTCCGGGACAAATGGTGCTTAACTTCAGTGATCAGATGGGAACCGGTGTTTCAGCGCAGCTAGACCCTTGCCCTATGGCATGAATAGAAAGCCAATATTGACCCATGATGGGGTGGGAATGGAAGTCCATTAATTTTAGCTGTGGGAACAATGATTTATGGTCCATATTACACTCACAAATTCAAATGTGAGAATCAGCAAAGTGCTTTTGAGTGCCTGTCAGAATTAAAGAAAAATTGGTTCACGTAATTGTGTAGTTAAAAAATGCATTGCTAACTATTACCTCGTATATGCTCTGACTAAATACATTATTGCTATGATCGCCAAAACTATTTTGGGGGCAAGGGCCTAGCCTTGTTGACACATCGGTTCCCATGAGATCACCGAAGTTAAGCAGCATTGAGCCTGGACAGAGGTTGGATGGGTGACCCTCCTCCATACCTCTCCCACGGTGCTGTTGTCCTCAGTCTATGAGTGGTGGGCAGGCACAATGGATGGATCTAAAGTGGTCTGAGTGCCAGGGGGGCTCCAGAAAGCCCCCTCCCATCCCTCCAATTCACATTTACCAAAACTATTGATTAAATGGCATAATGGCTTGAATTAAATGGAACCAAGTTCTCGTCATTGTATTCCATTTACCTAAAAGTGAACTTCAACTAGAACAATCACAGGAATGGAATTGTGAACTGCGAGGAGAGGATGTATGTGAATTTTGTCACATGTATACACATTAAAATCTGGTGTTTTATTTCATTTGATGACTTTACCACTTTCAACATTTCTTTCAGTTTTGGTTATCACTTGCTCTAGCTATCTATTACCTTTTGTCCCGACATCCCTTGGGCTTGCATATACATAACATTTTTTGACAGATTGCTTGGACGCATTTTATAAGAGCATAAATTTGACCTCGGGCAATTGATTCAAAACATTGGTTCTGGCCTTGCATGCAGTAGATCATTTTCTTGATTATACCTTGTTTTCACCAGGTATTTCTATAACTGCATTTTATCAGTGAAACTTAAAGTGAGCTCAATATTGTTTACATTCACTAGGGACATGGTAACCTGCGGCATTTGTCTCACCAGTGTAGCTAAAATATGGTGGCACTAAAAAGGTCAAACCAAAGGAGACATTCCAAAAAGGGTGTTCATTTTGCTTGTGTAAAGATACATAAGGCACCTCCATGTTTAATCTATTTATTGGGATTAGAAAATCTATTCAGGCTTGTGCCGGAGAGTATTCACGTGGTGCTGGTTAGATATACACCAAAAAACATGGGATATTCCATTGCTGAGGATATTTAGCTGGAGTAATTAGAATTAGTTATAATTGGAATTTTTATTTTATAGACAGTGAAAGGAGTGGCAAATTTTTCATTGCAGTTACTGAAAAATTGCAAAGCTTAGTCATGGTAAAATGATTTGCTTGCTTTGATTTAAAATGCTAAGGATTTGGTCAGTATGTTTATGTAAGTAGCATATAAACTCAATGAAGAGAAAATATGAAATTTCTTAAATGGGCAGTATCTGATGGATGTGAAAGCTGATATCAATAAAAGGTAAAGTAAAAGAGTTTTTTCACCTATTATACTAAAGATTAATGAGTCCTGGTTGAACTCTACTCTCGCTGCAGACTCCAGATGCCTGAAGTTTGGACAATAAGTATGGCCTATGAAATCATATGATGGCGAAATATTAGACAGGCAAATATATTCTTGCTATTTAAATTTCCAATAATTAGTTTTATCAGTATCAAAGTGTCGAATTAACCCATAAATACTTCAATTATATTATTTGAAGAATTTTTTAAAATGATGTAATTAACCATTAGGCTCATAAGAAAATAACTAAGTTCTCTTTAAGAATATCACTTAAAAGAAAAATTTTGGCCTCAAATGTAAGTGAAAAACTATGTATTACAAAAAAACTGTTATCTGGTATTTTCAGATACGTAGGTACTTTTGTTCTGCAAGAAATTCACACAATGCTAAAAGATTTTATTCGACCCAAGGACTCCTGCATCACAATGTAGCTGTAAAGACTTAAATGAGGGAACTTACACTCCCCTCACTGTAGTTCATTAACTGAAGAAACTTCAAACTGGTCTCATGAACTAATTGGTACTCAAATCATTACACTACATCAATTGTACTGTTTCATAGCAGGCAGTAACAAAGCAAGTTAATTGGGAAAATCTCCTAGTTGGCATTGAGTTAGATGAAATTAAATATGTACTGCATTGCTGAGTTGCTCTGTGGGAGTTAGTTGTCTGCATGGTACAAGTTTTCATACGGGAGAAAAATGTGGTTGATTTTAGATGCCCCAAACCATATCCCCATCTTATCGGTCTGCCTATTTTTTACTACAGTTGTATTTTTGCAGGATACCAGTTCCTTTTAAGCCTTTGGAATAACAGTGCCAGGTTCATGATACCATATTTTCAAGCATTCAATAAACTAATTCAAGGATTGCGAACTAGCTGTGAATACCTAAGCGGAGTCACCTGCTGAAATGCACAATAGCCGAATTTCCACAAGGAAAAAATTCACCTAGTCGGGGACTTGAACCTGGTAGAGTTCCAAAAGGGAGAAGGAAGCCTCAGTAGCTTAAATGGTAGACTACCAGGCCGGAAAAGAGGTGGTCTGGGTTCAAATCCGTCTAGGTGGATTTTTCCCTTGTAGAAATTCTACTATTATTCACATAAAGCTATAGTTTGATAAAAACTGTTTATTTTGTCGTACAAAGTGGTCACATAACTTTTTCAGCTAATAAATTTGTTAAATGATAAGGCAGCAATAAAAGATGGAATGCAGATTTTTATTTCTGTCACAATCATTTCAATTATGTACTTTTTATTTGAATTATTATAAATTTTTTTGACCTGAAGAAACTTTAAATGAATGATCACATCACTAACTTTAGGACTGTTGACATTGCATACTGCAAGGATCAGCAAAAACAATGCTGTATGACCAGTTTAGAGAGGCTTAAAGTGATAAAAAATATTTTGAAAATAGATACACAATACAACAAAATAATGAAATATAATACATACAACCCCTTTAATTCTCACAAAAGTGTTTATGAGACGACACAAACAGATGTAGCAAAATAAAATTGGTTTGCATTCAAAGGAGAAGTTATTTGTAATATTAATTGCATTAATGCAATTGACATGCCAATAGCATAAATATTTTAGTGAAACAGAGCTGCCAAAAAAAATGTTTGCCTATAGTATTTTGGTTTATTTAGTCTCATACAGAGGCGTTATTGTAATATGATAGAATATTATATCAATCGACATCATAACAATATCCATAATATTGACACAATATCGACTTATTACATTACGGCAGCAATGAAACATGCCAGCCGGAAACTCGGAGGAGGAAGTTACTTTTTAGGAACAAAATGACAATAATATCTTATTATCATTATAACTCTTATATTTAAATTACAACTATTTGAATCTGAAATCGTGGTGTTATTTTAAGTTATAATGAAGCTGTGGGGAATTTTTAATTTCAAAACATGCGCGAAAGATAAATCGCAGGTATAATCGCATATCTCGACGTATCGATAGTAACTCTGTCATCGACCGCTCCGACTTAACGTGCGGAATTCACACATTCGAGTCAGTTGGTTAGTCATTAGCTGATGATCATCTATGAAAACAAATTAATGGTGAACCTTCACTGGTGGTGATGATTATGTTGTTTCGTAGCAATGGTTAGCATTGCGAGAGGTGTCAGCGTTTCGTCTGGTGTTAGTTTTTTTACGTATTTGTTTTGCTTGCGCACCGTATCTTTTTACCGGAATGCAATAAATATTAGGTGTTTTTTGAATACAGGGAGGAGTGTTTCTCTCCAGTGACACGTCTGGTGATGATGATGACGAGTGTATCCTATCATCGAGGAAAGTTGAGGACTTCGATAACTTTAAGCCTCTTCGAACCGGTCACATCGTATTGCTTCAGCTGATGCTTGCAGTAAGCATTGTCAACGGTCATTAAGTTGGTGATATGAGCTTGTATTTGAAGTTTATCCATTTCCAGTGCCTTGAGAAGGGCTTTAGGTATGGGAAAAGGGTAAAATTATGTAATTCATTAAGTTTCTTTTCTTTTTCCATGTACTTGCTTCCTAGGTTGGTATAGAACTGGCTGCTGTTCTCTTATATTTTCTTTGGCCCTCCACGCTCGGTAGATGCGAGCCGTTTTATATTCTGATTTATTCTAATTCAGTCTTCTGGTTGATAGTTCTGGTGAGTGTACTCATATTTCAAGCCTAAGTTGACTTGAGTATTTTGGATTCACTGTAACAGTGTTTTTTTTTTCATAGATCATTCATAATTTCCTGAGGTTGAAACATCATGTGCTGAGGATTAAGGGTTATGTGGAGTTTTATAAAGAGATAGCTACGTCTAGTAAAATGTCTTTTTATATTGTTTCTGCAAGTAAGATCAGTGTCTATAAAACAAGGATTTCTTATTTGATGGTAGTAGGTGTATCATATTGTGATAGTTAATCTTGTTTGTATTTCCTTTTACAGTTAATACTTTATTGCTTGTGGTTGTCACTATTTTATGTCAAAACTATGATGACATAAGAAAACAGTGTGAAAATGCATCATTTTTGAGGCCATATGAGTATCTTATGGGCATAATTACTCTTGAAAACTTATTTTTTATTCCCTATTGTATATCATACATAGGTGAGTTGATGAGATTATTTATTTTTACTGTATTTTAAATGAAAGTTTCTTTTGATTTAATTTTATATTTCAGCGAAAGTACATAAATTCAACAAAGAAAAACCTCAGTCAGACTTCAGGAAAAATGAGTGGATGCCCCAATATGTTGGTGAGAGCAGTTGTGCCTCTGGTGAAATTGGATTTAGGTAATTATTATATGATGCAGGAGAAGTCTAATTCACATTGCAAAGTTTTTAAATCAATGAGTTTTAATGTTCATGGATTGAGGATGGGAAGACTTTGGATCCATTTGAGATGTGGTACAGAGAAGATGGAATGATGGACATGAAGGGTAATAATGGAGTACTAAGTATGGTTAGGTAAGGGAGAAAGTTACTCCAGGAAATATGGGGGCAGAGTAGTAGAAGGCAATAGTTTATTGCAGGCCATGTGAAGGGTAGAATGGGAGAAGAGGAGGATTGGCTTAATGGACGCATGAAGGAAGTGGGAGATGGTTGAGCTGAAGAGGGAAATGGTGTATATAAGAAATGTTTACTTGTGTTGAAAGAAAGTGGAAATGGTGTACATAAAATCTTAAATGGTGGAACACTACTTGTGGAGTACAAGCTTTACAAGAATGAGTTCCGAAGGGTCTTAAAACATTTACTCAGTGAGAAAATCAAGCTTAAGTAATAATCAAAATAATTAACAACCTCATAACAATATATTAATCCATCCAATTGATTACAAAACCCAAAAATATATATATCAATTCACTCAGTCCAATCCATGCAGCGAGTTGGGCACTTGAGATGGTGACCTTGGTGATTCCCCATGCATAGGGACATGACATTTTCGCGAAACGTTTTTTGCGACAGGATTCACGAATTAAGCGACTTTTTGGGTTTAATCGCGAAATAACCGTGTCTTCTTTGAAACGCGATTTTTTTTAACGAAATTTGAGATATTTTGCAAATGCCGAATTTTTGTAGCATTAAATATTTTCTTTAGCGATGACCGGATCGGATCTTTCATTTTTCTCGGTTCCGGATTCGGATCCAAAGACACGGAGTAAAATCGGATCCGGATCGTAGATTTTAAATTTTCGCGGTTTAGCTATCGAAGTGCCCCGTGAATGGAATGTAGGTGCGGTAGATATTGACAAGAAGAGGATGTGTAACTAAGGTCACGTAATTAGATGAAAACGTTCCCGTACAACTAGAAGCAAAATAAAGATATGTGACTTTTTTCCCCCATAACCCCGGTATCGCGGGAAAAAAATACATAGGGTGCCATGCGTGTAGCCTACATTCGCCGGGATCAGGCATATAACGAGAGCCATGCACGAGAGCTAGTGTACTGTGCGAAGTTTGATCCCAATCGCAGTTTAATTTTTTCTTTCAGTCACTGCATCGAAAATGTTATCATATTCAATTTCAAACCATTTCATCTGAATACTCACTTTATTACACTTTGTTGTTTAAATTAGATTTACAAATGTACCACTCACAAATTAAGGATTGTCGGGTCGGATCCAAAGAACCACGGGTCTTTCATTTCATTCGCTATTGAAATCATATCCAGAGACTAAAAATTCAGATCCGGATCGGAGATTTTAACATCTCGCGGCCTCGTGATCGATGCGCCCTGCAATTGGAATGCACGTATGGTAGATACCAACAAGGAGAGGTTAAGTAACTCGGGTCACGAAATGAGACGAAGATTTTTTCCATGCCACAAACGAGGAAAACAAAATAAAAAATACTCGTATTGACCGTTTTCTCCATAGGCTGAGATGTGCGAGAAAAAAAATTAAGCCGAATGTCATGCGGGTCGCCTACATTCGCCAGATTCCCGTGAACCAATGAGTGCATAGTTGTTAAAAATGAGGGCTAGTGTACTGCCAGTCGCGAGTTCGATCCTTAACACTACCTAAGAATACAACTGTGCTGTATTCCTAGGGTAATGCTTGTAGGCAGTTAAAAAAAAGTAGATTATCAGAAATTTCATGCCAAATTATAATTTTAAACAATATTTAATTTGGCGAAAGGAAATGATTGGAAAAAATTTATGTTACAGAATTAAATCGTGGAATCAATACGTTAACTTGTACAGTGTATTTTTGAGTGACGCATTTGTAAATCTAGTTGAAGCGATAGAAGTACAAAAAACTCAGTATCCACACACAAAGGTTGGAAATGAAGGATGATAAAGTTTTTTATTCAATGGTTGAAAGAAAAATTTTAAGCATCGTAAGAATCACTTCATTACCTCCAGTCCACTACTTCACTCTGTTATTGTTATTACCATTATCTCATTAATTTGCCTTTAACTTAATTTTGCCTACTGTGTTTTTTATGTTGCGTAGGGTAGCCATAACTTCTATATTGGATCTCAAATGTATGTAATTAACTGTTTGTTCACATTGGTATGAAGTATTTATTAATAATATTTTTAAAAAACCCATCCTTTAAGACTCCTTTTTCCCAACATTAAACACAGCTTTCACATTTTTAAAATGATTTTATTTACCGCATTTGTCATTTTAAACACCGCTTTTGATGATTTTTATTTACCATTTTTCGGTGTCCCTACCCATGCACAATAATAGAACACAGTTCACTGACAAAATTTTTGAGTGACTGACGGACAATTAATCAGTAGACTTACTAGACTCAGGCCAAGGGGGCTTAGACCCCAGAAACACCATACCAACTTGTTATGAGCGAAAGGTTAAACTTTGTAATTCCATAATAATTTTTTAAAAATTTTGCTATGACCATGGTTTCAGGGTTTAACGTCAATTTCAGGATCAAAATATAGATCTGTGATCACTTGTATACAAGTTGAGGCTGGAGAGGGGGAGGTTTTGTCTGTACAGTTGAGGGGGAGGACAGATGGAAGGGAAGGTTTGGGGGTACCAGAAGGCCGAGGGAATGTCAGAGGCAGTGGCTTGTTGGAAGTAAACCCTTCAGAGCTGAGAGGGTTGTGGGGAAGAATGCAGTGGTTGAAGATCTAGTGGAAAACAGAGAGGGTATTACGCGGGGGGAGGGGGCAGGGGGGGTGGAGAAGAGAGGGGTTGAGGAGGGAGCAGGGAGGTATACAAAGGGCTGTTCACAATTTCACAATCAGTGTGCAGACATTATAAAATCTCGACTTTCTTGAGAGAATCTAGCCAGGGACCTTTTTTTTTTCCAAAATGCATGATTTCTTGGGAAATATCACTTTCATAACCATGTCCAAAAGATGCTGGGGAAGGTTGTGTTTGAATTTTTGTGTTTAAAACATGCTGTCTTCTTTCAGTCTCTCCTGGAACTTCCTGCCTATTCAGAAACTTCCCCTTCTCCATCCTCAACTTGTATATAAGTGATCACATATCTGCATTTTGTATCTGAAGATTATGTTAACCATTGAAACCATGGTCATATAGTATAATACAAAAAATATTGTGAAATTACAAAGTTAAACCTTTATTCATGATGAATACTAGAATGTTCCATAAAGTGATGCTAGAAACCATCAACAGTGCCATCTGGTGGTATTCCAAGACACCAAATTTAGTGTGTTTTCGTCTATCCTTTCTCATAGTGAGAGAAAAACTGTCACACACAACCAAGAAATTGTGCCCAATCTCTTGGTTGCAATACTTGGACACAGTGATATAACCCCCCACCCAAACCATAGGAGGTTACGTTTGGCTGGATGGTATAACAGACTAGCATGTCATCCTGGCAAGTTGAAAGTCCGTGCTTTAAATCCTGGTTCAGTTGAACTTTTTTCCATAGTGATTTGACTTCATTCCATCTTCTCCACAATTGTGTGTTCATCCTTTTATGTGCTCTCTATTTATGAAACACTACTAATATTAGTACATTCACTAAACTGGTGGGATGAGAAAGAAAATTTTTTGTGTGGAATTTAAGATATTGTTATCTATGTACTCAACAAGTGATCTTGCTGAACATCAGGGACACATTCATTGGAATCATTTTGTTTGCTAGTAATTTCAAATCTTTATTTAGATTTGCATGAGATATTATTGGCATAGATCATGGGTTTAGTGGTTAAAATGTGACTCAATTCGTTAAATATGTAATGTTAAGGTATTATTTATTATTAGGTGCACATTATGAATTAATCCAAGGGGATATGGATTTGGACATGATTTCTGTATTGAGAATTTTCTCTGTACTTTTGCTCATTCAAATGGAAATAGTCTTCATATTCGATATAAAGCCTTTCCTCTAATGTAGATGTTTTTTTAACTTCGATAATTAGACACTTGGGGATCATGTTGCTGTTAAATTCTTGATATGTTATTTACGTGTTTGATAGAATATAAGTCACTAGAAAGGGCAACAAACTCTTCAGGGGTCAGGATGAACATCTACCCAATTGGATGATGGGGAATGAGAAGTAGCATGAAAAGCTAACGATCCTTTGATAGTGATACTGAAAGTATATTACTATTAATCTGAAAATTTCTACTTTATATTTTTACTATTCTTATTGAAGATTTTCAAAGTTACATCTCTATGTATTTATGCACACAAATTCACTACAACATTTATTAGCCAAATTTGTATACAGTAGAACCTCTATTTTACGAAGTTGAAGGGACCCAAAAATTTGAGCTTTGTAAATCAGAGGGTTTGTAAAATGGAGGTTATCTTCCACTAACTCCTCTGTCTCCGGAACTGATGTGTCACCAAAACCAGCTGATCTCCAACGGTAGGAAATAGTTATTGCAGTGACACTCCCATGCTCTGGCAACACCTCGCACAGCATGGAGGCACATCATGCACATAAGAGGCTTGATCTGCGACAAATGTACATCTACTAAAACTCTGCTGACAAGAATGCGAGTATACTTTCAATGCAATTAAACTTATGCTGCACTTAACTTGTCAAATAGTTATGTTAGGGTTGAAATCAAACTAAATACTATAGCAAATAATAGTCATCTGCTCATTCAGGGAAAAACAACAAATATTACGTGAAATTCTCTGTGTGCAGTGTATTTGCAATAAATTGAAAGGATTTAAAAATTACACCTCAATTATATTGATTCCCTGTATAGCATAGGCGTTATTCCTAAGGCTAGGACACTCACTTTAGTAAAAGAGAATGAAACAGCCATGAATGAAAAAAAACAGGTGGATATTTTTCTAGAAATTTATAATGGTATGAACTTGGCTGCTGCAACTGATTTAAGTTCTTGTAGCTGGTTGGTAAATCTCAAAATAAGGGGAATAAGAGAATTAACTCATCCCGCAGTGCATTTTAAGCATATGCAGTTATGCATTAATTAACGAAAGGGGTATATTTTGTGCTAGTCAATTTTTGTTTAAAGAAGCCATTTTAACATGGGAAAGCCAGGGATACATTTTAACTAGGAAATTTCAAAACAAAGTTCCAACTAACCCAGTATATTTCCCTGAAAAGACCAGAAAATGCCTTTTTTGAAGAAAGCGCATTGTTTGAAATACATTTAATAATATTTCGCAGCTGATTTAAGTCAATTTTAGAACTTCACTCGAGTAAATTTGTAATTACCTCTTTTATAATATGCTTTCTACCTTTCTACAGTTCTGACATCTAGCGGTGATTTGCGAGAACTATTTACTCGCAGCTACAGAAAGCGATCGCGAATTCTTACCTAACGACGTAAAACACTTCAAATGAAAAATTAAATACTCAAATTGCATCAATATTTGAATATAAGTAATTTATTATTGCAAAATTAGTATTTTTTAATGAAACTAAACTCCACGACAGCTGCAGCAACGAACTTCCTACGGGAATGCTATTTTCAAGTGAAAGCCTAGGCACAGTCTAGACTGTGGCCTAGGCTGAAGTAAGTTCTGAATTGGTGTTGCGGCGGCTACCTTAAAGCTAATTTTAAATAATTCCAGAGAAAATATGGATCCTTTGTGATGACTAGTTAGGTATTCACAATACACAAAATGATAGAAAAGGAATAGAAATTACCAAGCACTAATCCGATTATTTTATGAACTGGGACATTGTTTTCGAGAAGTAGGTGTCGTGCCATGCGTCTTTGAACATTTTTTCCTTGGATCATGTAATTAGGATTGAATTGCGATTTGGATGATCAATCTCTGGGATTTTTGCTACAGTTTATAAGCACTTCAAAAAGCACTATGCTGAATCGATTTTTCCACATTTTCCCATATGAAATACTTGGACCGAGGACCCTCTCAGCATGACCTATCTGTAGAGGTCCGTGAAAGTGGTTTTTTTTTGCTAAAATTTGTTTTAAAACTATGTGATTTCGGTGTTATAGAAAGTCTTGGCGGTGTTATTATAATGTTACAATTTTTGCGCATTTCTAGGCGTTTTATTATTTTTGGTACACATTTTGTGAATGCTTATACTTTTATTAAGCATTTTACATAACAAGAAAGGCAGTGAAAGAAGCACGCATAACTAAACACAATCAATCGGAAACAAGGAAACTTGAACTGGGGGTGTGTCGAAATGATTTTTTTTGCATTGAAGCTCAGTGGAACGCCGAATATCCGACGATCAACCGCCAATAAGTAGCACCCCCTCTCCTCCTATCTTTTCTGTTACTTCCCCCCTTGCCTCAACTGCTAGCGCTTCCGTTCCCGGCCAGCGGCCGTGTTCAAGTCTACAAAATTGTTACATTAGGCCCACACTAAAGGTTTTCCTGCAACAAGTTATCCAATTACGCTGTCTACTGCGTCGCGGTGAGTCACCGGAATTACTGCTCGGCATTGACGCGTGCGCGCGGGCGCGTGAGCTTATATTTCCGATCTTCCGCGGCCGTGTTCAGCACATTATTGGTTCAGAATATCTAATTCTTCAGGAGAGAAAGCGCATCATTCTAGATATTTCCGAGAATTTCAGGATTGATATATGTGAATCGAAATGAGAGGTGGTGATTAATTTAACGTCAAATTCCGGCGGAGACATCACTACATTGCGCGATATTACGCGAAATCGATATGCGCGAGACAAAACAAGCCAATTGACCTTTGAATCGTAATGAGATAGAGCGAATGAACGTCATCAGCGTTAAACAATGAAGGCTTAGACTTGAATCGATTATGACTCTTTACATGTGATTTTTTCGCCAATTCACATAAAAATCGCGAAAAAGGCGAAATTTCGTTTTATTTCCCGATTTCGCGATATTTCGCGTTATTTCACGATATCGCGTCTCGCGAATTTCACGGATCTCTACCTGTCTGGCTTCATCTGCTCCTCTCGCGGTATACAGCGATCGTTATTCCATTGTCCTGAGTTCAGTGCTACAAAATCATTTCAAAAACTTCGTAAAACAGAGGTCAATCACTCCAAGGGACCGGCCTCTCACTTCGTAAATCAATAAAATCGAGGTTTCGTAAAATAGAGGTCATTTTACATGGTTTTCCTATATACAAAGATCGGGACCGGCGGAATGGTTCGTAAATTGGTGTCATTTCGTAAATTAGAGGTTCGTAAAATAGAGGTTCTACTGTATGTCATTAAAGTCCAAATGATGACAGTAATTAAAAATCTTCGTTAGCCAAGGTATTACTGGATTCACCAATTTTTTTGTGGTACCTATAGGTAGGTACATGATAAGTGGGTGAATTGATGCTGAGATGTGTCTGCATGAAAAATGCCATCTGCTACTTGTCAGTGCATTTGCAGTTTGGCATCATGCATACACAATGCATCTCCAGAAATAATATTTACATTCATGTAATTTGCTACAAGTGTTTTAGATGTAGAATTTATCAGTTAAATGAAAAAGAAATAATTTTAGTGATAAATTCATTTGCACATTACCTGTAATCAATAGTCTTCATAGTGACATGCAGAGAAGTCACACATCTTCAATGACTTCCTGTCTCATATTTTTAGCTTATTGCAATAGATAACCCGTTAAAAACGTCAGATCATTCATATATTCTACAATATATTTTGTGTAATAAAGCTGTACATTTATCTTTTTGACAGTCATGGTCTGTGAATTTTCCTTAATATGCAAGAACATTTCCAGTTTATGAGTTCACTTCGAATGACATTTGTGTTGGGCATGAGTGATGGATAACACAAAGTAGCAAATTTTTTGGGTTAAACAGTTTTTATTTAATTTTACAAGCAGATAAAGTAGGATTCTTGTTTTAGTTAATGGATATATTTACATTTAAGTCCTTGTACCTGCAGGATAATTAATACTAAGCCTCTTAAAATTAAGGGATGGATGGCTATTATTTAAAGAGCCTGTTACCTCTCCCATGGTACTTTCAAATCACATCCAACCTTAATGCTTTGCTTGGCCCTCTTAGATGAATGTTACGACCTATATGCAAGCACGGGCCTAGCTACGTTGATACACTGGTTCCTGTCAGATCACCGAAGTTAAGCAACGTTGGGCCCGGATGGAGGTTGGATGGGTAGCTCCCCTCCATACCTCTATCGTGGTGCTCTTGTCCCCTAACTGCAAGTGGCGGGCAGGTTAAATGTGGGTTGGCACAATGGATCTAAAGAGGTGTAAGTGCCAGGGGGGCTCCAGAAGGCCCCCACCCACCTCTCAAATTTACATTTACCTACATGCAAGTCAGGCATATTTATTTTGTCTCAAGTGTTTATTGACTCTGCCTTAAGGATGTCAAGCAGCCTTATCAAATCTGGAATCTGAAAAATATTAGCTTCTCATATATGTCCTCTTTGGGAGGAGATGTTCATAAGTACCTGGAAGAATATTAAACTGTGTTCATGAAAAAGGGCAGTGAATGATGTTTTTAAGAGCTGGGGGAAAGATTTGACCTCTTAAGACCGGTGCACATATGAAGTTTGGGTGGAATGGTTTAAGAATTGTTGTGGACATCTCCAGAAAACTAATCCCATGGCTATGGGGATTCTGATGAACTCAGCCTCTCAAGTACATATCTTCTTTGCATGTTTCAAATCATCAAGTAATTAACTATTAGGATGTGCTACATCTGTCTACTTCCGTTTTAGGAATGCAAATGAGGAGTTTGAGAAATTGGTGGAGAAGCAGGCAGAGATCATTCGGTGCTTACGCGATAGAAATGATGCTCTCTGTGAGCAAATCATTCAGATTGAAACGTCTTACAGGATATCCTGAAAGATTTAAATGTAAGTATTCTGTATCTGGCATTGCTTATCTGTAACTAAAATGTATGTATGTAGGTATGTACCATGTTTCCCGGCCCGTATATGCACTTACCCATACAGCACATGTTAATTTTTGGGGTTTGATTTTTAAAGAAAAAGTAATCATCTCGAAATGATAGCAATTTATAAAGAAGCATGGGAACCATAATATCAAAAAATAGCAACAGCATTAAAGTTATCCATCTAATCTAATCTGTGATATGGGGATTGCACCTTTAGCTGGGCGACAATGCAATTTGTAGCAAAAGAAAATAAATGGGCACCTCTAATGGCATTACTAAATTGAATGCTTGGAAGTACTATTTCAGCCTTACTGCATAAGATGGAGGCAAATTTTAGAATGCATTTTTAAGTAAAAAGTCATCCTATGGGCCAGGAAATAAATAATTCTAAATGCCTACTATGCATGCACAGTATATATATATATCATGTGGTATAGTTGAGGTTGCTGAACCACCTTTTCACTTACCTAATTTATCTGTTTATTTATTTTGTTTCGAGAATCTCTCTTTCCTTGCCTTTCTACTATTCTGTTATGGGCATAGATTTAACAGTTCACAAGGATATGTAGTGGACTGTTGGGCTGAGAACGTTAAAAAATAATATGTATCCCCCCTAAATTTGATATTAGACCTAAAACAAAGTGAAGTTTAATGTAAAGAATAGTGAAGAGAAACAATACTGAGCTTATTTGAATAAATATGTTCTAGTAAAATTTAAGGTCATGAAAAATATTGAAGTAAGTAAAGCTCAGGTGGTAAAAGGTCATGTGCCGGGTCCATTTGATGCAGTATAAAATGCTGGGATATTTTTCATGCTCTGTACATTAAAAGCAAATAACTTTAGTGCTCTATACTTGTGCCTAAGAAGCCTTTAGAAAGAATTAGGTATCATGTATTTGTAGCTACCATTATCTTTTTTATGGTTAAAGCATTGATGGTATGGGTTAAGTGGGTGTTGGTCGAGTTGATCAATCAGTTAGTTAAATCTGAAATTCTGATTCTGAAATACAAAAGTGACTTTTGTATTTCAGAAACGATTTATCTTTGATGAAATATAAAAATAATGTCTCGGGTTATCTCTACATCATTGATGTCCCAACATTTCCTGACTCTTGTTCATTTTTTCAAGTAGATTTTATTAGTTGCTTTTTAAGAGAAATTATTTAATTTCATTCCCTTTGAAAAAAACAAAAAAACTTTGGTCAGGAAATATGGGGACTTTCTAATCATGGACCCAGCGATAACCAAACACATTTTATTTTTTATCACCATGCCCAATGAAAGTCTAAACCATGATTTGTCTTTCATCCCTCATAACCATTGGATATTCAATTAAACCTGAGGTTAGTTGGGAGGAGATGATATGATTTCTTAGCCTAGTATGATATGTATGCCACTGTC
Source organism: Platycnemis pennipes (assembly GCA_933228895.1). Taxonomy (NCBI): domain Eukaryota; kingdom Metazoa; phylum Arthropoda; class Insecta; order Odonata; family Platycnemididae; genus Platycnemis; species Platycnemis pennipes. Next base: position 31,706,837 of record OW121857.1, on the reverse strand, counting down.
ACTTACAGATATTTTTCCAAGTATTTATAAATAACTACAGTAAACTCTCGAAGTCAGCGGGACAGGAAAATCGGGACTTCGTAATTTCGAATATCGTAATGTCGAACATTAAAAAAACTCATGTAAAAATTTTTATCTTTGTTTTCTCTAACTTTTGTTCTCTTCGGCAACATTGTATGATGTCTGTGATCGTCCGTGAAAGCATTTCAAAAGATGCATGTCTTGTAAGATCGTAAAGTAAGTACCTACTTGTATTTCCTATGTCAATGCTTTGAAGTCGGTGATTGTAGTGTTGTCAAACTTTCGTCCTGGGATCGAAAATGTATATAAAACAAAAGTTGAACATTTTGCAGTATGGATTTTATTCTCGGGATAGTCAGTAGAGACAGGAATCTAGTATGGAAGCTAAAAATAGACATTTGCTTCAAACATCTACGCTGTTATGATAGCAGCTTGTAGCATCTTCCGTATCGTCAGTGGAATAAATGAATTTGGGAGGCAATATCGTTTCTTTTTTACTACTAACAATAAGACCTTGATGACAAATGGGGTGTGATTCGGCATATTTTCCGCATCGTCTCCTCAAGGATTTTGTGACGGCCGGGGAGTTTGGGTGTACGGTGCGTGCGGGAAAAGGGTCCGGTTGAGGAGAGGGAAAGATCCCAGTTGCGGGTGTATCCTTATCAGTGTTGCTGAGCATGAAGGGGGTGGGGGAATAACATTGTGGAACGTCTGTGACGTTCCTTCCTCTTCTTCTGGGCAACCCCAACTGGGCAACTGGGGAGCGCGTGTAGGTGGTTGATTGGAACTGCTTCAGGTGCTGAGTGGCATGGGGAGGGTCAGGGATGAGGCGTCCTTTGCCTACGGGTGGATCTTCGAGGGATATGGGGGGGGGGAGTGAAGGGGATGGTCTAGAGGTGTCCAAGTGTGAGAGGAGGGGTCGAAGACCCTCCTGATAGCGAAGGACGCAGCATCCCTGACCATCCCCATTCCACTCAAAACCCAGAGGGTTTCCAATCAGCCACCGCCACGCGCTCCTCAGGGTTTCATAGAAGGAGAGGAAGGAACATCCCAGACATTTCATGGCGCCATCCACCCACTCCCTCCCCTCCTCCAAGCTCCGCAAGAGAGATAAAATGGTAGAGGCCTGCACACAGGGGCAAAATACGGGCGAGGGTCGCCCACCTGTGTATGAGATAAAGAGAGAGGTCAAACCTGAAGACATTTGACGGACTTTTCCGAAGTATCACAAATGTGACCTAACGGAGAACCTGGCGAGTATAGGTGGTCACCCGTCGGCTAGGCAGGTGACCGCCCTAGATCGTCACCGCCGTTTATCTTTCTCAAGAGTCTTTGCCGTTTGCAATATTTTTCGCTCACTCTTTTGCCAACCCTCCCCTCACTTTGGGCGAGCAACCCGGGCACCCGCCTAGTATGCGGGCATCCGGGGCTAACGGGCACAGTCAGGCGTCTATGTCACACGGGCTGAGCCGAATATGGGTAAGGGAACCCCAATTTTGCACCCGTTTGCAGGCCTCTAGCGGACAATACCTTCACGGAGAGCTGAGCTAGGATTGCTCGCCTTAAAGGATGAGGTAGGGTTCACGGAGAATTTGAACTGCCATAATTCCAGGCGCACGGCAGGGAGCATGGTCACACGTAAGCTTTCATCAGAAGAGAAGAGTGCACATTATGAAGGTGCAGGTAACAATTAAAACAAAAAATAACCACGATAAATAATGGCATTAACTACAATTTCAACATTACTCAAGGTCTAAATGGTACACGGAGTTCCATGCTGAAAATGATGGGGAGATACTGGCATATGTGGGAGGTGAATGTACTACTATTCACATCTTTCATTTTTGATGCATCGCAATCAGCAACACTGATTTGTTAGGTGTCTATGCAGTCAAAAATAGTTGTGCTGAAGCAGTTTTTGCCGAGATTCGTAAAAACGAATTCTATTTGTTTCTGGGGACCGAGTACGAAGTTGTAATTTAAAAAAAAATAGTTTTTTTGAATACTGCCATGTTATTACTATAGGCTTTTCATCTGGACTGGCCGTTTTGCTTTGTATAATCGAAACTTCGTATTTTCGTGCTTCGTATTATCGAGAGTTTACTGTATATGTAATTACTTTGTGATCGCTGAATGAATAAAACACTTTTCTACCTGGTGCCTTTGGCACATGACTGCTTAATTTATTGTATTTGTTCAAGGTTATATGTATCATGTTGTTTTTTATTTAAGAATATTAAAAAAATGGTATTTTGTCATAATAAAACAATTATACATTTATGTGTGTGACTGTTAATACTTTTCACATTAATTAATTTTTTTTAGGGATGCTGTTGTTGAGGAATGACTATGAAGACTTGTCAAGAATTATTAGCATTATTATTATCGTTTGAATGAAAATTTTCACCACTAGAAAAGAGATTTGAACCAAGTGATATTTTCATTTTCTACTGTGGTTTTAAATGTGTCTGTGATAATGCAATGCATATTCTACAGATGATGGCATTTGTGACGTTCATAAAGGTATTTTCTTCATGAACAGACATTCATATATTTTTGTTTTAATGTTGTACAGTCACCAAAGTATGGTGAGGGTAATAGATTTATCATATTTTTGTATAATGCATGTCCTCCACTCCATTGATTTTAAAAATAAATTTTCTGAAGCCACTTGGTGTACTAACCCTTTACATTGTAAATTATTGGTACTGGTGTTTATACTAAACCTTAGAGCATTTTCCCTTGAATGGCTAGTTATGATATGAAGCCTGTATGATACATTTTCATGTTTACCCTTACCAATCCAGGCCTAGCTATTCTGAGTCCCACATAATCCATACGGCTTCCCTTTATTTGTTGTGGACAGCTGTCATGAGGTTGCAAGATTTCAGCATGGTCAAATCTTGTTGGGTGTATTCTCTTTGAATGTACGCTCATTTGAATTAATTGAACTATAGTGTTAAAAAAGTAATTACCTAATTTCCCTTGTTACTTGGAAATTGTGAGTGAGCAACGTTAATGAAGCATACAATATGTAAATTAATTATAGTGCCATCTGCTTCTCAACCTTACTGTACATATTTACCATAGGCAGATGTTGTAATGCCTATTAAAAATAAAGTGCTTATGAAATTGAAAACTTGGTTCATAAAAGACCTTATACTGTGTCACCTTGCACATGCGAATCATTATACATGCTTCATAACAAGTCTGCACTTTGTATGATTTTCATTTTTATTTTATCTGCTCATTTGGTGAATTTAATGGAATTGGTTTATTGACATTTTCTCCGGAGAGTATACAGAAGATGCCATTGTAATTTATTGAAATGAATTGTCTCCAAAAGCCGTAATAGGTAATCCTTTCGTTTGTGGTATACAGGGGAAAGGGTTCTTTTCGGAAATGGCAACAGTACCTGTGTTTCTTCTGGCCTGAGAAAGGTCTTCTGGTCAGCAACAAGCTTCAAGGAGCCTGAAGGTCTTGTTCATAAACACAACACTTCTTGCATTTCTACACAGGACACTGATGCACTTGCACAAACAAACACTGATGTTGGCATACACCACTTTTCAAGGGAAGGTAAAAAGGGAGGAGGGTGAAAACGAAAGATATAAACACATACATATTTCAGCCACAAAGTGGCCCTCTTCAGCGTACTGAAGGTGTGTACCTCTAGACAACACGGAGTTGAATGGCTTCCTATATCAGCCAAACAAGTCGAGCTCTATCAACTAGGTATAAAGAACATTTGGCTCGATATAGACACAACAATCCCGACAAATCACGCATAGCACAACATTTAATCAAAACTGAACACCAAATTACACAAGACAATTTAATGTTAATGAAACAGTGCAGTAATAACTTGTTAGATGCTTATGAGACCATTTTCATATCAACAAATAAAGGACAACTTTTGAACAGCGATGCAGGATCCATCACCCATTCCCCTTTGTTCACACTTCTTTAGGTTACCTACATAGCAGTTTAAATTTCCCTTCAACAGACCCTGTCATGCGGTATCAGTCATCTATCACTTGCAACAACGGCCACTAAAATCCCCCTTCTCGCTCCCCGGGGTGGCCGTCCCTTTGCTAATACCTCCCTCAAGGTCACTTGTGGCCGTCAAAATAAGTTCAGTTTTCCTCCCCTATGCACTCTTTCCAAATATATATGGTTTCGGATACCCCAATTCTTACTCAGTCAACTCCGTGTTGTCTAGAGGTACACACCTTCAGTACGCTGAAGAGGGCCACTTTGTGGCTGAAATATGTATGCGTTTATACCTTTCGTTTTCACCCTCCTCACTTTTTACCTTCCCTTGAAAAGTGGTGTATGCCAACAATAGTGTTTGTTTGTGCAAGTGCATCAGTGTCCTGTGTAGAAATGCAAGAAGTGTTGTGTTTATTAACAAGACCTCCTTCAGGCTCCTTGAAGCTTGTTGCTGACCAGAAGACCTTTCTCAGGCCAGAAGAAACACAGGTACTGTTGCCATTTCCTAAAAGGACCCTTTCCCCTTTATACCACAAATGAAAGGATTACCTATCATGGCTTTTGGAGACAATCATTTCAATAGATACTGTTAGCCGTAAGAGCTCACTGTTTTCATTTGATAATGTAACTGTAAGGGTTCACTGAAAGCTATGATGACATGTTAAAGCTGGTGAAATTATTTGCTGACTGTGTAGGGAAATGCAATTCTCAAAATTGCCCATTTGATGAAGTTTACTTGTTGGCTCTAACAAATTTTTTAATTATTTTCCATCTTTATACTGATACTGTGACTCATTCATATCCAATGTTTTTTGCCACTTTGTTTTTCACCAATGAGCCCCTGCAGTCAACTATCAATTGCAGTTAAATCAGGTTTTAGAGATTTTATTTAGGTGGCATAATTGGATGTTTTGCCAGTGATTTGGGTGCTACAGTATTTGAGAGGGTAGAATACCTGATAGGTGTATTATCTGTTTACTTCTACTTATAAACGTCTCTTGAAAACACCTTTCCATGACCTACTTGTCTCCTTAGTTAACCATAATTCTTGTTTCATCTTGTAAAAATTACCCATAGTCTTCCTTTATATCTCACTGTTCTGGCATCCTTTCTAAAACAACTGCAAGAATCTTATTATCCTTTAATCTGTTTCATTCACCTTCTCTTTCTGCTTTCTCTAGCACCTCTCTTTCTCCAAACCCATGCCTATGCTGAATTCTAAATCTTCTGCTGTTTTATCCTTTGCTCCTCATCTAACACTTTCACTTACCTTTTCTTGATATCTTTGCTGAGGTTCTCGTCATATTTTCCTTCCTGTTGGTAAAAACCTCTTTTGCTAATGCAAGCCTCCTCCTTATGCCTTAACTACCATACCCCTACTTTTTTCCCAAAATGCAGTACAAATGACTAAATTGTTCTATTCTTTGTCCAAGTGCTATGTTTAAATTCTACTTTGTCTTTGAAAGACTCATTACTTTCGTTTATTGATGCTGTACAATGGCATAGTCTCTGGCACAATCCATAACACATCTGAACGACTGCAGTCCCTTAGGAGATTGTATAAGCAGCACTTGTATATCTGGATTCATTTGTTCATCATTCATTATTTTTCAATGCTTAGATTGCTTAATTGGAGCTATTTGTCCTTATTTGTTGCTTACTCAATTACATCCTGGCACTTCTTATTTATTAAATCACCCATTATTTGGCGTGCATACCCTTGGTCTTTCTTGTGTGGTCTTTCCTACCCAAGATATAATGGAAAGAGAAATAGACGAAAGGAAGAGATTTATGGTTATCTGAATGATTTAATCAACTCTCTTTATACGTCATTGCCTGCTTCAAACTCAACTCTCTATTTCCTACCCATATCCTTCCCAATAAATTTTCTGTGCTTTGAGTACTAGTGGGCAGTCATGCCTTAGTCCATTACTTGATGCCAACTCAGATTGTCCCATCTCAACTGTGTTCTCATCTGACTCGCACACAAGTTAATGGTAAGTCATTGCCCATCAGCTGTCTTCCAACTGGTTCATACTCTAGCTCAATGGTAAGTCATCTGTCCCAACATTCTGATGCTATATAAAAAGATACAGTCATTACATATCATGTATATACCTTGAGAGCATTAATCCAATAACAACATCTAAATAATTCCCAATGACTTAGAACAAACACTATTTAGGCTATCAATAGGTTCTAGAGAATGTCTCACATAGTTATTGAATGATTTTGAAGTGGTATTTGTGACCACCAACTAGAATTGAATACAACTACCTTCTTGAATTTGTTAATTTTAACTTTTTATCACGCTCATTGTTACATTAATTATTTTTATCAGGGTCCAGAGCTTTTAAAGGGTTACAAGCATCATTGTTTAGAATAGAATATTTTAGGTGTCTAATAGATAGACATGCTTGTCTTCTGTCAGAAAAAAATATTTCTTTGATATAAATTGGGAATTGAATTTAATAATAAAGAATATATTTACTAATTTTAAATGTTCGGCCTCATTACTTGTTATTTTTTAAGCATTTTTTAAATCTTAGCTTAGGTTGATTTGAATCATTTTTTAATTATTCCAGATGAAGTTAAGGTTATAATCTCTGCTGCAACATCGAAGTGTGAAATAATTTAGTTTTCAGTGGGTAGATTTTTTCCATAACTTCATTTACACTGAATGATATAAATCCATAATTCTTTGGAAGGAATTTTCTAGAAGTTAATATCATGATCATGTTTGTAGAATTTCTGAGGTGAAATAGCACTGTTGTTAAATTAGTGGCTGTGTAATGGTTGAAAATTTGTGATTATTGTCATTATTTTTAATGTTGAAAACGTAAATTTTTGATAAATATTTTGTAGGTGGTTCATTAATGCAGTGTTCTCTTTCTACTTGCCTAGTTCAAGTTTATGGGAATGGATAGATGGAGAATTTAGAGATGGAAATTTGGGCTTCTGAGTGCTTCATTTTATTCAGGTCGATTGTGTTGGAAAAGAAATACTTCAGTTAAAAAAAACTGAATCATATTTTGAGATGCTCACTCATTGGAATTGGACCCATTGCCTTTGGCTTCAGGTGATTTTAAATTTCTCTAACTAATGTTGTCTTATCACATATTTTCAGTTTCTATTGTAATTCTTGAGTAATTTTTCTTTTGATCAGTACAATTGTTTTAGCAGTAGGATATTTACTAAGATTATATTTCTTGAGTTTTGCTAATTGAATGAATAGATTTTGCATTGATAAATTTTAATCCATGAATATGTTGATATGAATGCTTGCACTGAAGAGTATTGCTACGAATACTGCTATGGTATATGCTCTTTTTTAAACATTTAAATGGTAAATAGAGGAAGTTAAGTTTCATCGTTATGGATTAGGAAGAGCCTTTAATGGTTTACTTGTGGAGCATATTTGTTATTCATTCTTTTCACGGTCATCGCAATGTTTTAAGTATCAGAGGGCACTGGGCCTGGCTAGAAAAATCCCTTGGTGGTAATGAAAGGTATTTATTTAAGGATGCACATCAGCATTATTTTGTATTGGCTTTGACACTCTGTTATGTAGAACCTCTAAGTGTTCTTAAGTAGCTCCCTTACAGTATTAACCCTTTAACGACGAGGAAATTTTTTTGTCCGATTTTCTTGATTTTTACATAGAACTATTTAGAGCACCTATATATAAATATCACAAAGTTTTAGCTTAATAGGATTCAAAATGGCTGAGTTATGGGGTGTGACCATATGGTCACGCTATGCGCTTGTGAGGTCAATTTTTTTCCAAATGAAAACGTTTTATTTTATTATACTGAGGTTTATTCATCTTACACAAAAACACCGAGAAAGAATATAATTTTAAATCATTAGTGATTTATTAATAATTATAAACTTGTTTTTAAACAAATGCACAAATATTTTCATTTATAATTCAATTCAAACATTTCGAAATGCAGGAAAGTACCCAATAAAACTCGGTGTACATTACGAAGTCACTGAATATGAAAAAAACTACGGAACAATTAAATTAAGCAAAACACAAGTTTTAAAATAACATAGGAAATTCAATGAAAAAGCTTTAAATTACTGAATGACTTGTCTCTTATCGTGGTGTTACTTTGTGTGAAATTCAGTAAAGCGCTCATTGAACAATCCAACGTTGCACTTAACGCATTCTGTGCACATTGAGGATTTACATAACGCACGGAAATATCTTTTTCCACTCCTGCATCGCCAGACTAAAGTAGCGGACGGACAGACTAAACGACGGACGGACCATCCAATTGCACACTGTCTACAACTTGGATTGAACTGTTAGTAACTCTCTTCCTCCCTCTACTCTTAGAAGCATTTTGTTACCTTGCATGGTATGTCTCACAAATTTCTCTTCTCAATTCTAGCTGAGACATTTTATTTCCAGCTTTTTTGGCGAGGATCCATGCATTGTGTGTGGTAGCGTCGATTGTCCACATAAAGAGAGGCCACCGCCACTTTTTACTCCTAATGCCAATCCTGCAGTAGCTTATGTTCTGATCCATTCGATCAGTACCTCGTAAATTTATTGTACTCTCCAAATGCGTGGTGACGGAGAATGTGAATTCTTTTTCTCTGTTCCCTAGAATCTCGTTTCACATTAGCCGTAAAATTTTCTCCATATAGCATCGATGTGATTGCAACAACTGTGTTGTCAACCCAGCATACTATAGAGATTTTGTCGCTGCTTGTAATCTTATGAAGAGACCCCCTTTTATCTCCTTCATAGTTTTTACCGGAGTGATTGGGACATCGCTAAGCATTCGGTTTTCGCGAATCGTTCCTGTATCTCCATATCCTCGCACTTTCAGGTGAGTGAGGAGAAGAAATCCAGTAAAAAATTGTCTAAGTAAAGCTGAAATGGCAGTACTTTCATTTGTTCAGGAAACTTGATCATGAATGATCAAGTGAACTTGATGAAAAATCTTGAGCATGGGTTTGGCAGCCTTACCAAAATCACTCTCATACTAAGGGTTAGGATTAGAATAGGTACATTCCCTGGCAAAAATCATGTGACATTAGATAACCTGCTGGTGGTTTGATGCACCAAATCTTATAGTCAAATCAGATCCTCGGATGAATTATTTACATACATGACGGCCAAATTACGGCACCATGACTTAAATGCTGTTCACTTCTAAACCTAGACATAAATTTGTCCGGCAAAATATCAGGGAAGGGCTTCAACTTACATTTCATCATTTGGATCCGATGTCGTAATATCGTACTGTCTTGGCAGTGAGCAAAACAGCATATTTTGAGAAATATATCTCTATGCATAGCATTACAAATTAGGTCATTGTGAATTTCTCTCTTTGTTTCCCAAAATTATCTTTTAGAAGGAGCATTGTTGTGTCCAAACAAGGGCAATATAGTGATGAAAGTTTTCATCTCTTCTATGCTTATATTTGGGTGTGGAAATTTCTTTTGACGAGCGTACTTATTTGATTCGGCACAAAGAAAATGAACCAAATTATCGTCAATGATCGATTCAAATAATTCTACTGGAATCAAATTGTATTCTTTGGTGTACTCTGGATGAGGAAAAAAAGGGATAGTTTTCTGCGGTACCGCTGTATTTCATTCCCGCTGCACCAATGTTTTCTTTCTCTTATTCGCCATGGGCATACTTTTTGTGACCACCTTGTGATCTTGGATAGCTGCCGTCGTTGATGCTTTGGACAGTAAAACTTCCATAGGGCACCGGAGCTGTTGGTCACTTAGATTATCAAACAAACTTCCATCATCCTCATCGGCACAGTCTTCGTCCGTGAGGTCATTTAAATCTGGAGGCTCAATATATTTTTTATCAACACCCCCATACTCCAAAATGTCAAGAACTACTGGCGATATCAAGTCTCTACAAAAAATATAGACTTATTTAATTAAAAATAATGTTGACACTTGCACAAGTATATAGATACATTCAAATTAAGACAGATTATATTTTCATATGCAGATAAATATAAGAAAATAGTGACCCCCGAATTTCAAAACAATTGACCCCATACGCGCCTAGCGTGACCATATAGTCACACCTGTGAAAAACTACTTATAAAATATCTGCTATAGCAAAAACAAATAAAATAATATATGAATGCATTAAAATGAACCTAAATATGCTAATATTATTAAATAAAATACATACATTCACCATAGTGTTTCATTAAGACCATACTTACACAAGACAAAAATCCCTTAGGAGGAGCTTCAACGGCACGAGAAAGATCTCACAAGCTTGACAGCACCAAACGTTATGAAAGTGGTCTGAAAACTACCCGTTATGCTTCCAAATACCCTTCGTGACAATGTAAAAGCGTGTATGCAAGACGGTGGACCATCTTTATGCGACGTTTTATTGTTTCGTAATTAAAAATTAACTTCTTATTGTAACCATATGGTCAGGCTAGGCGTTAAAGGGTTAATGAAAATTGGAGTAGGGAAACAGTGTTAGGAGAGAATGTTGAAAAGTGGTAGAACAGACCAGAATAGAAGTGAAGAATGAAAGTCCTCCCTGCGTTGATCACATCAAATGTAATGTGTTCATTAACAATTAAGACTTTTATAAATGGCATTCTACCATTCTCTTTTGATTGCAAATCTTTGCTGTAACCAGGAAGTGTACAAATAGTTCAGTGTTTAGGGATTCTCCTCCCAGGCATTTTTTACAATTGCTCTGAAAACATTTTTTCCTTAACTGGAAGAATGTACCGTATTTACCCGATTCTAAGATGACCCTGAATATAAGACGACCCCTCATTTTGAGCTCCCAATTGAAAATAAAATGACAAATCACCTATTATTATGCTATTTGTCTTATATATCAGTCCTCTACTTTACTTGCATTAATTTTGGAAAATAAAACATATACTCATTTCAAATTCCAACAGAAAACATAACTTAACCAGAAAACACATAATTTAAATAAACTTTGTCCTGAGCAACAGAATTTTAGATACTTTCCTTACATATTTTTTGCCTTTTAGCATACCACAGGATAACTTTTGTAATAGAACTGTTTCGGCTTAAAAACATCCAATTTAAAAGAAAAATAAGGAAAAGCATTTACAAAGCATTCAAACTTTTGGAAAATTAAAAATATACTGCTCTTATACACAGAAATATATAACTTACAACTTAATTCTGAGTAAAAAAAATCAGATACTTTCCTTCTTCATAATTGCCTTATAGCATGAAATATCACAAAATAACTTTTGCAATAGAACCATTCAGACTTAAAAACGCATAGCTGTTTGTTTCAGCAGTGCCCCTGGATGTCTATTCCACATCACATGTAGCCAATCTTTCATTAGATCTTCTGTCATCTATCCCTTTTCCTGGCATCTTACTATTATTCCACTCGGTATGTCTCTTGGGCATAGTTTTATGTTTTATAATCACATACGGCGCTTATTTAGTACCATATAGATGTTACTAAATAGATAATAGCTGCTAATACTCCCAACATAAGTCACTCGCATTTTTTCGTTACCGGTAGTTTTTTAATGACGGACTTGGCTCCTTTCTCGGTCACGGTGTAATTCGACGGCATGTCGAAAAAATCTGGAGTTTCGTCTGCATTTCCGATTTGGCTCAAAAGATAATTTTTTTTAAAAGTCCGATTATATATTTTTGGTAAGCGATTAGTTTTTCGCTGTAGTCTCTAGGCAATTTCTGGCACAGTGAATTCCTGCGCCGTAAAGAAAAAATATTTCGTCGCATGAATCTGGTGCAACAACCTCTACGTGCTTTTAATTCTTGTGCTGGTAGCTTAGTCTTCTGGCAACTTTGTGAGCTTTAAGAGTGATACCTACCGTTGAAACAGGCCGCATACCATTCTGCCGCAAAGTTTGTATGAACACCACTTCTTCGACGTAAGGGAATCGGCCTGTTTTGGGACCTCTAAATGACTTTGACGTCCTGCATTTTGTATATTGCAGATCTCTGGTGCAAGGTGGTTCACCTTCGATTTATGGTGCCAATTATGTATTTACATTGGTTTAAAAGGACTTTTTCAATTTATGGTAGTGCAAGAGTTTTTTCTTTCGCTCAGTAAAAATCTAAATATTAATTGATTTCTTTCATTCTTTCTTCATTTTATTAGAAGAAAATGTTTAAACTTTCTTATTCTTGTAACCGATTTACACTTTGTCGTCGATGTTTCTAAGAAATGTGTAATTTACATTGAAAAATACTTTTGTTTCATTCGGTTCTTTTCTGAGTGTTGCTAAGGCCTTTACCATTGTTGTCTCCGAAAACATCCGAACCGGTACACCGAAAACCGCCCAGCCCTGGAGTGGGCCCTCCTTTTGTGCGCATGAAACTCTGTCATTGTTTCCACCTTGCACGGGTTCACTGCGCAGCGCATGCACGCTGGGCAGCCCTGCTCTAAATAGTTTTCAGAAGAATAACTGATGCAGCTATGATAAAGTTAGGTTATGATCTCAGTATTATTTATGATTAATGTATATGCAGTCTCCATAAGAGATGGTAGAAAATGAAATGATTTGTTACGAATGGGTACAGCCTAATCCTTCCCAAACAATTATGTTTCATTGTTCCACTGGCTAGCATACCAATGCTTCCTCTAGAACATCCTTATCTCCCTGGTCCTATCACCTCTACTTCTCCTTCATGTCTTTCTTTAACAACTTTCTGATGTCCTTGCTATCAGATAGTCCCATAAAAAGAAGTGCCTCTTCTAATTGTAGTTGCCCTCATTTTGATATTATCTGCTATTCAGAGAGACCTTACCTACCCATTGTCAGTTCTGATATAATCTCAAGGAGCTTGGGATGTGCTCCATAATTGCCAGGTAGACCTGATGATGATGCTATGAGCATTTAAACACGATTTGTTTACTAGTATACATTAAAATAAGTGGACAGTACAACTCTGGCATTTTAGGAAGCAAAGATCAACTACGTTTTTCCGCAGAAATTTATTAACTTCACTACCTAGGTTTCGATGTGTAGCATTATCATCGGGCCCAAATCCCGATGGTTTATCATCCTAGTGATGACGATATGCATCGGAACCTAGGTAGTGAAGTTAAAAAATTTGTATGGAAAACATAGTCAACTTTTTCATTCGAAAATGTACTACAGTCAAGCCCGTTTATAACGAAGTTGAGGGAGACAAATATTTACTTCGTAATAACTGAAATTCGTTATATGTGGATCTCTTCAATGGGGAATAGCCTTCACTTCGTTATAACCGGAACTTCATTATAAACAGGTTTGATATAAGCGGGTTTGACTGTACCACAAAGTGACACCTGAAACTATCTCATTCATCTGGCATTTTAATTTAATCCCTGAAATGCTGTTCCACCAAGTAACACCAGATATGGTCAAATTTATTAGCGTTGTTTCATCTGTATATTTCGATTGTGAAATTTGTGCATGTGTTAAAATGGATTTCAAAGGCTATTAGCATTATATTCAGCTTTTTTATTGATTTACACACTAAAACAATATTTCTTCAAGCGAGGAAGTAATTATTTCTCGTGTAAAATCAGTTTTTGCATAATATTTGGGGCATTCAGGAGCCTGTGCATTCCATAATTGGGGGGACTGAGGAGATGAGACCTAATCCTTCCCAAGTGAACCTAATTTGGCTTTATCGAGGCCCATAGACTAGCATGGATATGCCACCTTTATTACATTCTAGCCTCCTTGTTTTTAATTATTTAAACTATAGGAATTGTAGTTTCTGTGTAACCAGTGTTACCTTTAACCCATTCGCATCCATAAGCATACTGGTACGCGATCTTGATCTGGCCTCATTCACTGCAAGTGTACTGGTACGCATAACGCATTGTGTTACTTGTAGGTTGATGCTGCTGCCATCTTACATTTTATTTTTAAATTTTTTTGTCAGTTACCTTTACCTGCTTGTAGCTGCTATCTGACGGCTTATTTGGCAAGTTTTCTATTCATCAATTTATAAACTACACTTGTGATTGAATACCTTAAAAGTCGGTGGTGTTTTTGGTCACTTTAAATCTCAGAGAGAGGATGCAAATGGGTTAAGTATCAATGAGTGTGATCATGAATGATGTATAGGCCTTATGAAGGATTTGAGACTGGCTTGAAGATTGCATCAATAATTTCTGTTAAATATCACTTAAATCCAACTGTACTTCAGTAGAAACCACGATGTATTCTTTTTGTAGTGGACTGGTAGTTGAGGTTAATTGGTAATCAACACAAAGGTTTTTACAAATCCATGGACCTTTTTGGACATTGATTATGACTCAGAATACTGCAATTTTTCAATGTTGTAGTAAGGAATTCCAATGTAAGGCTAAGCCCATTTGGATTGTTTTTGCTCCACTTTGCTAGGAATATGAGAGAAAGAGAAAATTCATACAGGTGTTAGCTTTTGTTTAGGTTAAAACATTTTCCCCATGACACTTTTTTATGTATGAATGGACTAAGCAATTACCTTCCCATTGTCATTAGTTATTAACTAACATGGCGGCCGGGATTTGTGAAGGATTTAGAGTTCATAAATTGCTCTTAATTTTGAAGTATACAAGGCAAGTATGACTTCCAAAGTTGACACAATAATTTTGATATGTTGTATGACTTCATGTGCTGTACTATGTGCTATGACTCAGAGAATAGCTTTACCTGTTGTTAAAAACTGAAATAGTCTGCAAAATTCTTACAATTATTTATTGACTTTTTTCTTTTGTTATAAATAGCACACAATACTGTGGCATTTTATATAAAGCTCTTTACAAACCATTGATCTTTGGGAAAATATTTCTATAGTATGCTATGGGTGATGTTTGTTTATGACATTAGTGAACTTTTAATTTGCAACTTGATCATTTGGACATAAATATTTGGTCATGAGAGCTACTTTAGCAGGAAATATTAGATACATAGAATGTAACTACCATTTATTTCAGATTGTCTCTGCCTCTCAATGTGTTACACCCTTAAAGCTGAAAAAGAAAAAAAAACTGACCAAATCAATTGGGCATACTAGTAAGAAGGTCATGACTTGAAATATACCTTTTCATGTAAATAAGAGGTAAAATCAGCATTAATTTAGCTTTAAATACTTCCCAACAATACATTTTTGTGATCTGTATTTCATTTCAGCCATGTCACATCTGTTGGCAGATACTTCTTTAAAAATATATATGAACATAGAACAATGTCATCATTAGATCTATACAGACACACACAGAAATATATCATCTATAAGTTTTATATTCTGTTGAATTGCTCAAGGGGTTTAGCTGTGTGAATTAGCCCCTATTATTACATTGATTCATTCAGTTTTATACTTTCATTACATCCAACATAAAGTGATGGTTGCATGATTTAACTGGCCGAAGTACATACCATTATCATGCATAAATCTTAAATATCCAATTGATGACTTGCAAAATAGATATTTTTATTACATTGAGTACATGCTTTTGAATGAAACCCTGCTTATTTTCATCCCTTAAGAACACGCATAGCACGTTGAGACTAAAATATGAGTAATTAAATTGATGAGACTTTTACTAGTGGTCGTCATTCCATAAAATAAAATAATGATTTTAAGACTGCCTCAAATAATATTCTGCAGAATTAATGAAATGTTAAGTATCCTTGCAACATTCATTTTGCTTTATGAATGGAGGGTGTTTAGTTAACAGCATGGTAAATGGTGGAAAAATGCAAACTAAAGACAAACTTTGAAGGCTTAATTGCTCTAGGTGCTGCAGCAAATTTTTAAGCAATGAAACCATTTACAAAGTAGTATATCTTACCACCTGATATTGTAGGAATCTCTAGCTCATCCATCTCATATCATGCTAATTCAGTAACGAAAGCTAGTTGCCATTTGCCAATTTTTTTTGGGGAATATTATGTCTTTTCATTCAATAAAGGATTTATTACATGTTCTTGGCTTTTCACCATGCTTTCTTCATGGATTTACGTGCATGAAAGACCTTGATGATTACTTCAGATCACCCTATCGCAAGCCTTGATGGCTAATTTTGATACATAAATCAAAATTATATATTGTCACTTATCCAAAAATATGCTGGAAAAATAGTGTGTTATATGTTTGGTGGCTTGTGCTTCAACACAAATTAGTCTCAAAAGAGTTCCTGCATATTATACCTTCCAATCCCATAATTCTTTCCCCTAAGAAAACATTTGAAAATATCATTTGCTGATCTTCACACACCATCAATAGTAATGCTACTCCTGTATCTTCTGTGCCACAGGATTTGTCATGCATTTGATGGGGAAGACATTTCTTTCTTATATTGTGCTAATGGAGCTGTTGCCTTCCCACTCTCCCATCTCCACCCTCTTCCTCTTCCATCGCCTTCAGCTGTTTCACAACTTGGGCATGCTCTTCCAAGAGGCGAGCAAATTCATTCTTTCTGCTTTCCACTTCACCCTGAAAGAAAGAAGATTGATTCTATTAATTCAAGACGGAATGTGAGATTTCACAGAATATTTTGAAGTAAAATATGGTAATCTCTCGATAATACGAAGTCAGCGGGACCGGGAAAATCGGCACTTCGTAATTTCGAACATTTAACAAAAGTCGTGAAAAAATTTTATCTTTGTTTTCTCTAACTTTTCTTCTCTTCGGCAGCATTGTATAATGTCTGTGGTCGTTCGTGAAAGCATCTCAAAAGACGCATGTCTTATGAGATAGTTAATACCTACTGGTATTTCCTATGTCAATGCTTTAAATTCGGCGATCATAGTCTTGGAAAACTTTCGTCCCGAGATCGAAATCGTATATAAACAAAAGGTGAACATTTTGCAGTATGGATTTTATTTTCGGGATAGTCAGTAGAGACGGGAATGGAATATGAACGCTAAAATAGACATTTACTTCAAACATTGACATTTTATGATGGCAGCTGGCCCAACCGCGCTTTTGTTGTCTTCTATCGCCCAATCATAGCTATAAAAAAAGGACGGAACTAAGCCCGTGTCTAGAAAAAAAATCGTTCACAGGTTATTACTTGTAGCGTCTTCTGTCTATCGTCAGTGGCATAGATGATCTTGGCAGGTAATGTTGTTTCTTTTCTACTACTAAGACCCTGATGACAAATGGGGTTGAATTCGGCATATTTTCCGCATCATCTCCTTAAGGATTATATGACGGCCGGGGAGTTTGGGTTTACAGTGCGTGCGGGGTTGTGGTGAGGAAAGATCCCAGTTGAGGGTGATTCTTTATCTGTCTTGCTGAGTTTGAAGGGGATGGGGGTATAGCGTCGCGGAACGTCTGTGACGTTTTTTTCTCTTCTTCTGGGCATCCCTGGGGGGCGCGTGCAGGTGGTAACGGGTGGATCTTCGAGGGATATGGGTGGGAAGTGAGGGAAGCTAAGGGGATGGTCTAGAGATGTCAGAGAATAAGATGAGGGGTCGAAGACCCTCCTGATAACAAAGGACGCCGCATCCCTGACCCTCCCCATTCCACTCAACACCCGGAGCGGTTCCAATCAGCCACCGCCACGCGCCCCTCAGGGTTTCCCAGAAGAAGGAACCTCACAGACGTTAAGTGACGCCATCCACCCACCCCCTCCCCTCCTCCAAGCTCGACAAGAGATAAAGATACTAGAGGACTGCAAACGGGCGCAAAATAAGGGCGAGGTTCGCCCGCCTGTGCGCGAGAAATAAAGAGAGAGGCTCAACCCCAAGACATATGACTGACTTTTCCGAAGTATCACGAATGTGACCTAACGGAGAACTTGCCGAGTATAGGCGGTCACTAGTCGGATGGGCGGGCGACCGCCCTAAGATCGTCACCGCCGCTCTCTCTCAAGAGTGTATCTCAAGAGTCTTTGCAGTTTACAGTATTTTTCGCTCACTCTTTTACCACATCTTCCCTCGGTTTGGGCGAGCAACCCGGGCTCCCGCTTACGACCCGGCCACCCGCCTAGGATGCGGGCAAACGGGCATGATCGGGCGTCTACGTCTCACGGGCGGAGGCGAACGCGGGTGAGGACGCCCGGCATGGGCGGGCGAGGGTCTCGCGGATTTGGCGCCCGTTTGTAGGCCTCTTTTAAGATACGCCCGCAACTGGGACCTTCCCTCTCCCCAACCAGACCCTTTCCCCCCACTCCCCCACGCACCTTAAACCCCTTAAACCCAAACTCCCCGGCCGTCATAATCCTTACCCCCACCAACAAAATCCGCCCAAATTTCCAAACGGCATCACTCACCTTCACTCAACCCCTCTATGCTACAATATTTTGGTGCGAACAGGCCCTTCACGGAGAGCTGATTGGTTGTCTAAAAACGAGGTAGGGTTCATGGAGAACTGCCATAATTCTAAGCGCACGGCAGTGAGCATGGTATGTGCCGTCTCACGTAAGCTTTAATGAAAAGAGAACCGTGCACATGAAAATGCTGGTAACAGGTAACACAAAGAATAGCCAGGATAAATAATGGCATTAACTTCGATATCCACATTACTGAAGGTCTAAATGATACGCGGAGTTCCATGCGGAAATTGATGGGGAGATACTGGCATATGTGGGAGATGAATGCACTACTATTCACGCATTTCATTTTTGATGCACCGCAATCGGCAACACTGATTTGTTAGGTGTGTACGCAGTCAAAAATAGTTTTGCTGAAGCAGTTTCCGACGAGATTCGTAAAAACGAATTCTATTTGTTACTGGGGACCGAGTCCGACGTCGTAATTTCGAAAAAATCTTATTTTCGAAATTTCGTATTTTCGAATCCTGCAATGTTATTACTATAGGCTTTTCGTCTGGACCGGCCGTTTTGCTTTGTATAATCGATATTTCGTATTATCGAGCTTCGTATTATCGAGAGTTAACAGTATTTCTCACTGTGAAGATGAAAATGTAGTGTTCTGTTGAGTAGGTGTGAAAATTCTTTTTCCATTCAGATCGTTTCCTGCTTAGCCTCATGAGATAAAAGCATTCTTGATCCACACCGTTTCACGAGTTGAATGAGTTGAAGATTTTCATACAAAGCATGAGTTGAGGTGCATGCAAAATAAATTGATTCTTCTATGCAAGTGGGTAGAGAAGATTTCAAAAAAAAACATTTTCTAATCCCATGCCTGAGATTTTCAAAATCTTTTCCTGTTTCGACTCCAAATTTCACACAGGTAGAATTTTAAATATCTCATTTTTTACGTTGGATTTTTATCATTTTTAATTGTTTTCTTAAAATTATGTTCAGATTACATAGTATCAAATTTCCTTTTGCATTCAAATTGTTTTACTACTTCCATGTCATGTTACATAATTTGTAAACAGAGCCAAAACTTTCTTGGCAAAACATCTTCAGCAATTTATATTATGTTTGGCTCATTCTCTAACTATTTTCAGTATTCCGATATCATTGAATATTTAAAGCTAAAAGCCTACTAAATGTCTGCCATGTAATGTTACAATAAAAATTATATTTTACCCAAAATTCAGATTGGGAACTCTTAATTGAACGTTGCTATCAAATTATTATTTAATGCTTCTTGAGTTTTATGAGTAAGGAATTCATGCTATTGTTTGATATCAAACGTAGTGCTGGATTGGACATTGAATTGTTAGGTCTGGATTACATAAATATTTGAATTCACAAGACTTGTTCTGGTGTGAGTTGTGCAGTCCAAGAGCTGTTTTTAATTCTTTACTATTTTATAAAGGCATACAGAGACAGCAAATTCTAAATGAAGAAACACTTTGTAATAAGTATCAATTGCGTAGATAGTTTCACAAGAACTTCCTCCCTCAATGCTACCATACCACATTCCTTGTATCATAATGCAATTAAAAATGCTTACTATGAACTTAATCAGTGGTGGGATTAAACTGGTTTACATGATATGGGTGGGATATAGCTAAATTTTTGTTGACTTTGGCAAACTGATTGCTTGCTAAACAGTTTAATAATATCTTTTTTATATTTATACTCTTCCTATTTTTATCATTATTTTTTTGTATCTCTTTCATTGTTTTATTTGAGTACCTATCTAATTCATGAGATGATACTGAACTACCCTTCAATTTATTGGTTTTTATACAGTATGTGTGGTCGTGGTGGCCTGGCGGTTAGAGCGCTTGGCTAAAAGCGGGAGGGTCCCAGGTTTAAATCCAAGTGAAGCTTGTTTGAACACCCCAACTGAACGTTCTCATAGAACTTCGTGGGAAATTGTAGGTGGCCTAGAAAAAGGAACTGGCTCCTTTAGTAAAAATGTATGAATTTTGCACGGCGCATTTACCTGGCCAATGACTAAGTATGGGGTGAGCTCTGCCCTCACATATCAAACTAACCTTCGGGGTGAATACTTCGAGTGAGTGGTACAATATGTATGAAATGTCGAGATTGCTGAGATTCGGTTAAATAGTTATACTCCCCCACCACTGAACTTAGTGTTTATTTATATACATGTAGTCATAGTTATGTTAACTCAAAAACTAGTTTAATTTTTAGTTAATAAATATGATAACCATACTAAAGGCACATAGGGAAATCTACGGTATCTTTTTATTCAACTGTTAGGGGGCGTCCATCAATTACGAGAGGCGTTTAGGGGAGGGAGGGGGTCGAGCCGAATCTCACCCCATCTCACGTGGGGGAGAGATCGGCGAATATCACGTAATTTTTTTCCGCAAGAAACAGCGTAAAATACTGAGAAAACTGGCTTAAATGACGTAAAAAATGATTCACGACTAAAATGTGGCTAAACCCTACACAATATTTATCGCGGCTATGCGAACGCCACAAAGTAGCACAGTAGCTCCTCGCTTGTTTAGCCGCCACCAGCCAGCCAAACGCGCGAATTTCTCACTGTGATTCTAGACTACGTTCTTAGTAGTCTTAAATAAAAATGATCAAGCAAATTAGAATTGTTTTTTAATGAATCCATCGCAATCAAGCACAGATTAATGAATTAACAGTAAAAATACGCATTTTGAAAAATCTCACGTGAGATTAGGGGAAGGGGTCGAGCCAAATTTCACGACATCTCAGCAAGAGGGGAGGGGGGATCGAAAACTCGCCAAAATCGCCTCAATTAATGGACGCCGCCTTAGGTCAAAGTTAACTTTTTGATGTTGCGGTTGTTGTACCAGTGTTGTGGCTATGGAAAGTTAGGGTTTTATTTACCACATAAAAAAAGTCGGAGCCAAAGGAGGGATCCCTCAATGTAGCCAATGCAGCGGCGTCGGAATGGGGGCTGGAGGGGCCTAAGGCTCTCCCCAGAATTTGCCCCGGGCCCTTGAGAAATAATTATTCTTCATCAATAAAAATTGAATTTCGCTTGTTTCTAGCCAGCTTTTTCCCTTCTGACACATATTTTCACGCCTTAATACGCTATTTTAGCGAAATTCTAGTCTCTACCCTCTCCTATCCGCAAAAAAAATGCGGGCCCTTTTCTTAGAAGCCGGGCCCTTTTTTTTAGGAGCCGGGCCCTTTTCAAGGTCCCGGTCCCCCCGAGCAAAAATAGTTCCGACGCCCCTGAGCCAATGTAGTTCTCGAGAACTAAATTGGTATCGCTAATATTTCCAAGTGCGGAAACCTCTATCTGGTGGAAAGTAAATCCGAACGTGTGTGTGTGATTCTGGCACAACTGATATTTTCTGCGTTGCTAAACATTCTTGCTTCTCATATATCCCTATACCCAAGGCAACCGGATTGGTTCAGGGGGATTGGCGAGTTTCCCGTCGCATTAAATGAAGGCATTCCTCTGGGGATCTCCTCCGGGTCAGGAACACAATTTATGCCGACGCTTCGAAGACCAATACGTCGGTCGTCATAAGGGAACGATGACGATAGCATAAGGATCTTGATGACGATGGACGAGTATGCCATCGAAGCGTCAGTACAAATTGGTTTCCTGACCCTGAAGAGATTCCGGGGGGACTTCCACCAGTTAACTCGCCGACTTCAATCACTTCAGCGGAATTGTCTTGTTTGCGTAGCTACGATTTGCCGATGGTCTGCTTCAAAGAAGGGACGGGTATGGTAGCACCACTGGCACGTGTGATGCCCCACCTAAAAACCATTTTAGCCAAGTCTTAAATTCATTTTTAAATATATTAGCCTCCACGCACGGATATTCAAAACTTGTTTCAGCGTATTCATCGCCAGCATGGCCAACTGGTACTAAGCGGAGCGTCAAAAGAAGTTTGAACTCGAGACAATCGCTTTAATCTATTGCAATGGTTGATTGTTAAATTAAGTTTTCGACCCTTTAACGTATTTTACACGCACTCCTGCTTTCATTATTCAATGTTTCCGTAATGACTCGGTTAATACTTCAATGACCATCGTTATTAATAGGAATCCTACCGGAAAGGTAGCTTTAGATGAACTATGCTACTGATCTTCGGTTCAGTTTTGCTCTTTGCTTCATTACTAGCTTTGAATTCCCTTCCCTGTATTATTTCTCTCCTTAGACCTACTTCTTTTCATCCCACATAACATGCGCATTCTACGTCTATATCTCGTACTTGTTTTCCTGGTATTCTTGGAAGAGCGACATAACTTGAGCCGTTGGGGAACCAAAAAACCAATGCTACCGCTGTTACTCTTCCATATAGATTTTAAATTGGGCACCTCCATTCATCCTATTTTCTTCTACTGACATATCGTACTAGCCTGAACCGTAATGTTGGTCATCCAGATTTTCCATCGACTGTCCTCACGAGTTCCTGTCGTTATAGTAGGCACACATTATACACATCATTTATGGCATTGAGGTTGGTTATTTGAATGTTTGAGGAATTATTCGAAGCGGATGAAGGGCGGAAAAAATCCGGCGTAGGCATCAGGCTACTTGTAGCGGAAAGTGCCAAAGGGTCCACAGTGTGGACCTTATGAAGCTTCATCGGATACTCATGGAAGTACTGGAATTGTAGTGCTCTACAAATGACACTCAAGGAGGGACCAGTATCCCACAGATAAAGTTTTACCCGTTTCCTGGACTCAAACTCGGAAGCCAAAGGGGTCGGATTGGTGTGGTGGTTAAAGTATAAGCTTCCCATTCCGAGTGCCCGGGTTTGAATCTCGGCACTGGCATCTCGGCATTTTTTCCTTGGTGCACCGGTCCCTACTTGGGTGCCCTGTGGAGAGCACTTCGAGTCCAGTTCTCCGTCCGTCGGATGGGACGTTAAGCTGTGGTCCCTTTGGCGCCTTTCGTTTAGAGTAGGCTAATGCCGACGCCGGGTTTCTCTCCACCCTTCCACCATTCCCTAAAAACTCCTACCATTACCCAGTTACCCACATATCCTAAATGGCGCAAGTGACCTCAGCTGTTGGTCGCCTCACCTGAATAACTAACTAACTTCATGTTTCAGTTTGTCATCGTAACATTTATTTCTTATTTTGTCCCTTTGCTACCATTCTCCCCAATTTCTCTCCTATCCCTATGTTTATTATTACTGCTTATGCTGTGTTTTTCCCGCTGATCCAAACACAAAATTGTAACACTGCAAACAATATGTCACGTAGTATTCAATGTTTTATGTAATATTCTATTGAACCCTTAACTTTTTTGTAATATCACACTGTGAGCTCTATTGTAACATTTCTTATTTACTACTGTTCATAGGGGATGTAAATCCTTGAACATAATAAACATTATTATTATTATCCCTCTCCAAACCTCCTCCCTCCCTTTATCAATCGCCGCATTAAAATCCTGTTAATATTAAATGATTTCCCATTAGTTCTTCAGTTATTCGTACTCGTCCTAAATTTCCTGCCTTGTCGGCCTGATATTAACTTGATCATATCCAGAGTCATTGGAATTGCCGTGACCTCAACTGGTAGTATCTGCCTCCAAACTGCTCTACGTTTAAAACTCCTTTATTTCCCATATTTTAATAAAGATATTCCTCACTGACTCTCATCTCGTCAAATTTAAAATCATCTTAAACCGATCGATACAAAAGCGCTGTCCTTTCATTCCACGTCGTATTGTCCTATCACCTCTTTATCTCTTTTCCTCATGTCTTGTTTGACAACTTCGAACTTTCTTTTTCACTGTTGGTCCCATCATTGTAAGTCTCTCTTCTAATTGTATTTGCTCTCATTGTGGAATTCTTATCTTCTGTCTGGAAAAACATTTCCGTCCCTCTGTCAGGCCCGATATCCCCCTCAAGGAGCTAGGAATGGCTCCCTTAGTTGCCAGGATATACATCTCTTTTGTTTCCGTTCATGAATTACGTAATGCTAAAGGGAGGGTGGGGTCTGGCCAATCATTACGATGCTTGATGACCAGACAGAAGGGACAGAGAAAGAGAGCAGTGGCTGGTAGGAGGGTATAGTATGCCGTTACGCTGGGAGTAAGATGCGCTAAACATTCATTAATCAAATAATAATTTACACAATAATTAGTAAGTTAATATTAGTATTGAGAAATAAATTAGGTATTCGTAAAGAATACCCGTTTTATCATTCACAAAAAAGAGAGGGTCCATTGGCAGTGATGCATAATTCAATGGTTCTTAGAAAAAGGAGTCTTAGAAATGTTACGGAACGTTATGCGGGAAGGGGAGGAGGTGAAAAAGTGTAAAATTTGCGTTACGCAATTTTTGGTCATCGTGATGCCATGGGAAAAAGTAATTGGAGTGGTTTCTCGTCGTCTTCACTGAAAGAGTTTTAAGGAGACACTACTTTGAAGGACGCCCATTGATTTCAGACACCTTTCAGCAGCCGTCTCACCGAAAACCAGTGATACGTGAACTACCTTTTCTGGCTGGTCTGGCTCCTATCACATACAACTTACCATCTGGTGTGGCACTACAAGGAAAATATTCATTGCTCCTACCACAGAGGTATTGAGGGTCATTGGACCTATAACCCTGCACACCACGCAGTCCTTCGGGAAGAGGCTTTATAGCTTACTTGGGTTGTTTCGATTGTGAAATTTGTACATTTGTGAAAATTCACTTCGACAGCCATAAGCACTATATTACGATTTTTTGTTGTTTGAACATTTAAGTAATATTTAATCATGAAAGGAAGTAATTATTTATCTTGTTAGTTCAATTATTATATAATATTAGGGACATTTGAGGATCCTTTACATTCTGCCATTGGATTTTTAGAATAGATTTTGAAATGACTGCGTTGAATTGGTTTGATCTATTTGCTGTATGCTATTACATAAATGCTATTTTATGGTCTCATAATGCCCAGAATACTTGAATGTACAATTTGCCTTGCAGGACGAGTGGAAGAGTACCAAAAACATCTATTATTTAAACTTACTCAATATTTTCATTGTTTAATTACATCTGCTGATCAAAATGCAATTTAAATATTTATTTCTCGTCTAATTTTTATTTAGGATATATTTTGGTATTCTATCTGTACCAAGTGAAACTTGAGTCGTTGGGTTATTAAATAGGAAAATTATTTGTTCCTTCTACGGTTGCTGACTTTCGTTCCAGTATATCCTTTGCTCGCTAATCTGTAGCAGCGAGTCCAATTCATTGTGTTACGTCTTTGCCTGCCTTCACGATACTCAAAATCCTTAGGCATTCATTTCCTTCCTGTTACTTAGCATCAAGCACTCTCCCATTGACCAGAGTTCTAACTTATCTTTGCTTAACTTAGCTCTTTACTCATAATTTTCCGCAATGACTTTCTCTCCTCCGTGATAATTCCTTAGCATACACGATTTTCCTCCTTGTGAACTTATCACACATTCAATTTCTGTCTAAGGGCCCAAGTCTTGAATTTTTCGTCACGCTATAACGAATGAAATTTGTCGTTATGATAACGCCATTATGGTAACGAAAACGTCAATAATTATTCGGTGAGTAACGAAAGATTCAAGACTCGGGCCATAAGTCCCTGATGCGCGTACTTTTCCTCTTGTTCTATGCATGAGTTGCACAATCAGCTGCAAAAGAACGAATGCAAGCGTTTCGTTTGACAAGTTTCCTCCTTTAATTAACCGATACCTACTACTTCCACAACCTTTATTCTAATCACCTCAGAAGTTTCAACAATTATATTTCCATAAGTTTGTTTTTATAAGCTCTTACTTTGTACCATAGCCTTATTATGTAAATATCACCAAACATGCACGATTGACATGCAACCATGATATTTAATGGTGCTCTAGGTGCTCTCCACTCAGCACTCAAATAGGGACCGATACATCAACAAAAAAAGGCCGGGATTTGAACCCTCGCCCTCGGGATTAGAAGTCAGTACTCCAGCCACCGCACCAACCTGATCCCCATAGGGTTCAAATCTAACTCCTAAAAAGTGGGAGACCCGTGCTCTTACAGCCCATAAAATCGCTCCCAATGGAGGATTCAATTCCTCTTAACATGGTGCACGGTCAATCTCACTTCGAGTGGTAATATCAAAATTATTTTTTATCTTTTGCAGTACCCACCTGGATTTGTTTTATCCTGGCGTCCGACAGCTCCTTTTGGCTCGAGGAGTGGGTAAGCGTGCCATGTCTTTTGAAGCCCGCGTCCTCTTCCTTGCATTCGTCACCGTAATCTCTTTCCAGCGTGGGGTTGCATTCTACGGCCACCACCACCTCCACGCCGAAGTCACTCCTTTCGATGACCGCATTTTCCTCCGGGATCTTCGGCGAATTCCCCTTCTCAGCGTCCACGTCGTTCACTATTAAGCTGCAACATGGAAGGAGGATGTGAGCCATGTGGATAAGGAAGGTACACTGTTACAATTATTTTACTCTCTAAATAAAATATACAATCGTTGATGGAAGCATTGCGGATTCAGTCCGTACAGCATGGGTGTAATAACAAGAAAGCGAAAGTAATGTACTGTTCAAAGAAAAATAAATTGAAGGTAATATAGGAGATGGTGGGCGTAGAATACAACAAATGGGAAAATTATTATCTGGCTGCTTCTTGCGGATTACGAAAGAAGGTGTTTTCACTTGAAGATGACTTTGCTAGGTTGAAACAGGAAGTGTGTAATAAAACTTGAGGAAAAACGAAATATCCATCTTTTCATGATGAATAGATTCCACCAAGTGATGTACCATGGAGTACATTTTACGAATGTGGCCGTATTTAGAGATATTACGCGGAATACTGCGTTAGAAAAAGAGGCTTTTATGGACAGGGAGAAATAACTTCAGAACCATAAGAAAATTCATGTAGAAAAGGTTAATTAAGATTTTCCAATAAGCGTGGTGCCATATTGTACTGAGACCTGCTCCCTGGAGAGGGAGAGAATTAAAAAAAAAAGATGCCCAGTTTTTGAAATGTAGATTTGGAGGAAGATGGCGGTGTTGATAACGGAAAAGAAGACGAACGAGGAAGTTATCGGTATTGTGGGAAACGAAAGAGAGAGGATTGCGGGAGGAAATAAGAAGAAAGCAGAATAGGTGATAGAGAAAGTGATCAGGGGCATTTAAAGATAGTTAAGATTTGAAGATAGAAGAAAAGGAAGAAAGATAAGGAAGAGAGTAAGAGAAGGAATATTTTGAGAGTGGAATGAAAGGTGATTTTCGCGCTAAAATGAAGGGAGAAAAAGCGTAAGGAACGGAGAATCAAGAAAGGTGGGGAAGTGAAAGAAAAAGCAGGAGTACTCTGAATAAACATACCTTAGGGGATAAAGTATTAAATAATAACAGCAAAAATTCATAAAAATTACAAGGTTTAAGCAAAGTTTTGGATATCAACTAAGGAAGCAATGGGCGAGAAAAAATCTTCAATGCGTAGTGTAGACATATCAATTTATCAAATCTTGTGTGTTGGCTGGCAGGTTGTTGGGGTTGCACCGAGAGTCACGTATCTACGGTCGGTCGCCTTTGCTTCCGCTTATGGCGAATGATGGCAAGGAGAGTCTACCATACATGATGTAGTCCGGCCTGACTAGTCATCCTAATTTGTCCCGTTGCTACTTGAGTCGACGGTCTGACGTATCCGAGCAGATGACTTCGCATACGGTTGGGTTTTTGACGGGTCGTAGGTCGGGTCGCACTGGATGCTGCCTTGTGTATAGGCGATCAACTATTAAATAGTGGGAAAGTCTAATGTGGTGTGTATGTTTAGTGTAGTGGGAATTAGTATGATGCTATAGTAACAGACAGGGATACGCTACGGTAAATATTAGGTGGTATTAATGGCTTTTTTGTTTGATGATTTGATGGGAGGTGTGTTGATAATAGTGTCACTATACGTATGGTGAAATGGAAAGTGAGGATTACTAGCGGTTTCATTTCAACTCCCTTGAGTCATTTTGGTCTTTTAAATCTCTTCTTGCTAACATACATTGCAACTTTTCCCCGGCTATTTTCTCTTTCTGTTCCTGTTTTTTATTTTCTCAAAATAGTCAGTCTTCAATTAATGTCACAAAATTTAGCGTACATATATCTCTCATCTTCTCATATCCCTTGTATCTTTTCTTCGATTACTTACCACAACCTTGTCATATTCTTCAACCATCCGAGCCCTTTATTTTTACATCTAAGTTCTCATTATATTTCCTCCATACTTTTGCTCTACTCACGTATATTATCCCCGTGCTTTATGAAATATGGTCTCTCTGAATCATGCATACCGAAGCGTCCATTAATTTAATGTACTGGAAGAGACTCTGTCGTCGGTTTATTTTTTATATCATGAGGAATATAAAAGAGTATTAGGTCGCAGGGAAGTGTATGAGGTGCATTGAAACCTATCTGAACCGGCAGAACAAATACAGTAATAATCGCCGAAAGGGAACCATAAAGGCAGACGTGTAATCAGGAGATTGGTCAATGGGGAAGGACTGACTCGGCTAATTAAAGAACTTTAAGTCCTCTTTCATTCCAACAAGCATTTTACACATGCTTAAATTGAGAACATAGGATTTTTTTGGAATCAATCGCCAGTGAGTGATGCTGTGAAACTTTATGCGGTTACTTATTCTGCAAGCGTACGTGAAATACACTAATCTCCTTTTAACGATAGGCATAGGTTGATTGAGTCAGTGGAAAATTTAACCTTGCTTGCCTTTGTCTTGCGAATACGAATTAAATTAGTGCCGATGATTCAGCACAAATATGGAATTTGCCATCGACAGCCGTTAAAAGTTAACATTTTTCTTGGAACAAATAACCTCCTGTCCCTCCTGTAGCCTCCAAACACATAAGGTACAAAAAACGAACTGAATCTGTGATAATAATAGCTCACAAGTCATTTGATAACATTTCTTGTGATGATTAATTTATCTGTGCCTCCTGTGAAACAGTTTGGCCTTCTTTATTGTCATATTTTGATTTAATAGAAAGCTAACAAAAAAACTCCCATCACAACTTACTCAGTCATTTTTTATTACTGCCATATTTATTTTTATTTTAACGATTTTTATTATGTCATCACCGCACTCTTCATTTTATCCAATCGTGTATCCAGCTTTTATCCAGGATAACTCCCGAGACGTTCATTTTTACTGCTGCGTCAAATCGTTCTGAACAATAACGGGGTATTAGCGTATTCATTGGCTCATTCGTCCAGTCCTCTCGGGAAATCAACGAAAGACATTTTCGCATGCTTTGCCCGTAAACCCTTCTGATAAGTAGATTTAAAAAATGAAATTTCTTCAATCGCTGACAGGGAAGGTGTTAAGGAAGACCGTAAAAGTTGATCTTTACCCTCTGTTACGCAATACGTGATTCATTACGTGAAGTACCCATTTTCCTTTGCCATTTCTGAGAACACGTAGTAAAAAAGGAAAACTCTAATTATCCCAATGGCTAAAGAAAATGGTTTTTCTCAGTATGCTAAATTAATTTATACATATAAATTAAAACTAATCCTGTACATTTTTGATAGCTAATCAAGTGTGCTCTGGAATGTTGTTTTCATTATAATCACTACAAATCCTAATATTAGTTTGACACAGCTCCACTCGTTTCTTCAGTTGGCTAACTTTTTCAAATTTGCCTAATTTGCCTCTTGTTCTTGCATCAAACGTTTACGAGGTTTTCGTTTGCCATTCTTCCCTATCAATTTTTCTTCGACGATTAGATCATTTAATAAAACAACGACTAATTAAATAAACGCTGGAAGCAGAGTACATCTTCATGTACGCGATACCCTGCAAGCCACCGCGAGGGAGTGTGGCAGGGGGTGAAGGTCACGAAGCATGCTCTAGAGACATGCAAGCATGCTGCTATAGGGTCTCAGGCAACTAGATTGTTAGTATCTACATAATAATCAAGGGATTAGTTGTTAATTCATGCATCATGCACTACAGAATACTCTAAAATATTTCCCCTACCTATCCCTTTGTTATGCTGCCTCTTCTGTTCTCTTATACTACGGGGAAAAATGACATTTTGAATCTATCAGTACTTCAATCTATCTCACTAATCTTATTTATCTACTCGATACTAACATAATACGCTGGTGTTTTTAATATATGCTTAACATATTTAGTAAAGCTATCCAATTTAAATTTCTGTAAGAGATTTAATCTGTACTTTAGGGTAGTAGGAACTAAAGTGCTGATGTTATTCACTAAATCCCGCAACGTGTGTAATAGGCAGACGGAAAATAAATAATGATGATACTTTTATCTCTAATGACCACGTAAATTTCTCGCTTTTGCTATCCAGTACCTCCAAAGAACTTTATTTTTATCGTACACTTATCGTCGAACGTTTTTGGATTGGCTTCGCTATATTAATCGACTTGTAATTTTATAGTTGTTAAACTTAAGTATCATTGGCTAGTATTTTAAATTTTAGGGGTCATTCTTTTTGTTTTCCTTGTAATCGGAGCCTTGTAAGGCATAAGAATTCCACTTCAGCAATCTCTTATGTAATTTACTATCAGCGTGTTACAGAACTTAATTTTCTACTCGATTTTTCTTCTTCGGTTGATATTTATACACATTGCTTTTATGCGTAGAAGTGTTTTTGCGGTTGCCTTCTGATTTTGCTCATCTGCTGTTTTTAATGTTGCGTTATTTTTGCGAGTATCTCCGTGATGTTTGCCGACAGAAGGCAAAGAGTAGTCTCCCGGAGTAGAATGCTGGACGAAAATATGATGATAATGATCACTCGAGTATCTCTTTTTCTGCTCTTTCGTGGAGAGCGCCTGTGGACATGGTAATTGCGTGTCTCTGTTTACCGTACGTGCTCAAGAGCCGTGGATCCATCGAAATTTCTGTCCTTAAACATTTTGCTCGGCTAAGGAATCGAAAGATTCGGAGAGCTGTTTGGGAGGTCGAGAGTGAGCTCTTTCTCCCAGCGTCTTCACTTTTCCGACCGCCTCCCCACCCCCCGGGACTCCTTACTACAACCCCATCCATCCTTCGCAGGGCTCACCATGCCCGTCTCTTTTTACAATGCAAACAGAAGTCCCGTCAGCACCCCAGGGCGAGGAGAGGGAGATTCCTGGGGGGTTGAAGGGGAGGAGAGGGAGATTCCTGGGGGGTTGAAGGGGAGGAGAGGGAGAAGTGTGAGGGTGAGCAAATGGAATTGGCGGTAGTGGGACATGCAGAAACTTCTTTCCCCATCCCTCACTAGAAGTAACGCGGGGGTTTGCGAGAAGGGGGACGGGAGGAGGGAGACAGAAAGAGGAAAAAAAAACTTGGGAATCGATTCCGTATTTTCCTTCCGAACGAAGTTGATTGCGTGGGTTTTTAGACGTGAAAAGGGAGGAAAGAGAGAGAGAGAGGGGTTAGTTGAGGGGGTTTGTCGGCGGTAAGGAGAGTAGCGGAGGGAGTGGTTTGAGGTGGGGCGGGAGAAGGGATTTTTTTGGACTCGCGATGGGTTGGGGGAGGATCGTTAAAGGGATGCCGAAGGAGATGGGAGGGTTTTAAGGGTCTGGGAGGGTCAGGGGTATGGGGATCGACACGGAAGGTTTGGCGGAGGGGGATCTGAGGAGGCTGGTTATGTGAGCGAGGTGGGCATATGGAAGTAAGAGCTTCGGGGCATGGCTTCTGTCCCCCGTTGCGTCACAGGGATCTCTCTCTCAGAATTGGCGCTTCGTTTATTCTCTTTGAGTGGTGGTGGGGCTCACCTCAAAGAGACAGGAGTGGCATCTCGTTCATTCATAATCCTCCTCATCACGGATCTATTGCCCTCTCTCCCAGCTGCACGCGATCGAAAATTTTTACGTTCTTCCGGCACGTTTTTCTCCTCGCCTGATTCCGGGGATATCTTCCACTCCGTTTGAGACCATGGACTCTTCAATTAGAAGTCATTTTCAGATTTAAATATTTGAACTACGATTAATCTTAGACCCACCAGCATGCACTCATTAAAGTTCAATAATTCAATCCTCCGGTGAAACGATGAATCTATCCGGATGAAGCACAGCACTGCATCGGAGAGTTGTGCTCTGGCGATGAAAAACATAGTTGTAGAAGTTCTTAAAGACTTTTTAATCATTCTTCTGCTTGGCCACTTTAATTTTCTCGTCGTTTAGGCTTATCGCAAGTGGACACAGCATTTTTTCATACGACATCTATGAAAAGGTTAAGTTTCAAATTTATTTTTACTCATGCGGTCTCGTGCCTCCTCCTTACACCGCATCATTGTTATCAGGTTTTGATAGCAATTGAAACTGGCGTATGTATGAATTATTATTCTGGTATGAATCGATGGTAACAAAATGATATACTATCTCCAAAATGTCAGTCGAATGCTGTAAAGACTCAAAGATAGCATATTGAATAATAAAGTCATAACTGGAAGGTATTTTATTGAGCAGCCGTATCTCTTACAAGAAAATTTGCATGCTTCCAAATACAAGGGTAATATCTAGCCATGGAAAAGGAGGTATTTGGGAGGTATGTGCTTTAAATTTTAAATTATTTAAAAAAGCTGCTTCACTCAAATAAAAAAAATCATAAGTATACCTTCTACCAGATACTGAAATGCTACGTATATGTGGCCAAAATGTGATGAAAAATGGTATTTTAATTTCCTTCTTTTTTATAATATGACCTCGGCCCTTGACGATTTTCGGAAATAAGTTCATGCCGGAAGACCAAAGAGATGTGGCGTTTGACAGACTGAATTGCCTTTCTCATCGATCTCTTCATTCCCGAGGGGCAAAGTTACCCCATTTTAGAAATCGGTCGTTCCAGGATTAGAAATATCGATGGCACTCTTTTATGTATGGCGGAGGTAGAAGATGTTTTTCCGGTCGACCTGCAGTTTTCTAGAAATAGGACGTTCGTATAGAAAACTGGTGGAGGGATAAATCATAGCTCTTAAAAATAAAGTTTGTCTGCCTTTTGGTCGTTTTTGCCATATAAGAATATTTTATTGCCTGTGCTCTTTTTATGCTCAAATTCGAGAGACTTGGAAACAATCGTTACTGTACTTGAACGCTGGTCGAAACGATGAAACATATTTATTTATTTATTTGAAAAAAGTCCCCAAAAACGGCACTAAGGCTAATTTAATTGGTGGACACATAATAAAAAATAAAAATAAACAATAAATACATAGGAAGATTACAATAGAAAGTAACAGTTAGTCATATAAACAAAACGTACAAAATGGAGAGGGACATAGCGGGGTGTAGACAGAGAAGAGGGGGTGTTTGCGACCAATAGATTAGTAATTACGGATTTGAACACGAAGGGCAAGGAGCAGAGGTCCAGTGAGGGTGAATGCGAGGCAAGGGAGTTCAAAATTTTCGGGATACGGTGGAATAGGGAACGCTGGGATATTGAGAGACGAAATTTGGGGATTTTAAGGCGGCAACTATTGCGAGTGGAACGAGGAGGAACATGAAGTGGGAAGAGAGGAAGAAGGTCATTGGAACGGAGAGTACCACTCTAAATACTTCGGAGTAACTTCATGTCGCTTCTTATTGTCAGTTATGACTTCATATTGTCAGTCCATGGTTCACAAAGCTACCTATCACCTACAAGCATCACCGAAGGGGGTGTCATTTTTTTTAGGTCAGCCTAAGGGCGAAATCAGTTCACATCAAAGGTGTGTATCATTTCACCTTTTCAAAGGGTGGCGATCATATAAAAGGCTTCCCGAATGCTCCGTATCACGGGAGACCTTGTTTGACAAGTAGAGAAGCCTTCTAGAGGTACGAAAAAATGTATCCATTCAGCTTATAAAGCCCTAGGACGGTGTCGTCTCGTTGAGGTTTCACATAAAATATGAACGGACACGAAATTTTCGAAATATTTCGAAGAAAGAAAAATCATTGCAAGTTTTTCCTTAATAAGCCACAAAAATGATTCGAAGTTGAAAAAATGATATTTGCCTGATTGAATTAGCTGATACAAGTGTGAAACCTGGTACCTCCGAGATTTCACACTTCAAAGTTGAAAAAACTCCCTCTTTGTACAAGCTCTGCACAGTTGTATTTTTTATTTTCCCTCTCCTTGAATATTTCCCGTACTTTCAATTATTTTTAGCAGATTTGTCTGTGATGACATGATTGTTTGTTTTCTTATTCTAAGCCCGAAACATACTGAATTGCGTGTATATGAATTCAAATATCATTTAGCGAAATCATCCTCGCTAAGGGCTATCTGTATTTATCGGCATTTAGAGTTATAAAAAGCGTGTCCAATAGTCCTGAATAGTGTTCGAATTTCAAATTTGAATGCGTGTGATGTACAACATAACGAGATAAAGGCTGAGGAATATCACATTCATTTTTATTTTTTGTTCAAAAATGCTATTTTAAGTTGTACGAGTTTTAAGCCGTTTTTAAAATGAGTTACGACCTTTTCATAACAATTTTCGTTTGGCGGCCTAGTTCCTTACTGTCATATGGTTAGGTGGTTACAAACTGTTCCACACTCACTTAATGTTGAACAGCATTAAATTTATTCAGTATTATTTCCTCATCATCGGCGTGGAATGATTCCAAATCTACAATCAAGTCCCCTGCCATTACCGCCCATATCCATATGCTTTCTAAAATATCACGGGAGCGACGTAGCGTCTAGGTTGCTTAGTTCATGCAACGGCAACGTTAAGTACCCGGTGACTGGTCGTTACAAGTCACCGTAAAGGTCTGCTGAACGTGACCATTATTTTGTCAGAGAAATTATGTCACTTCTTATTGCTAATCGTGCGCTTTACGCTGCTGAAAAACTCCATTCAAGGACGCCAAGATGGGGAATGTCTTTGATAATTTATAATTTCACTGATTTTCAAATTAAGTCTAAAGATTAGTACCATAAAGTATATTCTCAATCTGAGTAAAGAGTACTTCTATCTCATGCACATCAGAGCTTGAGTGATCACGCCTGTCCTGAAGGAGCCGATTTACGTCAGGATAAATTAAAATATAATCTCCGAGAGTTGGCTAAACTTTTACAGAAACTCTTTATATATTACTCGTTAAACCTTGTATTTTTGGCCTTAAGTCAGTCTGAAAGAGTCAAACTTTGTTCAATGATATGTATAGTGCCCTTCGCGGTTACCCCACTTTTTCATGCACGAGTTGCACTAGGGGTAATAGATGAGGAAGTCTGTGCGTGTTTCGTGAGAGTAAGTGCTTGGGGATATTTGTGCTTCGATAGGGAGGGAGGGTTGGAGGTGAAAGGAGTCACAGCGCAGGGATATTTGGGTCAATTCGGTGGGGTCTTCCTGAGGTCGCTTCTCTCGGACCGCCGCGCTGCCTGGACGCAGTCATTGATGGAGGCTCTAGGTCACGGGATT
The DNA here is from genome assembly GCA_933228895.1 of Platycnemis pennipes. Classification (NCBI taxonomy): domain Eukaryota; kingdom Metazoa; phylum Arthropoda; class Insecta; order Odonata; family Platycnemididae; genus Platycnemis; species Platycnemis pennipes. The sequence continues at coordinate 31,671,183 of OW121857.1, read as the reverse complement.
CTTTGCGTCATTACGTGACGTCTTGAACTCTACGAATTTATTCCTTTCAATGGACGTCTCGGTGGAAATAATGCTGCCCTTCCTCTTCCAACCGCTTTCTCTCTCTCTCTTTCTTTGCTGCCTCGCCGCTTTCCCTCTCGTCCCTCCCCTCCTTCAATCTTCTGCTTCCTCTCTTTCGCTCTCTCTTGTCTCTACGACTCTGCTCGATCAAATCACTGTCCCAAAGGTTACCACTGGAAGAGCTCGGCTTATAGGTTGGGCCTCTGAATACGACTGCAGGTGCGTTGTAGATAAGACGCTCAAAATAATGTTGATGGATGACCACGACTAGATTCTTGGCCAGTCCAAGGATAACACCGGTGTTTGCCAGTTGTTACCTCACTGTCACTAATTCCTGGAAATATTTTACTAGATTTTTACATGATTTTTTATTATTAATTTACTAGATTCTTCGAACTTTTACTTAACTTTCGCACTATTTTTTCTATTCGCCGTATTTGATGTGAGTTTTAGATTCCTGTTGCTTGGTAGATTTTATTGATAACTTGGCTCGTATTTTGTGATAGTGAAACGGAGAGAGATGAATAATGTCTCGTTTTTCTCTCTCCCTAAACAGACACGAACACGGTGGATGATATCTGCCCTTTTCATTTTTGCACGGTCACATTTGTACACGAAGCTCCATTACAAATGTAACTGAAAAATTATATATGCTCCATTGCGACTGAAGGTCAGAATTAATCCAGGAAAACAGGGAAGAATTTTCCTTCCTTAAAAAACTGTCTTCAGGGAATTATCAGCTGTGGAAACGTTACGTAATAAAATAATTTCCACGTGGGTTGCATGATTTCTCTTTTCCGCCGCTGCTTAGTTTTACGCCTTCACTTCTCTCTGATGCAATTCCAAAGTCCCCCACCCAGAATTATATTTCTGCATCGTCTTGCAAGCCCTCATATGGGTGGGAGATTTTAACTTTCAGGAAGTGGTTAGTGTAGGAAGGTATTTATATCATGGCCTTCTACTTCTTAGCAACATAATAGTTTTAGATTGAAGGGTTTCACTACTACCAGAAAGCATGCAAAAATTGGTAACTCCAAGTCATATTATGTAATTATTCATTAGTTATTTTTAAAAAATGAGGGTATACTACTTTCCACGCTGCATTTTTTTTTCTTTGCAGTCTCTTAGAGTTCTTCGAAATTTAACCAACGTTGGGAGTCAAATGAATGAAAAAACTACCAACGCTAATTAGGCTATACTCCAGTGAAAACAATTCATCGGGTTGACGGAAGGGTTGACGAATCCGATTGCTTCGTTTCTCTCGTTTTTTCTTCCTCCCAACTTTTCTGCATGCCTGCATTAGCACATCCATCTCACGGCTTCCTCGTCCTTTAAGAGGCCGGCGGCTTAGGGGAGGGAGGCATTATTACCCCCTACAGCTCCTCCTCCCTCCTCTGTCTTCGAAATCGCCCGACACCCCAACCCATTCTCGCTCTCCTCTTCCCCCCGCTCACACTACGCTCTGGTCGTGGCGTGTTGCGCTCCAACGATCCTCGTTTGTCTTCGATCGTGATGGATAGGTCTTCGTTTAACCTTAGGGATGGTAGTCGGGTGGTGGTTAGGGGGGGGAAGTTGAAGGGGAAGGGACGAGGAGGAAGGACTGGGTTTGAGTCGCTCATGTCAACCGATATGAAACGCGGGAAAGTCCCCTTCGAGTGAAAAGTCTCTGCTCTACTGCTTTGTGTTATCCGAGGACTCCTTTTGAAGCCTGTTTCATCAAATCTTAGTTTCATCCATGTCTACAATACGTGCATAATCTGCACCGTAAGCTATGAAATCAACTTTTTCGTGAAAAAATATCGTAAGTTTCCCCGGCGTATGCTGGTAGTGAAGGCTGTTAGGGTGCTTTACCGGGTCAATTGTTCCATCGTTGCCGACCGACGTTTCGAAGAACGAGTCATTCTTCGAAATCCTCAGGGCTGAGGATGGAGAACGACTCGTTCTTCGTAAAGTCGCCAGCGATGGAAGAATTGAATCGGTACAGCACCCGAGTAGCCTTCAATAACAACTTTTTCGTCTTTCCGCTATGGTAAAAATGGGGAGGACACATCCGGGAAATATGCGGCCGAGCGAAGAGAAACCTAGGATTTATAAAAACAGTACTTGGGAAATGTGATGAGAAGACAAAAGAGCGATGTTACTTTTAACTTGTTAGGCCCCACCTTGAGTATGCAGCCAGTGCATGGGATCCGAATGAATTAGGTTTGATCAGAGAACTAGACAGTGTGCAGCGTAGAGCAGCTAGGTTCGTTAAAAGGTGTTACGATAGGTTGAGTAGTGTATCACAATTAATACAAATATATTTTTTCTTGTGTTTGAGTCGGTGGTCGGGATATGACATACCGGTTGAATTTGTCAGTTTCCCTGAATCCGAATCTTTGGTGTTAAATATTTCTTCATATTAGAAACCATGTAGCCATAAATAATAAAGTGATAGCTAAAAGAGTGGTATCCTGAAGTAACTAATAATTTTTGCACTAGATAAGACTTCATTCCTTTGGCATCTGAATTTGCGTGGACACATCTTTGTGAAGCATGGAAAAGTAGGACTTTGGCCGTGAATATGTGGGCTAAAATAGAAGCTCTTTTACAGAAATATGGGTATAAAAAATTATCCGCTCACAAGTCTCAAGATGTGTTCAACCCGAAGGTTGGTTTTTGATAGGTGAGGGTAAAGCTCACCCCGCACTAAGCCACTGAAATTCACACATTCAGGGTAGGGGGACCAGTTCCTTTCCCTGGGCAACCTGATATTTCCTACGAAGTTTTGACAGACAGAAAATCGAATTCCTTATGCCCCTGCACAATGCGAGACCACTTCTTTGTATATTTTCCTTCGGAAATCCGTCGTATCTCATTAAAAATTTCTCGACCATTATTTCTGAATCCCAACTAATCCTGTGCACTCCACCAAAATGTGAAAGTATGCTCTATTCTGTCCTCATCAGGATGTCTTTAGTGTATTTGGTGATAACAACATTTTGGGAAAAGGAAATATGACAGTTATAAGACAGTAAGAGTCTCCTACGCCCTGTAAAATCTAGAATCTACGTTATATCTACGTCTGCTGAGAATCACAGAAACTGCGGTAGCTTGAAGGACAATGAAGCGAGAAGGTGATACCTCTTTTTAATACCACCCCGTGGTCTTATTGTCTTAGCGTCGGGAATCTCTCAGCCTCCATTTATAAAGGAGACGAGGTTGCAAATGGAGATAGGGAGCTAGGAGCCGTTTAACACGTTTTGGGACCGAAGCGAGGAAAATTCCCGTAGAAACGCCTTCAAGGTCCATTTGTTGACTTAGGATCCCGTTCCGAATCGTGGGTGTCTCAAAAGACGAAGGTAAAGAGTATGGCGTGGTCATTCCGATTCTTCCTCAACCCCTCCCTCGTGTTTCCTCCTCTGGCGCAAACGTGCCGAAGTCTCCGTGCATCTCGTGCATTCGACTCCGCTATCCCATCCCACGTACGCTTTCCTCCCCATCCCCAATGTCTGCACTGGGGAAACATTCGTCAATAGTTGCGCCACGCGGGATGAAGAAAGATTGACCGTGGCCGGTGACAAACAAAAATTCGCGTTCCATTTGATTAAAGGTTTGACGGAAAAGGGGTAGCCTCACTTGTCTTGCAATAGGCCTCTCGTGCGTCCGGAGGACGATTCCTTGGGTAACCTCATGGGCCGATGGTTACGAAGTGAAATAAGTAGTTGTAGCATTAGGTTTCTATATAAACCGCCTAGATTGTACCGCAGAAACTAACTTAAACTTAATGCGAAGAAGAACACGACATCCTTGCCCTGGTTCGATGTGCGATCTTTGGGTTGTCAGGTGAACTACTAGCATCGCTATTTGTCAGGGGACGGAAGCAATCAAAGTATGAGTTTCGCATAGTCTTTTCATTTCGATAAGTCGTCTAATGTAATTTTAATGACAAAAATTTCGTCATCCGCCGGTCCTAGTTGCTAGGTCGGTAACATGTCTGCCTGCCTGACAACCCAAGTGTCACGAGATCGAATCCCACTACACGCGTGGATGTCGTTTTGTTTAGGTTCAAGGAGTGTTATTGTCATAAGCTTAAGAACGTAGGTTAAACGGTGCATAATAACCTAAGCCGTCGTTGCAACGAAAATCATATTCTACTCACAATCAATAGAAATTATTTTTGAATCAAGACTTTTAAGAGCTTTGAACCGACGCTTCCGACATAAAATACTGTCCACATGCGAAACTGCATGGTGTGGACGAGCACTTTGCGGCCTCATTTCAATATTATCATAATGCTACACGTGATTGTGCGTCTGGTGTAGATCACTGGCACTTTCGCGCTAGCGGAAGATCTTGATAAGCTCTGGACCATATCACGGGTGGTATTTCTGATGGAATATGATGAAGCGTTAAAAACCCTACGAAGAAATTGAAGACACTTAAGGATTGTTGAAACGTTGGGCGTATTTACGTAATTAAAAGAAGATAAATCATAATTATTTATAAAATCGTGTAATATATTAGCCACATACATAAAAAGTATAGCATATTAATAGTAGAGAATGCTGTTAATCCTACCCGGCTTCAGCTTTTAGCTAGGTACTACCTCGCCGTTCCAAAAAATCAAGCACTTTCAGTAAAACTGAGGAAATTTGGAATCTTTGACAACTACAGTATTTGATAGTTTTAACCCAGGAGTTTTCGAAGGGTCACTGAGCAGTTAAATTAGCAAATTTATTGTCACTCATTATTTTCATGAGGATGAACTCAACTATGGGTACATTTATTGCGCTGTGGCCGTTGGCCAACTACGAGTAGAGGTGTGATGTGCGATTTTTGACCCAATTTTTTGTGGCAGTGGGTTATTGGAGCACATACTCTAGATTATTTGTCATTGGGAAGGTAGTTTTTTTCATTTTTAATTCGAGGCGCTCAGTAAGAGTGGCGAGATTATTTAGCATAGGGACGTTGGATGCTATCGCGAAACAGTGTTGAAAGTAGCGTGCTGTTAACTCGTCTTTCCTACTCTCTGTTGCCAGCTTACTATCCAATGCAACAGCTTCGCTGTCATCATAGGTCAATCTTCAAGCCAGTCATATCATAAAGTACGGAGGGGGAAATAGGCGGTGGAAAATCACGAGCCCCGGTTTCCTTCCTGCGTGACATCTCTTGGCATCATGCGACTTCTATTCTAGAAACGCACCAAGCAGGACGCGCGATTCGCTTCTAGGGGAAATGACATAGGTGTATAAAATGTTTGCTTTGCGCATTCTGGGTCTAGATCTGGGTGGGATCACGTTATCCTTATTCGCCTTGAGTAGCATGTCTGCCACGACGGCGCAGTCACTTGCAGCTGTTCTAATTGTTGCCCAGTTAATTCTGCGTGACTGTGCTCGTGACATATGAAATGGTTTCCAGTGTCACTTTTATTTGTGGGACTGCTTCATGGTTCAAGAAACACGATTCTGCATCAAAGGGTTAATGTAGAAACACGAAATGTACGCTATATCATACTGCTTAATGATTGTCATTTCAATTTAGCATTCGCGGAGGGTTAACCTTTGCAAATTAGAACTGCCATACTGTAAAAATAATCGTACTTTTAAAGTTCGTTGTGTTATAGGAGAGACCCTCATATGCATCGATATTTCTCTCTGTATTTTTAATGCTCTCCGTTTGTGTTCTTCAAGCATTATAGTTATATAGCATTTAGGTATGAGTCCTATTATACATTTTTTACGAGTTTCTAGTCAAATTAAGACAGCATTGTGCCCTTATTTCATCGATGCCAATGCTTATGTGTGGAGAGTAAACTTAAAAAATTAAACATTCATATTTCTTGATATTTTAGAACACAGATATGTTAAACTTTTTTTAGGGCTTGTGAATACTAAGCCGTTGGATAACTTAATGATGCTGTTTTGAAAGATAGCAACGTTAAAATATTTAGTTCGAAAATTAAAAAATTGAAGTTATTTCAATTTGTAGTCAAATGGATTTTTATATGATAGTGATTTTAAAGAATTCAATTATTAGGTAATAGGATAAATATATTGTCATAATAATTTAAGGATTTTTCGTACGAAGAAATTAAATAACTAAAGACGTTTTTGTGCATGATGGCCGCATTCAAATTATTTAGTCCTAAATTTAAAATTATTTAACATTTTTAGTCAGATAGGTTAATACGTGATAGTGATATCAAAGAATTCAATAATTAATTAATTGTTTTATATAATTTCGCGACAAATTGAAAACTAAAAGAATGTGTTAGAATTATTCTTATAAAATTGAATAAACTGTTGAAATATTTAGTATGTAGGGGTGGGCTATAACTTATGGAGTGCCTTAAAGTCACTGTTAGTAGTTCCTTTAGACTATGAAGGCTAATGATAATAGCGTTTATTTAGCCAAATTTATTCAAATAATGATCTTCATAGTCCTAAATAAATAAAAAGTAGATGCATTGAGACATAGTAGAACAGTGACAATGCTAATATTTGTAAAACATATTGACAACCTTGCGTGCATATTTCTAACACCATTTACAATTCCATAATGTCCTTATTACACAAATGAATTTATGCTCTTAACATCATAATCCTTACATTACATTACTTAATGTTATATTATTAATATTATTACACCTCGAAGTTTACCATATCCTCAGTGTCTTGTACTGATAAACCATTTTTTATTTTTACATTAAAATACAGAGATTTTTAATCGTTTAAGTTCCGAGGTTAATGAGGTAATAACAATAATCCATTGTAAAAAAGTTAGGCCTGTGCTGATGTTGTATTTATCATGGGAAGGGGGAAATCACTCTTTCTTCTGGTATTAAAATAATGAAAAGAACTGTTGAAACTTAGAATAATGACAAAATATTTTGGTATAACCCCAATTATAATTTTATGAATAAGGCTGGCAGGTAATATCTCATACACTTTCTCGGTAAGAGGAATAAAATGTTAACATTTTTCCTTACAATATTTTTATTCTTTTAAATTTTGGGCTGACTTAAATTTTCCGCGCAACAGAAATACTCGGCGCTTCTTGTGGAGTTTCGCCTTTGATATTGTATCCTTGAAGGTCGTGTGCACTTGTCATCCTTTCATCCGAATCGTAGGCCTACTCAAACAGCTTATGTGGAAGTCTGCTGATGACAGCCAACGTGGGCGAAATGAAAAAAAAACCGGGATGCTTCCCACGTTATACATCTGCGGTGAATGCGGGTGATGGGGCATTGATTTGTCCCTAATCCCTGCGGATTTGCATTTGATTACGAATACGGAGTGTGTATTTCAATCGTGGGAGTTCACCTTAGGTATCCGTTTTTATCGACCCATTGATTCGAATTAACGTTTCAACGGATGATAGATCAGGCAGTATGAAAGAACCGTCATCAAAATCGTTAACCTTTAAATACTGTCAATTCAATTTTTTCCAACTGGTAACCTCTTTATACTTGTATATTGATTCGTTTCACCACTTCTATGACCTTTTTTCATTTGAGTCACCGTTTCTCTGTGTAGTTTTCTCATGATCTTTTCCATCATTGCCTTTTACCAACCCTCAGGCATAAGAATAAATCATCATTGTGGGTCAACAATCCTAAGATCTATTTGACGCAGCTCTCCACTCGATTTTTCACATTCACTTTTCTCTCGATGATCGTCTTCATCAGGCCATCGTGTCTTAAGATAGATAGATCCTAAGATAGCATCAATTAAGTTGACCCGTCTTCTTACTAAGGTTTACAGTAGTCTTCTCTTTTCTTCCACTCATCTTAGGCCGTCTTTTTTGTTGCTTGTTCTTTTCATTTGAATTTCATCATTATTTTGTAGCTCCATATTTCGAATACTTCCAGCCTTGGCTTATCTGCTGCTGTAATCGCATATGCTTCACTGCCATAGCCTGCTCCAGATGTACGTTCTGATGAATTGTTTCCTAACTTCTCCGCTTGTATTTCCAGCTATAAGTAGATTCTTCTTTTGATAGAATTCCCTCTTCGCCTGTGCTATTCTGCTGACTATATCCTTCTTGCTTCGCCCATAGTTATTCGGCTTCCTAGATAGCAATATTCGCTCATCCCTTCTAGCGTTTACTTCCCAAGTTCAACATTGGCATTGGCCTCTTGTCACCAACTGTATAATTAATACATACATAAATTTTCCCAGTTACCTAGAATGAGTATGGTCAGATTTATTATAGTCTGCCTGTATTTTTATTTAGCTTCTTAATTATTACACATTACGCTCCAGTCAAATATACCACTTGACTGCACGTCCATGAATGTTCTGCAGCCCAAAATCAAACTTTTTCATGGTGCAATGTGCGGTGCTTGTCGTCGGTGTTAGAAAAAACATCACATGGTGTCGTCTCCCATGAAAAGTTCATTGATAGTTACAGTTATCTTTCGCATAAAAAAGTTAAAAAGTTCTCTTTCGCTTGGTCTAATACACTGGCCCCTGGTATCGTGGAGAGTCGGATAGGCCTACCACTTGCAAAGGCCTTGCCAATTACCTGCCTCCTTATGGCGTTGGGACGCTTTCATCAGACCAACGAGACAGTGGGGATTGTTCGGGCAATGGGAGAGGAGTGAAGAGAAACCCAGCATCGACATTCGCGTGCTTTCAATGAAAGTAACCAAGGGGTCCTCGGTTTTACGGATTAGACAGATGGAGTACTGAAATCGAAGTGTATACCAAGAAGGGATCGGCATGCCGCTGAAAAATCTCTCGCTACCGGGATTCGAACCCAGGCCGTGCTTATGAGAAACTGCTACTGCTGCCAAGGAACTAAACCGATTCCTTTCATTATTAAATGGCGCTATGATATCCTTTGGCACTCTTTACACCAAAAATATTGCGTGTCGAGATGTCGAGCCTCAAGAACTGTGTTTTAATAAGGAATGAATTTGCAGTGGCATTTCTAGCCTCCGCGTGACATCTGTGGCATATTTTGAAAATAGATATAATGCTCATGGCAGAAAAGTGACCCTCTTTTCTCTACCATGTTATTCCATTAAAAATGTAAGATCATGTCTTTTCTTTTAAAGTGTTTAAGGCTTTTTCCGAGGTCTAAGTAATAACGTGGGGCATTAAAGGAGATAAATGGGTTTAAGAAACTAGTGGAAAAATTACCGAGCAAATATTCGGGGAAATGTGCTTTCAATATTAAAGTTCCGAATTTTTAACCAATCTAGGATTAGATGCAGGAGTTGAAGGCAGAGGTAAAAGATGGTTAGTTGCGTAATTAAGTCGTAGGTATTCATTTGAACTTGAGTGCACAAATCCTTGAGAGAACATCACCATCAAATACGGTTTAACGCGGTAGTTATGGCACGATCCTTTCTTCGCAAGTATCTTTTTCCTCCGTAAACCTCGAGCCTGGCGTCACTTAGTTGCTCTTTTCGTTTCTTTAAAATTGATATAAATTTGTAGAGAAAAGTATCGAATAATAAAAAGTAGTTTTTCGGCTTAGCTTTAAAAAAAGCAGTGTTTTGTTGTACATATGATATTAACGCAAGTACAATGAGTTAAACTGCTTGTAATAATAGAACATCGATAAACCGCTGTGTTTAACGCGAATATCGGTATGGTAGGTGATGGTAGAAAACGCCAAGGACATACCTTCTAAGCCCGAAAGCGTTAAATGTATCCTTTGTGGCGGGATGGTTAGTTCCTTTTCCTTAGCAGCCTGTGGTTTGTTAGAATGATCTGGTTCTCAGAAAACAAACCACCTTCGGTTTAGTTGGACGTGTCCAAAGGCCTCTCCTACATTTTTAATCCATGACCTACAATGACCAACGCTCTACCCACTGGAAAAATAAGCCTTTAAAAAACCGATATTTATGAAATTTTGGGCAGAGTTATGTTGCTTATTTTCTATCATCATCAGTCAACTAAGTTTGGTTTGACGCGGCTCTCTACTTGAATCCCCTATCAGCTAGACCCTTCTTTATTTACATAATTCTTCTCTTTCTCATCTTAACTATTTGCTACATCTATTTCATACCAGGCCTTTGCCATTATTTCCATTTACTTATCCTTCGATGATTGTCTTCATCTAGCCATTGTCTTAAGACCGATATGGCCGATTAAGTTGTCCCATCTTCTTTTAAAAATTTCAGCAGGCATCTCTTTTCACCTTCTTCTTAAGACTCCTTCTTTAGTCTCTCAGTCGATCTATTTTATCTTCGTTATCCTTCTGTATTGCTACATTCCGAATGCTTCCAGTATTGCATCCTCTGCTGCTGTTGTCGTCCATGCATCACTGATTTATTATCATAAATCTGCTTGCCACAGCTTTCCACTCGGAAATATTATGTCCTGAAAGGACCCCTCGTCCCTAGCCACTTCAACTTATACTTTTTAATCATCATTAAATGTTGTTTTCATCTTTCTTTTCGTTTGCAGTCAAACTGTAGTAAATTTTGATTCTGAGAGAGTCGATACCGAGAGAGATCCAGTAAGAGATACCGATATTAGTATTAAAGCGAAAGGGTTAACAGGGTGGACAAGGTAAGCGCTGCGGTATGAGCATTGCTATGATGTTTTGCTTCGCTAAGCAAAAAAATCTTCTTTTAAAACTTTGAGAACGAGATCATCGCCATCTTAAGCTATAGGTGTACCCCACGGCCCGTCATTTTCTGCTGTAATTTATAATTCATTGCCATCGAGCCTCTTAATTTCTCCATATCTTGGCATTTCCACTTTTTATAATTTGTCCGGAAAGTTTTCAAAATAATAAAACCTTGCATTTCCCTTCTAGCGCATTGTTTGTTGGCAATTCAATTCACCAATTTCCTCTACATAAAAATTTTGTAATACTTTGTTGACTCTGGTCAATTATTCTCAGACATGCCTTTATCTCTGAATGGACAAAATTATCGTTACGTACTGCAAGCGCACGTCGAAAATTGGTGATGAAAATTTTACTTTATGCTTAGTAACTGGCTAGTAGAATAAATATGCTTGCGCATTGAATAAGGGTTATTTCATTTAGCCCTTGGTGTCAAAATGTCATTATTATATAGATAGACCCCTTTACATTCTATGTAGTTACTTGCACTTTTCAGGTGATTCTCAAACTACGCATTTTTAGATTTGTTCCTGTTTTGGTGGAATATATCATCATTTGCTATCCTTTTACGTAAGATAACTGGATCATCTAATAAATATTTCTAAAGAAAAGCTATGGACAACTTGTGAATACAGCATTACTTTGCTTTTTGCTTACTCATATTTCATCCATATTAAAGGAAACCGAATGAATCGTATGATAGAATTTTTTGCTTATTTGTGCCCCTTTGTCGGAACTAACAATTTCATAGGCGGAAAGTCGCATTACATCATCGTGGATGTCACTTTACTAGTATGTTTGATTATAGTTTCCTCTAGCAACGAGGATAATCCGTGTACATTTTTCTTATGTTGGCAAAAACTGTTAAATCTGTCATATGTTTTTTCCCCTATCAATTACCTTCGCTATTTGTCCGCGCTCTCCTCAGGCGAATGACTTTCCTCCATCGCCATCCGCTTGATTCGCTTCCTTGTCTTTACTTCTAGCAAATATGAAACTCATCCCAAAAGGAAGATTTTTCCGGAAAGAAAGACTAAATGTTTCCATTCGCGTATCGCGAACACTATTTTCCTTTGATGGATTAACCGTGACTGTGCCGATGCGCAGGTTCCATGTGATACAAAGACCGTACTCAGATATTTTTGCCAAAGTCTTTACCAAAATGTAAATACGTACCTGCGTCTTAATTATTGAAGTCTCAATAGAATTACCGAGAGTTTACCTGATCGTGCGTTAGTGGTTGCTGCTAGCACCCAGCGATATTAGTGAAGTGCGTGAAGTGGGGGCTAAAAATCATTTTTTTTTCTTATGATGTAATTTTTCACTACCTTTCTAAAAATAACTGCAATGTTTTTCATTTAAAGTTGAATTCCGTTTCATGGACTGTAATTCTACAGATGTAAATTTTGTTTCCGTGTAATTTACATTTCACTTGTTTAAGAAAAATCACACCTTTTTGTTACTGCAAATAAATACAAAAGATATTGCTGGGTGTTAAATACACAAATTTTTCGAAATTTTTCAGTAAATTTGCAGGTATCAAATTTCTTAAGGTTAAAGGTTGCACATACTATTGATGTAAACAGAAGCAAATTTCTCAAATACTAGTAAATTAATGGATTAGGGAGAAATTAAAGAATTAATTTTTCCCATACCTTGATGCACTCTATGATTGAAAGATATAGGCCTCAGTTCAAATATCTATCGGTGACTGAGCTTCCTCCGTTGATATCTAAGTCACTATTGTTTAAAATCTCTGATTTTACTTATTTTAGACTGTCAAAAGTAGTTTCATCTCAGTGGCATTGGTTGTATCTGGCAGGAGTGCCTTAGGTATACCGTCAGATTGGGCATGGAGGCAACTTTAGAAATTGTTGCGGGTTGGGCGTAATCCTCTTCCCATAAGGTGTCACGGCTCCTGTAACTCCTGTCAGTTCCCAAAAATTAACATCAAGTCGATGGTATTTTTAGCGGAGAGCATTGAGACAGGTGGAGTTGCAGTGGTAGATGCACGGCATTCTTGAAACTTCGTCCGTGGGATGCCTTAGGAAGTGAAAATGACACAGTGGCCATTGAATTGGTCAAGAGGGCTGAAAAAAGATTTCAAATGAGACCAAAGAAAGTAGTCCCTCCAAGAAATGTATCTTTTGTAATTGATTTAGTTCGAAACTGCTAGATAGTTCCTCTCTTTTTTGCGTGGCCAACTAATTTATTGATACGCTAATATCTTCGGTGGATGAACTAGTTAATTGCTCTTTTGAAGGATTAACGAATAGCTAATTATTGTAGCTACTCGTCCACAAAAGCGACAATTAATATAATTTGCGCCATTAAAAATAGGTTAGGTAGGTATTATTAGGTAGAAATTGGTGTTTTTCGGTGAACGGAGGAAGGGTGAAGGGAAAAGTGGCGTCTGCATTAGCCTGCTCAGAACGAAAGGTGCCAAGTGGCCCATGGTTCAACGTCCCATCCGACGGACGGAGTACTGAACTTGAAGTACTTTTTACGTAGCCCTGAGGTACTTACCGGCATACTAATAAAAAATCTCTGCCATTGGGATTCAAACCGAGTATTTCAGAATGAAAATCCAGTACTCAAACCGCTTCATCAGCCTAATCATCAAGTGCTAATCTCTCCCGGGTTACTTGCTTAGGCTCTCAATCCGTCTTTTAATTATGTTTGAGCCACATCCCGCGTATGATTGAAAGAGAAGTCGGTTTCGGTGCTAAAATTCCGGAAACCTTTCGTTCCTTCTCCTTTACCTGCATATTTTTCTCGAAATCACGTCAGAAAACTAAACTGGAGTTTTGAGCGATGAAAAAGTTTATCTCTCGATTGCCCCCAACTTTGGCGAATCCAGGCAGACGTAAAACGCGTAAAAAGTCAGGAAACAAAACAAAACGAAAGGTGGGGAAGGGCAGTAAAATGAATCCGTAAATCCTTTTTGTCGCACAGATGGAGGCCGGTGTTGCGTTTACCGTCGCAGCAAACCGGTTCCCCGAAAGATGCAGCGTTTCGTCGCGACGATCTCTCTTCCCACCCCCAACCACCCTTCGCCAGCCGAGTGCGAATTTTTTCCCTCACGTTGTAAACACAGCCATTGAGACCTCGTTACGACGCAAGCGACGACGTCGGCAGAGCTACGAGCGACCCCGCCCGCCGTCTTCGCCTTCTCCCCCTTTGGTTTCCTCCTATCTCCTCCTTCCTGAAATCCTCGACTCCCCATAATATGTCCTGACACGAACTTCTGCGCCATACCTCCTGTGCGGTGGGGGAGGGGGGCTAAGAGCTCGTAAGCTCGTCCTCCTCCCTCTCTACCTTTCTCAGCCCTCTGAGAGCACCTTATCCATCCCTTTGGCACGAATCGCGTCCCTCCAGGAACTCAACCCTCTCCTCCACAAAGTCGGGACGAGGTTTTGTGGGCCGTAAGAGAAAAAAAGGTGATATGTGCCCTTGGCGCTAATGATGAGGGCGCAGGTGAGAGAGGTCCAAAAGATTCAGAGCGGCGGATTCGAGAGAGCACGTCTTCAAGTGTATCTTCCGCCAGCCTCTCTCATTTTCCCTATCTTCTCTCCTTCTACTCTCGAACTTTGAGCCTTGTTTTCCACCCTACCTAACATTGCCCTCCAAGCCTCTCGATGCGTGGGAGCTGTTCACGAACCTCGCTGTTGACAGAATGAACGTCAATGTCGATAGCGGTGTTACTCGACAAGAATCAAAGTAATAAATGACTCGAGGAAGGTGATGTGTGATGGTTGAGAACCAGGGCTCTCTCCAGTGGAACGTGTTGGTTTCTTGAAAAGAAAGAGACTTTCCGAGTTGTAAACTTATTCATCATTCAACTGTGAGCAAACTCTATGGATAACAAACCTAAGAGTGGTTTGACGCCGCCTTCCTTGCGAGTTTTTTTATCAGCTAACTTCTTCGTATAGGCCATATTCTTTCCTCGCACATATTTTAGTACTTGCTTATTTTAGCTGATGTTTTACTTCCCTATGCACATCTTATTCATTTTCCCTGTATTTATGAGATCATCGTGTCTCAGGGTATGCCCGATGTCATTGTCCTGTATTTGATTCAGGATTGATTAATTTAAAAAAAGTTGCTGGAAACGATTCTTAGGTGCTCTCAATGACGCGATAATTTATTTTTGCTGTATGGTATTTTACGATAATTTATTCAATTGTGTCCGACAGTCCGTTACTAGGGGGGCTGGTGACTTCTGAAACGAATAAATCAATGATGGATTTTGTGTCCTGTAATTTCAGTCGCTAAGTTTCGGCATCGTCCCTGCTATGAATGGCCGAAAGAAAAGCGAATGCCTTGTATGCGCGGAACTATTTATGCCACTCGAATGCATAATTTTCTTATATGTCATGGAAACTTCTCCGATTTCTCATTCACAATCGTATTGCTTACCTTGAATGGGTTGATGGAATTCGGGAGTTTCTTACAATAATGTTAGTCTTAATATTCTGAGAATAATTAGAGATCGGGTTGGCGTCAGCACTGTCTTCCCAACCCAGTACCGGGACCCTGGTGCGGGTCCCGGCATTGACAGAGGTGTCCGTGGAATGTCTATATTTGAGTGCCGTATTAGAGAGAACTTCATGCATAGTTCTCCATCCATCACATGAGACTTCACACAGTAGACCCATATGCGTCTTAATCAAAGAGTAAGCTACTACCAACGATGGACTTCTCTCCCCCTTTTTCTGTTCACAAAACTGAATCCTACCACACTCCCTTACTCAATGGCGTAAATGACAAGAGCTATGGGACGCTTCCCAATATAATAATATTTACCTTTTTTTCCTTATAAGCCTCTGTGAAATACGCTTACTTTATCTGCTTCCACCCTTCTTTTTACTTTAATCCCAATCTCTCTCATCCTTTCCCGATTCTTCTCTTTCCTTTCCTCAATCCCCAACGGCACCATTATTCTTCTCGGGTTTTTCCTGGAAACCTTTAGCTTTTTTCTTACTTATGCTGAAGGATTGAACATTATTTTACATCTTCCTGAGTAACTTTTGGTTCTTATGTCTGTCCCAGTTTTTTAAATCGATTTATCGATAAAGTTAATATTCTGGAGTAGTTGAAGAGTGTATATAAATGTTTATCGTAACTTATTCCTTGAAGAGTCCAAGATATACGATCCTTCTTTTTTAACCGTATATGCGATTACTTCAATATGTGTACACAGTTTGTTTTTATAGTTTTTTTAAAATAATTTTATAACTCCCTTTAAATGGTGCCATTAGTTTTGGTAATATTCCTGCTGTTGGTCATCATTTTCTTTAAACTCCGAAGATTCCGGCGATGTTGTGGGGAAATTTTAAATAAATAACAGTAATTGATAATCACGTACTTGTTTAGGGTTAGGAATTCTGTAGCATTAAGCGCTCGTGGACCATTTTTTGTACAATAGTGTTCAACTTTAGCAGTTATGGATGTGACTTTCCTGCCATAAACATCCTGGCTTAAATAATAACAGGTGTACCCTAAGTTAATTTAGACTTAATCTCTTAAATTAATTGCAAGATAATATTTTCACTGATGTCGTTAAAAATAGTCTACGAACACCAACTTGGTATAGTAGACTGGACCATGAACTCAAAATTAGAGAATTTTATTGCTGAACTGATAAATTCAAAATATTCTTTTTTCCTCGTACAATTAGGAAGATGAATAGCGGTAAATATATCCAAGACGAGTGAATCGATGGGTAATATAGGTAGTTGCATATTGGTATAAGGACTTAAGCTAACCCAACTAACTGCATGATATTGCATGTTTGCTTTGCTATTATTATCTTTTTTTAAATATTGAAGTTTTGATTAGTATATTATTACAAATCCTTTTTTATGCATGATACGAGTATGCAATGCATTTTTGGTGTGAATTCACCTCCTGCCACACACCTTTATGGTGGCTTGCAGGGTGTTATGTAGATGTAGATTTAGTAGGTAGTATTAATCCAAGCAAATTTAACTCACTTGTATCGTTAGCATGTGTTCGATCTCTCACTCTCATATCAATTTCAATATCTCTGGATCTCCTTCGAATTAAAACCGCCGTGCCTCAATTCCTCTGAATTGAATCAGTGAAGGAGTGCGTCATGGAGGAAGAACGCCTTTTTTTCTCACCCCTAAGGAAGTCATGTTCCATTGCCCGCCTTAAGACCCTTTCTTCATCCGGGGGCGGATACTTCAACTTTCCTTACATCCGCGAGAAAAGGAGATATGATGCGTGAAAATCCTTTATCCCTCTTTTCCTGCATCTTTTCGCACTCCTGCTCATCTCCGTCCTACCCTTACGTTTCCGAATCTCTCCCACCTTAACCTCTTGTGAGCCATGAATGCCTCCATCTTTTGCCAGAATCCTCGACTTACCGTCCCGCCCGAGGGGTAGAAAAATCGAAAAAAATGCTGCGACTTCGATTTATCGATTCCCTCCCCTCCTCTCCTCCGCGTGGCTGCCCCATGGGGGTGACGTGATATGAGCGGACGATAAAAAAAGTAGATGGAGAGAGGGACGGGGTAGGAAGCATGGGGTGGGGGGAGAAAGGATTGAGGAAGGGAGGGAAAGAAAAGGAAATGCAGAAGCCTACAAGGAGCAAAACGATCTTTCCTTTATATGTTTTTACTGTATCAGAGTTTGAGGAAGATGTGAGGAATACTGGACACAGACGCAACGCCTATCAGTGTAACGATAGGTTTTTGCCGTTTTCAAAAGAAATTACGGAGAAGTTCAACGCTCCCCAGCTCGCGGACGACGGAAAAGGAAAACTTTTTCCTGGTCTCCATACCCCAGACCTCGGAGAGGGATATATTTTTCTCTTCACGAGAGCGAAGTTGATTTATATCTTCTCCGCGAATAAAAAACTGGTACCCTTTTCCATGGGATCACCTCTAATCAAAAACGATCCTGCTTTTTTTATACTCCTCCGTTCATCTCCGTGGGAAAGAATTTGCATGCATGTGGACAGAAAGGGAAACAAGGACGAACGCTAATAAATCCGGATCCGGAGGAAAATAAACCTATTCTAAACGTGTAATTCATTGTGTCTACGAGATGATGAAAGCAGAAGAGCGAGTTGAAATCTCAATGGGCTCCCCGATCACTATTGAGAGGAGTGACGTGCGTGATGAAGGTCTCTTCGGGAAAGAGATGGGAGTAGCACCGGCTGTGAGTGGAAATACCCGGTCATCGACTGGGCTCGTTCGTTTTTAATATTTTATTTACTCGGAAGGGCGGAAAATACTGTTTCGCGAGACTTGCGTATGGATTATGGCCAGGGGAAAGGTCACCATTTTGATGTTTTGCTATCGTTGAGACCCCCTATAGACGCTAACTCAGTCAGTCTCAGTGGATTATTAATACCAGGAAACATTTACTTTTGTAAATAGGTTATGGTATACCTCCCGTAAAATGTGATATTTAGTTGCTCTTATACTTATTCATTGAGATGCATCCCATCTTTTACATAGTAAAATAGAATTTTTTTAACCATCAGGCGCGTTTAGATTAGTAAAATTATTTTGAACTCGCTTCCATGCGCCGGCAAAGAAGCCTGGATGAGCTGCGCTGACATTACATTCATAAATTTGCGCAATAAACATTTTCGTTTAACCTCGAAAATGTTATACATTGTGAATGCTGTGCATTTTTTTTGTTTTGCTGCATATTTTTCTTTCTGTTTGTTTCAATTTTTCATTCAAAAACTAAGTTACCCAAATCCACATTTCTCAATGAGCATTTTCAGAGAGAGATGAGTGACTTAACAGAACGATACAATCCAATTGGGTGTCTCAAGGTATGATATTTATAAGTGTATCAGGTAAGTATCTGTTTTCCGAGAGTCTCAGACATTTGTTATAAGCTGAAGCGTGGCCCAACGAACCGGTTAATTTTGAAATAATGCATTTTGACAATAGCTATTATTTCATTCCGTCCATGTGACAGGGTAAATTGATGTGGAAGGCACATGATTCGATTTCGCGAATTATTTCCATGGAGTAAAACATGGTCCCTTGTATCAAAAGTGCTAGCTCTTGCACTTGAAAAATGCTTTAAGAAGAGAATAAAATCCCTCTAAGAGAGCTACATTGTTGGAACAGGAATATGAAATTAATACTCGGGTGAGGATCCTTTGGAGTCCAACGACCTTCGGTTAATATGCACGCCTAAAGTATCTACTTGAAAGGGAGTGGTAATAAAAACCTCTTTGTGGGAGTATAATAAAATGGCGCCTGGTTTTAGGCCTAGATTTTTTTGTTTTTGATGAGTAGGGTTCACTAAACATCAATGACTCGTTTTTTTTGCAGGCTTTGGATTGAACGCCATACTTCTCTACGGATTTGGATTTAATAGAGGCCATCGCTCCATTACGCATTTTCGTCTAGTGAAGGTGAGTCACTTTAATTAGAGCCTTACATGCATCCATAAAAAATCTTAATTGAGGCCTATTGAATTAATTTAAAAAACCTGAGTAATAGAAGAATACGCCATAGAAAAATTTCATTCGAAACATACGAATCATTCATATACAGCTCTTATTACAAAACCATTTGAGCTGGCTTGTCATATTCTGTGCCCTTTAAAATATTTTTTGCTAAACTCCTTTTTCTGATTCAACTTAAAAACCTCTGTATTTGGTGTTTTCCTCAGCTTGAACGGTTTGCGTATGGATATAAGACATTTGTCCTTCGCTGAAGAACTTACCAAATAAAAAGTTAGACCCGCCTACAAGTAACAGACTTTGGATTCCTTCGTTACATATTGAGAATCGCGAATGAGAATTCTTTCTCAATGTCCTTTGCCATGGAAACCTTAGAGGAAAAGATTTTTCTTCGTCTGGGAGAGAAAACACGGTTCGCATCTTTTGCTTTGATTTGCTTTGATATGAGTGGCCCAGCTACTCGGCGTACTCTTACTGACTTCCCGAAAATATGCCATGAAAGGCAATGGAATTCCGAGTCATTTTTGAAGAAAAGAAAGGTCTACTTCTGGTGTGGAAGTTCTCCCCTACCAGCCAATTTATTCGCCAAAGTTTGCTTTCGATATGACTTTTACGCTGTTGTTTGCTTTCAGAATATGGTGCGGTATTTGATTGGCCTATAGCACTGCACGTGGCATAGCTCGTATTGGCAATTACCATACTCTAAGGTTGCTTATTCAGCCTTTACGCAGCGTTCTTGCCCATGGTATTCAGTAGAAATAGCAATTTGGGGGAGGCAACCGAAATAGCCAATACCATTTGCGTCATTTATGATTGGTGTGTAGTTTGGGAAGAGGTATAAAGTAAGCATGCTCCTTAAGACAGACTCAAAGAGATCCTTGGTTTAACGTCCCATCTCACGGACCTAGTACTGAAATTAAGTTCACTCGGCAAGGCACTCAAGTAGGGACAGTGCACCAATGAATGATATTTGCCTCTACCGGGACTCAAATACGGGCCTTCGAGGTGGCAAGCCGGTATTTTGGCCACCACACCAGCCGCATTAGTCTTAAGAATCAGCCGTAACATTCAGTATAATACACTGTGTGTAATCCAGGGTGGCACTTCTGCGTAAAACCAGGGATAAGTGAAAGGTAATGTTAAAACAACTTTAAAACGAAGAAAATTCTTGCTGTTCTCCTGTGTTTACTATTCACCTGAATCCGGGGGGGATGTGAGAATGATACTGCGCGTGTTCGGCTCCTCCAGCAGCCGCCAGAGTCGCTTCTGGCGCTGTGTCACCCTCGCTTGATGGCCCCATGTGTTCATCCGCCGCCTCTGCTCCTGCTGAAAGAATGGAAAGAAAAATAAGCTTCATATGATGGTATCAACTTCATATTTTATCGTTTATGGCTGCTTTAAATTCGATCAGTGATCCTTGAATTGTGAATTCGGCGGAACAAAATCACGATATTTGTTTTTTAAACTCTTAAGGAATATAATTCGGATTCTGGTCACATTGCGAAACACCGACTGACTATGTTGGAAAGGTAAATATAAGCACATGCATATTTATGTTAGAGTGGAATTTATGTGGCATCTTCACTGTATTAAAAACAGTCTTTCCTCAATCAGATAGAAGTCGATGTTTATCCTTCCGGACTGTTTTTAATGGCAATTAAGGATAAAAATGTGGTGCTAACCTAAGTGGTTAGTCTGATAGTTGATTGTGTTCCCAATGACTAGCGCCACGAAGTTAGGGTTTTGAGATTGTTTCAGATCTGATACTATCTCTAGTATTCAAGGAAATATATTTTCCTGCAAAGGACTCTTGTCATCGATGGAAGATACATTACAGATTAATAATTTTGGCTGTCTTTCGCTAATACATAATCTCATTGATACCTTATGGAATCATTTTATCACTTGTCAAGCTTTTTTTATATCATCCAATTTACATTTTCATTACAAGCGCGGCGAATTTGACGATTTAAATCCTTCTCTTTTTAGGTAGGTACCTGTTGCACAAGTAGCAACTATTCGCTGCATAAATCTGATATTTGAAAAAAAATAAAATGTGTAGTACATTTTATAATAATTCCATTCGTTTTACTTAGTACATAGTTGATAATGAAACAAGATGGCACTTTTTCCCCAAGGTTTAATGTCGGAACGACGCGTTTTAACCGTTAGGTCATCATCAGGTACATACCAGTATCTTGTTTCATTCATTATCATCATTGGTCAACAATCCTAGGATTGGTTTGACGCAGCCCCCCACTCGATTTTTCTATCCGCCAACCTCTTCATATTGAAGTAGCTCCTCTCTTTTACATCCTTCAGAACTTGCTCCATATACCTCATACAAGGCCTGCCTTTTCCATTCTTCCCGTACACTTTTCCATCGGCGATTGTCTTCATCAGGTAATCGTGTCTTAAGATGTGGCCTATTAAGTTGTCCTGTCTTCTTTTTAGGGTTTTCAGTAGACATCTCTTCTCTCCCACTCTTAGTAAGACTTCTTCGTTCGTCACTCGATCGATCCATTTTATCTTCAGCATTCTTCGGTAGCTCCACATTTCAAATGCTTCCAGCCTGGACTGCTTTGATGCTGTTATTGTCCATGCTTCGCTGCCATATAGTAGAATGCTCCAGATTTATGTTCTAATGAAATGTTTCCTCACTTCCACGCTTGTATTTGCAGCTGTAAGTAGAATCTTCTTCTGGTAAAATGCCCTTATCGCTTGGGAAAATCTACTGGCGATTTCTCTTTTACTTCGGCCATCGCTGGTTACTCGGCTACCCAGGTAACAGAACTCTTCCACCTCTTCGATCATTTGTTTTCTTAGTTTAACATTGGTCTTGGCTTCCTTTCTTCTACTGCACATCAATACCTTAGTTTTCTTTTTATTGATATTCAGATGATATCGTGTCATTGTTCTTTCTTCTATTTCCTAGTGTCTTCTTTAAATTTCCTTCTGTTTCTGCCATGACTGCTATGTCATCGGCGAATCGTAGCATGGTGATTCTTTCCCCGTGGGTAATCACTCCCGGAGACTTTTCTTTGACTTCTTGGATGGATTTCTCGATGTAGACATTGAATAATGCGAGAGACAGTGCACAGCCTTGTCTCACTCCTTTCTTTCTTCTTGCTTCTGTACTACTGGGTCTTGATTTGATTATGGCCTCCTGGTTTTTATGCAAGCTGTGTATAACTCTTCGGTCGTTGTATGATACTCCAATTTCTTTCTGAAGCTTTAGCATCATGTTCCAATCCACGCTGTCAAATGCCTTCTCCACATCTACAAATGCAACAAACGTTGGTAGATTCTTCTCTATTCTCTTCTCTATAAGTAGCCTGAGGACCAAAATCGCCTTTCTTGTGCCCTTGTTTCTTTTGACCGAATTGGTCCTCATCCAGGAACTCCTCAGGTTTTCGCTTTATTCTTCTATAGATGATTCTCGTCAATATCTTCGAGGCATGTGTCGTCAGGCTTATGGTCCTAAAATGTTCACAGTTCTCAGTCCTCTTCTTTTTGGCAATAGGATGATGATGTTCTTCTCGAAGTCCGTGGGTATCTCTCCCGTAGAGTACATATCGCATATGGTTTTGTACAGCTGAGTAAATGTCTTCTCTCCGGCATTCTAATTAGTTCGGCAGGAATATCATCTATTCCCGAAGCCTTATTTATCCTCAGATCCCTTACAGCTGCGTCAAATTCTGATCTTAAGATAGGGGCTCCCAAATCATCCTTATGGACTTCATTTTCCTCTTCGATTACTTCCGCTCTAAGATAGCTTCCACTGTACAACTCTCCCAAGTATTCCTTCCATCTCTTCACTTTATCCTCATGTTCAATTAAGAATTCTCCATTCTTGTCCCTGATGCTGTTACATATTGCAGCCCGTTCCTTGAAGTGATTTCTCACCATCCTGTAGGCAACTTCCATATTTCTATGTGCGAGGTTGCTTTGCACATCTTCGCATAGATCCTTTATCCACATCTCCCTTGCTTTTCTCGCTTTACGGTTTATTTCATTCCCGATTCTTTTGTAGCTAGGTTGCCCTTCTTCAGTTTCCACATTTTTATATTTCTTCTCTATTCAATCAATTCTAGGACTTATTCTGTAATCCATGGCTTCTTCTTGACAACTTTTTTTGTCCCCAAGGTTTCTTTTGTTGCATCTTGTAGCCCGATTTTGATGTTCTCCCATCTCTTTTCCACTGATTTCACATTCAAATCCCCTTCTATTTTGTTTCTTGTTTTATCATCAATATACATTCTTCTCACTATATCTCGCCTGCCTCAGTCACTTTTAGCGCATGGTATTGAAAAGATTGTGTGAAAATTGAAAAAATACATAATTTTTCACCAGTAGGTTATGTAATTGAATAAATGTCCATAAGCTAGCCAGACCACATTACCTGGTTTATGGAAACTTATTTAACAAAATATTTTGAATCTGTATCAGCAACCGCAACATTTCAATTGTAACGTCAAATATTTGACATAATTCCTGCCAATTCCTACCATGTGGATTAATTTAATATAAGGCTTACATGTTGATGTAGGGCAGAAATTAGTATATAATTAATTTAGAGATAGGAAATTCAAATTATAGCTGAAACGACCAATTGAATATTTAAAATACCATTCTATCGCGACAGATAAAGTAATGAAGGGAAGCCATCTATAACATTAAAGCGCTTTCAAGGGACGCATTTTTCGTGATTAGCATCTTGCCGTTTAGAGATTGTTCATATTATTAAGTGATTTTCTGGACACACGTTTCAAGCAGTGGACGAAAAGAGGAAAAAAATACTCTCTTAAAAAATGTTTAAAAATAAGTATTTATCTCTTAAGTAGGAAATGGTCAAATTACTTGATATCAAAGGAAAAGGACAAGCAAATAAATGTTGTTTTTTAACTTTTATTTATTAATTTGAGGAAAAAATAGCCGAGTTAGGTGGCTCACCCTGAAATAATTATATTGTGATGGATAATTAATTGGGCTTCAGATATAATCTATGTTTGAGGAAGTGATACACGGAGATAATGGGCTGATAACTCCTTCGAAAACTCTGGGAAAATGTTCTATCGATTTGCTCTAGCAAAACTACTCCGGATCCTTGATGTAGTGTCAGCGAAAAGGTCATATTTAATATTGTGGAGGGAAAAAGAGATTAGATTTTTAATCGCCAAAGTCGTACGCCGAAATAATCCATAATGAGTTTCATTCATCCTGTTCCCTGCCGGTAAAGAAAATGCATATACTTTTATTGGAAGAGGTATGTTGTCAATAGATTATACTGAAAAATTCATACGAGTTTAAATTGTAGATTTGAGAACTTCGAACCAAAATATCTTAATAATTTTTCAGGGAAGTAAATCGTACTTTAAATAAGATCTTTGTAGCGATCCAGTTCACAAAATTTTCGGGCCTTATGCTGCATAAAGGTGACTCTCATCGGTATACAATGCATTAAGGCACGGTTTACCGACCTACTTTCACCTCAGCATTTATTAGGTATAGCTGAAGCTGAGCCAAGCACGATCCGACTCTCCAAACACTTAGTCATACCTTCTGCAATTGCGAGTCATACATATGGCCTTCGCAGTCGGAGGGAAGCTAGAGGAAAATCGTGAAGCTGAGTCTAATCATATTTTCATCGTTCTTAAAAAGATTGGAGTCTAGTGCCTGTAATAGTCTGATTAACATACCTTATAGCACATATTTTTGTGGTTGGAATGTGTTTTATCTGTTGCATGAATTGATTTTTCTCAAGTAATTTAGTATCTCAGCAAAAAAAATGCCATTAATAAATTCGTTTTTTCGCTCGCTATCACAAGGGAGAGTGAGCAATGGGAGAATGAAACGGCAATTTAATATAATTATAATGTCTTTGATATTGTTTCTATTGAACGCACTTATCCCCTTGATAGTTGCCGTGAAAGTCTCCAATCTAGTTGTGATTCTAACTCTCGCTTAGTAATAGCGTTTTTCAGCTTTGCAGCTAGTAATGATTTTAATGTAAATCTCATGCGTTTTGAAGCAATAATTGGATCACGAGGACCAATGTTTGAATCCCTGCTGCCCATAAGATTTTTCAGTCGATCTCCGCTCCCAACTTGTGTGATGAGTGGATAGCACTTCACGTTCAGTACTTCAGCTGTCGAATAGAACGTTGTGTGAAACACTTGAGGCCTTTCGTGAGAAGCGCGCTGATGTCGATGCTGAGTTTCGCTTCACTCGTACTCGATTCTCTGAAAATTTCCTACCTCTGCCCTAATGCCCACTTGTCCTAAATGACGTATGCTGTGAGTCGCCTTCCCCAAATAGCAACAACCACAAAAATAATAGTTTAGTATTTTAATCGAGGGTTTCAGTAATGGAGTAATTCACCAAAAATTTCTTACATCTCTACTCCAATGAATAGTTACGATACTCTAGCCAATGAATGGTTGGTTATGGAATGCCGCAATATTTCAGGAAAATGAGTAAGGCATTGAGAATTCATAAATTTTCATCCTGGACCTCTTGACAACTATCGTGATGTGCACAATGACATCGACGTTGGGTTTTGCTTTACCCTTCCTCCGCTCATTGAGAAATTTCTTACTAAATGGATAAATGACCTTAGCTGTCTGTCACCTCCCCCGAATATATGTATAAGTAAATTTGTATTCATCGATGCTGATTTGTTATTCGTACCGGCAGCACTAGTAATGCTGGTGAAGTGCCAGCCTAGCAACTCAAAGGTTATGGCTTCGAATCCCGACTAGGGCACGTATTTTGTTCCAGCCTTAGACGTAAGCAAGTTTAGGAGGTGTGGTATAATTTTACGAGTTTGAACACCTTTTATTTTAATTTTAATTCCTAATTTCTTTTTCTCTCTCCCCCTATCAAGATTTTGCGTGTGCTTCTTGGCAAATATGAAATCGAATTAATAGTGACAATACCGGAAGTAGTTAAAATAACGTCTTGGGCCTCGTCCATCGTAATATTGCACAAAAAATATCCAATTGAATGAAGACTGGAGAAAGACAAACAGAGATCGTAAAACCTCATTTCCCTCACGCCTTAGTGCTTTTCGCGGCCAGTATTGTGGCAACAGAATGACTCTGTCCGTTAGGAAGCGTCCGCTCTTGCATTGAGGAGATCATTTGTAGACGAGCTTAACTCAGCCATTTGCGGTGGAGTGTTTTTTTGTGTTGGTTGCGAGTGGTGGAGGAGTCATTGGAGCTGATAGTAACGATTTAGCAGGAAATGGGCAGAGAATGCTGGGTTATGGATTCTAGACCCTTCATAATTTTCACTCTCTTCGAGCTTAATGGCATAACAGGGTAAAAAGTGATTGCCAACACGAGTTCCACTCGTCATCAGTACTATTTGCAGGCACGAGGGAAGAATATGGAAGAACCCTCTTGACAGCTTTCTGAAAACAAATTTATTGTTCTGGGTGCCATTCCCTATCCACAAATGAGAACAATTCTATTCCAAAACAACGCCACCTACTTCGTCAGTTATATTTCAGTTTAAAAGAATCTCCTTGTACTGAGTTATAGTGTATTAATTTTCGAACGACGATTCAGAAAGCTTTATATGTCCTTATTTTCTTTAATGGAAGTTTTAAATTCAATTTGTGGTAACCAATAAATGAAATAAAACATTATTTTTGCCGTTGTATATATTTTTACGATTAGAACGTGAAAATTAAATTTCATGAATGCAGTTAATTTGAAAAATATATCATAAAGTAAATTCATTAGGAGGATGACCTGGGCCTCGATCACATATCTTCATAAGGCGTGCGCTAGCGTTATCGTTTTTTTTTATCTAACATATGTCAGAGAGAACGTGATCTCCGTTCTTCATTTTTAGCACTGCACCTCAAAGCGCTTGTCACAATCATTGGAGCGAATTTTATAGACGGTTATTGTTAACCCTACGCTACTCTAGGGTGTAAGCGTTAACGATAAAGATTGCGATAACGCGAAATGTGCATCCGTGATTCCACTCGTGGTATATTTTTACTTCTTGTCAGTGCACTTCATATAAAAGCCTTGTCTCATTTGTTTATGAAATTAAGTATATTTTGATGCAATAATTTAACTTTCATTGATTTATTTACGGCATGCATTAAAGTTATTCTGGAGAATATCTCGCATTGCTCTCTTGTAGATGAATATAATACAAAGCAGAATGCAGACATTCCATCAAACCTACTCTATCAGGTTGTTCAGTCGTAAATGAAACAGTTGAGTGATGCTGAATGCAAGGGAGTTAGTGATCAGCAACACGTGTTGCAAGCACTGCTCTAGGGTAGGGAAAGTACGTATGGGAGATATTGAGAAAGTTAAGGAAATATGAATTGGTCCAACTTAAAGACATGAAGCCGCGTCCTGGTGCGGAAGCGTGTTACGTTAATAATTTAGTATGAAAATGCGACTTTAAATTGAAAGGACCTAAAGAGGGGAAGGTTAAGTTAGTCGAATGGTAGTGGTTTTGTGAGTGGGAAAAATAACGAACGTCAGCAACTTAGCTCCTTACTTTTTTCTATCAATATATTCCTCCAAAACGTGATGAATTCGAACGAGGTCACGACTCTTTCACCGTGTCAAAATTTAAGTCCTATGTAATCTCCTTACTAACATGGAATAAACATTATGTATATTCGAGCTTGACTCTATACGAACGCTGATACCTACTGATGAAAACCTTCCATTCCTAATTCTGTGGTGGGTGAATTGAAAATTTTCCGCTTGTGATATGCCCATAAACTATTCAGAGGAATGTGAATTTGTGGTAGGTCGTATTTGTGTCAGAATCGGTTTTTCCAACAAGATCACACGTGATAGGAAAGAAAATGATCCGATGTATCCCAAATCGCGTGGAGCAAGTTTTTCGAGCGTTACGCGCGCGTCGGAATTAAGAGATAAACGAATTTTAATTTGAAACCAAGTCGCCGGGGGCGAGTTTTGTTTCCGGAAATTCTCGTTTGTCCAACTACGTGCAGTTCTCGAGCCAGGGGGGTTGGGTAAGGCTGGCTAGCTCACAGGCCTCCTCCTCTGAAGCCCTTCCTCTCCTCCCCCCCTACCTTCTCTCCAATACTCTCTCCTTGACATGCTGCCAATTCACTCTCACCCAGCCAAGAGGCTGCCGGCTCTCCTAATCCATTCCGACTCATTGCACCACTGTGTCTTTCGCGTTACTCGGCTTTTTGTACCTTTCTCTCCTTCTTCTGCTCCCGACTCCCACTCTGCTCGCGCCCTCGTATGTGTCGCTAGTGACTCATTCGGATCGAAAAATAAACTGTCTGCTTCCCATGATGTGCCCGCAGCGAGGGCAAGGAATTAGCTTTTTCACGCGAGCAATTCCTATGTGAGTGGGGTACTTGGACTTACTCTTTTAGACGTGGCAGATGTCACATTCTACGCATTTCTGAGATTAGAATGGAATTTGTTTTCCTGCCACGAGGCAAACTTTGGCTCGCAATGCGTTTCAGAGGTCTACGATGAAAAGCTAAAGCCGAAGGGAAGACTTACTAATGGCCAGGCTAATTAACTATTATGTTTCATATGCTGCCATGTTAATTACCTAAGTGTCGTGGCTCCATGGAAAGTCGTACGCTTGTGCCAAGTGAGGCATAAAAATGAGGAAGTTGATCAGAAAAAACAAACTAAATGCAACGTGTATTCAAAGTCTAACTGGAGTTTCTACGATAGTCAAACTCCTGTACTGTGACTTAATATTTTAATCACTGAATGTATTTTGATTTTCATTATTGCAGGAAATTTAGGAATTTTTTGTTTAATGTGCGCCTATTTTGATGTCATGATGATTAATTTCATATCCATTGCTGTTTTACTAAGACGGTAAATACTCTGGAGGTACCGTAAAGATTTTGAGAGGATTGCGTTCGTACGGAAAGCCTCAATGATCGAGCTATGCATGAATAATATCAGAATGTTAGATTGTAGTCGTTGTGATTAGGGAAAGAAAGCATTTTATTTTGAGCTTTACTCTTCACTTGGAATTGAAGAACCTTAAGAGCGTATTCAATAACACTTCTTTATTAGTATTTTATTTTGCTAGAGAACTTATTTTCTATGTTATATCGCCTGTGAGTAGATTGGTTGAAAAGAAACAGTATTGTAAATCGAGGACAGAGCAATACACATGAGAAGTGTGGAGGAGGAAGTGAAACAGAGGTGGATTACTCTGTTAAAACTCACCAATCGTTAGCGCACGAAATAGTAATTCTTTCTATGAAGATGATAATGAAAAGGTCTGTAAATTTAGATAGAGAGGAGAGATCATTTTGTTATGACGTCCGGGTGAAAATTAGCACCGCATCGTTTCCCATGGTTAATTTACAAAAACCTGCATCGTCTGAAAAATTAACGTTTCATAAATTGTATTCATTTAGAAATTATTATGTTTAATTTTTCAGTAATATGCTGTTCATGGGAATCGAAATGGAAAAATCTGCGGCCACCCGAAAATTTTATGAAATCTTCATTTTAGACCACCGTTAAACTTTATTGTAAGAGCATTTCAACAAGATTAACGCTACTGGCTGTTCTCTCTCATGATGCAACATTTAATTCACATTTATTCTCTGCTCACAGGCAACTCAGGCATGAAAATCCTTCCATTCTAAATAGAACACTAATTTACTACTTCCAGTTGTGCATAGCTGAGGTATTCATCGTGAAAGGCATGGTATTTATCACCCTCAGGGGGGTATGTGCTCATTAAAGACATTGGTTAACCTCAAAGAGCGGGTGACAGTTCGTCAAAACAAGAAAAGGTTGCATTTAAAATGAATCCACCGGGAGTTAAACGAGAGCTCCAGGACTATAAATCCTACCGGTCAGTTCAAAATTGAAAATTTCGGAAAGGCGAAAGATAAACGCTTGACAGAAATCGATTCATTCATTATCCTCATTAAACAGGAAGCGTATACCGGAATGACGAAGGGAAAGGAGCATGATGGTGCTTGAATTATTTTTTCTCCCGTAATTCTAATTCCCATTGAGCAATATGAAATTGCATGGTTTGCCAATTTTTTCTTTGTATCAGGGTCAATATGAATGAGAAGGAAATAACGCTCTGCCTTTATTTGTCATTAACAGAGCGTATTTAATTTCACTAGTTCATTACCAAGCTCTTTTGGAATGTTAATTAAGTCCTATCATTGAATTTGCCATGCAAATTTAGAAAATTTGTTCTTTCCTACTTCTTTCTAGTTTCCAGTTTATACTACTTTTTTTGCACTCATTTTAAAATCAAAATTATGTCCTTAAATATTCGAAAACACGACATTATTGACGTCAGAAGCTGCAAAAAAAGGGCGGGTAAATTACTTGCGGTAATGAGAAATGCAATTTGGGTCAGGCATTAAGATAATCTGTCATCACGCGTACTCATAATGATTTCATGAATCGGAAAGAACAGTTTCACCCTCCCTCCGCCTATCATAAATGCTATTATAATCTAGCATCATTTCACATTCTTGCTTCTCATTCAGTTCTCGCTTTCTCGAATTGCAGTATGAATTTTTTATGCAATTACAAAAAAATCAAATGAAAATTTACAGTACTTTAAAGAACAAAATCCCGCTCATTTATAACTTCCGTAGAATAAAGATATATTTCCTGGAGATGTTAATACCACTCACGGTTGGCATGTCTTGCTTATCTTTTGAGAACATATAACAGAATGAGAGCGTCGTTAACCGTTTGTACTGCGGAGAATAGATCTTTAGACTCTTTATCACGAGACTGAGCACGGAGGGTATGAGGTCCCATTAAATTAGTCGCACACTGCATTGATACAGACATACCTATGCTTGCGAGAGAAAAGTATACAAGAGGCAGGTAGATATATATTAAAAAGGGAAGAAAATGAATAAGTGATGAGAAATTTACCTGTCGCCTCAGTACCTATCTTGCTAATGAGACGGTGGATCACGCTGATGCCGTTATCCAGGAAAACAAGTGCTTTCCAAGCTCGTGCTAGTAGCAATATAAGAAAAAAGAGAAACAGGGAGTTGCACTCAGTGCAGCGCAGTTGTGGAGGAAGGTAGCAGTCTGGTGTTGATACGCTCATCTCAATCGGAACACTTCAACTTGCAACATTTCTCCGAAATTGAGATTAAACATGCTACAGCATCTCCAAAATAGTAGTTATCTTATTACGTTTCGATTTCACGTCTTTCGATCATTTAAATGTGCTTTGAAATGGCAAATGTGTAGGATAATCGTTGGGGTTGTGGAAACTATGTATTTTTACCTGAAGAATCTCCCGAAAAGTTTTATTTTCTGTTTGGTTGTTGATGCTAATGACACAGGAATAGGAAATGTCTTAATAAGATGCTTGAAAATATTGTAAAATGAAGTGTGATGTGCTACATTCTTTAAATTAACTATTAATATGAAATTACTTAAAATAGATGGGTATATGAATAGGTTAGAAGATTGGAGAATGAAGTGGAAAGTTACTTCAGGGAAATTTAGGATTGATGACTAGTTATGGTGATGGAAATATTCAATTTCCTGCTACTTTTTGGAAATTCCTAATTATTGAAACCGTGCCTGAAAGCCTGCATTTCGCAATCGTGCATTTTAGTTAATCATACACATTATCGTAATCGAACAAGAAGCATTAAAATATTCTATTTCCGGTTTAATCAGGGTCGGCCACATTTGGACATTGCATGAATTGCATGCATTCGGCGAGGCGCCCGGATTTGGAAAGATTCCCGACAGTGTTGAATGTTTTTAGCTGTCTCGCACTGAGGCACGAAATTTGTTTTATCCCGGAACCAAAACCAAACCTGAAGGCCCTTAAAGTGATTTGTGTTTGAGGTTAACTACACTCTAAACTATGTTACAGGAGCCTGCCTTCTTCTGTCGTGTATATTTTCTTCATTTTCTGCGTACTCTTGAATAGCAATCCTGGTTGAATTTGGCCCGTAGGCTTGCTAATCTCTGTGCTTTCGTACCGCTTGTGGGTTGGAGTTTTATGAGGACTACTGGACGTGTATAAGGACTTTAATCTCGCTGCCTCCTTATCCTCCTGCATGCATTCACCCATTAGGTATTTTAGGGATCCGGGCCTTTTTGACGAATGGCTTGGAGGCAATAAAGGCCGTAGCGAACTCGACATTGAAGCCTTCAGTAGAGTGCCAGAGCTGGCCGTCGACGGACGACCTTCGCCGGCGAGGTACGGAACGTCCTTCCATCCCTTTTATTTCGTTCTCCGACCCCCTTCCTCTGGCGATTATGGAAGAGTGCACAAAACCAGTCTTGGGAGCCGAGGGGGAGGATCCAGTGCTTAGGAGGGTTGGCACGCTGTGCTCTTGGAGAACGTCTTCGTGAGCGGACGGAAGGAGATTAAGGAGGCAAGAAGGATGAAAGGAGGAAAAGAGTTGAGGGATGTGGAAAGAATAGGGCAATGGAACGAGAGAGAGAAAGAGAACAACGGATCGGTTGGTTTAAAATGAAGATCAAAGAAAAGACGCACGTGAAATAAATACTTATTAAATTTGCTGTATTTTCGCAGGTACAATAAATAAATCAACTCTTCATATCTTATGGAAAGTATAAAAATATAGAAAAAAGAAAGCATCAAAACAAAACAACTCATCAATAAACATTGTAATTTCTCGTTATTACTAATATTTTCGTTTCACTTGGCTGGTACATGCATAGCTAACACATAATTAATAGTACATATTAGGTGAAACTGTGTGAAAATATGTTATATTCATGATGGGGAATAAAATAAGAACCGGTATTATTTGCACACCATTCTAAATTCCGATCATGTTTTTGACAACTGGGTGTCATTATATCTACATCTACATCTACACGATACCCTGCAAGCCACCGCGAGGGTGTGTGGCTGGGGGTGAAGATCACCAAGCATGCACTACTAACATGCAAACAAGCAACTAAAGTGTCTCATGCAACTAGATTGTTAGTATCTATAGTATTTGAGGGGTCAATACAAGCATCATGCACTACAGAATACTCTAAAATATTTCCCCTACCTATCCCTTTGCTATGCTGCCTATTCTGTTCTCTTATAGTACGGGGGAAAATGTCATTTTGAATATATCGGTGCGACAATTTATATCTCTAATCTTATTTGTCTGGTCGAATCTAGCATAAAATGCTGGTGTTTTTAATATGTGCCTAACATCTTCAGTAAAGCTATCCGATTGAAATTTCTCTAATAGATTTAATCTGTACTTTAACCTACGCTCTGATAATGATTCCCACCCTAATTCTTTTATTAATTCTGAAACGCTACTCAACCTATCGTAACATCTTTTAACGAACCTAGCTGCTCTACGCTGCACACTGTCTAGTTCTCTGCTCAAACCTAATTCATTAGGATGCCATACACTGGCTGCATACTCAAGGTGGGGCCTAACTAGTGAAAAGTAACATCGCTCTTTTGTCTTCTCATCACATTTCCCTAGTACTCTTTTATTTATCCTAGGTTTCTCTTCACTCGGCCGCATTTTTCCCTTATGTGTCTTCCCCACGATAAATCCTTAGTGATTGTTACACCTAAATATCTTATGGTTTCTACGTTTTCGAACTTCGTGTTACTTATTTTATAGGTACGCTCTATCGAATTATTCCTCCTCCAAAAATTGATAGCTACACACTTTTTAAGGTTAAGCTCTAACTGCCATTTGTCGCACCTCTCTTGAATTGCATCTAAATCTTTGCTAAGCGATTTCCTGTCTTCTTCTTTTGATATACCCCTGTACACTACCGCATCGTCTACAAAGAGTCTAAGCTTACTACTAACTACGGTACCCAAATCGTTAATGTAGAGAAGAAATAGAAGCGGACCTACTACGCTACCCCGGGGAACTCCCGATGTGACTTTGATTGTGTCCGAAATGATACCATCTATGACAACCCTCTGCTCTCGCCCACTTAAGAATTCTCTTACCCAACATACAACGTCTTTATTTATACCAAAACTCTCTAACTTCAAGATTAATTTATCATGAGGAACTTTATCGAATGCCTTGTTGAAATCTAAAAATATCGCATCAAGTTCAGTACTGTTTTCGCCGTAGACTAAAATATCGTGTACGAATAAAGCTAATTGTGTCTCGCAAGATCTACCTTTCCGGAACCCATGTTGGCTGTTTATGAGTAATCCCTGACTATTCAAATGCCCCATGATCGAACTGACTACAATGTGCTCAAATATCTTACAAGAGATGACGTGAGTGAAATGGGTCTGTAGTTACTAGGTTCTACCCTATCACCGTTTTTAAATATAGGTGTAGTATAGCTACATTCCAATCCTTGGGTACTGTGTGGTTCTTTAGTGTTTTATTGAATATTATTTCTAGATAGGGGGCTATTTCAGAAGCTAATGTTTTATATACTCTGGAGGGAATTTGTTCGGGATCTGGTGATTTGTTTTTGCTAACGCTTTTTAACTGCTGCTCTATTCCGCGACATGAAATTTTTATTTCGGGCATTTGCTCACTGAAAGTGTTCGGCGGTGGTTCCACTGCGTTGTGTGACGATGAGTTGAATACGCTTTGGAAGAATGTGTTTAAAGTATTGGCTTTTTCTACACTGTTGGTAACTCTAATTCCTTTATCGTTTTTTAGTGTGTGCACTGTGGACCTATTTCCCTGAAGCTCCCTCACATATGACCAAAACGCCTTAGGATTGCTATCTAAATATTCTCCTAACATCTTGCTCTTGAAATGTGATAACGCTTTCCGACGTGATTTCCTTGCTAATGCTCTCGATTTTTTATAGTTTTGATCTAACTCATTTTTTTCCTCTAGCGATAGACCCCGTCCTGCATTTTTCATCCTAGCGTGGCATACCCTTTGTCGCTTTAGTGATTTCCTAACCTCCGCGTTATACCACCTTGGCTCTGTATTATCACTAATGAATGTACTTGGTATGTATTTATTAGCTGCTTTACGGGTGACCTCAAGAAATTCTCTCCACGAATCCTCTGTATCTAATCCTTTGCTTTTTTCGCTAAATACATTAAACGATTCCCTTAATTCCTCTTTCATGCCGTCGTAATTAGCCTTGCCAAATAAGCATATCCTCCTCCTTGGTTTATAATGTCTTTCAACGCCTACAATAAATTTCGCATGCACTATTTTATGATCACTAATTCCTATGTCTCTAACTGTATTTAGAACTCTTTCGGGTATATTTGTTGCTAATAAGTCTACAATGTTGTATCCCCTGGTCGGTTTTGTTACTAGCTGTTGTAAAGAATGTGACGTAAAGGTGTTCAACAGTGATTCGTAGAGTTCCTTATCCTTACCTCCTGTAAAAAAACTACACGTATTCCAGTCTATCGAAGGGAGATTGAAATCTCCACCTACTATTATTCCTCTATCATTGTTCCGAGAAAGTAATGTACGTATCTCTGTTTCTAGCTCCATTATAGAATTGACGTCTGCGTCCGGTGGCCTGTAATATCTTGGCAATGAAATAAAATTGTCGAAACCATGGTCGTTTTTTAGTATAGTGTAAAAATACTACCTCTTTTTGGTTTATCCCTCATCATGAACATAATTAGGAACCGTTTCTCTAGTAAAGTAATGCTGCATCTACCTGTGCATTTGTGGTGATTATTCGTTCCCTGCCATATACCTATTAGGTGATTTGCATTGCAAACGGTAGATGTAGAAGTAGAGTGGAAGTTTTTTCAAAAATGCTCCTAACTTCAGGTGGTATTGTTGATTATTCATGGCAGGCAACCGACTGCGCCTGTCTGCGCCATTGTGGATTGTTGGGTTCATCATTATCATCATCGGTCAAAAATTCTAGGATTGGTTTGACTAAGCCCTCCACTAGATTCTTCTATCGGCCAACCTCTTGATATTACCGTAATTCCTCTCTTTCACATATTTCACTACTTGTTCCATGTACCTTATACGAGGCGTTCCTTTGCCGTTCTTCCCGTTTACTTTTACCTCGGCGAATGCCTTCATCAGGCCATCGTGTCTAAAGATATGGTCGATTATGTTCACTTCTATTTAGAGTTTTCAGCTGACTTCTTTTTTCTCTCACTCTTCCTAAAACTTCTTCATTTGTCACTCGGTCGATCCATTTTATCCCTATCATTCTTCGGAAGCACCACATTTCGAATGCTTCCACCCTTTTCTTCTCCGATGCTGTCATCGTCCATGCCTCACTGTCGTAAAGAAACATGTCAGGTTGTACATGCTCCAAGTGTACCTCCTGATGAATTGTTTCCTTACTTCTACGCTTGTATTTCCAGATCTAAGTAGATTTTTCTTTCGATAGAATGCCCCCTTTGTCTAAGCTAATCTACTGACTATTTCTTTCTTGCTTCGTCCATCGTAGGCTACTCGGCTTCCCAGGTAACAGAAATCTTTCACCTCTTCCTGTTTTTGTTTTCCTCGTTTTGGTCTCTTCTCTCTTGCTGAGCACCATTAGTCCTCTTTTTATTGATCTTCAGCTGATATCTGGCCATTGTCCTTTCCATGGTTACTAGAATCTTATCCAGATCCCTCTCTGTCTCAGTTATTCGTCAAAAGAGTACTGGGTAAATGTGACGATCATGTACGAGAAATCAGCTACTTTTCCCTTGTATGACCTCATTTGGAATATGCTGCCAGTGTATGGGATCCCTACCAAATCGGTCTAAATAACGAACTTGAACGTGTGCAGCGAAGATCGGCAAGAATTGTAAAGGGACGGTATGATAACCTTACTAGCGTAACCAGTCTATTAAATGAATTAAATTGGGAATCATTGTCAGATCGCAGGTTGAAATTAAGACTTAATCTCTTAAACAAATTCCAAGACCATATTTTCAGTGATGATGTTAAAAATATTTTGCGGACCCCAACTTACTATGGTAGACTGGACCATAATCACAAAATTAGAGAAATAGATTGCCGAACTGGCAGATTCAAAATGTCCTTTTTTCCTCGTACTATTAGGGATATAAATAACGGTAAATATATCCAGTACGAGTGTAGCAATGGATAACATTGGTAGCTGCATGTTGGTATAAGGACTTATAGCTAACCCAACTAACGGCATGTTTTTGCATGTATGTTTTGCCATTTTTATATTTTTTTAAATAGCGTAGTTTTGAACAGTACCTATACAAGTACTAATCCTTTTTTTATGCATGATATGTAGTGCATGTTTGGTGAGCGTTCGCCCCCTGCCACACATCTTTATGGTGGCTTGCAGGGTATTATGTAGATGTAGATGTATGAGTGCTATGTCATTAGCGAATCGCAGCATGCTAAATCGCGAATCGGGGTGAGGAATGAATTTTTCGGGAGCGGAGGAAGGTTTGAGGGAAACCCGGCGTCTGTATTAGGCCGCTATTGCCGAAAAGCGCCAAGGAATTCTTGGTTTAACGTCTCATCTAACGGATAAAGCGCAGCACTCAATATTCCTCGCACTTCGCTCTTGAGTAGGAACCAAAGTGCTCTTGAGCGACTAAAAATGTCTCTGCCAGGATTCGACCCGGGTCAACTGGGCGCTCCCCTAATGAACTTGCAATGCTTTTCAAACAACTTTCAAGTAGAGAGGGGTACCAATGGAAAAATCTCTAACACCGCTAAGATTCCAATCCAAGGTTACGGAGTGTGATGCAAGTACTCTATTTACCGTACCCATCCGATCCCTCTTCGCTCGACTGGGTAGATTTTCAGAAAACCTGGTCCGCGATACTATGGTTGACTACGCAGTGCCGTCAGCTATGGCGGAAGGAAATCTAGCAGCACACCGACTAAATCTCGAAATGCCAGATGGCTCTGTTATTTATACAGCAGCTGTATAAATAACATACCTCTCGTACGTGATTTGGTGACACAGAAGTTTCACTCCACTCGTGCGGAGGGGTTTTCAGATTACGATGAGATGGACATTAATCTCTGGCTTCATTATTTTGCTTGTAATTGCTTCTATATAAGAGGAGTCATTGGATGGAAAGGATCGATTCCATTTTAAAACCTCTGATGCACCATGGCAGATTAATATATTTACAGATCGAATTGCCATTTTCAGCATTATTCTCCAAATGAGCAGTTCTATATGATGGCAAAATTCATTAATCTCGGAATAACGCTCCATGATATTTTTTCAAAATCTTGTGGAGTGCAGTTTGATGTACTAGGATATAATATCGCCCATTTGTATCGTGTATCCATGTCATCAATTCCCGCATCAAATTAGGAAAACTGAACGAAAACAATAAATTTTTATTACATATTATAGCAGTCTGTGATATATTTAGATGAAGCACATAGCTTATGAATTTATGCTAATTGATATTAGCATATTGTTAAGCCATTTTGTTATCTCAATTTCCATCTATTTTTCTCTCATTCTATTTTATTTTTCTAATATATTTTATCCATAAAGATAGAAAAATTTCGTTGGGAACCAAATCTTATAATTTGCTTGTAGAATTCCATATCTTGAAATGGGCATGTTAAAACTTACATTTTTGAAACCCGGAAACAACTACGAATAGTTACATATAGAAAGCGTGGTAAGTAAACGTATCGTAACTGGCGTGGATATTGGTGATCTTCAATTACTCTTTCTATCCTCGAAAGTGGTTATAATCTAGGCCAATGCCACTATGTGGGTTCAAATAAACAAAAGTGTCTAGTTTTACTTATAAAAACTAAATAGCAACGCCATTTTCTTGATCTCTTGAAAGATGTTAAACCTGCTGTCTATTTAATGACGTGCTAAATTCCTATTCAACCGAGATGAGCATGAATTTATATTATGGTCTTGTATTGTCTTTGTAATGTTTGTTGAACATTTTTTTACTTTCATTTTTGTTTGAAATAGTCCATGAAGCTTGAGGCTTGGAGGAGCACTCATCGTTCTATAAAATACATAGCCATCAGAATTTGTGAATATCTCTATTTCGGGTAACAAAAACCTCTTCAATGAAGGATCTCAAACCTTTGAATATTCTTTATTTACTTCGGAAATGGTTATGAAAGTAACTACCCAGGCCTGAAGATATACTGAGCTACCATAGGCAAATTACCATCCGATTGAAAAAACACAATTAGATTTTAGTGTGTGGGGGAATTTGGTTAACTTATATTGCTCTAATTTGCATTATTATATTGATTTACCTGATATCAGTCAAAAGAGTTATTTGTAACTTAAAAATATCGTGAAAAGCATTCAACCTATGAAAAGGTATTCTTTTGTGTTGGACGAGCATTAGAATTTATAACTTCACAAAATTTTACAGGCGTAATGAGATTAACAGTATCAAACTTATAGTTGTAAATTTACTGCATCATAGCTTATGAAAGTGTAGGGATGGAGTGAGCGGACTAATCCCGCTTAAGCTTTGTCTATTTGGATGAATACTTTATTATTGCTATATATTTTAAAGCTTTTTTGCTAAAGAAGGTTATCGTCTTATAAGGTGTTGCTTGTACGAAGAAAACGTATAGAGTATCATTTTATGTCCTAATAACACCATGTGTTAACTTATCAATTATTTGAGGCTGATTTTTTAACCGTGTGATGGGCATTATTTTCAGGTATCCCAGAGAGGTTTTTCTTTGTCCTAGTGCTATAATCTTTATGTAATGTACACTACTATCAATTATTCGAGGGAAATTGAGATCTACCTCTTCAAAATCGCTGAAACACGGGATGCATTTCCTCTTCTCTGCGACCGAACCATATGGGTACAATCCGAAGCAAGCTCCACCAACCCTCATGTGTAGCAGCATTAAGTACGTCTCACACGTGTTAATTATAACGGATAATCATGAAGACAATGATACCAATTGAATATATGTGCTAACTATAGTTCCTTGACTTGCATCCCTTTTCCGTTTTTATTTTACCCTTACTATTCACTCAGCGTCATTATAGCTGCTGATTTGTGTTCAAGCGATACATATGTAATTTGCGTTCAAATATAGCCATCCCAATATAATTTAATTTCACTCAGGAGATATTTAAAATGAATTTTCTGCCAATTAACATTCATAAGTTAAATTACTTTATGTATAAATCCCTTTTCTTTCCCAATCAAAGAGAATCGAAACACTTTAGATAATGGAAAGACGGATATTAGATTATTCCTTCTCCATTGAGGTGATTAAGTGGAAATAGGTATTAGCTTGAAAGTGATCCTTTTTATCAAATTGAGTTATAGTTTAATTTTAGGAAAAATATAGTATTAGACGCTCATCACAGTCTACGCCGAAGTAGCAAAAAGGTATATACTCGTCATTAATTGAAAGTACTCGTTGAAATTCAACGATAAAAATTGCAATTTATGAGTAGGCCATTAACTTTTCTCGTTGGCGTTACAAAACCTTAAGACCATTAAATATCATACGAACAAGTTATTTATTCGTGAACTTTATGTACGGAATCAGGACACAAAATGACAGTGAACTATCATATCCAACCTATTTTCTGTAAGATTTTTACTTGGCTGCTATGAACGGCTAGCAAGTGTTGAACATTTCTGGGGGAAAATTTAAAAGTTGAATTTAAAAAATATTGCCTTTGGGATCTAGAATCCTGGGTATCATGGTGGTCTGCGCATTATCCTGCAAAGCCAAAGGTTTGTGTTTCATTGGCGGTCCACGAAAAATTTTTCACCCGGCAATTTTCACATATCTCTTTTCTGGTACAAAAGATTCATATTTGTTTGAACTGTGGATTACTTTAGAAACTTTCGCATTTTTAAAGAACAGAATGCTAATCAATTATTGAAAACGAGCAAAAATATGAAACGAAATTACACTACTTAAGACGGAACTAAAATGGTGGATCAGAACGGCGATCTTACGTGTTCGGTCAGTTCGTGTACGTCACCTGCCTTTATTCGCCAGCGTTGCCGGTCACCATTTCTTTCTTAATGAATTCATGTTTCTTATATTAGTTAGATTAGATTAGATTTATTAACAGTCGCGATCGTTGCTTCTACTCTCCTACGTGTTTCCTTTTTCAAATTTGCACGTATTCCGTGAAATCAAAATTTGTTGGTTAATACTGTAGATAATTCTGATAAAAAAATTATATCGAAAGGTTAATCGTACTATATACTTACGAGAGGTATGTGTATCAGCTGGGAGCTGTTCCATGCCATCGAGGACGGACGTGGCTCAACAGGTGTAACGCGAAAACGGCTCTTCTACCGCCTTGTGAAGAAGCATGGATTACTTTCTCTGCTTATCTGGTATCTAAAGTGCTTCCTTGTGCAAAATTACCTGTCATCACGAATCGTTTAAGGTGTTGCATAGCACCCCGTGTATAGAGGCGGTTGTTGAAGCATCCGAGAATGAGCGTTTTATCTGATTAAATTCAAGCGTGCTCAGGTCGTTTAGTTACTACTTACGCTATAAACTTGGTATTACATAGTTTTTATGCTGTAACATATGTAGTCAGGTCCAAATTTTCAATGATGCTACCCGATAGAAAGGAAACTTTAAAGAAGTAGTTTTAAAATAAATATAAAGTATTATCATTAGATGGCATATCAAACATTAATCTTGGTTGCTTAAGATAAAATATTATCTTATGCCATCAGGATTTAACAATATCAAGCACTCGGTATCAGGTGTTAATTTCAGCTTTTTTGTTAAGGGCTCAACTTTAGGCAAGCACTGTAAGGAAATACTGATGTGGCTTATTTTATTTCATTATTTATTTTATTCTCAACTGTATTATATGGCTCTTTTTCCATTCATTTTACGGATCAGTTATTTCAATCCTCTTCTCAAAATGGTGTAAGCAGTAAGGAACTCTTGTGCAACCTGAATGTTTGTTCGACGATGATTATTATACAAGACACATCTTTGAAAAACATTCGAAAAAAATACGGGTTCATTAAACGCAGCACACATTGTGGTGTCTGTGCCATGGCGACTGATTTAATTGGCAGTCAGTTTAAAGTTGGTGACAAAGGAAGTAGGGGCGAAACAATTTTTCTCTAACCTTTCCTTAAAATGAAAATCATGCCTCGAAGAGCGAATATTTTGTGAAAGTTAACTGTATCCGTGTGGCTAGCCTTCCTTTCCGAAATACTTCGTTGTGAAAATGACTATTTAGGAAACAAAAGCAATTAGTATGTTGCATTATTTTAGGAGGCTTTAGACTGGAAAAAATGTTCTACTGAATTTAATTAGTTGTTTCCTATGCGCTCGAAAATTAAACAGCGAACCGGTATGGAGGGTACCGATGTTATCTAAGACGGACGAAAAATGATGAAAT
Organism: Platycnemis pennipes; assembly: GCA_933228895.1. NCBI lineage: Eukaryota > Metazoa > Arthropoda > Insecta > Odonata > Platycnemididae > Platycnemis > Platycnemis pennipes. The sequence goes on along the minus strand of OW121857.1, from coordinate 31,628,829 downwards.
TTCTGTTTTCGCGCCTGGCCATTTTACTACCGGGACCGAGCTGCAGTTCTTTCACCTTTCTTGTTTTGTTTATACGGCGAGCGAAATATCAGCCAAAGTTTTTGGGCAAGGGTGGCCATAGCTGCGAGGACGCTTTTTCGAACGAAACTCGCCAGCGATGGCCGCTAGCGGCAAAAATCATCGCCCTTCCACTCGACCTTGGCTAAATTTCGTCAGTCATGATGAAAGGAAGGAAGGAAATGTCAGGAACGGCCACCGCTGGACGGTAAGTGCTTACGGCGAGTCTAGTGGCCCTATGGGGGAGGGGAGAGGGGGGAGGTTTGGGCAGAGAGGGAAAGCTTTACACGAATGTCCCTTTCTTCCCCTGAGGGGGGTAAGCTATTTCCTCTCATGCTCATAGGCCCCGTTCGATTCGCTCACCGAGACGCGCGTTGTTTCTTCAACGCCACGAGTGGCAAATGGACGGAAAGAGTGAGAATTGGGGAGAATGGCGAAGAATCGATGTCATCGGGTGGTAATTAAACACGCCGGCGAGGGTAGAGGCCGATTTAGAAAAGTGGACTCGATTGCCTTGCCGGCATGGCGAGCGAGTACATACATGGAGTCTATAAATGATAGAAATGCCCCGAGAAGCTTTCTAAATAAATTCTCGCCAGAAACGCATGCCGCGAGAATACAGTTGGGAATGCTGTATTTATCAACTTATAAAACCTACTTTCTTCCTTAAAATTTTGGGTTAAAATTCTACACGCGTGTTACACGCGTAAACTATTGTTTTCCAGCTTTATAAAATAAATATGGGATATACATGTTCAATTCAATTTAATTTTTTTCTAGTCTTATGCTTGGAAAGCACATTGTATTAGTTTTAACGTGGAGATAAACATTTATTAATGTGTGCATTAATTACTCTTTAAAGTCTCAACTTTCCAAGCATTTCATTATATATTTTACTTTTTTACTCACAACATTTATTCTTAAAATTGTGGTTGCTTTTACACGCCAATAAATATGATACTTGAAGATTGTGTCGAAAGGTAACGTTACAATTAAGCTTATTCTTTAATCACTATGCTCAGTTACTTTGGAAATAAAAAATAAATGCGGAGATAGAAATAGATAAAAAGCATAAGATACATAATAATTGTCTACTAATGGCTACAGTGGCTACAGATTCTTCTTTTTTTCTCAGTATTTGTTATTTATGGGGAACTTCTCCAAAAATCACCTTAATACATTCAAAATTATTGGAAATTTTGGAAAAACCTGCCATCAAATACCTCTCGTAGAAATCGCACGAAATATTCTTTTGAATTCTTATGGTGTGAAGAGCTACTGAAATTTCCTTTGCGACGTTATGTAATTCGCCCAAAAGGCTGACACCTGTTTGTGAAATTATTGTTGACTGAATAGAAATCTATTTGAGCGTGTTTGGGAAATTCCTCCCGAATACCCTCCCCACCAGAAAATTTCTCTGTACGGTTCTCGATTCCATGCAATGAGACACCTGCCGTAGAAATTCTGCGGGGCAGACTATGAATCTGCTAGTTTTTGGCTGGGAATACATGTGCTAGGCGAACCGGGAAATTTGGTGCATGATCGTCGATTTAACGTTCAAGCCAACATCTGTCTCACGAATTTATTGTGAATATATCTCAAATTTTAACAGCGGTTATCTCAGAATTTTTCAGCACCTTCGATCAGTCTCCAAACAGTATACATTTGCATCATACTTATTTTCTTAAAGGTAAACATGAGAATGTTTACCTTCTAGATAGAAGCATAAACATGAGAAGTGCCCTATCAAAGTTGAGAATGAACCATGCTACTTCATTTGACAAACATAATTGAAGTCACATTTGAAAAACACTCTTACCATAAAAGAGCTTATTTTGATGAAATAGTGTAGATGTACATAAGTATCAAAGTCAGCTATAATCATGAGAAAAGTAAACTTTATTTAGTTATCTCTCTCGCATTTTATTTCCTACTGCGGAAAACTTCGAGGTGATCGTCTAAAATTTCGTCGCGCGTTATCTATTTTAATTGGTGCAGCTTCTCCAAAGAATGGTAGAAAATGAATAATTTCTCGCAGCAAGCTGAAAATGTTTTTCTATATCCTTCTAAACAAGAAATGTAACAAAAATATTTGAGACATATTTAACTATGGCAAAAAAGGCAGTTAGGAAATTACACCTGGATGGCTTTTCAGTGCCTTGCGACATCACCAAGGATACGATATCTTCGTCCTGTAGGCGTTATTTGTATAGTCTCACTTCCCAAACTTGATGAATGTCAGAATGGATGAAAGCAATTACAGTTCCAACCAGATTTTCCTAGTTTAATTACAGTTCCCAGGTTTGAATTCATTAAATCTTGAATATGGTCAAACACTTATTGTGATCACCGTTATCAGCAGAAAGAATGACTATATATTCCTATTATTTTATGAAAGTGTGTATATTAAGGGTCAGGGATGTTACTCACATTTTTCTCACAAGAAGAGTTATGGCTACGATGTTAATGGGCTTCTTGAGGCCCACTACCACCAAAGCTTTTAGGAGTGACTTGTGAAAGCTTAGTGTTACAAATGTAAAAACAATTGGGTTAGAATTAAGATAGAAATTGAGATGAATTTTAAGATTGCCATTATTGTGCGAAAAACATTGAGACTATAAAATTTGGAGCTTCAATTAATTGAATTACTACTGTAAATATAATCGCGATATTGATTTTCATTCATATTAATATCTCGGAAATCAACAAAAATGTACTTATATTCAATTTCGCATATGAACGCTTCAAACGTTTTATTATTACTATCCATTAATCCACTAGCACAAGTATTACGTAAAATGATTCACATTTTCAGTTATCGAACTCGAACTGTAACATCAAGCTATTTTGGAATGGTAAAATACTTTGCTTCATTAAAAATGTGAACATCTTGTGATTCGTCTACTCGTGAAATACCTGAAATCATATGCATAAAAATATGAAAATTTGATTGAAATTAAAGTGAATAAGCTATAAAAGCATTCCATATCTTAGATAAAATTTTTTTTGGAATATTTTACTTTTTAGGGTGTTTCATGCGGTACCTGATAAATACTGAAAACTGCTCCAATCAAGTCCTTCATCCACGTGCTGTTTTCCCTACGGCAGAGTACGAGGCCTTATATCCCATGTGCAGAGTGCCGAAGAGGGCTTCAAAAGTAAGTGATCTATATATGGGTGTATTTTTGTTTCAATTAAAGGGTTACACTCGCATTTTTTTGTTACACTCGTTATTTTCTTATTTCGGAAGTAAAAATGCAACAGAAATCACGGGTATTCTTCTGTAGCCCAAAATATTCGTAATTAAAAGCGTATTTCATAAAATATGCGAATTATTCGCGAGTTCAAATAACTACTAAAAATCCTATGCGATCAAACGCGTTTCTTGCTGAATTCCTTGCATTGTAATATTTTTCGAATGTGCGAGTTCTGAATTTCACATCCCTGCTCCAATTGTGTGGCGTAATTTAAGCCAATGGTATGGTGCAATTATGATTGAGGTTCGAGATTTCACTAGTTAGATGGATGGCTTGCGAGAACTCGCGATTTTTCTTGACAGTAGTGGTATTTACGACAGCGTGGTAGCCCACTGGGTTGAGCTTTGACTGGAGGAACCGGGGTCGAATTCAAAGTTGTGTTAATTTTCTGGGAAGCCACTTGTGGTGCAGGGAAAGGAACTAGTACTGAATTTCACACACCGTTTGGCTTAGTGCTTGGTGAGCTCTATTCTCACTAAACACACCAGGCTTCGGGATGTACACTACGCTTTCAATTAACGTCGGGGTTTACGCACTGGTGTGAAATGGGTGGTTAAACCCATTTTATACCCATTCACTCGTTTTATCACAATTTGCTATGCCTACTGCACGTCATCGGAGCGACAATGATTGAATGCTCTTGGATTTTCAGCTAGTATCCTTATTTATATTTAAAAATTGTTTACTCGGGTAATTCTTTTGAATTATCCTCCTTACTATCTTATTGCTTTTTAGTAATGAAAAGATTATGTATGCTTACCTTAGTGGGCTACTTTCATAATTTTTTTCATTCTTCGCACTTGTCCCATTTGGTAGGTAGGTCATTTTACAGTGAATAGCTAGTTTAGGGAAGTGACGATCAAGAGTATGGCTTGTTTTTAGAACGATAACATGGCCTCAAAACTGTATGTTATAGTCAAATATCGTCGATAAAATTAAGTTTCTTTGCTCATGAAGTATTAAACACAATTTGTGGGTTTCTAATACACTGAATGAGAGTTCTTTTTCCGGATTATAACGTCGTTGGCTTTCATCCCGTTTCTCTCTGTGTGTGTTTCTAATCTTGATGTAACTTGTAAGTGGCTTTTCCTCGGAAGTCTTAGTCGTCTCTATGCCGTAATTTTTCTGAAGATGAGCCCTCGACTTCTGGGATTTTGCCACCCTTTGTACTCGCAAATAGTCAACCTGCAGACAACGCTTTGTCACACCTCTCGAATAGTTTACGGCTTTGCTCCTGCCAACTCTGCCCCCACTTCTTATTATTACATTTTCGGATGCTGATTCCTACGCTCAAATTTTGGTTGGGTACCCTGTAGGTGTAAAATTTAACAAACAATTCAATGTCACATTTTATAGAGGACGTATACTACTCGTTGCTACTTATGCGGCTCTAAAATTTTTTTAATCAGATAAAAATAAACAATATATCCATAAGTTTTCATAAAATGTATCCGTCGTAAAGAGGTTCAGCGTCTTTGATGATATACATATGTTACTTTCTGATCAATACTCTCTACTAGATTACAGTGGTGTTGACCGCGGAAGTAATATCAGCTATTACTGAGTTAATTAAACGGGGAAAAAAATCCAGCCACACTTATAGTAATTTGTGGTTAATTTTTCTTTTTAGATATGAGTGCTTATTTTGTTTTATGGATGTAACTTGAATGAATTTAATGTCCACCTGTTTTCATGAAGGTAATTTTTCCAAGGGATAAAAAAAAATACTTATATAGACTTAAAACCTAAAAGACTAGGATGGAGATAGTCGAAAGTTTTTACGAGTAGAGTCTTAGGGTCCAAATGCTACAAAACATAAGCAATTCCCTGCAGTTGTGGGCACAAAAAGTTCCGTTGACTTGGACCATAAACGTCTAGACACGAATCGTGGTTTATAAAGCCTATGTAACAAAATCTATCACCTTAATGCAAACATTTTGCAGTACTCCTTTACACCCAATGAGATTAGACAGTTTCAATCTAAAATAAGTAGATTATTACTTCAAATCAGTTTGCAATTGTAGCTAAAATCAGTATATTTCCGTAGAGAAATACGGAAAATCTCTTTAGCACAACACTTGGCTTATGTTTGTCGAATCCCTGTAGTTTAATATGTAACGCTGCTGTACTGCTGATGGTTAAAAAGTCTACATTGTTTCTGAATTTACTTTTAATACTTCAATTTGCTATACATTTTCTGACGTCGCTTACTGATGTTGCGTTGAGAAAATGTAACTATTTTACTTAGTGCAAATATTGACTAAATATGGTGTTAGGAGCTAAGGATCAGTATAATTATTAAGATTTTTTCTGCATGGAACGTCGCGTCGCAACGTAGGGATTCCTAAACTGAATGCTGACAAATACGACACAAGCAACACATTCGCTTTATAGCATGTTTATTGTCCCAAATTCAGCAGTTGGCAGTTAAATAATACCGAATAACATATAGCTGAAGCTAGCATACTGAATAACATATAGCATAATAGCTGAATAACATACCGATGATGGTTGGTTGGTAATTCAGGGAAAGCGACCGACAGCTGAGGTCATTTGCGCCATTTAGCATAGGTGGGTAATTAGGTAATAGTATGAGTTTTCAGGGAACGGAGGGGTGGAGAGAAACCCGGCGCGTCGGCATTAGCCTACTGTTAACGAAAGGCGCCAAGGGGACCACGGTTTAACGTCCCATCCGACGGACGGAGTACTGAACTTGAAATTCCCTCCACTAGGCACTCAAGTGGGGACCGGTTTTCCACTGAAAAATCCACAGGAAAAAGCCCGGATTCGATTCCCACACTGCCGGAAATCAAACCCGGGCCCTCGTGATGGGAGGATAATACTCTAGCCACCACACCAACCCGATCCCCCACATACCGATGTTTTTGAGTATTTTTGTGAGGAGACTATATTATTCTTTCGCCAACATAATCATGGCTGGGTTTGCGTCTTCCGTGGATATTTGAGAGTTTCGAGTGCGCATAAAATCAATTCGTTACCGGTTTTCAGTTTTCCCAGGGTTCTTTTTTTTCATCTCCCCTGTGAGGAAGGCCGCTTGGTCGAACCAAGTCTAGCCACCTGCCACGGAAAAAGAGGATGCAGGAAGGTGCAAGTAGACGCTATTCTCGTCTCGTAGACGTCTCTTGGAATAAGACTGACACATGATCTTTCCTGGGGTAGACATATACGTGAAATAATGGGTCAAGCTAATCGTAAACTGGGTTTCATCAAAAGAGTATTGGGTAAATGTGACGATCGTGTACGAGAAATCAGCTACTTTTCCATTGTTAGACCTCATTTGGAATATCCTGCCAGTGTATGGGATCCCTACGAAATCGGTCTAAGTAATGAACTTAAACGTGTGCAGTGAAGATCGGCAAGATTTGTAAAGGGACGATACGATAATTATGTTAGCGTAACCAGTCTATTAAATGAATTAAAATGGGAATCATTGTCAGATCGCAGGTTGAAATTTAGACTCAATCTCTTAAACAAATTCCAAGGCAATATTTTCAGTGATGAAGTTACAAATATTTTACGAACCCCAACTTACTATGGCAGACTGGACCATATTCATAAAATTAGAGAAATTGATTGCCGAACTGATAGATTCAAAATATCCTTTTTCCCTCGAACAATTAGAGATACGAATAACGGTAAATATGTCCTATCAGAGAGTAGCAATGAATAGCATTGGTAGCTGCATGTTGGTATGAGTACTTAAAGCTAACCCTACTAACAGAATGTTTTTGCATGTTTGCTTATCAATTTGTATCTTTTTTTTAAATAGTGTTGTTCTGACTACTGTATTAATACTATTCCTTTTTAATGCATGATATGTAGTGCATGTTTGGTGAGAAATCACCCCCTGCCACACACCCTCGTGGTGGCTTGCAGGGTATTATGTAGATGTATTCAAGTCCTCTTCTCTCCCTGTAGTAGCTATTTCTCCGTCCAGGGGCTGGACCCACGCTTGTTTATTCGGAACCTCGCAAAACAGACGTCCTCAGCGCATCCGGACGCATTTGTCCAATTACCTTGGGCGAAACCACCTGAAAAATTTTTTTCGTCGTTAACTTTGGAATGCTTGTTTTCGTCGTCATCTCGTCATTAGGTAGTTATCTCGTTTGTCGTTTCCAATGTGTTGAAATGTTTTTTCCCTTCAAGGGGCATTCCACCACCTGGTAATACATACAAGGTACGTTCAAAGTTACAAATCCTGAACGAAAAATCTTGGAGCGTGAGGTGGCCCAGGGAAAGGAACTGGCCTCCGTACCCTGAATGTGTGAATTTCACGCACCTGTGGCTTACAATTAGTCCGGGGGAACCGGGGTAAGCTCTACCGTCACCTATCCAAACCAACCTTCGGGTTGAATCACTGAGTGAGAGTCACGTTCAAAGTTAAGTATCACTTCTCAGTGACCGTCAAAATTCTTACAGGGAGATTAGTGATCCTTACTTTGACAAAATAAAATACCTAAAGGATGGATAAGGTAAGGTGAGTGGAAAGGAAGGCAAACGAAGAGGGGCTTTGAACGGGTGGAGAAGAGGTTGATCGGAAATTAGGAGGAGGCAGAGTTAGTGAACGGAATTGGCAATAGGCAATTGTGTTTTGAAGGACGTGATGAGGAAAGAATATTGGTTTAGTGTGACAGCATGAGTAGAAAAATAGGCTGGTCGGATGAAATGATGAGAGGTAGGAAGTTTTTTGAGCAAGAAGGATGTTTATTGTACTTTCCTTACTACCGAGATAGAAAGGACGTTTATTATACTGCGTGGCAAGCAGGAGTTTCTTATTTTGTACTCATCAAAACCTACTTGAATCGGTGGAACCCTAGTGAAAAAAATACTAAATAGGGATAACTGATCTTACAAAGCCTAGGATCGCCTCTCTCAATTTGCCAGTTGACTTTGACTTATATAAAACAAATATTTATCTATCATGAGGATTTTCCAAATGTGGAAGTGTCAGATGGCCGAAAAATGAATTGCAGCCGTTGAATGTGATTCACGTGTCCTCTATGGCCATCCTTGAATCACATGTTCACATCTCTAACTTATCCCACACTCGTATCACATTAAATAAACTGTTACGGGAACATATGTTTCGTGCGTGATAGGGGTCTAGCACGAACAGAAAAGAATGAGTAAGGGAAATTACGTTGAAATTAGGGATGATAACATTTTAGGTAGGCTAGCTATGCTTGCTGCAATTGCTTATTGTTTCTCGTTTGAGAGCTTTAAGGTGAAGGTGATTGAAAACAAAATCGAGGTATTGTGGTTATCAAATAGATGAAAAATAAGTTAATATTAAGAACCAGAAACTTACCTTCAAGTACATTAGGCTGTTCAGATATTTGAGCTGTATTATTGATGAAACTGGAGATATTAAGGAAATGAGAAGTGAGTTTAGGAAGGGAATTTCACACTGTAGAAGATTAATAACCGGAATTATATGTTATTTAGAGGATTTCCAAGGCCATAGGAAATCAGGCCGTAGGGAATGCGATCGAGAGCTTTGGATGGAGAAGTAAAAATACTTCTCTATTGACTTTTCCACGTTTTTATTTAATTAACCATTTGTTTTGAGATATGGATAAAAGAGTCATCAGGAATCGACGATGAACTTTATTAGACAATTCCAAAGACTTGCTTCTATCCATTGATGGAATTTGTTTCCGTCATCACACATCCAGGTCCCTTGCTATTTCTAGCATATACTTCAGCAAATAAACTGCTGACCGGTATACATTTTATAAGCTGATCAGTTCATCTTATTAAGCTGTCACTTCATCCACGTGCACGGTAGCTCAATGAGCCTCTTCTACCTCTACTTCCCCCGCTGTGTCTTCTTTGCCGCTCCTACCATTTCCGCGAACTAATTCTGACTGGCCTTGACTGATATCTAATAGTGAAAATAGTACTGATTTCTTCACGGGCAACCTTGGAAACCACCCAGCAATAGACCGTCTGAAAGAGTCCAGTGTACCTACGTATACATTGGGCTGTATCATATCGTTCTTTTCAAAGGTAGCTAACTTTCGCGCGCATGCACAAACACGCATGCTCATAAACGAGTTTTTACTTGGCTAATTATGAAGGATGCGTGACGATTTTCTTCGGGAGTAAGGGATGAGCACGCGTGCTCACAAGAGCTTTATTTCACTGCTGTCGTTTTCACGGGCGTGAAAGAAAAATGCTGCGTCTAAAATGAATGAGACATTCGTACATCCCGAGGGATTTTTTTCCACGCAGGCAGGACAATGGTAGCGGCTATGTGGTATGTTTCAGATAGGAGTACTTGGCGTCGGGTCGTTGCGTGCGCTGAATCCAATAAAATATGTTGTCCCGACTCAGCTCGGGAATGAATCCGCTCTGTTGCGAGAGCATTTCTGTCATTCTCCCGGTTAAGGATAAGGGTTGCCGTAAGTTGTTTAGCTCGTAAATCTTCTGCTTTGGCCTCGGAGTCCTTTGCGATAGACCGAAGGTTAGGCGCATCCGATGACTTGATTATTTCAAGTGTATATTCTAGGATGTTCCCTCTTTTTTCTCAGGTGAGCTCGTAACATCCACTTCCAGTAAAAATGGAAAACAAGGCGCGATAAGTCGTTATAGCATTAGGTTTTAAGATACTTCAACTGCTGGGATATTATCGTATCGTCTAGCCTAAGTAAAATGAGAAAGTGTGATCCTGAGCTGCAAAGAGCATGCATGTCAAAGGCGGGATTCGAAGAGTTTTCGAGAATTTTGGATATCAACTCGATTACTGTACCCCCACAAGGCGATTGAAATCCATGTAATAATTATCAAAACCATTCTCATCTATTATTCTCTATTTTATTGTTATAGATTTGATGTGCTTCCATGAGTTACATTATTTTTTATCATGAAGTAACTCCGCTCATGTAGAATGTGACGAGAGAATTTTCATCCAGTTAACCTTTATCTTTACTTTGTTTTCTCAGTTCTACGATTGAAAATTATGTTCAAGAAACTTTTTCCTTGTATCAGCTGCTGAGAGGAGAGATCGGAAATCATTATTAAGGAAATTGAACCCTATTATTTCAACTTTACTGATGTTTTTGATCGTACAAAATAGGCCAGTCTCCTTCCATGACTTCTGAGATTTGCGTACTATTTTATGTTGGGTCTAACTAAAGGCGAGCACGACCCTTGATTCACTAAGCCCTACGTAGATTTTCCGAATGTGCTGTGGATAACATCTTCTGTCTTTAGGGACGGGATGAGCGTATAAATCTTAATCCTTTTTGCACAGGTATCTATATCTACATATACGTAATACCCTGTGAGGTACGGCGAGGGTGAATGGTATAGCTCAAGTTGGTGTTGATACCTGAACCTCAAAAAATGTATTTGTTGCCCTGAAATGTTTACTCCCGTGTATCGGAGGACGGAAGATTTATTGTCCCTTAAGGCCTAAGAGGCCTAAGAACCACTGTGCAATGTAGAGGTTTGTTAAAACCAAGTAGGTTATTTGAGAAACGAGCGGCCATCGTGGAAGGTACTGGAAGGATACGGGATTGCTGCTGGTGATACTCATACGGATAAAATTGTTTTTCCGCGCAGTAAAACTTATGGTATGATGAATAATGGAATGTATATTTAAAATTCTTGAATGAAACAGAGGAAAGTGCGCAAGCATGAGTACAAGCGTCAAAAATGTTGTTTAAACAGGTTATATTCGAACCAGTTTTAGTAATAAAATTAATGCAAATGATTTCCTTGATATGTAATGTTGATATATTATGTTTTTTTCATTTGTTTTCTGTAATTCCTTAAATAATATCTTTTTATATTTTTCTCATCAAATTTTGACTGTGCATGTCATGTTAATCATATTTTATGTGCAAATATTTTGACGAGGGGGTCATCATCATCTGTGTTTTAAATTATGTTTCCGCAATAATAGGCGCTTCAGACCAGGGGAAAGGTACAAGGATGGGTCTGGGAGGGAAATGAAGAAGGGTGGAGAGAAATTCGGCATCGGCATTAGCCTGCTGTTAACGAAAAGGCGCCAGGGGGACCACGGCTTAACGGACGGAGTATTGTACTCGAATGTTCTCCACGAAACACTCAAGTAGGGGCCGGTATGCCAATGAAATATATCCTCTACTGCCAGGATTCGAACCCGGTCCCTCCCGGTTGGGGGCCAATACACTAACCACCACACCATCTCCTACGAGGAAATCTTTGGCAGAAGGGACACTTTTTCTCCGTGTCCCCCCAATAAAGTAATTATTATTATAATTCTGGCTTCATTAGCACACAGTCTAGTTTGCCAATGCCTACTCCGGTACTTACTAACCTCCTCGGTTAAAACAGAGCACGGGGTCACCCAAGTTCAGTGGGCACGTGCATTTCAGTTTGCCAGAATGATGAATCATCTTTTCTGAGCAGAGTTGCGCTCTCCAGCGCCCTCTTTCTAGTGTCTTATTTCCTACTCAGTCAAGCCCTTCCATCTCGGAAATCAAGCGGTTGGAGGCAACTGTGTTCGTCCGAATTACATTCTCGTACGAAACTGATATCTCCCTCCTTCTCGCTCATTCCATCTCACCATGGTACTTTCGTATCCTTTTGCCTTCAGCTTACCCACTCTTCCATCTTCTGCCTTTCTCTTTCGCTCTCTCGCGTTTAATAAAATTGTCATTAACCTCCTCCCCCTGATGAGTGGGGGAAGGGCCTCTTTCGCTCAAGTTAGGGGATGGATGGATGAGAGGGTGAGTCGAGACGGCCATGTTTCGAAATCAAAGCGGAGGGATTTTCATTTCCCTGTCTTTCTTTCTGTTCCCTTATTTTTTCGGACCAAAAAGCCCTCAGACAAAAACGGGATTTTATTTCATTCGGAATTCTAGCAAGCAAGTTTAAAAAAAATGATTTCATGAGATAAAAAGCTTGCACGCACGCATGTAAATATCGATAGTGTTTCTCCATAATGTTATTTGGAAATAAGGTAAGGTCATGTAGCCCAGAACTTACTCTAATTGAATGTAAAGCTATTATTTTTTTAATTTTTCCCTCTTCTTTTATTTAGGAGTTTTGTGAAGTGGTTTTTAGCCACAACCAGAATTCTTTTCGAAAGAAATGACAGAGAACCAGAGTAATCTTGTCGAAAAACTCTCATAGCAGAAAATGTTGATGTTTCTCTATCTCAATCATTCTACTTACTCCATTCACGTCAGTCGAGTCAGCCATTTAACGATTCTTTTTCAAAATTACATCCGGAATTATTACGTGTTATTTATTGAATTCAAAACTTCACCATCAATATTTGGAGTTTATGCCATGGCCTCTTATATGGTAAGCATATGCTTTTTTTAGTTGCTGATGTTTGTAAGCATAAAAATGTTGCTTGTTGTAGATCATTTCTAGAGTTTCCTAGATTTAAAACGAAATAACTGAGTAACATTTGACTTGATAGATGGAGGTCATTGTAGTGACAAGTTAGCGAAAAAGTCTTCAGATACCAGGCCCAAACCCGCTTTCATTAAATTGCTCGTTTCTTTTGGAAATTGTGGCAAGTTCATGCTATTATCAGAAACAACAGGTTATATGCACGATCGGTGCTTTCGCTGTCTGGGTATCGCTCCTTATCGCTAAGACACTGGCATTTGTACTTCGAATTAGTGGTCCAATTTTATACGAGCCCTACTTCCTCTCTTTCCCGCTTAGAGATCCTTGATCTTCACTCCAGGAACCGCTGAGTTGTGCAAAAGAGGAAAGAATGCCAAATTGGCTGCCCCTCTTTGGGGAGAATGAAGGACAGATTCCTCCTTCGAATGTCTTTTGAGGAGAGGAGAAAGAGGCCGTTTATCATTCCATTTTCCTCATAATATTTTGTTTTATGGGAACGGGATCAAGATCAATACTAAGCATATCGTACTCTGGTGTGTGTGCTACCGCTAACCTATCTCCCTGGCGTCCTTAGCTTTAGCGGCAAATGAAAATTCCGCTTCCGGAATTGGCAATTCATTTGTTTCAAAATGTGGAAGCAATTGAATATCAAATTCAACAATCAAGCACTCCGTAATGGATGTGGTCACATTTGGTTTTTGAGGCTATATCGCACCGTCTAACCTGACTTAATACTAAGCTAAGACGAGTATAATACACATATGCAAGGAGGTATTCGAACCAGCAACCTTCGAGTTGCCAGTCCTGCGTTCTGCTAACCTGACTACAGCGGTCTGTTTAAAATCCATTCCCCGCCACTTTTTGGATGCGACTTGATATAAAAATGTGCTCGAATCATTAATATTAAGGAGCCAACTGACTGACTTGCGTTCTAAGAGTGGAAAAAAGGACGTATTGTTCAAGGCGCATTAGCTCAATGCGAGGCCCCCTGAATTCCTTTCATCTTCCTTTGTGTAATTGACCGGAAATGTTTTAGGTGGTGGGTGATACACAGCGTTGGGATTCTTTTCCTGGCTTACGGCGTAATCTAATCTCCGATCTGATCCCTATTCAGTCCTTCAGCTTTCCCGACATTTTCCTCTGTCGCCCGTTTTTCTCTCCTTCCTTTCACTCCCCCTTCCTCTCCCTTTTGGCCTCTTGTCCACCTTTCCCACCTAAGTAGAGTATTCAACCTTCTCTTTTTCTGAAGAGGTTCCCTTTCCCTGGGCATAGATTTTCAGGTTTAATCCAACCAGGTCTCATTCCCCTAAAAAAACTATTTTCTCCTTTCTTTATATTCCATTACATTTAGAATCCGTGGTTGCTAATTATACCCCTTTTGTCTATACACATTCCATGGCGTAACTACGGCAAGGCATATCCTAACGTTTACCCAAATGAGTTCAACTAGAAATATACTGCATCCTTTTGTTTTCTACCATGCGTTTAGAAGTAATCATTAACCCTATTAACATTTAGTAATCTTAGAACTAGCTTTTGTAAATAACATAGTTTTGCCTGCTGCTAAATTATTTTTGTTTTCATATCTTGCTTTTTATATTTATTAATATTATGCCTTAAATGCTCATTAAGATAAAAGGATATGACCTAGTTGCGAATATATATACTTCTCCGGAAGTGAAAGCATTATAGGAAATTATTGCTATTTCAGTGAGCCAGTATTAATCTTCAAGGATGAAAGTGGTCCGCAAAGATGCAAGCGTTTTAGAGGACAAACATTTATCAATTTGTAAGGCCGATACTTTTATGCAGTTTCCACGCATGTGACGCTAGAAGATAATTATTTACCTCTTCTATCTATCTATACCAATCGCCCTCCTATTCTAAATTGTGCAAAATACCTAACCTGTAGGTTGCCCTCTGTGGGATAACTAGGTATGTATTACTAAAGTAGAATTGCGGGAGCTTTATGATATAGTGCTGTGATATTCTAAGTGTGTTCCGTTGAACCCTAAGGATTCTATGAAACATTGCCTTGCGCATATATACTCATTTCGTTAAAGAGTACCATGAGTCTAAAAGTTTGAAGAACACTGATCTGTTGTGATGGAGACAGTGGGATTAAGCGACTTCGAAGTTATATTGGATCACAATTTATGGGAAATGTATCAAGTTAGGAAAGTTTTGCCTACTATGCGCGATTTTTCTCACTAAATCCCGTTACCGGAACATTAGGGACCTCATATGGCTCGCACCAAACCGCGGGAGATGCCGAGTAACCAGGGTTGCGCTAATGTGAAACTGACGTTACAGTGGTGGATCACGCTCGAATGGCAATGCAACCTGTCGGTAAAACTCAACTAACAAGATGCATTTTACGTCGCTAAAGCCAATTATCGACGCCTACGGGACCATATGTGGGTGTGAAAAAACTAGGAAACCTCCTAGACACCATCCCCTCTCTTGAAGGAGGTGATAAGGCCTCTAATTGTGTAATTAGGGATGCGTCCTTGATAGCACGGACGTGATTTCAAACGTGAAATTTTCGCATCTATGGCGACGCACGGGTAGCGTTAAGGAGAGCATGACCTCCGGCTTTTCCGTCACCCCACCTGCCCTCGTCGTAGCCCTGTACTTGCTTCCGTTCTCACTGGAAACCCACCCGTTACCCTCCCGTGAACATCATGAGACACTCACCTTGCATTTCTCTCTCCACACTTCTCTCCCTCCCCGCCCTCCTCTTCCCCACATCTCTTTACTTACCATTCTCCCTCACCCTCCGTCCCAACCGCCCCTTATTTTCTCCCTATAACCCTCTACTCTTCTCTTCATTCTCACTGTCGACAATTTTCCTTGTCGTAAAGACCTGCTTCGCCCTTGCTCTATTCCTTCCCGCCCCATAAACTAATACATACTTTAACCAGGCCGGGGTAGGTAACATGCCTGTCTGACAACCAACAAACCGCGGGTTCGAATCCTGCCTGGTGCATGGGTGCAGTATTGGTGTTAGAATCAGGTTTAGGTCAGAGGGTGCGATATAGCCTTAGCACTTCAGGCAGCCTAATTCTACTACTCCTACCAATATCTCAATCTGTATTATCAAGGCAATGTGTCACAAAACCATAGTACCAGACATATCCTGCAATTAACATACCAACAACACAGACTAAAACTAGATGAAAAATGTCCATATTACATGGGTATAAAACTGTATAACAAGTTACCTATACACTTAAAAAATAAATCGACCAATTTCTATGTTTTTGAAAGAAAAGTAAAAGAAATATTGAAAGATAGAGTATATTACTCTATTCAAGAGTGTCTTGTTGACGAGGAACTTTCATAATGTACCAAATTGCTTATTGTATCCATGCACCTCAAATTATATGTATCTTTGTACGGTGTTAGTGTATGTACTCCTAATACTTATACGTTGCCCCAATATTAATTTATACTTTTCACGAGTCACCAAATTACCCTAGCCAAAGCTAAACTTTTGTAACTGCAATATGGCAATAAACGATAATATCATATTATTATTATTATTCTCAAGTGTAATTCCTTGTAATTATTTCAGTGTTTCAACAGCTTATCTTTATTTGCCAAAAAAGTGAGGCAAGGCAATAAATATATTAAGGATTTATTCCAATTTTACATTATTAAGCAGCGAGCTTTACTGTATAACGTAGTATGACGATACATTTGGTCCTTTACATTTGTTGATCACACTGAGCTGTACTTTTATATGTTGATATCGTTTCCTTATTGTGTCACAGCAGGGATAAAACACTGAAGGACTCTTAGACCTTTCATTGCTTTTTCCACCTCAGTGTTCCGTGCCCCCATAAGCGCCGTCCTCTCTAAAATATGCAGTAAATATTTGCGGTTCTCGAGATGTCTGGTCTGCTTAAACTTGAGTATTTCTGCTGGCATTTCGTTAAATTTTATAATGAAATCTGTTATTTTTGTTGAAAATATTCTTGCTGCATAAGAGCATCTACTTAGCACACTCTTCGGGATATAGTGAGGGAATGAACATTTTCTCTCATTATTTGATATCTTTGGAGATCCTATTTAATTTTACGCATATTCATTTTCTTACCTTTTCAAACACTATAAGGGAGGAATTCGGAAATCCTCTTATGAACTGATTCTCCATCAAGAGTTGGGTTTACTTTGTAGAGCTTATGTAGGTAGGTGGGGGATCCTGTAAAAACTCAGTTCACGTACTTTCCGGAGAAGCGAGTTGAGTTTCGAGACTGCAAGAAGCCCAAGTTCGAACACTTAAAAGACCCGGGGCATGAATACACCCGTTGCCCCTAATAACTCGGAAATATCCTTAAATATATCGGACGATGGGTGACCACTGAAGCAGAATAAACTGATTATCTAGAGATTATTAAAATGAACGTGGATCTGATCTACGTAAGGAATTTGGACGGAAAAAATCGTTGGGGGCTTTATGTCTCTTGTGAAATCTTTCCTCGTGTTCTGAAAAGTAGTGAAAAAGGAAACGCAGATATGGATTAGGAGAGAGTTAAACTTTGCATGTGTCAGGGTCTCATCGTTGTCAGGATCCTACGGGAACAGGTTTCTTACACGCGATAAGTATTTATACTCGAGTATCAATTGGCTGGAAGTATCACGGGTGATGTAGATGTATGTTGAACTCTTCTTGAAAAACTAGCAGAGCGTGTAGAAGTACTCAGATCTCGAATAGGCCGTGGGAAAATGATTTCTTATATCGATTACCTCGGCAGTATACCTCTCTAATTTTGTCACTTTAATCCGATGTAGTGCTTAGTTTGCTATTTTTATCTTTTTAAATAGTGCAGTTTAGACTAATATATTAATACTAAACCTTTTAAATGCATGATATGTAGTGCATATTTGGTGAGAATTCACCCCCTGCCACACACCTTTGTGGTGGCTTGCAGGGTATTATGTAGATGTAGATGTAGCGTGGGGGTAAAAGTAAACTTGACGTATCATCCTCGAATTCCACCGATTTATTTTTCGAGTAGACTAAGTATGGCGCCTAATCTACACGTTTTAGGAACCTTCCATCCAAGTCCTTCTAAGAGCCGTGTGACATTTTCTGCACGGTCATAAGCGTTCTTAACAAAATGAGCTTTTTTCCATTGTATTTTATCGAGTCCGCGAATTAAATCATTGCTTACTGGATCACAAACCCCTAGATACATGCTCGAGGTGAGGCATAACTAAACCGAAATAACATCTTTCTTTAACTTTTTCATCCGAACACTTTCCTACTATTCTTTTAATGGGTCCCAGTTTCTTTAACGCAGTGCCGCATTATTTTCTATGTGTTTTCGCCACGGGAAATCCGAAGTTAGCGTTACTCCTAAGTCTTTCATATCGCTCGCAAAGTTATTAGGATATAAATGAATGTTTCTCTGGCTCTCCACCGCTTAATTGGCTCCATTTCTGCTTATTATCTGGTGAAAAGCCGGAGAAAAATTCATAAATAGTATTTGCCGGGATAATACCAGATCATATATTATTAGGAGAGTTATTAGTTATTTGTTGGTAAAGTATTAGGAGAGGAATTTTATTTTAAAGTGTTAAAACTATTTTGATATTTTCTTCAATTATTTCTGTTCATTCGTCATAAGTCAATACTGTCAGTATGTATTACCGAAGTTTTCCGATAAATTGAGTATTTTCTCATTGCAATGTCTTGGTGGTATCGAAAATATTGGAAAAAGTAATTGTTACTTGAGAAATTATTCGAACTAGTGTGTCCCAAGCTGTTACTATCCCTCAGTTTTAATATTTTGAGTTACTTGAAGTCCTACTCAGCGAAATGAGATGTTCTATTTTATAATGAATGAAACACTAACGACGCGATACTCGTCATACCATAAGTCTTCAACCAATTTTAAATCACTCAATGTCAGTCTCAATCACTCACTTTAGACTAGATAGTAGGTCATAATGTGACGGAAGGCAAACCAGCTGCAGAATCAGGTTATCTTCTACAAGGTGTAATAAATAATATTCCTTTCATGGATCTCTGATGATGATAAGAGCAAATAACGTGTATTAAGAAATATATACGTCATTTATCTTTCATAGATAAGGCCCTTGATCGTCTGAAGCACGTGTAACATTTTTTTTTACCGATGTGCAAAATCGTCTAAGAGTAAACCCGAGTCACTTCCCCTGCCTTAATCAGAAGAGCACGTCTAATCCAGTGCTCGGCAATGTTTGAAGATGCATACTAGGAAATGGATTAATCGATGCGTAGGAATGGGCAATGCTAATGGGCAATGATCTTCGTGATTGACCTATGGAAAAGAGGTGCCCCTCGGTCTATTGAGCTTGGCGTTTATCTCTTCCATAATGAATTAACCACCTCCCCACCCATTTATTGAATCCGTTTTGGTAAGGCCCTAGATGCTTTCCGAATCCAGTTTACTAAAGAGCATTGTGTTCATTGGCAAGTAATATTAATGAGCAAGACTTGTCTCAGTATAGGCCAACATTAATTTCGGTCTCTGCAGGGAAAAGTGTGCAAATTTTTGTCTCTCTTCCAACTAATACCAATTTAGAGAGTTATGCTATTCCTAAATTTTTGCCCGCATAATTAATGCGTTGATCTTATTAAGTAGTATTTTACTGAATAGTTCATGCACGTAGCATATTGGTGATAATTCACCCCCTGCCGCACTCCCTCAAGGTGGCTTTCAGGGCAATCCGTTGATGTAGAAGAAGAGGCTATTATGATTTTGAAAATAATTTTGATCCGATTAATATGGATCGATTGATGGGATGCTAGGTCTTTACATTTATAGCAATTTTTTTCAGAAGGCACATGACGTCGTGACGTGCATTATGAAGCCGAATGTTCTAGTGTTGCTATGCTGATGGAATATCATTGGCGAAAGAAGTGAAATGCAAGTTGGGGTTGTTAATCGATCTATTTTCCGTATATGTTGAGTGAGCTAAATATCTCTTTTTGATGTTTCACGATAGATATCACGCTTGGCATGCTGGTCTCATTAAAAAACATCTCTCTAATGAAGGAAAAATACTACTCAAACCGAATCTCTTATAGCGTCTCGCATCCATAATTTTCCTCAGACGTCAATATTGCTTTTCATGTCTTGTTATCCGGATTGGGTAACATCTTAAAATGTATCTCCATTAAGTCATTTTCGGTGCCTGAATATCGGTGGAGAATATAACGAGCGTTTATACACAATGGTATTGTTAGAGATTCCTAATATTAGGATATAATGGCCGCATGGAAACCTCATAGTTCATGATCAATGAGTCTTCTTATTATAGTTGTTATTGCGACCAAGTTATCCTTTAATTTTTCCCACGACCTCAGATTGTTGAGAGCCCAGGGTTATGCTTTTGTTAACAGCCTTCTTGCTTAGCTTCAGTAAATTTTCTGTAACAATTGTTTCGCTGCATAACTCCACCTGGCTCTCAGAATTCACGTCCCTCATCCTTCCACTTCCTTTAAGACCTTCCCACGCCAGTGACACGTACACACTCGCTACCGCACGCACCATCTCCTCTAACACACGCTCGTTCCAAAAACGCGCACGCCATGTACACCGCCAGATGTCTCCCAGTCTCCCACCCCTCGTCCCCTTTCAACCCAATCCTCCTATGACGTCCAAGCCTTGTCGTTAGCTCCGTTGCCGTTACCAGCGGTTACAAGAAAGTCTAGCGCGGTGAAACAGACGTCTCACCCCTTCCTACTTCTTTTCTTCCTGTTTGTCCTCCACACCTCATTATCTCACCAGATTAATATAACACTGATGCTATTCCCCTGGTGATTTTCATATACCTCATATTGATTCAGTGAAAAATGAGGGAGCCGGATTGCTGTAGTAGATAAAATACGGGCCTCAAACCCTGAGGGCACGGCTTCGAATTCCGATAGTGGAAGATAATTTTCATTGGTGACCCGGCCCATACTTGAGTGCTTTGTGGAGAGCGTTCAAGCTCAGTACTCCGTCCGCCGGATAGGATGTTAAACCGTGGACCCCTTGACGCCTTTTGTTAAGAGCAGGGTAATGCCGATGATGGGTTCCTATACACTAATCCTCCTTGCGCATTTTCAATTTGTATCTTTGCAATATCTCCCGACCTGAGGCTCTTGTAAGTGCGGGTACGGACTTAAAAACGAGAGATAGATGAATAGGTGATTCAATGAATACCTTTTTCACGCTTTCCATTCTCGCTGTAGACTAGGTATTGGAAAGTAGTACCCTCAAGAATCAAGAAAGTTTTTTTTCATAAAGGCCTCTCTCATCTCACTTCAATATACCTACTTCATTATGTCCACGTATTCACATGCATATTAATTACCAGCCTTCCTTAGTTACCGACATATGCATTTCTTTGCATGTTTTTTACTTAGAGAGCGCAATATTTCATAATTTAATGGCAAGAATATCTATCCTTTTATCGGTTAAACCATTATAGTTAATAACAAACATTTAGAATGAATGGTTTCCATGTTAGCGTAATTTATCTCAACGCATTTGATCATGTGGGGATTATTATCGGTGACAGTCCAAATATATCTGTGAAAAAAATATTGAGGAATTTGCGTTGCTTCTCGTTTATTAACTCTTAGAGTATCAAAAAAATCGCTCAATTGTGAGTTCCGTAAATGAACTGCATTTTATTCCGCAGCCCTAATACGTTTGAAAAAGTTTTCGTAAAAAATCTATCGATACTTCAAATATGGATGAACTGATTTTTTCAACCTGAACCTTTTATCTAATGTTATGTGGTTTTCTACCCGGTATTTTGAGTTTAATTGAGTTGTCATACTCGACTTCAGTTCTTTACCTCTCCTCTTAAATTCTCCCTTTCCTTCTTCATTTCCCTTCACTTCGGTCATAAATTCTTCTGATTTTGCCATTACTGATAGATATCATCCACGACAGATAAATAGTGCATGAGGCTATACCCTATATACTACTTCTATATGTCACAGTAACGTTTTTCTTCCTTCAACTCAAAGGTCAGCCAGGTCGGTGAGGATAGAGCTCACCATTTACGAAAGCCGACCGTGAGTGAAGTTCAAACATCAAGATGGGGAGGCAGTTTCTTATGCCACCGTATAGTTTCTCTGGAAGATTTGGTGTTCAGAAAAGAAGGTAGCTTTCAGTAAGCCACCAAAAGCGCATTTAGCTCCGTGAAATCTCGTTGTATTATTAATAAAGGTTCATAACAGTGGGATATTTTAATATAGAGTGGATATTTTTCTTTCACAGTAATTCTCAAGTATGCAACATATCGATGCTCAGGTTTTAAGGTAATGCATCCTTTCCTATTTAAAAGAGTCTAAAACACCAGATAGCTCTGCCTTCCTTAATTTTGCATTTTATACTGGCTCAGCTAACATTCACTATCATTTGCTTATTCTCCATGCCGAACAACAGCACGTTATAAAACATGCTTTGCTCTTCAGCTACAATTTATCATTGTTGACCGTTTCATACGTTGGAATGAAACCATTAATTTATACGTTGAAAGGAAATATTTTATGGCGTTTCCTTTTCTGGAAATATCCATTAAGGATTGTGTTAAGCACTTGTGGGAACGTAAGTATCTGTAGCTAACAATGGCACTGAAACGTCTTTGTCCATCCATTGAGGGGATGTCAAATGCCTAATCGGCTGAAAATGTTTTTTCTTTCTTTTGTCGGAAAATTCTGACAAACCTTTACCTTTTTGTGTTGTAATATTTATTACTTCCCCTTTGTTGCGACGCCTTTCATTCCGGCTTATTTCAAGGAAAAGCATATTAGTTAGAAAATTCCGCTCTGTGACCCAAAATTCCTGGATACCTATCTGAGTATGAGCAGAATTCCATTTCCGTGGAATATGCCCATAACCCAAAGCTAATTTGCCATTGTCATCTGTTGCTTCATATCTTAGCGCCGTTGCAATTCCGAGTGTATGTTTGTTTGTCAGAAAAAAATTTGGAGTCGTCAAATAAACCTCTGCTCTTGTTAGCTGGTCATGGCTGTTTTTACGCAACACAGTAAAGTGAGAAGCATCTCTTGTTTCGTTCACTGGATACAAATTGTGATAATTTCTGTTTTCCTGGGCACCTTGCCCAATCTAATTTGCCGTGGCATAGAATAGTGGTAGGATTCAGATTTTGTTCCCCCGACTACTGAGGCTATATCCCACCGTGTACGCCAGGCTTAATACTAAGGCAAACACCATATATCCCAGATGCAGGGATCTAAGCCGGGGGCTACCGGAGAATTGGCATCCTAGCTACCGTGGCTTGCTTATTGTGGCTTTTGTCCGCTTGAAAAACAACCGTACGTAACTTTAACTCATTAAAAACAGATAATTTATGGGGAAGTGCAGCCCACCGTCTTGGTCTCAGTATTATTAGATTATTGACATTGAGTGAAATAGTTTTGAAAAACTATTCTTAGTTATTCTTGAAATAATGGATATCACTAGAGTACATCAGTGGAGAGTAGCAAAATTCCAAAGTATTTTAGTTTTTATTTGTCAAGTTTATCGTTTAGGATTTCTCTTGAAATAATTGTTTCAAGGATTTGCTTGAAATGTTTTTTTTGCAGGATACTTTGCGCCATTGGAAGATAATATTTACAGTCCGTGGAAGCTGTTATTTCGCTGATGGTATTCAAGAATTGACTTCAAATATTCCTTTTAGAATTAAATAATCACTTTTTCTTAAAAAAATGCAAGTTTGTAACACATTTTTCCTGCTGTTTTTCGCATGCGATTTTGAGCTTACTCAGAATACGAACCTCGTAAGACCCGAGAATACGATGCTCCTGTCAGTTATGTTTTAACGATTTATTCAAGAAGATTGATTGATGTCGACTGCTTGGTTTTTCCATGCTGGCCTATTCTCTTCCCATTTTAAAATTTTAGACAAATCATCCCTCCAGTTTTGAGTAGAAATTAGATTCCGAAATTAGTGCATAAAAGAATGGATTAACCCTTTTTATGGGAAAAATCTTTGGAAGTTATCGGGTCTAAAATCAAAGTGCGTGCTTCGTCATCCCGTACTATTTTTTCCTTCCGCTGTAAAATCCACGGTAACGGATTTGTGACAAAGCGCATCGCTGATCCAGCGGATAGCGATATTGGATGCAGTGATGGGGAGCCTGGAGATTATGTAAAGCTTACGAGTGTCGGAAAAGCAATTATCTATCGTCTTTCAAGAGACCCGATCATCATTAATCATCATTCAGCATTCTCCTCAAGTCATCAGTATCTATGAACTCAAAGTAAATAACTCTTTTTAAACTGCTTTGCAATTTTATGAGATTTGGTTCACTTTCGGCGTATACAATTGAAGAAAAGCTTTTAGATTTCCAACTGCAGTATCCAAGAGTTAAACAGTTCAGCAGTATTTGTAAACCAATCCTGAGAAAAAAAAACGGGCAATCACAATTCAGGCATTCACTATTATAAAAAAACCAAGGGTACGTGCGCATTAGCATCCGATATGTACAATGGCATAGGTAGGTACCCTTGCGATCCAAATTGCGTAAGGAAGAACATTTAGAAAGAATAGGTCACTAAGTTACTCAATAGCCATATAGAATAAGTATCTTTTAAATTGATTCATTCCGCGAAATTTAGGTCATCCTGGGACTAAGTTTTAACTAGGAAGCAATTTTTTCATCATCTTTTCAATTTTTGATGAAATTTGAGCGTTATCAATGATATAAAACGTCATAATACTGAGAAATTTTTTAAATTTCCTTTTAATTAAAGCCACTCGAGGCTGAATTGTCTCATAGATCGAGGGACGGGAGCAATGGACCATGCTACAGAGGGCTACATTTGGGATGCAAAGTCTGTTCTTTTAAAAATGTTCTTTGAATGTGTCTTACGCATATTGCGTCAGGCAAGTTAAATTTCTCTGAGCAATAATAGAGGAAAATCAATCATATTTGCAGTCATCCAATTCGGGATGATTTGTGACCAAAATGTCTTATTGCCAAATCGTAATATGTACTTTTACTACTGTAAGTGAACCACTCGTATATTTGACAAATTTTCATCCCATAGAAATATCTATCGATTTAGAGTTTTCTAGCGGTTAGGGTAGGTTTTGCGTGAGTTTTCTTAACTCATATTTGCATTGCTTTTTCTTAACAGCTTCTTTCGTAAGATATTTCTGTCTTTATATTAAATATTTCCTGTCTTCATACGAAGCAAATGCCTTTCCTTTTCTCCCCTCTTCCTCGCTGACGAAGCGTTCTACCTTCTGTAACGGTCTTCAGCATCTCATTGTCCCTAATTACCTGTTTCATTCACCTGCTCTCTCTCCAAATATCCGCCAACAATATTCATTCCTCCTCACCATGTTCAACGATTCATCATTCATCCTCCTTCCGTCTTTCGAGTTTTTTCCATTCTCCCCCTTACCCACTCAAATAAAATGTTCTATTACTCTCTCGTCACCTCTCTGGAAACACAAAAATATCGTTTTACTCTATGGTATAAACGTTAATGTTTTATCACTTGCGCGTCCAGCTGAAGATTACTAGACCGGGATAGAGAAGCACACTGAGGTAGAGTTATTCTATCTTTTGATAGATTATAGGAGACATGTTCATTTATGAAATACTTGGAATAAAGCGAGGAAAGTTTTAATTAGAAAAAGTAAAGTGTCTTTACATTTTTGGCTATGCATTGGAAAAGTCAATCGTCAAGGGAAAGTGAACGGGAAGAATGGAAAAGGCAGGCCTCGTATGAGTTACATAGAACAGTTCATAAAGGACGTGAAGGAGAGGAAGTACGTTAATATGAAGAGGTTGGCCGATAGAGGAATCGAGTGGAGGGCTGCGTCAAACCAATCCTAGGATTGTTGACCCTTGATGATAATTGGAAAAGTGCTTGGTTAAAATAACGTAGTCTGTCTTAAAACTAGATTATCATTCTGTTCACTCAGAGTCATTGCGTTGCAAAATTCCTTCGCCGCCGTCTGTGTGCAAATCACAGCGCCATGCATCCCCTGAACCATCTGCTCGATGCATATTAATCCCCGTTCGGTAACGCTACAGGAAATCCAGGGCTGCCATTATTAAATAAACAAGGACTCATGTTACGGATGAGTTTCCTCGCATACTTTCCCTGAGGGGTGGTAACCTCAATGTTTCGAAGGATCCGCAATATGGCGCCGTCTCTTTCTCATTGCTATTTGAGTTCCATCCGGCGGAGTGGAAGCATTGAGCCGTGACCGGGCGCAGACGCGAGTGTTTTCGAGTTCCCGAATGCACGATTCTCCAATGAAACGTGCACCTGCGAGCTGGAGATTAAGTCGTCGGCTCTGCAGTTAATTAATCGGAAGTGCCTCCCGATTATCTCCTTTCGAAGCCGGCGGTAAACCGAAATTTGTGATGGCATAGTGAATGGGAGGGGTTCACTGAAGCATTCATGCTGACAGTGCCTTGGCGTTTGAATTTTGATGCTTTTGAGTTGAATGTCATCATTACCGCTTCATAAACCCTCAAAATTGCATCTGCATTCTTAGATTCTGTAATAAAAATAATCAGAAAAATTTCAAGATACCGTTTTTGTTGTGTTTGTTCTGAGAGCTGAAGTCATTTACGCCTTTCAGGATCGGTGGGTAATTGGATATGGGAGGGAATATTTCCAGAAATGGAGGAATGAGTGACACCAGCGTGCTCTTAACGAAATGGGCTAAAGGTTCCTCAGTTTAATGGCCCATCCAATGGACGGGGTACTGAACTTGATATGTCCTCTACTCAGCACTCCAGTAAGAGCCGGAATTTTACTAAAAGAAATTATTGACTTCGTCGGAATGGAGCTCTAACCCTTGAGAAGAAAATCCAGGTGTATGACAACCACACACACCTGATCCACGCTTATTGCGGATTATATATTGGTGTGGGAGTGTGAACATGATCATTATTTAATATCTCTAAAAGATAGGAGAAATAAACTTTGATAGAAATCGCAGTAAGACTCCACAACGTTAAATCCTAATTTTTACACTCATTTCAAAGATTGGCCACCCTTTATGGAAATGTACTTCTTAGATCAAACGATGGTAAATGATGATGTGTAATAAATGAAATAGAAGGTTAGGAGGTAAGTTAAATACACGGAAATTCCACATTAAATATTTATTAATCGAACCGAGTTTCACCGCCGCACCATCACCTGATCACCTGATGATGCGGCGCAGCGGTGAAACTCAGGCCGTTTAATAAATATATAATGTGGAATGGCAATGCATTTTCCTTATTTCCTAACATGGAAAAAATCCTCAGAGTGAAGCCGGAAAGTCTCCTATACCAAAATGAAAGGTCCCCAAATAAATGTATTCCCTATTAGATTTTAATTGACACCGAGACGGCAATACACTTTTATTTAATCAAGTAGTTTTAAAAATAAGAGGGAATGATGGTTGACATTGAATGTTCAATAGAATAGATTACTTCAGGTCTCGCTGAAAAAATATCTTTTTATATTGTCGTGCGACAGCGGATATAAGGTCACCAGTCAAGGGTAAAGGGATTTTTTTCATCGTCTTTGAAGATTACCGCGCCCAAAATGAATATTTGGCTCGTTTTTTTCCAAGGGGGAAATTCTTAAGCTTCAAACGAGGCGGAATTCAATTTCAATTTCCGAATGCGCGTGGCTCTTTCCTCTGCCTCTGACGGATTGTGCTGGCAGCTCAGGAAAACTTGCAAAAGACTAACCAAGTATTCATTTTGTTCAGAATATAGTAAACATTAACTATTTTAAGGAAATGCATATTCTACGTACTGTGCTAAACATGATTGGCGAGTTTGTTTTTCATGAACGCATATCCTTGTCTCAAGTAAGATGTTATTATCTGATAGATTATATAATTGGGATATGTTGAAATATAGGTTTTTCAATAAAATATTGAAATGGAGTCCTACAAATTATTGTCTGAGACTTTCAAGCTCATATACGTGTTCCCCGAAAGAATAGCAGTGCTTATAAACATTCAAGAAAGAGTTATCATATTTTATCGAATAATATTTAATTTTATTAGCAGTCGTCCCAGCTGTTGTTTTTTCTCGAGTGAATTTCACAGTTGAATAATAGCATAATATAATGAATTTGTGGTAAGAACTATCTATTAGATGAATTATTTTCCTAATTGCAACCTTCTATTGATCACTCACTCAGTGATTCAACCCGGGGGTTGGTTTTGATAGGTGAGGGTAGAGCTCACCCCGTACCCCCCGTACTAAGCCAATGGCGTGTGAAATTCAGGGTAGGGGGGCCAGTTCCTTTCCCTGGGCCACCTGCGATTCTGACACGCAGAAAATTGAATCGCGAGGATTTTAAATGGGGGTGTCCAGAAAGGCTCTTGCCCGGGATTTGAACCCGGGACCCTCCAGTCAGTATCTCAGTGCTCGACCGTGGTGGCCTAGTGGGTAGGCCTTTTCCTATTGATAGGTATTAAAAAAACTCTCACGGGAAATATTTTTCTCACGCTTCTTTAGGAACTCAATTTATCACGCTCTTATTTTTATCCATTCATGTACGTTCATTCTTCTTATTATGATTTGCTCATCTTTGGAAGACCTTTGGGAGACGTTCGCTTCGTAGATTTCTGTGGCATTATTTGCCACAGAAATCTACGAAGAAATCACATGTTATTATTATTAATTATGTCTCCGTTAAGTCTCTGTTTTGAAACATGATTATAATACAATACAATAATTTTTTGTATTTAAAGTACATTTTTTGCCGCTATAAAATAATGTGTCGTTAATTTTTCTATGAACAAAATGCTGATTTAATAACGATGCTAAACGAAATATTCAGTTGCTATTAAAAATGTCATGCCTTTTATTCGCCGAGACAGCGGTTTATTTGCTAGGAATTAAGAGCCTCTCTCAAAGTAAAACGGAGATATCTGTACCGTTTAATCTTTCTTCGTTGAGGATTACGTTCATATGAACTAAATATTTCCTTCGTACTCTTAATGCTTCCCACTTCATTATCTATTCATAAGTTATCTTTTTCACTCCTTTTCCTTCCATGACGTTCTAGCCTCTGATTTTAAAACATTCAATGGACAGCTCGTTTGATGTGGCTTTTCACGGAATCCTTTTATACGTCCGGGTGTAAGTCATGGGAGAGGACTTAAGGAAGGCATTTCGTTTCTAAAGAACGTATACCTGCTTGAACCCGTGGACCATATCATTTTGAGCGGCGCCCTGTGGATTTTTTTCGTCCTCTCTGTAATCATGATACTCTGAGAGACCTCAAGGATGGAGGAGGATGCCTTACTCTGTCTTACTCTTTCCAAACCCTGAATGTGGAAACCATTTATGGGGTTGAGATTACTCGATTTAGTTACACTATTTACAATCCCTTCTCAAGACCTTCGAACGTGTGAGTGCGTGCACTCATTGCGAGAATCTTCTCGAAACAGATTCAAAGAATTATTTCTTCTGATTGATAGCACACGAAAAGCCTATTTTAAATCGAAAACCGCGCACTACTAAAGAACCAGGAAATTCCCAATTCCTCGAATTCCAGCGATACCTGCTGAGGAAGTGAATCTGAAAGGATTTTTAAACTGATGATTTGAACTTTGAACTGATTCACTTCCGAGTACAACGGTAAACGACTGCCGATTGAACTGATGTGATCAAGAGTTAAACTACGTGCAGCGCTGAGTAAGTGAGCTCTAAAAGAAAATAATTATTTAATTAAAAATAATTATATACGATTGGAAGAGATAATTATTACACTATCAAAAACAACTATAGATTGGAGTATATCCATGCCAGCCTCAGAGTAATGTTATTTTTTGTCAAACGGGACATTTTTCTGAATATCCTTTGGTTGATTTTTTTTTGCAAATTTTTGTCATTATTCATAGGTTAGTACCTAGCCATTATTCCCACCGTAATACTCTCAATTAGTTTCTTCATTCATTCAATATCATTAGAATTTACCTTATTTATTTTCTACCTTCCTTCCAGTAACCTTAGGAATTAAGTTTCGCCCACTCTTATTGGTCCTACTTATTCATTGGGAATTCCATGACAGGTTATTTTTAGATTCTTACAAATCTGGTTTTTAAATGTTTGAAAATTACTAATGTCGCTTGCAGAGAGAGTTGTCATCATAAAATAGCTCTCCATATCAATGAGCTGTACCTTTATTGATACGTAAGAATTTTGTTTTCCACTTCAACTTGAGCAAAAAATTTTCCGGAGGCTCCTTGTTAAAATCTGCAGATGTGAATTCACAGAGTGCGGCAGGGTTCTGAAAGGTGAGAGGGGATGGGATTGACGTCTGTTATAAATATACTTCAGTGGAGAAATTGAGTAGCTGAAGCTCTTTCTGCGCTTATGAAAGCGATGGCAGTAGAGGCCGTGTGGGCGAGACGTGAAAAAAAGCTTCCTCTCAATCTTTATGGCCTATAATCTGGTCGAAAAAAAGTTGATTTTTTCCCCTTGGTCCATTTGCGTTTCGGGCTTTAACAAGATGGGTAAAAAGCGACTTTAGTGTCGTAAAAAACGGAGGGCTACTCTTTACGGGGTCCACGACCGGTAAAAAAATGTCTGGACGTTAGAAGTCATGTTTCCCTCTCCATCCCTTCTTCGTCGCCGACTTATAATTTTATAAAATGGCTGGTTTGAGTTATCTTCTGTCAATATTAATGTCTAACTGATGATAGCCTAATGATGATTGTTTTTTCACAAAAAATATTTAAACCATTCGAGTTATATACGTGTGAATGTTCAGGATTTTGAGGAAGGCAATTTCTATTTCTTCATTGCAAGGCATTATTTGCGCTCTGTTTATGACTTTTCAGTCAAAGGATTTATGAAAAGAAACCCTAAGCAATTACATTCTTATTTTTCCTAGCTTTGAAATTTTATATTATTACTCGCACAATTATTCCGCATTTTACATAAACCTTTATGACGGTTATGGAAAGCTGAATAATTTCCAGTTGAATTAAATCACAAACTAGACGGGTAGAGATCAGAAAAAGCCAACTTCATATGAGGACGCCTGTAAATGTATTATATTCAGTTCGATTTGTTTTTGAGAGAGTAAGTTGAACTGAATCAGATTTTGAAACGAGAATCGCAGTGTACATGCTTTTATTCACGATGCACGAGTAATTAATGCAAAGTCAACATTCCTTCTCAAAATTTATCTTTCGGTGCATTTCTTATTAAGTAATCGCTTGTTACCTCTTGCGGATAGTTTTGATTATGTTGGTGAATTTTTTGACGAAATCCTATGATTTATTACTTCCTTGAGAACTCATTTTCTATTTTTGTGCTTCATTAATAACATTAGATTTAAAAAATAATTATAGGTTTGGTTGATTATTTTAAGGAATAATTACTGATGATAATTAAAACAAAATCAGTTATTTTGTTGATTAAGTTGTGATATGATGAGCAAATACTGTAAGAGGACGTTCTAAATAATTTCTAACGAGAGACTGCGCGGAAATAATTGGCAAATGCATCTTTCCATGTATCTGTACGTAGAATACGTTCTCAGGCTTCTTTTTCTGCATCAATTTTAGGGAGAGCTTCTAAATCGAAATGTGCATTTCCATCGCGTATAATTTTCACGAAGAGAGTTACCCTCAGAAATAGCTGTTCTTCTTTGAACGGAATAAAATTTAAGTATTCCAGAAATATATCTCATCCTTAAACTTGATAATCCTATAACGGGAGCATGAGTAACAGGCCTGGTCTCGACTAGTCAGCGAGAGCTCGTACGGTGCCTAAATTGATCGGGGTCTCGAGGTTCAAGTGGATGTTGTTTGCAGTTATTTCCATCAATCACATCTTTCACCATCCCTCTCTCAACTTATTCGGCTTATTAGAGATAGGAGGTACCCGAGATCATGGGAATCACGGTACCCCATCTAGTGGCACGGATTTGAGCTTGCTTGTAGATCATCTTAAGCCTCCTTACCGGCGGTGTGTATGGGATTGATTTTTATGAGACACTTCATCCGTGCCGCAATACCCGACAGGACTCTCAGAAAAGCGTTGAAAGTGAAACTGAACGGGATCACGCGTTATCGCTCTCTGATGTTTATTTATTTAAGATTTCCTGTAGAATAATAACAACTCAGAAGATGTTTTCAATGCATGAATAACGATTGCTCATTGTTTCTTATTCGTAATTTGACATCAATATTCCTCAATTAATCAATTGAAAAAATTCTTTTCATTCGCGGAGAAAAATATTTTCCACTAGTTTATCTGAAACTTAGTGGATGAGAGAAGCTGTCTGTGACCTAGTACTTAAAACTTGTAACTATGTCGGTCAAGGTACGTGCCGTATCCTATTATTTAATCGCTAAGGTAGTAAAATGATTATAATCGGCAAATTGCCATGATCGCCTCGGGTCAAGAATTTATTCCATTCAAAAATTATCTTCGTCTTAATCTCTTCTTCATGAGTGAATAACTGCCATATTATTCCAAGATAGTTTTATTAAGTAAATATGTGATTTTGATTTTGAAGACACCAAGCATTATGGCGTATTTCAGACCCTCCTGGTATATGCTCAAATTCATTTTGACTTTGGGACCACCGACTCTTCCTATGAGTAAATTCGTTGTAGAGTAATCCGAAGGCGTTTGTAATATATTTTAATTGACTATATTAATAACTGACGTTAGTGCTAGGATTTTATTGAAGAAGAGGACCCATAATGCGTTAGTAAACAAAAATTAAACTTTGACTTAGTTTTTTCGACCCTCAAAAATAAAGTTGTTCATTTTAATCCATGGCATAAGGTTTCTAGCATGTATTGTAGCCGTTTTGGGTTGATGAATGGATTTTTATTCGGGTTGAAGTCTGCTAAACTTTGCTTAATCGTACTCGGTTATTAGGCTTAGCAGTTTTAACTGCTACTTCTTTCTATAGGTCTGCTATATAATCCTTAGCCAATTTTTGCAATCCAGTTTGGCCTAAGTTCAACCACACTAATATCCAAGGTCGAAGTAGTCAAGGTCTAAGGGTTGGCTATTATGACGAAACTGTCTCGGACAACATGAATTCAAGGAGCTGTCAGTTTGAATTTTAAGTGATGTAACGAACTCATCTATGAACTCAATACAACCGGAATGCATTTCGTGCACCTGTTCCCAGCATCTGTTCCCACGGCATAAATTCCTGCCCCACCCAATAAAACCGCTGACCGCAAGAACCAACTCCACTGAGTACCCCGAGCTACCAAGTGAGTGCAAGATCTCACTCTGCCTGCATAGACGGGATATTTTTTCATTTCTAAATATCACTGCGTGCGTTCTACAGTGGCAAATGCTGGATAGAAAAAATATGTGCTATCTCTGCTGGTCTCACGAAACCAGCTTTACTTTCATGCCTCAAGGTTCTTGTACAGGATACCATCGAGCACTTCTACCACCTTTAGCACCGTTCACTAATCATGGCTCATTACCCAAGAGGTGGTTTTTATAATGTTCTACATTGCATTGGCCCCGGTTCCTCAGACTGCGTGTGAACTTTGATATTCTCTCACCCAGTGTTTCATTGATACTACGGTTTATTATTCGTTTTAATCAGTAAAACTTGGACATTTGCGTCCGAACAAGACGAAATGTTGTTGCGTTTTAAGCCATTAATAGGAGTGGGTGTCATTTTGAAGGAAAAAGAAATGTAAGTCTTGCATTGCTATTATACTATCTACACCTATATATTCCTGCAAGCTATTGCAAGGGTTCCCAAAAGTTCTGGAATTGATTGACTTCACGGATGAATTATCATCTCATTCAGTGCTGCCATTTTGAAAAGTCAGATACCTTAACGTATTAAAAATGTGACATCTCTAAACATAAAAATACAAAAAGTAAAGAATGATATTTGGTAACATGCGGACGTGTAAAATCAGTCCAAAATCTACGTTAACTATCCTATTTTTCCCTCTGATAGCTTCGGTACAATCTGCCACTGTCCCTATCGTACGTGGAAAAAAATGAATTTTTTAATCTTTCTGTCTTTCTTTTTATTTTGTATCATTTTATTTTTATTCACTGGCCTACCATAGTACGATAGATTTTTTAGGTTCTAATCATACAAATTAGGCCATCATAACACATTTAAGTTCCTGCATCTTAGGCCAGTCAGTAACTCATAAAAGAATATTTTCAAATTTTGATGTGAAGCATAGTTTATCAATTGAATTCATGTGCTACTGTGCAGGTTCCGAGGATTTAGGTGTACCATTCAGTTTTTGAACGAAATTATTTTTACATAATTTTAGGGATAAGCTGTTGTATATCTCCACTTTTGGAATGAATGAGTGAGTGATTTAAGAGGTTATGGGAAATAATAAATATACTATTTTTGAGAGTTCCCGGATGCTTTCAATTTACCAGGCACTAATCTTCAAATTCCAATTTTCTCAACCATTTTAGGAAATCGTAAACCATTAAGGGAAAGCAATCAAGGGTACTTCTTCACTCATAAATATTGTAAGACCTGCTCCACTTTTCATATACCGGCAGCCACGATTATTCCACGCATGCATGAACAGGGCATTCATTCCAGCTTGAGGTAAATCACTTTCCTGCGCAGAGCTACTTGCAGCATGAAGGCGGAATGTAACTCAGGGTAGTGACTGAAGAAACAAGGTTGGAGGGAGCCGTAAAGAGAGAAGAGATTTCCCCAAAGGAAGAAGAGGAGCGTCTTCCCTCCATTCCCCCGGCCTGTGATCAGGCCGGTGTCACGTGACCAATTACAACCGCGCGGGCGGAGTTGTGAAGCGTATAAAGTGGGATTGGGGTTGGGGAGGAAGTGTAGGAAGGTAGGGGTGTGGTTGGCGGAGGGGTTGTAGGAGGGTTAAAGGGGAGAGGTGAGATAAATGACGTCACTCAAGCTGAAAGAGGAAAGGGTAAAGGAGGGAAGGGGAAAGAACGTTGCTGCTTTTTACTAGGCTCTCAATCCCAACCTACCGTGCTTGGACGTCTGCTTTCCTTTTCACATCCCTTCTCTCGCCTTCACGTTTGCATCTCAATTTCTCCTCCATCACAAGTTTCTTCTGATTCCAGCCTTTATCTCCCGCATCTTTATCTTTTCGTCATCGTCTTATACTTCGTGATCGACTCAATATTGGAACTCAGGAGTGTTTACATCCTCTTCATTCCCAGACAGAATGTGATAATTGGGGAAGTTGTGGGGAAAATAGCTAGGTGGTGTAGATTCTAATCGCGAAGCATGTTTGCAGTGGAAGAGCGTCATTATTGAAAAAAATAAAAACACTTTTGTAACTTCCACAGTTTTATTAAAGACTTACGACCGGTTTCGGCTGTTAGGCCATCATCAGGTGTGCAATCTTAATTTTCATACGCTAATTGTCATAAGCGTATGACAATTGAGATTGTACATTTTTATTGAGATAGATTATTTGTTTCAACTAGGTGGTGTGTTTTTCAGAGTATTGGCATATCAATCTTAAGAATCGGGTTTGAATCCTGGCAGATCTCACTTTGCAGCCCCACTTGGAGTGCAGTGCAGCTGTAGTGGTTTACTACCCCACCCGGATGGGATGGTAAACAGACCCCTAAACACGTTTATAACAGAGTAGGCTAATGCCGACCGCAGTGTTCACTCCACTGTTCCCTTTCTTCGCTGGCAACTTCATACCCTTGTCCCATATGAAGCAAATTGCCTAATCTTTTGATGACCTACCCGAAATAACGACTACTATAAGTCATTCCAGTGGTGGAAACCTAGTTTGTATTTATTTTTTTACCGTTAGATGAACGAATGATATATTACATTTCCAAAAGGTCGGTAAATATGAAAAATACTGTGGAAAACCTTTGAATAGTCCCAACGGTGTCATTTTCAATGAAAATCACTTAGCTACGTTCATTACGTTCAGTAATGGAAGAAGCTATGTGGAAAAGCTTAAAGAGGTCTATGCTAGCTACTTTTTCGCAATGTAGACATTATTTGAGGACACGGGTGTAATAACTTTGAATATCCTACGAGCCATATTTCTATATTCGTCTATGAATGATTGTATTTACTTTTTATGTTTGATATTCAATATTTATACCCATTATATCTTTCAAAATTAAACCTGTAAACTATTATTGTCCCCGTCCAGTTCCCATTCTTAATTTTTTTAATGTGAAGAGTTTAGGGTAAGTCAGCTTTAAAGATATATACATATTTAATAAAGTATTGTTTAATGTAGGGACAGGATTGTGGTCAATGAGGTAGAAATATTCAGCATGGAAACGTGTTCTTGTTCTTATTATTACTCGACAAGCCGTGCGTTTAAACCGGTTGAGGATGAAATAGTTTTTCATTTTGGAATTCCCCAAATTTTTTATCACCATAATATTCTCCTACCAACGCATTCTAAAGACTTTAATTCATGCCAATTATATTTTAGAGCTTGCTGGAATTCGCCACTTCCATCACTTCATAAATCGTTGCTACTTTATGAATGTCACATCCCCTTCCCCTCCTTTGCGTGCTGTGATTTATAAAAAAAACACTGTCTTAGTCACCCACGTCTCGTTGCCTCCTAATCCGATTACCTCCTCTCATCTCTGCCTACTCCCTTTCGCATATCAGTAAATCACGCCTTTGATGTCTTCAAATTACGAATCCTCTCCTTTTTCCTTGCTGCTGCACGTATTAGCTCTAATTCTAATTCTTAGTTGTTATTGTTTTACCCAAATATTGTGTTTTCATTAGTTTTTTTTTAGAAATCCTCTACCAGTAATTGGCACTTATAAAGTCATTTTTCATACCTTAAGGGCGTACAAAGACTTACAATACGGCCCTCTCACGATCAGTGATAAGAATAACGAATGCTTGCTCTAAATATGCATAGGTATTGTGTAAATCACACCGAATCATACCGAGATAATCGAGATTCAATAGGTAGATGAGGTGAAATTAATACGTCATAATGAAATAAGTCAGTTATAAATACTTGATTGAGAGTTTAGTGATACTTATTAATTTACGTATTTTCAAATTAGATCATGTCTTCAAATCGGCACAATGCAAGTTCTTAGTTTTGTATTTTGTTTCAGTTGTATCTTGGAGTTCTCATTCGCTTTGTATTAGGGTAAATTACTATTCGTTAAGTACGTCAACAAAGGACTCATCTCTTAGATGAGACTAAAGAGAACTCGTTTCGGTCCGTTTGCAAGTCATCTAATGAAAAAGCGAAAGTTTTATGGATTTCTCAGCCACATATCCTGTTGATTACGGGCATGATAACGATGCAACGGATACACATTCCTGCTCCTTGCCGTATATCCTGTTGAATACGTACATGATAGCGATACAATGGATCCGTTTTCCCTAAGACAGTTTGTGGGATCCGAAAATGGTTTTTTATTTTTTGGTCTTGGGAATGAGCCTCAGGTTTTGCATCTGGTGTTTCATGCAAAGTGCTAGCTTAAACATTAATTATTTGAGGTGGTTCTTGACTTTCTTCAATTGAATATAATAAAGGAAACAGATTTTCTTTTGAGTAAAGAGAGAAGATGACTTTAATCACATTCTCTTGATCTAGATCCTGATTGAAATAAGGCGTTCCAAAGGCATTTTGCCACAGATTTTTCTGACAAATTAGCAATTCTTGATGCTACCGGTATGCTTATGTACACTTCAGTTTGAAGTTTTATGCTGAAAAAATGAGCATTTAACACATAATCTATCACGCCTACTAATAGCTTTTAGTATCCTGCCTACGTTTATGTGAAATTTACATATTTTCCATCATTTCAAAAAAGGGAGAGGAACAATATGAGACGGTGAAGAGACACACAGAAGGGCTGGAAGAGTACTCTTCGATTTATTCATCTCCGGAAAAGGATGCTTGGAATGCCGAAAAGTGATTTGAATTGTAAATGCTCGTGATATGGATTGAATAAGAAAAAAACAGAGTAGTGAAATTTTTCTGGCTGGTTTTATTGACACGAAGCTTCAGACTGAAGTGCGTATGATGCCTGTGCCCCAACAGTAAGGAATAGGTAGAGTTTGTAGGACAGAGACAGAAAAGTGGGTAGGGGTTGCTAAACTAGGGGAAAATTCAGGACTTTTCATTGAAAGCTAGTGGTTTTCTGGAAACTCGTGTCCGAATGATTCTCACACAAGCGAAGTCATTAATAATAATCATGAACATTGTGGACCTGCGAATTTGGATTTGTTCGGGGGCCTCAGTAGTTGAGTAGGTGGAGCATTGGGTTGCTGTCCGGAGGAGGTACCGGGTTCGAATCCAGGGGAGATCTCTTTGGAACAAATGGCTAAACTCAAGCTAAGAGCTTTTCCTGATGCTGAAATTGTCCGAAGACTGGGAAATCCAAATGCCAAATTAATGATGGAAAAGGATGACTCCGAAACCAGTTTTTCGATTGTCTAGGCAATCATCAACGGGGAGAGCAAGGTAAAACAGGTCAGCACCTGTCGAAAGCCAAGCGAGGAGTTCAGATCGGTGTCTAGGGAATTGGAGCGCCAGACTCCACGATTCGTGGTTTAGCGCACCATTCATCGGAGCATCTCGGAACCGGAAAATCATCAACTTAGGAAAAAGGCGCCGGTATGTAACACCATATCATCCCAGAGCGTACTTTCATATTTTTCCTGTAACTCAACCTGTCAACATTGGATATGCACAAGATAGTTTTGTAATAGTTATATGGAAAAATGTCGTTCATGAAAAATATCCCAACTCGACGTTAAGAGAATCATCCTTCAGGTGAATGAATTCATTTGCTTCTGTCGGATATACAAATACAGCAGGTACCATCTTGCACGAATTTACCACCTATTCTTTTATCTTTACACTGTTCTGCCTTAAAAGGTTGACATGTGAAGGATAAGGCATAGACCCTGTCTGAAGCGTGAGGAATACTGAATCTCTTCCATGTCAAAAGCAGAAAGACCTTCATGACATCTATCTAAGTGGAAAGGGATGGGAAGGGAGACGTTGGAATTTGGAGTGAGAGATAAAGATGATGGTAGATGAAGAACTTAATAGTAGCTGTTTTGGCATTTTTACATAATGTTTTATTATGCTTTATCCATCAGGCCCTAGGCTAACCTAAATCCGAAAACCAATGCTAATTCATGTTGCCTTATGAATGTTATTTGATTTTCTACACCCATTTGATATCGTTTTAGGTACTTTTTGGATTAGTTTAAATGAAAAATCAATAGCTTCTACTCCCAGCGAGTGGAATAGTATTATACTTTTAATGAGAATCGCCTATCTGGAGGAAAATGCACACTTTTGCTGTTTGTTACGCTTGATTATGAGTTGATCTTTCAGTTTAACTCTTTAACTTCGTGGCCATTAGGGCAGCTTCACATTTATCTGGCTCTGTCACATAGAAAAAGTTAACGCTGTGATTCTATCGTAACTTTGACTCCACCACTGCCAGAGCGGTGTTGATTGCAGTTTGCACTCACCGTTTCCTTTTAAATGATAGCTACTTCCTGATTGGTCAGCTCGAAGACTCCCGATTCTACTTCATGAAAGAGATTTCTTCTCTGAGGAGAGAAACTTTTAGGTTTGCTGATTAGAACAAGAGCCCAAGTTTCAGAATATAGTACCAGTTTGGCAGACCTCTCTAACTTCTTTCTCGAAGAAATAGGACTGATTGGATGATTGATGATATTTTAAGTGTCAATTTCTGAATTTATCATATGTTATTCCCTTCGTTTCCATAAAATACATCCTAGTATTTTATCAGACGTGAATCGCCAACAGTTTTGGAAGTATTTTTGCCCTTGTGAATGATTTTGATTCCACAATTTTTTGTATGGCTACACTCATTGGAACATGGAACATTCTCATGGCTTCTAATTGGAACATGGTGCATGTGTCTTGTGCAGAAACGAACAGTTTTATTGTCACGATTCTCTTTAATTTTATTTGAAAATTCCTTTCTTCTCCTGCAAATGTTTCCTCCGGAATCGCATTACAGGTAGAATACATTTATGATATTGGCACTAACTTTGTGGCATTCCTTCATACTGAAACATTTTAGTCACCTTAGTTTTCTTTCAGAAGAGGTCTTAATTCACTCGGATTGAATCACATACCTTATGCCTAACATCTTTATATTCTTATCTCCGTCGTAAATTGGGTTTTTGAAGCGATCCAACTGCTAAGGTTATATCGCACCGTCTAACCTAACTTAATCCTAAGCCTAATTCTAAGAAAAAACAACACCCATGCCTGAGACGGGATTTAGACCTGCGACCTTAGGTTTTCTAGGTTGGTGCGTTACCGTCCTACATGTCACAGCTTTATTATCTAATTGACTTCATTTAATTTTTTTCCTTTAGTTCGAATAGCTTTAAATTGCCTTTATTCTGTTATGTAAGTTTTTGATTATGTTGTTAATGCTTATTCTAACGTAGATCACTTACATCGTTCATATCAATAGAAATCCTTATCTCTGAACTAGAAGGAGAACATTGAAAATACTTATTATATGATTCACGACACAAGCGTATCTGTCGGGATAAGAAGTTACAGAGGTATTAGAGGTTAAAAATAAAGCAAATATCTTCCATCAAGACGTGGCATAACCAAAATCGTTTTCCGTCTTCTTGTTTTAGTTAGTGTTTTTTTTTGAAAAAATCATAAACAATGGTCCTTGGCATTGAATAAAAGTTGGTAATTTTTAACATTCAGTTTTCGAATATTCTATATTGTTAATATGATAATTATTTTAATTTCAAATCTATTCGTAAGTGTTCAAGGGCACAAGAAATTTGTTTCATTGAGCAAGCCTAAGGCGCTACGTGGTAACGTTTGATAGAGGCCTTGTTTTAATGGCATGTAGCAAGTATTGCACGGATGTATTCCTTAGCGGAAGATAAGTTTTTTTTTCTCATGCCGAAATCCTGTTAAATGCAGTGGCTTAGGGAATGGGGGGGGGGGGTTGAAAGCCTGTGTATCGCATCTGATCGGTCTTGGGCGTGGGAAAATTGTCCGTGAGAACTGGAGGTCTACTTCCGCTGGAGAATTATAAAGGAATTCCAGCCTTGGAAGGCAATTGAACCTAAAGGCTGCCTTTTCCACCCCGAACTTAGAGGATTTCAAACAATGCGGCTCCCATTCCCTCTTCTCAAGAAGAAAAATTGCACCTCTGACACGAAAGGAACGATCCAAAAAGATTGAACTCTTGAACTGGAAGTTTGCGTTGCGTAGAGTTTTAATTCCTATTTTTTTTTGGGGATGTTGACGTACACTTATTCAGTCACTCGTACTGAATAACTGCTGACTCAGTGAAAATGGTAAAAACAAGGTTGTATGTTTCATCTTGTTTGAGTTTTTATAAGTACATTTC
The DNA here is from genome assembly GCA_933228895.1 of Platycnemis pennipes. Lineage (NCBI taxonomy): Eukaryota > Metazoa > Arthropoda > Insecta > Odonata > Platycnemididae > Platycnemis > Platycnemis pennipes. Next base: position 31,587,777 of record OW121857.1, on the reverse strand, counting down.
TCTCTATTGTAATTACAGCAGTAACAGCCCTTCATGTCCTTAGAAGTGTTGCAGTTTCAGTTGAGATAAATTATGCATGTGGTTTCTGCCTCTTGAATAATGTTGAAAATTCATGGTGCATGCCTTTTAGTCCTTAAAGTAAATCATTATGCCGTGAATGCATTTACATATTTCCCTCCGACCCAACTACCCACACCGGCGTGTGGAAGGATTTCCTATATCATCAGTCGTAAATGAAGTATCGAGAGAGTAGAAGAAGTCTTGGTGAAAATGAATGAAGAGGAATTTAATTTAAAAGTTGTAAAATCCCATTTTTGAAGCTTTCATTTGGTTATTCCTATTTTGTCGCATTTATCTGTTCTGCCGATGGAGTGTGTAGATAGGACTTAATCTGACATGTGAAATGGATGCATGCAATTATCTATTTGTGAGTTCATGACTTCATTTTTCCATTTTTATATAACTTCCAAATCAACCGAAAATTCACAAAGTAGATTTTCTCTTTGTAGATTTTCCGGTTTTGCGATGTTTCAAACAATTCCTCTCAACTCTCTTTACTGAGAGACAAAAATTCCTAAAATCCGTCATTTTTCCTTAACACAAGCAATATTGCTCTGGAATCTACAATAATTTCGCGTAGCTGTTGTTCTTACATTGCACACTAGCCATTAGTCTGCAGCTAATCCTTAGTTTTACAAGTTATGTCATTTTCTGATCGATCAAGGCGATGGAAAAGTGCTGAATGTCGATTCAGTTGCATTTTGCAGCGTTTAGGAGTTAAATAATCGGGAGTTTTTCATAGGAACAACTTCTACATGAAGTATGCATAAATAGCGGGGGATATTCGAGTCTTGATGTACATTAAGATGTTATTTTCACAATAGAGACTTTTTATATCATAAGATTTTTTTACTGTCATTAATCAACAAATTTTTTTCATTTACTGCATTTATATAGCATCTTGATTTACACTATTCCCCTTGGTAAATCTTTAGCGCTTATGCAATAGAGAACTGCTCTCTCGTTCATTCAGCTGCTAAACGAATGCTCAGCTGCTGCTTGGCTTCCTCTGAGCCAAATTCTTACTTAGATTGAAGGAAAAAAATATTTAATGCCCTAAAAAGATTTAATCACCAAGTTTTCTGCGACTTGAACGTATGTTGTGAATATACATTTTTAAATTTTATGTAAATGTCAGTAACTGAAATGTCTTGCCCCTAAATTTCCAAAGGAGTTAATAATTTTCTCGTCGGCATTCTACTGGACTAAAATATGGGACTTTTTTCTGCCTTAGTTTCACCAAGAATGGACGCTGAAGTTGAATAAATTCCATTATCTCCTAAGAGTTTGCTCGTTCGCTCATTTGAAAAACCTGAGTTTGACGATCGAGTCCTGCGCTTGAGACGAGAACGGAAACATGGAACGGCCCTCAATCGTGACTCCCGAGTCAAATCTCAACGAGATAATGGACACCATATCCACCCATGCTGTTTTCTCGCTCAACGACGTCATGCTGCACCACACGACTACCTCAGCATTTTGAAAATCCGAAAATCAAATATTAACGTTACGAATCGTCCTAATCGCCAACGTCAAATGATACTCGCTAACTATGCTATCAAACTCCTTAGCATATCATTCCGCTGATATTTTTGAGTTCATGTTGTTACCAAGTTTCCGAAGGGAAAAGAGATTCAGTCGCATTATGATGATCAAATTTACCTCTTAATGGCAACGAAAAATATTTGTACTCTATTTCGCTAATGTCTGAATTATTACTATCGTCTTGATCTTGCAGCAGGGACGTATATGTATTTGTGGGAATTGTGCCTACTGGTAAATTAATTCCAGTAGAATATTAAATGCCATTCCTGTAAATAACTTCTACTTGAACCTGGTTACCCTTCAATCCGTCCCTTGTCACTAAAAGTAACTTTAAGATTTGAGTGTCTTAAAGAAAATGTGGCCATTTTATGACCTCTGATTTTATTCGTGGAAACTGGGCTCCATCAAGCACCATGGCCCTAAATCCGGAAGATGGCACATTCCGGAATTTCAGGCACGCAGACTAACAGCAGATGCTGATCGAATGGCAAAAATGGAACGCGCAAATGCCAGATAACTTACGCGTGGAATTCTTTCTAGGGCAAAATCGGAGAGCCAAAAATAGCCGAGCAGAGGGAGTAGAATTCATCACTCGAATGAAGTGCCTGTTCGAAATGCATTTATGATTTTAAGAGGAGAGCTCCGAGAGGGACTCAGGCATCGGTACATAAACACAATCCCATTCCAGTATCGAAAGAAGTGGTCCGTTTTATATTCTTGTAAGCAGTATCGTGCGGAAGATCACCCTTACATCGTCGCGGCATCATCACTGTAAAGGAAAAAATCTTCGGGAATTGAAACGAAGGGAAATATTCGCGAAACCTTCCTAGCTTCCGTTTTAAAATTGTTTATTGTTTTTGCGAATGTCTATTCCTCTTAATCCACCAACCCAAACGATTAATGCATGCTTGTGTGATTTAGTTAACCCGGCAGAGTAATTTACCAGACATCGCTTCAAAATTAACACAAAATAGAATGAAAATGGTATGAAGTAGAAGAACAAAGGCTAATGCCATTGTTAACTCGGTACACTAAAATTATAAGAGATATTATTGTTATCTGTGAAGCCGAAAAACCAGCGATAGGCGAGGCATAAAGGACATAGTAGGATAGCCTAAAGGAATAGGGAAATTTACTGGAAGGAAAATCTAAGTCAGCAGCTGGAAATAGAAGCATGAATGTAAGAAAACACTTGCAACTTCACTTTGGAGCATGCCTCTTTACGGTTGTGAGGCATGGACGATAATAACAGAAGAGAGGTAAAGGGAGGAATTATTTGAAATAGAAATTAGAGGTGTTAAAAAAGTATGATGAAAATAATGCAATGAGTAACAAAAGAAAAAGCCATGAGAAGAGTGGGAGAAAAGTTATCTGCTGGAAAATTTAAAAAGAAAATGGGACAACCTTGCCGGTAAGACCTGATGGTCTGATAAAGACGATTGCCGAGGGAACGAGGATGGGAAGGATGTCTTTGGAAGGCCTCGCATGAGGTATATAGAACAAGTGGTGAAAGATGTGAAAGAGAAGAAATACAAATACGAAAGGTAATCTAATGGGGAACTGAGTGGTGAGCTGCGTAAAACCCATATTAAATTGCGGTAATTATTTCATCCAGCTAAATCTCGGTTTCAGCTTCACGGATAGTGATGATTATTCTCATGTACATAATACTTTCTCCGTCTCCTGTCTCACTTTACATCCTGTTTCTACCAGATTTTGGTCAGTTACCAACATCAAACATGAATAGTTTCCGAAACCTACTCCGAATCATAGCTTCAAGTGAGTCCTTGCTTCTAACCTTCTATTTTCAGCTGCTAGTAGGTTCTTTTTTTAGAATAATGCCCTATTCTAGGCTATTCTATTGTTTACTTCTTACCTTGCCCACCACTGCATATTTGGCTTCACAGAATGCGAACACTGATAATTTTATTTATGTAGATAATCCCCTCTCTGTCTACTGTCTCTCCTTGCATCCTAATTCCACCTGACTTTGGTCAATTGGTTACGTCAAATATGAATGTTATGGTAACGGAGAGGAAACAATTTCATTTCCGGAAATTATTATTTATGTATTTGATTACCCTGGGATTTAATTTTATTACTAAAATTGGTTCGAATTTAATCTATTTAAACTACCTATTTGTAGCTTGTTTTCGTGTTTGTGCAATTTCCTCTGTTTCTCTGACGAATTTTAAAAATACATTCCATTATTCATCTTAGTATTCTGTTTTTACCACTTGCAAAAATAACTTCATCCGCAAGAGTATCGCGACTATTACCAGGTGTATGATTGCGATGGCATAATACGGTGTCGCGTCAGGGAAACCGTATCGTGTTACCCAAATATCTGACAAGAACATGGCGGCGAAGGTGCGAAATGACCTATAGTTATCGAAGCACCTAAAATCCATAGTACCTACCTATCTGTATCGCGACTAGCAAGATCATAGGTCCATGCCTACCAAGATGGCCGCTGGCTTCTCAAATCAGCTGCGATGCCTCCCCCGGTGCATTCTAACCTCCTTGGCTCGGAGGGCATCTTTGGGAGAGAGACTGCTCTCTCATGGCATCCGCCTCACCATCGTTGATGGCCCGTTCCATTGGCGATCCTTTCTCAAGACGTTTCAAGATGCCCACCCTACCTCCGATGTAATCTCCCGTTTTATTTTTGGTATTCGCCCTCGGGGGCGGGAGGGGTCGGGGAGGGAAGCGTTGTGGGGGGAGATAACTTCCATAAGGGCCTTCTTAAGGAGATATCTCACTCACTCCCCCTCGTCCTCCTGTCCGATGCCCAACATGCTCCAGGTTGGGAGAATCCCGACGAAAAGCTGTCCTCGCGAAGAATGACGGATCCATAAGATTTTCTCCCGGCCCCCTTCGGATCCTTGAAGTGGCTCTAATCTTAGGTTTGGGAAAGTGATTCGACAAAAGTGTAAGGGTCTTGGAAATGAGAATTTTTGGGAAATGGTGTATTTACCTATAAAAGATTCTGTCATTCCCTAATACGGCATACTGAAATCTAGAGCCCTCAAATCTAATGCGGTGAGCTCCCATATCCCCTTGACTGCGGAGCAATAGCATTATATCTCTCGGTTGTTCACAAGTAGTGCATGCACGGACTAGTATTTTTGTACGTCTTCTTGATAGCGAGCGTAAACGTATTTCTATCTAATTTAAAATACATGGCAGGTGATGGTTTACCCCCTACCACCCACCACCACAGTAGGATATTGTATTGATATTATCATTATAACCATGGTTACAAGTGGGAAATTGGCCCGGTAAAAATAGTATTTTAAAAAATAGTAAAAATACAATCGGCCAATAGAAAAAAGTAAGAATATCCTTCTTAACCGTTTCTTCAAATACTTAAATTTTTAGGGAAGGGCTTCAGCATTTCTGCTGGTATATCATTCCAGTCCAGTATGGTTCGTAATATTTTAGAATTTAGATTCTACTTATGTTCTACTTTAGCAAGCGTTTTTATTCTAAACTTGTTATTTTCAATCAATTTGTTCCATTCAACCATGAATTAAATCATTGAATGACTTAGGCTACAATGTACTCTGCTCCACGATATTTTAATGTCTACATCGGGAATAAAATAAGAGAGTTCAAATACACGGCTGAAGCAGTGAATATTCAAGGTGAAAAGTCAAGCAGGCTGCACTTTTTTTATGGCAGTAGAGAAAAAAGGATTCAGAAAAAATCAAGTTAACTTAGGCAGTGCAGTCTCGCGATAAAATTCGAAGCTCATTTAGGGAAGCTACTTGTATTGATGTGTATTCCTTCATGCTACGTTCAACGCTTGACGTAGCAGAAAGAAATCTTAAAAGGCTCGAGAAAAATATACTCTAGAAAATAAACAAGCATTGGAAGTAAGGAAACACTTTATAAACGCTTAAAAACTTACATCTGGAGCATGCTTCCATATGGCAGTGAGGTATGGGCGGAAGCAGCTTTAGAAAAGGCAAGAGTGGAAGCATTCTAACTGTGGTAGTAATGAAGAATGATGGTGATAAAATAGATCGAGTAATCATAAAGTGTGTTCTAAGAATAGTGGTAGAACAGAAAAGTCTGATGAAAAATCTAAAAAGAAAACCATGAAAATATATTGGAAGTATCATAAAACTCAAAGGAAAAAAGAATAATGATTTTTGACGACACTTATGGAGGAAAAGGCGATTGAGATTAAAGGGAAAAAATGACCTCATTTAGGATGTTTGGAGCAATTAGTTTAACATGTAAAAGAGAATAATCATATAAACTTGAAGGTATCCGGTAGAAGAATCGAGTTAAGACCTACCTCAAACCAATTTTAAAATAAATGGCTCGTGATGTAAATTATGATGAGAAAATATACTTATAAAATGTTATGAAGTACTGCTAACAGTTCATGTATCATTGTGCGTTCACCTTAAAATGACGCTTTTCTTCTTTTGCTACAGCAATGTGTGTAGATTTTGTACCTATATTTCAATATATATTTCAATTCAATAGAAGAATTAAATATATCTGCCCCAATAGGTAGAAAACAAGATGGGGAATGTTTCTTGGCGATATCAAAACGAGTCATTTCCAGAAATCGACCATTCCAATTCACACTTCCGTAGTTATTTTTAGCCTGCTTTTCCATTTATAATCCATTCGTTGGGAGAACCATTCATATTTCCCACATCATTGTTAACTGATACTGCCAAAAACCTTGTTGGAAAAAATCAATTTTGGCCCTTGGACAACTAAAACTCCTCACTACGCTTTTCATTTGAAAATTTCCCAAGGTGAACTCTTCCTTTCCTTTTTAATTGCTTGGTACGTTTTGATATTTCGGCGGTAGTCTCTTGTAATTCGTGGTAACGCTATATTTTGATTCGAAGTTGTGATATTGCGCTAAGCCAAGCAAATATTGGATTGCTACGTTAATTCAATGGTGAGATATAAATGAAGGTACACTGCTAGAGTATTAGTAATGTGTAGGAGTATGTAGTATTCATACTTTCGTACCTCAGGAACCTGATTTTGTGCGGGTATTCATTCGATTTAGATCTCAGAATGTGTCTTACCTCGTGATTCCGGAAGTAGGTGCTCAAAATTAACTCATTGCATACTAGCTAAGAACATACATGGTAATAGCAATAGCATCATCTTTAACATGTCGCTATTGCTCATACCATGCCACCATAACAATATGTATATTTTTGAACCTCGGGATTCATGATTGCATGCACCATTGCAAGCTCAAATTGTTAACTCTCCATTTACCATTAAAAGACGCTTGATTAAGGCTCAATTCTTCTCGAGAACTTTTGTTTTTCCTCTTCACTAAATTAGATATGCACAATTTTTTGCATGCACAAAGATTGTTTGCTTAATTTTGCATTTAAAAATTGTTGCTGTATGCTTTTACTTTGCGAAGTTACTTCACGATGACAATAGTCACTGATTGCGTCATTTGCATTGCAAATTAAATATCCCCCTTCCCAGCGAGGCCCTCGTAAGAGTTATATTTTGTCTCTTCGGAAGATTTTATTAAATTAAATTTCCATATGTCTTAGTGTTATTGGTATGTGATTAAATTCTTTGAAATCAATTGTAGGCATTAATGGCAGAAAAATATAAAATGTCATGATTGATGTCATACGACCCATGTAATGCTGACAGAAAACTTAGTATTTCATTATTTATACCTTGTGATCCACGGAAGTAGCCAAATGAAATGACTAGTTCCATTATATATCTGTTTCTTGGAATCATAGTAAGAGGCAGAGTTGAACTTTGTGTCATTAACGCCTAAGTTCGAGGAAGTGAAAGAGTACTGCTATTAAGCAAAACACGTTCCCATAAATGGACGAAGCAAGAAGGAAAAGTCAGTCGATTATAAATTTGTTTCTTTGAATGACGGTGAGAGACAGAGTTGAATTTGTTTTCAGCAGAGTAGCTTTCGTTTGAGAAAGAGAAAGATTTTTGCTGTTTAGATTAACAAATGACTAGAAATGGTGAAGCAAAACGGAAGAAGTCAGCAGAATAACCCCGGAGAAGAGAGTGTTCTACCAAAATAAGAATACAGCTTAATGGTGACTGGAAATACATGCTTTGAATTAAGAAAAATTTGTTAGAAATTGGATGTCGAACATATTTCTCTATGGCAATGAGATATGGACGTCAGCAGCGAGAAGTTAAGACTGGAAACATGCAGAGCTACAGAAAAATTATGAAGATAAAATTGATCAACCGATTGACAAACGAAGAAGTTCTAAGATGAGTAGGAGGAAAGAGAAGTCTTCGGAAAACCTTAACATGAAGAAGACGAGAAAACTTAATCGGCCATATCTTGAGGCAGACTGCCTAATGAATACAATATTCTAGAATCAAGCAAATAGGAAGAATGTCAAAGGAAAGTCTCACATGAAATAGTGGAGTAGGTAGTGAAGGATGTGAAGGAAAATAATTACGTAAACATGAAGGGGTTAGCCGATAGGAGAATCGAGTGGAGAGGTGCGTCAAATCAAAGCTAGGATTGTAGACCTATGATGATAATGAATGAAGAATGAACCAATGGAAGAGATGAGGAGATGTGTAAGATTGAGGAGGGCTCAGCAGAAGTACGTTAGGCTGGTGAAAAACGCGTATGACGAAACATATACCAAAGTAAGGACCAGTGTTCTCAAGATACAGAGATTTATAGTGAAGTATAGCCTTCAGCAGGGATTGACCAAGAATCTGTACCTGCTCAGATGGTGATGGATGTACTGACAGATAAGGTACACGATAATGACCATGATCTCAATTAAATTTAACATAGACCGTTTTGTTAACAATGACCAGAAATTCGTGTTTTTGCTAATTCAGCTCAGATTTGAAGTTATTGTGTGCGCGTTTTTAAAACTCTAGTTGCAATAATGGACACCCTTGTTTGCTTAAAGATAATTAGTAAGAAAACATATTTTTGATTGCGTTAATTTAAAGCCATCCGAGCCCAGCCCTTTGGCTACCTCCTAATTTCTGCCCAACAAATCCTCTTCTCCTTTGATTGCGTACGCATGCTTCCTCCCTCTCTCTCTCTCGCCTGCTCTTAGAGACGCGGAAGGCGAAGCGATACCCTGAAATAGAAACCATCCGCCAGGACCAGAATCAGGGTGACCTTCGTTCCCGAGGCATGCACCGAGGATCCCACTTAAATGCACAATATCTTATCCGAAAGGAATCCCTCAAGATGTTTTCCTTTAAGCCTACTGCGCTGTTTCGTGCCGAAAATTCCATGGGCCGAGGGAACTAGCAGTTAGTGAGAGTATTTATAAAGGGTGATTAATGAAGAGTTAACTATGCCGGTGAGAGTATATATTAAAGAATTCGTACTAATGAATTTATTTACCTTGTTTCGTACTCCCATTATTTAGTAATGCTTCTTTTTTCCTTTTTTCATTAAATTTATACTTAATCTAATAATATTCCTATGTACTAATATATTTAATTTGATTTGAAGCATTAGTAGTATTTCGCAGTTTTTTCACACACCCCTCCTTGTGTGGGAGTTTCTTGCAGGATATAGCGAGGTAGGTATCTACCTAAATCCGAATCCCACCGGAAACATTAATCATGCTATTATTGCTCACCACGTCCTAGTTAGATACATTACTTGTTAAAATGTTAAATACATTATGATTGATAAGAAAAATGTTAGATACATTACTTGTCCACCCACCACTCAACTGAGTTGATATTGTCGTCGTATGTCAAATTCGCAAGGGAACTAATCGAAAAAAGCTGACTTGGCGTAGTTCCGTTGTATTCTAGGTCGTGTCAAGTTTATCGCCTCAGTGTCTGGATTGGGATATATTTTATTGAAAAATTTTTCGTAGATTCATCGCGACTCACGGTCGTTCGTATCGTGATCTCCTCGTGGCGCTGGAAAAAATAAAATGGTGGAAGGGAGCTGTCCACGTGTCACGGGAGTGTTCAGAATCAATGGATCCCGTGTTGGATGGCACGTAGAACTCAATGGAATCTATATATACATATATATCTGATGGAAATTCTTTGAAGCAGTCATTCCAGGCCTAATAAAACATTGAATAATTGATACCCCAAAAAGTTTATATCCTGGTACCTGGTATATTCCATGTAATTAAATCACATGCACGGGATAAAGCGTTTGGAAAAAAATTACATTGGATCTCGAGTTTGTGTGGTCGTCAAACTGCTGGATTTTTTTTGAGGGTTTGGGTCCAATTTTTGCAATGGCAGCTTTTTTAGTTGAATTCCGACCCCTACTTGAGTTCTGAGTGGAAGTCAAATCAAGTTCATTGCCCCGTCCGTCGGATGGGACGTTTAACCGTGGTGACCCAGGCCCATTTCGTTGAGGGTAGGCAAAGTCTGACGCCGGGATTCCTACCACCATTATTCCATTCCCCATATATTTATTTGTACCCCACCACCTATTTAATATTTGAGTCGGGTAGGCATGGCCTCAGCCTTTGTCACCTCCCCACAACTACTGCTTGTACTAATGGGTTCATTGTCTTGGGTTCAATTTTGAATAATGCTTTGGTAAACTTCTTGATAATCTCTGTAATTATTTACTTTGGGAAACATACGGAACACTCAAATAGCAACCAATTGACGGACATTCCCAATCGTGGGTATTAGGAGAAAATTTGATTCTACTTGCACCTGTCCCAGCTGTCCTTGCTGTTAAAGCTGTGTTGGTGCAAAAGCCAAATCGATCGCGACTGGTTTGCTGTGGACCTATTTCATATTATATGATGGAATTGAAGATCAATTTGCCTTTAAATCATTTATATTACAAATTATTAGCAAAATACGATTGGCATCATTTTCAATAATTACAGTGATGAAATATGGTGAAATACCTAGCCACGACTAAGCTCAGTATATCATTATAATCATAAAGAAAATAAATGCTCATTACATTTACATCAATATTATATCCTCTAAGCCACCATAATGGTGTATGCCAGGGGGTGAAAAAATTAGTTGTCTGAAAATATCTTTTTCAATGAAATCTACCACTACAGCTCAATCTACAACGTTCTTGGTGTCTTATCGTGACATTTAAATACTATTTTGAAAGGGGCATTGCATGATAGATATTCATACTTCTAGATGGTTATTTGTTTATTACATGCTGTCTATTTCCTTAAAATGTGATTTTATGGTGTTTAGAGCATCCATTTCCTTTCAAGTTCCAATTGTTAGTATTTCACTCGGGCAAAATGATAAGACAGGTAACGCAAGCTGAGGGAAGGTTGTGGCCCATCATTACTTTGCTGATCATTATTCTGGTGCCGAAGGAAGATAGCTATTTCAGTTCTCGGATTGCTCCTCGAATGCTTTCCTTTTGACACACTAAGTCCTCACCAGTTAAGCCTTTGACGTACTTTAGAGATCGACAAGACCAGGACTTCCTTGAAAATAGACGGAAAGTTACACGGAGTTGATGGTGAACCTGTATTCTGTCATCTTCCACATTATAGGCGTCTGAGAGCATAGGATTTATCGATTTAAGGCTATATTCTTGAAGCTGTAAAGAAAAGAACAATTAGATTCCGGATGGTGAAAGCGAGGGATTGTGTGGCAATTTCAGGCCATGGCCTTCGTATTGAAAGCGAGACCATTTCGACGTTCGGAGTCAATCTCATCCTCTTGGATGGGGAATCGGATTTCCTGCTAAGTTGATTGAAGTGAAACCGTCGGAGTCGTCAAAATAAAGGGACTCCGATGACGTATTTTCTCAGGAAGTCCTCTTGACGTCATTGAATTTCGCGACCGGGTTCGGGACAGTGGCTTATGGCGACAGGGTGGAATAATATTTTTTTAAACACTTTTCGTTGGCTTATAAAATTGGCCAATTTTTTTATACCCATTCATCGCCAAGACGCCGATTCTCCCCCATTCTGCACCGTTTTCCTGAGCAGTTTATCTGTCTCTTTCCCCAGCAATATCGATTTCAGATCGAATAGAGAGGTAGGAGTGGGGGTTAAGAGACGGCGGCGAGTGTTAGGGCAAGGGAAAAGATGAAATTTCGGGATACAGTACCCTTGTCTTTTACCTCCTGTATTTTGAATGGGCACCTTTCGCAATCAATTTTTCATTTGTTTCTGCTTTAACTAGTCGCCCCAACAACCCTCCTGCATTCCACAGTGATTAAAAATTTAGTGAACTAAAAGAAATGATAAAATTTATGAGTGAACTTCACTGAAACGGAAATTCGAACCGGCTTGAATGGCTATAACACTAAAATCATGTCCTGATATGTCGAGGATTGCGGCAAAATACTTTTCTCAAGATTGTCTTGCGAATGCATTTTTAATATATGTGAACATTATTAATACCTTTCAAAGTGACTAAGCACATGATTTGATTAAATCAGTGACGTTAATCTAAGTCCCCAGTGCTAAATAGTTAACTAGGGGGTCGTGTACCCCTATTAACATATCGTCAGCTATTTATGGATGGGACGTTTATCGGTCGGTAGTTAATCATGGGCCATATTTAAAGAAATACTTTAGTATCTTGTGTATCCGAGGCACCATTCCCTCCCGAATGTTGAAGTTGCCAAGCAGACCGTGAGTAAGTGAGGATTGAAGAGGACGCACATTTCAGCTGGCTCGTAAGGATTTTGGGCCCCTCGGTCGGGTGTGGAAGGGGACGTTTCAAACGATGATTTTCGGACGATAAGGCGTATTTAAACGCCGTTCAAAAATAAATACACCCCGTGGACTATCTGAGGTCGGTTTTTGGGACAAATGACGTCAGTCACGCCAGTCCACTGGACGCACGGAAGGCCTTGTAGGGAGAAGGGCAGAGGTGGAAGTAGAATGTTTGCGGAGATCCGGGCAGGAATACGAACTCTGAATGAAACTTATTTTTAGCGCGGACGGGAAGAGAGGAATACGGACACGCATTTATTCCTCCTGCCCCTTTTCCGATTGCTTTCGACACGACAAGGGATGATGAGGGTACTTAATGTCGGGTCGGTGGTGAATGATTGAGTGAAATTATTTGTTTAACTGGGTGGTTTCGAAATTTCGGGGTTTGGGGTTAGTCTACGCCATCGAGTATGAACGGAATGGGTATAGCGGGGATGTGTTTATCACCCTTCATTCGGAAACGTCTTCTTTTTTCAGTACATTCGGTATACATACTTTTTAAAAGTCGATCTTGGACGTGAGGGCCCTCGAATTGGCGCACCCTATTTTAACGAATGCTAATGCACGAGTTTATTGTACTGTATTTTCTCGGGGTGGGAACATTTCTCAAGCTCTGGATTTATTTTAATAGAATTTCAAGTTTAAAGGTAATCCTAATATTAATAAGTGTGTTCAACTCGATTTAAAAAGACATGAGCATCGTGCGTACCCAAGGCACGACTCCTTCCCGTGTATTTAAGTTGCCGAAGCAGACTAGCTACTTATTAGCTACTTCATTCGCATAATTTTATGACAATTACTCTTTGCTATAACTATAACATATATCTCACTAACATTATATTTGTACAAACATTAGATATTTGTAACGGATTGGATATAAACGTATATTTCAAATCAATGAATAATGCGTTGAAGTGATTTCCTTCCAAGTCTCAAGAACTGACTTTAGTGATATAGATGGAGGCTCATTCGTGGGAATTCATGTGTAATGTGTGATGAAGTTCTTTGCGTTCTGTTTCGACCTATCACTTCGGCAATTATTTATATAAATAAATACGGAAATTCTGCTGAAACTGCGTGCAGGAAACGAGCATAATTCATAATGCTCGTACCTTACTAAAGAAGCCATATTTCAGATTTTGCTATAAACTAGCCCTACGATATTTTTAAATTTCAATTTAAAAGATAACGGGATTAATATAACAGCGTATTTAGGTAAATTCAATGGAAGCTTAGTTTTTGCGTATACCCCTATTTCGCTAATGCGCTTTAACTTGTTAATTAAAAATATGCTTGTACTGTTAATTAACTCCAAGCTTTTCAAAAATACGTTGATGTATCCTGGGAGCAATGGTAGGTATATTATCATCGCTACCTGGATACAAGCACTATATTATTTTATTTGGACATGATGACGTTTTATCTTGGTGATTTTTTATATGTGTTATGATACTCTATTTGAAGTGTTCTCCTTTAAAAACATTTCTTTTCAAAAACTGTTTTTTGCATGAGACAAAATAGTGTCGCCGTCTTATATATAGTTATTTCTATTTTTTTAAATCCTTTCTTGAGATATGAGTTCTGGTTCTTTGTATTGCCCTTAATGTTCCGGTTTGCCGAATAATTTATAATAGCGAAAATGATCGAAAAACACATTATGAACCCCTTAAAAACTGAAAAATTAATGGGTATTTCTTTATTTCAGGTGCTGAAGTTTTTGTAATAGAGAAAATGACTCAGGAAACAATTAGTACTAATGTAGTGTCATTAAGCTATATACTATTGTAGGGTGTCCCTCGCATATCATATTTATTGAATGTATATCATTCTGAAAGACGTAAATATTTAGAACTGTTTTCGTAAATGTAGCTGAGTGAGTGGAACGTCTGGTCATGCGAGGCGATTCCTACTTATGCCATTTTGAGGTGATATAATTCCGGAACATTCGCGAGATAACTTAAACGGAGACATTTCCAGTCCCAGTTTCACTATCCTGTATTTTTATTAGCGTTCATTTTAAGTTCACCAACCGAATATGTTTAAGTTTTAAGTAAGACAGAAATATTTGTGTGCTCAGTTAATCATTTCGAATTTCTTATCCATTCGGTTTCTCGACAGTGAACCACGGGCATGGAATATAATTTTTGCGACGTTAACTCATATCTAATGTGTTACTGAGAATACGAAATTCAAATCTCCAGGGAAAACTGTTAGTTCTTCTGTCAATTTTTTTAGTACCCATTGCACGTTATTTATTCCCTAAATTTTACCCTACATTCTACCAAACCGAGTTGTTATTCCAAAAACAAATTGTACTCAAAGGTGTAAGCATTTAAAGTTAAGTAAATATTTGACCGCCTATGACGAAGGTAAGTACGAATATCATTTTACTGTAGATTATCACTCAAAAACAGCCATACACCCTCGCGGTGGCTTGCAGGGTACCGTGTAGATGTAGATGTATACATGGCCATAGACTTTCTTTTACTATTGCTGCATCACACTAGATGGTTTTGTCGTCTAATGCTAAATTTGTTTTGAATCCTTAAAAACCTCACGGAGTTTGTGAAATTTTATTGAGAGAATATTTAAACGAGCGTTACCAACTTTTTAAACGGGCTGTCTCGTCAAAGATCTCCTTCTCCCATTATTTTACATTTATCCTTGAACAGAAAATATTTATTTGAAGCCCACAGCAGTTTAAAACGTACGGAGCTCAAATGTAGTGGTATCGATCGGTAGATTTTTATAAGCTCTATCCCGAAGCGAGCCCCAATCCCCAGACCATCATTCCGTTATCCATTGAGCCGCACATCGTTACCTTATACCGAGGTTTTGTCCGCATCGTTTAATTCCGAAATTACAAAAAAAATTGTTTTGGTCGATTCCTTGAGCTTTTTTCTGTTTCGGCAGTCTAAATAACTATGTATCGAGGTCTGTACTCCTCCAATATATCCTGTATTTCAGCATGCAGGAAAATAGCAGCAAGATTTTATTTGTTGGGACAGCGTGGACATATTTATCATCTATCAATGATCTCACTTAAATCTTTAGACACTGCAAATAAATCGCATCAGGCGTGGATTTTGGAGCACGTTATTAAATTGAAAAACACGTTACGGTCTGCTCAAATTTATTTAGAAGATCAAAATTTCTTGCGAAATAAATGCAAGCATAATCTTATCCAAAATCATCATCTTTCTCTTTGGAGGCTTGCCGTAACGTCCTAAAAGAACTTTTAGTACTACCATCATCAAGGTTTGCGTTAACTCAGTGGTTAATTTTTTCTATCGACTAACCTTCCTTTTTAAACTGTCCGATTTTTTGTCCCCATTGGAATTATTTCCTTATATCCATCCCTCCTTGCTCCGGTTAAGTATTTCTTCCTTCGCATTCACCCAATTACCTTCCGTTCAATTTTCTGTTCCATTCATTTCATCTGAGAAAATATTTCTCTTGTTCAAAATCTTTCGTTCCAGTATCGTTAATTAATGTATAACTGGTAATTAAATTACGTAAAAATCGTTACACAATGTTCTAAAACAATGTATGCATGAAACCAACTCAATGGCTCTCAAAATTACACGCGTGGGATTTTTTTATTCAATTCAATGAGGTTTCGGGAGAGCATACGCCGACAGAAATAAATCCTTTCGCAAAGCATTTCTTTTTGGTTGCCCCACGCATCGGACACCATCATTTCTTCCTTGCCGAGTTTCCACCATCTCTTTGCAAAACACACCTTCTCTTTAGTCCTCGCAAAATCCGTCTTTCATCGTCGCTCCGAATCTCATTCCCCCATCCATCATTCTCCCTTCTCTTGGAAAACCTCAGCGGACGATGGAGCTTTCGCAGTCGAAATAGGAAATAAAATAAAAAAATGTGCTCGCACGCAAGATATAAGGGCTGACATAACGGGGAGGACAAAGAAATTGTGAATTCAAAACACTGAAGAGAGAGCTAAAATGAAGGGGAAATTTTTTTCGCCACCAATGACGTCATTGGGTGGGAAAAAATGGCTGACAAAAAAAACCTGCCGGTGACGTATCCGTCAAAGGGCAATCTATATTTTCCTTTCAATCTTACACTACCCTCCACGTCTCTTTCATTTCTCTGGAATTCCATTGGAATTATTTCATAATATTCCTTCACCCTCTTCCCTCTCCTAGTGTTCACTAGCAGAATCTCCTAATCTTTAAGTATATTCAATAAATTTCTTAGTCATGTACATACGTACCGTTTTGTATAAAGCCTTAGATGCATTTACTGCGTTACCGTTTTCAGTGATTTTCCCCCCTCTCCTCCTTCTTGACAACCGAGGTATATCTCTCTCAACCCTTCCGACATGTGATGTTGTCTTTACAAAAGAAACTTTCAATTCAAACATATTTTCTCATAATTTGAGTGTGTTTTATTTAGAGATAAGTTAAAATAAGACAAATAAAGTAATCGAACTAGATATAATGGAACTATCTAATCACAATTAGAACAGGTAATATTAATTTTCTAATTCTAAAAATCAAAAAACAACCATGAGTCACGTGAAGTTTAAAAAAGAACGTATAATTTCTAACGATCCTCAATAAATAATTTTCCCATTTTCCTTCCATGTATCAATGCACCAGTAAACAGGCGCATTGTAACAGCTATGTTACTTTAAGTGAACCCCCCTCCTACTCGTTACCCGCGTAGGTTTTTAGGAGACCCCTGCCACCATAAATTGGTAAGGTAGTTCATGCACGACCCCTTAGGTGATTTTGCCCTGTTGCGCACACGCAACCGTTTCTGCAATTAATTTTTTATACTTCTCTTCAACGCTAAGAATTCGGAACGGATGTATTATTTATAATGTCACATAGATTTATCAGACATTGAAGGCCATTCTCATCCTTTAAAAAATGCGATTCTAGGCGCTTTTCTATAATAGGTTCGTCATAACCAACCTACACTGATTTTCCTGTAAATTTTCAAGATTTTCTGCCAAATATTCCTGGAATTTAAGTTTCATTTCTACTCTTTAATTGCAATGCATAGATACACAAGACTTAGAGAGAGGACTGTTGTTAAATTTGTGAATTTTAGTTTCATATAGTTATCATAATTGATGGCGCACATAAAAAGAGGCACTTTATTACTTTTACTAATACTAACAATAATATTGCAAATGTTTACCTATCTCTACTTTTGCTATAACGTGACCGAATTTGAAGATAATTTGTCCATAGAAAACAATAACTTGGGTGATGGGTGAAGAGGACTTCGATTTCAGTACTCCGTTCGTCGATTCAGTCGTCGACTTCAGACGTAGTCCCCTTGGCGCCTTTTGTTAAGAGCAGGATAATACCGGCGCCAGGTTTTCTTCCTACATTCTCCTAAAAGTTTCTCATTCTTCGCAATTATCCTCCTTTATAAAATTGCGGAAACGACTGCTGTCGGTCTCTTCCTCCGAATCTCCACTACTACAAGATACGTAGATTAAAGTTTCAGTTAGGTTCATGAACTTTGGTTTGGCTTTCACTAGCATATTTTTTTTAGAAATGCCAAAAACTCTGAGCTACTTGACATATTTTTATCTTTTTGGCCGCGATAGAACGTTCCTAGTCGTAAACAGATCGGCAAACAAGTATATCTCCATTGTAAACAATACTTTTTCCTCGGCCAGATACAATAACTATGACCATCACTTTAAGCAAGTGCAAGCAGCACGCAAAGTAGCAAAGGAGTACCTATGTGGTCAGTTTTAAACTGACCACTCAACATGACCTTCGATGCCATTGTTTCCAACTGCCTTGTGTACCTGTTTACTCATGGATTCACCTCCATTTCCATTGCTTCAGTAGTGTTATTGGATCGAGAGTTGAAGAAGTTCAACCTTTTCAATGACGTCCCCTGTTTTTCGAAAAAGCACGTTGACATTATAGAGGCGTTTACGCGCAACATGCCAAAAACTCTGAGCTACTTGACATATTTTTATCTTTTTGGCCGCGATAGAACGTTCCTAGTCGTAAACAGATCGGCAAACAAGTATATCTCCATTGTAAACAATACTTTTTCCTCGGCCAGATACAATAACTATGACCATCACTTTAAGCAAGTGCAAGCAGCACGCAAAGTAGCAAAGGAGTACCTATGTGGTCAGTTTTAAACTGACCACTCAACATGACCTTCGATGCCATTGTTTCCAACTGCCTTGTGTACCTGTTTACTCATGGATTCACCTCCATTTCCATTGCTTCAGTAGTGTTATTGGATCGAGAGTTGAAGAAGTTCAACCTTTTCAATGACGTCCCCTGTTTTTCGAAAAAGCACGTTGACATTATAGAGGCGTTTACGCGCACTCTCCGTATTTGGCTCAGTGAACCCGCGCTTCCCTTCCAATGCCCTCACCCCTCCCCATTTACGTCTTTTCCCCATCCCTTTCCTTATTCACGACCACAAAATCCTGCTGCTCTTATCCACTCATCGCCCCTTCACCTGCTGGAATACATTTAGTTACTCATGGGTATCACGTAAGGGCCTAGATCCTCTTTTGAGCTGAATAATCCCCCGAGGGCCATTGAATTAATTAGGCGGAAATTGGGCTGCGGTATATCGAGACTGCCCCGCCGCTGCGTCCTCCAGGCAACCCTACCCCACTCCTCATCTCCAACCCCCTCAAATCGCTCACCTCAGCCCTGACCTCTTCTGTCTTCACCCTTATCCCCTGCTCTTCCCCCTTCGCCTCGGCCCTGGGCTTTACTCCAATACGGCTTCATCCGCGATGCCCAGAATAATTGCCCGAGTTCCCGCTTCCAATTCTACGGTCGCGACGAAAGTGAGCGTTTATGACTGTGTATTTTAAGATTGAGAAATTACGGAATTATAGCCGTTCCCATCCGCGCTTGTTAATGTCTAGATTCGGCTTCATCACTTCTTAACAAGCCATGTCATTTCCTGTCAGTAGCTAATGGGAAGTGATTTTGGGTCTGCGGTTAGAAGTGGATGCTGGCAAGGTACGAGGTTTTTTTCAAAGCTAAAACGGTAGGACTTTGTCTGTTCACTCCTAAAGGGGCCATCTATTAATTACGTAACTCCAAAGGTTCTTTTAAAGGATGATATCTTGGAGAGGGTTCTGGTTAACTGTTACGGTGCGCTATCGATGGGGAGGGGAGGAGGGTCAAGCCTCCTTTGGGAAGTCGATGCATTACATATTCATTTCTTGTTAAAATAATGATGATGAACCTAGGCGTCGCTCGGTGGAGCTTATCCATCGCGACGATAGAAAAAAGGGAGTACGCTGATATTCAATGCATGACATTTTGGAAATAAACTGCAAATTTCACTTTATAAATTTATTCACGACCCTGTGTTTCAACACATTGTGTCATCTCCTTCACCTGAAGATGACACAATGTGTTGAAACTCGGGTCGTGAATAAATTTATAAAGTGAAATTTGCAAAGTTTGTTATTTCCACCATGGAAAAATTTCACAACGTTACCCCTGAATCCGTTCGTTTTCGCATGACATTTTATTAAACAACTTAGGTTTCGTTGCAGTGTAGCATTATCAGGAAAACATTTTACAGGTAGTTTCAATGAACATAACTAGGGATGGGTCGGTTCCACTTTTTTTCGGTTCCGGTTCGGTTCTGAACTTCGGTTCTCGGTTCCGATTCTCGGTTCCGGTTCTTAATTTACCACTTACTTTGCATTGCTCAGATAAGGTAATCAATAATCGTTTTCAGAGACATATTGCTTGAAAAAGAATACTTCATTATATTTTTGTGCATTGTCATTTTAACGACTGAATTAGAATAATTCGCGACTTTGAAGATCTAAGTACACTATTTCACCAGGTTTTAATGTGAAGCCTCCACTTTCGGAGTGTGAGTAGGTTTCAAACTAGTTTTTGCGCTAATTATTTCGGTAGCGATTATTTTTGGCCTCGGTTCCGGTTCCGGTTCTAAGCTCAAGAACCGGTGGAACCGAGAACCGAAGAACCGAACCGACCCATCCCTAAACATAACAATTGGGGGAGGAGGGAGGGGTAAATAGTGGAGGAAGGGGGGAGGGAAGGGATAATACAGGAATAGAGGATTTTGGAGAGGTGGGGGGATGATACCTCGGGCCAGGCACTTGTAGTTACTTGCATATGCAGTAACTGTCTGTGAAATTGTAAAATTTTATACCTGATCATTCTGCACTGTAGTGAAACCGAGTTCATTAAATAAACTTTCTTACGTAGAAGATCAGTGTTCTCCCTTATTTCTATCCTCATGATGGATAAGTTTCACCAAGTGACGCCTGAGACAGTTTCCTTAAGTTCACCGGCAATGCAAATAAAGTGTTTTCACCATAAACTACTGATCAAGCAATGGATAGCAACCCTCAATATCTACTTGAACAGCAAGTGCCCGTCCCGAGGAATCATCCCCCACTACATGAACTCCCAGTACGCCTGACTTATCCCTTTTACCCCCATTACTCCCCTGCCTACCCTACACCCCCTATTTCTCTTCTCCCCAAACTATTGTATTCGCAGTGGCTCTGTAAAATGTTTTACCTGAATATGCTGCACCGCGGTGAAACCTTGGTCGTTCTTAATAAATTTTCATACATGGAATCGCAGTTTTCACTCTATTTCTATCTTTATATGATGATACACATAATAATCAGCGAAAAAGTACAGAGAAATATTAACAGATAAATAAGTGTTTAATAAATGTCGATTTTGTATTCACCAAAAAGTGGTTTCATTGGCAGCGTTTCTTAATTCAGGGGGGTCGTAGTGAATGTTGCGTAGCGTTAAAGTGGGAGGGTGTCATGAAAGAAGAAACTCCTGCGTAAGAAGTGGATGATCTTTAATGCGAACCTGGAGTATGTCATAGTCATAGAAGTTATTGGAGTTAAGTGCATATTAGGAGAGGGTGACCGACGGCGACAGCCATGTGATCTGAAAATAATAGTTGGGCCAGTGGGTGGAGATAGAAATTTCACTTGGAACAGAGGAAGGGTGGAGTGAACCCGGCGCCGCCATTATACTGTTATTATCAAATATTCTCAAGGGACCCACGGTTTAACTTCCCATCCGGCAGACTGAGTATTGCACATGCACTGAACTCTCTGCAGAACAAAATCAGTAGCTGATGCATCACGTATGGACCGATATTCTATTGACTAAACTCCGCTTCTGTCAGAATGTGAACCAGAACCCTCGGGATTGATGTCGAGTACTTGAGCTACTATTCCAACCCGATCTCCAAAGTAAGTTGTACCAATTTTGGAATTGACTCCGTCTTTAAGGGATTACATTCATGCATCCGAACATCATTGAATGAAGGTAAAATAAGGGTTTAGTACCCTCGTCTTCGATGGGAAAAGAGACTCCCTATTTACCATTGTACTTAGTCAAAAATCCTAAATATAAGTTATGCGTTGTGTCCCCTTTTTTATATTAAACTACATTCAGGTATGCTGAGTGACACTCGTATTTCACCCCCATGTGGGGGTAACTTCAGCCTTAAAACTTTAGAATTTATGTATAAATACTTTAATTGCTTGTGAAAAATTGACTTCGGGCTTCAAATGATTAACGAAAAAAATTGGGGCTCAAAGTAAGTAGAAATTACGATAGTATAAGGTATCAAAATGATAACTTTCTTTGTTTTTTCAGTTTGCAGATCTCTTTCAGGTTTTTTTTACATTAGCTGCTTTTTTCCGTTAACTATTTAATCAGTCAGGTTAAGAGCTCATTAGCATTAAAAATTTGGTTGAAATTGAAGTGTGAACTGCTTTGAGTGATCTGACGTTCATAGTGGCATTACGAGCATCTTTTGATTCCCCTTTAATCGGGCATATAAGTCAATTACTGAGCCAAGTCACAACAAACTTAATAATGAAGAAAGTAGGAAAATGTTCTATTTCAGTTTACTCTCAAAAGCCAGACTACGCAACTTTTATGCCTTGCATGAATAATGGCGACTGAGATCTAGCTCCTATAGATTCTCCTATAAAAATTGCCTTTAAGATCAGGAATTCTGGATAGCGTGCTGGCCTGCACAGGCGTGGCAGGCCAAAGGTCCGTGATTCGATTCCCGTTCCAGAAAAAATTTTTCTTCCTGCAATTTTCAGCACACTTTCTTGCCATGCAGAACGGCAGTGAAAAATTATACTCGATTACCTTGTTTTTCTGAAGAGAATGCAAGGCGACAATCGCGAAATTCAGAAAAATCGCTCGTATCTCTGAATCTTATGAGCGGCTTCCAACTCGGTCTTTAAGCCTAAAAGATAGTCGAACTCAAGCAAGTGTCTGAAACTGGAGAAATACGCTCATTAGATTTATCCGTGGCGTCACCGGGCGTGAAGAACATTTCACTTAACTTTTATATCGGAAGAGGTCCCGTAATCCCACTTGGCTGCTATCATGATAGGGAATCAGCCGCCTTAATAAGTGTCCAAGGTTTTGAGAGATCTGTGAACTGGTGAGTGTCCTTGAGAATTTGAATCATCATGGGGTTATAGTGTGTTCAACTCCAGCGGTGAACAATACCCCAAAATTAGAGTTCACGGGACTTTTTTAAATGAACGTTGGCCTCACAAAACCAACCAACTGTTGTAAAATGCATCTCCCAGATTATATGATTGCATTTTTATCTGTGCTCGTCTCTCAACACAATGCCACTTTATACTAACATTTGTGTCGGTTTTATTTCTCAAAAGATGTTCTTCACTAAAACGACTTTCTTAGGCAGTTAAAATGATAATAACATCTTGACTTAATTAGTTTTGAGACTTAGGGTTTGTGCTTTGGCTTATCCCTCAACTATTTACGGCCTTGCGGCATAATTGGTCCTAATCCGTCTTGAAAGTGTTGCAGCTTATAAAGTACCTCATTAAGTGTACTTTTATATTTTATTAATAATTGCAACTGGAGAATGGCTTAATTGCCGCAAAACGTTATAATTTTCATTAAATGCGTCGAAGCTCGAGAAAACTTACTGTGAAAGACAGGGTTTTTTTGCTGCTGGACGCAAATTCTGCATAAGATCCAAATGAGGCCTTGTGTATGCAAAGAATGACTCTTTATGTGCGTTGGGTCTACTTTTGTTGTCTGTAATTGAGTCACGAGGTTTCTAAAAATCTTGGGAAGTCGCTTTTCCTTGGGAAGAACTTTGAATGATGTGTTTTAGTCTATTTAAAACTCTCGTTTCCCCCGATTCGTCGACTAATATGAGAGAAAACGTAGAATCAACGATTGAGGAGACTCATAAATAATCTTCTACTTTCGACTTCTATTCCACCTGAAATATAAGGATTCGTTGCCTGACTATATGACACCTGCTCAAGTCGAAGGGGACTGGCCCACCCGACATAGACCGACTGCAATAGCCTGTTTCTTGATGCCAGTCACATTTTAATCAAAACTTACTTTAATGAGTTAAGTTCAGCCGGAGCGGCCGAGAGGAACTGAGTTATTCGATTCTAGCTCCTCGATTTCCCCTCTCCGTCTCTCTCTCTATGCAGTTTCTCTCTATTTTATTATTTAAAGGCGGAAGGTGAGAACCCAACTGATTGCGGTGCTGGTCGATGGTTCATAGTTATCGATTTCAGTCCTTGGAGCCAGCGACGGATCATTCAGATGAAGGGTCTGTCTGATAGTCATTTAAGAGGCAAACATTTTCATTCCGGACCCTCATACCTTCCCCAAGGATGGATTCGATAAGAAACTAATAAAGACCAGTGGTTTCCTCCCCGTAGGCCTTTTAATTAGTCGAAGCGGCGTTGGAGCCATTTCGAGCGTGCTGGAGATTGGATCATGAAGGGGAGAATCGCACTGATAAAAGCTCATTTCTGCGAAAGACTGACGCGTGGCGCGACAGTATTTCTCAGCCGTGAATCTTAGATCCGTTAACTTTTCTTGGTCGCCGAGTATAACGTTTTGGATGTTATCACAATGAAATTCTCTGCCTCAAACAACCCCAACATGACGTTTCCTCTGACAAAATAAGTAAAATTGTATTTCAGTTCACATCTAGTATTCTCTTATATGATACGAATTTCTTGGTGATTGATGGCTCTAGGAAGAATGGTGATTGAAATTGTTTTTTCTCTTGAAATTGTTATTCTCCTGAAATTAGGTGGCACTATTCCTAGTATTCACACTTTTTGAAATGGGCAGCTGACTTAAAATTGACAATTGAATCATCGAATCTTAATGGAAGCTCTTGAATGATGATAGGTATGGCTCAAGCAACAGATGCAACTTTTTTTGGGAATTTGTAGAAAATTCACATAAGTCAGCCTTTAACTGCAACCGTCCTTCGTAATTATCTTGTCAATCATATTTTAGCATGGCAATGATAATGATTAATATCTATCACTGCGATCATTCCTGTGTTAAATAACCACGAGTCTGCTTCAGTCAAGAGAATGAAAGTCATGAAATAATGTATATTTTGTTTAATCCTCATAAAAACGTTTTTCACGGAAGAATATTTTATGAACTATTATCGATTAAGTTTTTCTTTTGGAGGTTAAAATTGCATTATTTTTGGTAGAAATATCAGCAGAAAATGACTGCTAAAATTAGCTTATTTGTAGATGTAGCTTGTATATCAATTCTACCACCCTATTTGGTCTTTATCTTATATTTTCTATATACTTATCTACTCCCTAATATTCCAAGACATTGGCGCTATGAATACTTTATATAAACTGCTTCTGTACCCAATGTAAACGACTTTTTGCTCGAGAACGATCTATTGCTTCACAGAAAGGTTTTTGATTGTTTCTCCTACTCACAATGTCCGAAGATTTTTTCAAGTGTATGAGGAGAATTTGCGCATTTGTATGGGATAGGATTGGCTCATTCAATCAACCTATTTTCATTGTCTTTGATAGAGTCCAGTATGAAGTTAATTTATCCCTTGAAAATGCAACTTTTTTTGGGAAAAGTTTTACTTATTATACCTAAAAGTATATAATGTATCGGTACTAGGGTAAAGGGGGGTGAATCGGACCAGCGGGTGAATAGGAACGCTTTTCAAAAAGTGCGCTCAGACCCGAAACGGTATCACTTGAGACTGACTACGTTTTAGGAATTGCTTCTTTGTAATCTTGTCCTTCTAGTAGAGTGAAAACGAGAACTCGACGACTGAATTTAAGCAAATGATACTCTGTCGAATGGAAGCCTACCATACGAGAGAGGTGTGAAATTGGGTATTTAGAAAACCTCGTATAGGTTCAAAGTAAGGTGACATTGTAGCGCTTACTCAGATTTCAAGTTTTTCTTTCCTGAAAGGAAATCTAATACCATAGCTGCCACATTAGGTTACTTTTTTGAGCCTTGTATGAATATCGGAGTTACCAAACATGATACAAAATCATATTACTTAGTCGGGTGAAAAGGACCAGCACGCGCAGGAGTTCAGTTCCAAGCCGCTGATCGAGGGTGAAGCATTGAACCAGTTATACTCAACTGACACTTGGAAAAATTCCTTCTGCTACTGAAAAGTAAGTATATATACAACTAATATTGATAAATTGCTTACTTACACTTAATTTTTTACATTAAAAACATCAAATGTTTATAAGAATGTTTGAGCGAAAGTGGCTAAAAATTTGTTTTTAGGCCATACTCTTTTATTTAAGTATTATAAGAAGTTTAATGGAATAAACCTATTTTAATGCTATTCTATATCACGTTATAGATATTTACTACGTATAACGAGGAGGAGGAAAGAGATTTTCCCCGTCATAGAGGTGAATTATTACGGCGACGAGCACGATTTACAGGCTGAGCGAGAGGTAAGCTACCTTCGTTTGATGTAACATATGTTGTGTACTGTTCCATATATATTAACCAATTATTCGCTGAAACAATATCATAAAACATACGCATTTCGTGATGGAAATTTATTGTTAATAATTCACATTGAGTTCCATACCTATACATTCTACATTACTCAGTGGTCTATATTTTCCAATCTGAAAGAAAAGGAGGTGATATAATGTACGTGATAGAGGGATTGCCAGAGTATTAAATATTATGTATGGCAACAGAATTAGTTGTGGAACGCCTTACAACCTCCTTTTGATAGCGTAACATTAGCAAAATTTCATTTAAAACGTATTTATGAAAGTGATAATTTTCGCTTACCGTTAATGTTTTTCCTTTTGGATTAAGATGGGGAAGTACCGGCGAAAAACGGAACAGACATGGACAGAGGAGGATATGAGAATGGCGCTGAAAGCTTTCAGAGAGGGAAGAAGCATGAGGCATTCTGCCGAACTTTTCAATGTTCCCCGTACTTGCCTCTATCGTAGGATAGTAGCGGATACGGAAAAATTGAAGACAAGAGGGGGGCAAAATGTCTTCTCAGTGGAAGAAGAGGAAGCATTAATTAGAAAAATTCTTAGGTTATGTGAAATTGGGTTCGGATTGACAAGAGATGATGTCATAAAGGTGGCATATGAATTTTCCATTGAAAACAACATAAAAAACAATTTCTGTGCGTTAAAAAAACGAGCAGGCAAGGATTGGTTCTTGAATTTTATATCTAGACATCCTTTAAGTCTTCGAAAACCCGAAGGTTTGTCAGTGGCTCGAGCTGAGGGTTTAAATAAGGAAGATGTAGACGATTTTTTTTCAAAGTTAACTATTTCGATGGCTGAGGCAGGAGTTATGGATAGGCCCCACCTTATATACAACGTTGACGAAACGGGATGTGTATTAAATAATCGCCAAACC
This sequence comes from Platycnemis pennipes, assembly GCA_933228895.1. Taxonomy (NCBI): domain Eukaryota; kingdom Metazoa; phylum Arthropoda; class Insecta; order Odonata; family Platycnemididae; genus Platycnemis; species Platycnemis pennipes. Next base: position 31,560,773 of record OW121857.1, on the reverse strand, counting down.
CAAAAGAATGTTGCAAGAACAGGATCTAAGGTAGTCATAAAACAGACGTCAGTGGAAAAGGGGGAATTGGTGACAGTTGTTGCGTGCTGCAATGCAAGTGGACATTACATACCACCTTTTGTAATTTTTAAGGGGAAAAAGTTCCATAAGGAATGGGAGGATGGATTTCCGTTGGGATCTAAAATTTTTATGTCCGATTCAGGGTGGATAAATGAGGATCTTTTTTTGGAGTGGCTAAAGCACTTTCAAGCAAACAGGATTCCTGGCCGATGCATTTTAGTCCTCGATGGCCACGCATCACACAAGACTCTTCCTGTTCTACTGTTCTGTGAAAGGAATGAGATCACTCTCTTATCACTGCCCAGCCACACTACACAAAGGTTGCAACCTCTGGACAGGTCTTTTTATAAACCATTAAAGACATACTACGATATTGAAACAAATGCGTATATGACAGTTTGTAAGGGGGATAGAAAGATGACTAAATTTAATTTTGGTCGGCTTTTTCGAAATGCATGGAGCAAAGCCGCAACAATCGGCAACGCTGAAAATGGATTCCGATCAACAGGAATATTCCCTCTGAATCCGGGTATCCTGACGGAGTTAGATCTTCATCCTTCTAATCTCGGAAGCTCACACGCCCCAGAAGAAGCATCAACTCCTTTTTCGACAAATTCATCTTCCGATCAAAAATTAACTGCCAGTCCCTATGAAGAAAGCCAATCCTCGACATCAACATCTGAGGAATCGTCAAATACTTTGGGTAGGTCTTTCCATAATTTACTACCTACACCAGAAAAAAGAATGAAAGTCAATGTGAAAAGGTCAAGAAAGCAAATTGCTCAAATACTTACTTCTCCAGCTGTAATAGAAGAAACAAAGCAACGACTGAAGAAACAAAATACCTATTAGGAATGCGAAGGGAACTTGCAGAAACTTATATGAATCATCTTCAGATAGGGACGGCAATACTGAGAATGGGGAAAACTCAGCTGATGATACGCTTTGTGGCTTCTGCTCCAAGTCTTATAATTGTGCGAATTCGTCAAAGTTTAGAGACTGGATTAAGTGCATGAAGTGTAATTGTTGGTACCATGAGCTGTGTGTAGGTGCTAAGGGGCGAGATAAATTTACTTGTGGTAAATGTGCTTAATTGTTTTGGTAAATTTGTTCTATTTTGTTCTATATGTTCAGATTTGGTGATGTATGTCTGTTTGTAAAGTTATGTTTGACTCTAAGAAGGTGTCGTCGAAATATCTCCAGACTGCACTACATTGTTAAAAGCAATGATGCAAAATTTCAAAATTTTATGGAATAAAACTTAAGAAAACTAAAATTTATAACGTTATTTTACTGGTCCGATTCAGCCTCTAATCTGGTCCGATTCGCCCTCCAAGTCGTCGGGCGAATAGGACCATGCAGTCTCTTGAAGAAATTGCTCCAGGACCGTTCTATTCAGAGCAACCACGCTGAAAATTGCGTTTTAAACTGGAAAAACATCAAGTCCTTTGCTGATAATGCTTTCAGAATGTAACTGTTTACACAAACGAGGAAATCGACGATTTTCCTTTTTGTGGCCCGATTCACCCCCCTTTACCCTACTTAAAATGTTATTTGTATCTCAATGGTATGTTCTCTCAATACTCAGTAGTGCAGTTATAGTTCTTTGAAGTTATTTATTGACATAAGTATTCAAATATGATGCTATTAGATTCAATCTATCATAAATAAATTGTGGAATGTCTCATAATTTTCCACGGAAGAAGATTATAAAAATTTATTAATTTAATTTTTCTCTCTTACTTTTTCAGTTCTAATTACATCCTGTTTTATGTGCAGGCTAGCTCGCCATTTGTTCTTCAATGAGGCTCTCATCTCACTCTTTTGAATGGTATGTAATATTTCATATTATATTTATGAGGAGGTAAGCGTTTTTCTAGTCTGAGGTCAACTGCAATATTTCATTTTTTTTCCTATTTATTGCTAGCTCAATTCCATTCTGGTAATTCTTCTTTCCTGAATACCTCTTTATAAGGTCCATACACCTATTCCCATGATCTTCCTCGTCTGGTCTTACCCTCTATATTTTCCTCAATTTTTCTAGCTCTTGACAAAAAGGTATCCAACGTTTTAGGCGAATATAATATGCCTAATCACACTGAATGTTCTATGATGTTCCGGTAACCGTATGGATCCATTTTCTGTGTACTTTTTCATTTTTCTATTTATCTATCCCTTTAGCCTTCAGAATTCTATGCCAACACCAGGTTTAGAAGGTTTATATTCTTTTCCGATCTGATTTTCCGATGTTCCATGTCTCTGGCCCATACAGTGACACACTGCAGACGAAAGTTTTCACATTATTCTTCATCTGCATAATACCCTGCTAGCCAGTGCAAGGGTGCGTGGCTGGGGGTGAAGGCATTTATTTTAAACTACATACCTGATGAGATTTTACTATGAATGATGAGAACTTACTGAAAATACCACTTATCATCAGAGCATTGTGCAAGGAAACATTTAAGAAATTCTACAAAATTCATGAAGAAATGCGTAGATCCTCAGAAATCGTATTCTTATTCTCTGTTATTTGTGCTTAAACTCCATTGACATGATGTGTGCGATTTCCTGGATTCGTGTTAAGGGAAAGTATTTTATAAAGACATCTTTGTGTGTGAACACGAAATTTTCTAGGACAGAACAAATATTTAAATCTATCTGTAATGCAGATTATTGCTATAATATTACTGGGATAGTCCTGTCTACCGGTGTAATGTTGAACCTTTATAATTCTCTCGGTGTTAGAGATGAATTCGTCTGCCCTGTACCTACGTAAATGCCTTTGTCTGGCTTACTGTCTTCGCATTTGAAGCGTCTCCCATCCCATTGTCTCCAGCAACGAAGTTAAACTTATTCCCTTATCATAAAAATTGTTTAAATATCTGGTTGATCTGCTCTGAATTTCATATAATTCCGTTGTAAATGTCTTTTCCCTCTGGTCCCAAATACAACATGCGTATTCAACCTTCGGCCAAACTAACGCAAATTCTCTCTTGTGCCCGCTCTTAGTACAGTGGTTGTCCTAACTTAATTCCTTGTTATGTAAAGTTTACCTTCAGTTTCTCTCCTTTGCCCACCATGGCATTTGGAAATGTCCCCTAAGAATTATCTATAGCACCTCTTTTATAAGTTTTTCTTTTTCTTGAAGAAACGAACTTATTTGAGGCAAGAAAACATTTGTATGATTCACGGTAAATTATGTGTCTAACGACGAGATGGACATGTTTCTTTATCACAAAGTACTTGCGTTGAAACACTGTCATATAATAGATGGTTGGCATTTCTTGTGATAATTTTGTATTTCAGACATTTATCTTGTTTCTAATTATTCCTCCGTTGGCCCTTGCTAACACCTTTCCATTTTTTTCATTTTCGTTTTTTTTTTAGTTTATCAGGCATTTTTCCGTTCTTTTCTATGACTGAGCTTTCTAGGCACTCCACACCTGATAGCAGAATGTCCGAATCTGATTTAGCGATCCTACATAACCCACTTATTACATTTTACTATGAAATAAACTAGATTTATTGATGTTATACGCTAAGCTAAAAATGCAAATTAATTCGCCAAATTATTTTTGCTAACCAGTCTTAATGACTAGACTTACGAAATGCTATAATTGATTGCTAATCGAAAAAAGTTACCTAGGTGAAATGATACATGCGTTTCGGCTATGTTGAATCCGCTTCCGAAACAAGCTCATTAAACTAGATGAAAAATATACGGGTAAAGGTTATACATGACGAGGTTAAAAATATGACTATTTGCTGTACATTTCGGTTGAGAGTAGAAATATGAAATAAAGTAGAAGATTCTCCATTCTTGCAGGTTTATCTAACGTCAAGCAAGACGCAAATTGCTCGAGTTGAATGAAGATGGAAGTGACTCGTAAAGTTCGCTGTTTTCGCTCCGAACGCCTCCCTTTGGCAATCTATTGGCTCAGGCAATGTAGGGACCATTTGACTTCAATACGGGTCATCAGCAAATCTCATACCCATTTCCATTATCGTCCCTCACAATGGGCCCAATTCATGAACGCGTCATTTATAGCATTACTGCCATCTAGCGGCCAGGAATCTCACACATATATGTTTCTGAAAGGTATCGTATGCTGATCCTCGGTGGAACTATATATTTCCGTGGTTACCTATCTTGAATACGTAGCCTATTTTTGTTTAATCTATGCAGTAAATTGCGGCCAGATAATTTTTCTGCGTTTATTCATTTAAAGTCAGTTATCAAAAGCTTAAAGTAAACTCCAAGCATACAAAATACATAACCTGCTTTTGGACGTTGATTACCTTAGGTAATTCAAGGCATAGGAAAATAGATATTGTGAAGGAAATTTGATATTAAATTATTTTTATGCTAAATAGGAATCGGGTCCAATCTTTAAAACCAATTCGAATGATCGAATTAATTTCAAAACGCAATCATTCTGCTCATTTGTACCGGGTTATACCCTGATTCCGTAATGGAAAATAAAGTTTCTTCTGGCAATGGAAAAAATCATAGAAATCAGTAATACTTTAACCAACTAGAAGGTAGATACTTTAGGAGTGGTAACTAATTTTCATTTCCTGATATGGACACTAAGCATCGCATGGTCTCCAACAGCCCAAACAGCATTCCTAGAAACGACAAAACAACACAAATATAGGCAGCGCATTTCTAACACTCACTATTTCCATAAATGTCGGTGACGATAATAAACTCATGTAATAGCATTGGTATTTGTCTCTCTATAACAGTGACAAGTTCAATCTAAAGGAATACACATATTGTGGAAAATTTCCAGGGCTGTGCCTATTCGCGATACCTTGCCGGAAAATCTTGGTGTAAAAATTAATGTAAAGAAAGATGATGATCAATTTTGAAAATAAAAATTATTGGATAAATTATAATGTGAACTGGTTTTGGTACCGCCTTAGCTTTTTTATGCACTCGGAAATGCTTCTTTTCTTCCTCTTGGCATCCTTATCGTCCGTATTTCCTTATCAGATTCTCTCACTGACATGGAAATTGTGTCAATGGCGTGTATTGTCTCTTATTTCCACCAGGTCAGTCAGCATGGCAGCGACCTAACCTCATGGAGAATACAAACAATCCTGAACATTGCAATATGTGATGGGAAATATGTCAAAAGCAATTCTTATCGTAAGTTGGAATGTGAATAGTCGTTAGTTAAGGTATTTTGACTTCATTTGCTTTGACTTCAGTCCTCTCGTAAGTAAAATATTTACTGGAACTCCGGGTCATTCAAATCATAACAAGGTTAACGGTTATTTTCATAAATAAAATTACTTTCCACGAGTTGAGGTATATTTCACCAGCTGCAAGGTTGCCTCTTAAATTTATAAGGATTGGATTTACGTATTCTTTAAAGAGCGTGAATTTGTGAGGATAAAGATTTTCCTGGAGGTTTTTATTTAAATGTTGGATAGCAATGTTATATCGCGTGACTTTTCGATGGGAAAATCTCACTGTTCCCCTTAGTTATTTCGGTTGTCCCGCAATTAGGTATCCATTGCCAGCTGGAACGTTTACAATCCCTAATGCTTAGTCCACTGTAACCGCAATGCCGACGCGTCATTCGAATTAGCCTTGTGGGTGTCGTTTGGATTAGAGCAAACTGCCGAGCCTTGCGCTTTAGTCTTTCTCACTCCGAGTTTTTGGTCCAGTTAGATGTTCAGCAATACATTAAGCACACAGACCTTGGTGGTTGCATGGGAATTCGACGTCCATTTGATTTACGGCACTCAGCGTCATGCGTCAGATGTGAGAATTTCTCTTACTTGTTGACTGACGGTGAGGAGATAAACAAGTGATACCGTTGACGTAGGTGATTGATTTACCATTAGGTTTCAAAGAGCAGCGGGGTGCGCAATCACGATGTTCACCTCAGGAACGATAGATTAAAAGTGTATCATCCGGTGAACGTCCTCGTGGTAAACATTATTTGGCTTCTAACGACCTGTGGGTTGTTGTTGCTGGTCAGCTAATTATTTTCATCCTTCTATATTTTTGAGTAGCGAATATGTCCTTTTCTCCTTAGGCAAACAAACTTTTTTCATAAAAAAAAGAATTAAAAAAATTTTAAACAAAACTTTTTCTGGTGGTATGAATAATTTAGTCTATTCTATCAATTCAGTAATTTCTTCATTGTTGGGGTTGTCTGAATAGTGTACATAAACGGTTGACCCCTTCGTCGGAGACGTCATTGAGTTTTCCCTCTTTATTTTTGGCCACGGAAACACCGAACAGAAGAAATTGCCTGTTTCGCAGAATAAGGGATATGAATTCAGGTGTCAGGGTGTACAATGGTACTTTATTCGCGAAATCGCGATGCATCATGAAAAATGTTGCAGTTGAATAAATTATGTGTTTGGTTCAAGCTCGTGAGATTCCTTCGAAGAAGTATTATAACTCGATTTCGTGGTATTTCTCCCAATGAATTCTTTCATTCGGCTGGGACATCTCAGTAAAATTTAAGGGGTAAGTGGCAGCTAGGCGGTGACTTACCCCGGAAAAACTATGAATTTTTATCTGCTATTAAACTGTTATCTGTTGCTGTTAATTGGTAAAGCTGTTAGTCCACCAATTTTTAAATAATAAACAAAATCACCTTTTTTTAAGCTTTCAATAAAATTTAATCACCTTCAAAGGGTATAGTGCATTAGGGTGGAGTTGAGGATATGTGAACCCAGACCCATAGGTCCTCCGCCTTCCTTCGGTGCAGTTGATAAACGTACGCTTTTTAAAGAAATTCAGAATACTGCCTTATTTTTGGGAAAAATTTGAGTGATAATTACCGTTGATTATGATTGACTGGAATAACCAAAAAGACAAATTAAAGGCCCATTTAGTTTTAGTTCTTCCAAAAATTTCCAATTGCATGGATTATGATTTGTGTGCAAACCATAGGTTGGCTTTTGATAGATGAAGGTAGAGCTCAACACGTACTAAGCCATTGGCGTGTAAAATCACACATTCAGGGTAGGGGGACAGTTCCATTCCATGGGCCACCTAAGATTTCCTACGAGGTTCTGGCACACAGAAAATGTTTTTCGATTGATCGTGAGGATTTTTAGCTGTGGGTGTTCAGAAAGGCTTCTGTATGCCCGGGCTCCTATGCCCGGGATTTGAACCTGGGACCCTCCGGTCGGTAGTTCTACCCACTAGGCCACCACGACCTCCTATTGCATGTATAGGGACATAAAAATTCAATCGAATTTTTACGGTCTATGAATTTTCTAGGTGGGAATTTGTGATCTGTTTTATCACTAATTTGACTTTCACGAGAAAAAATTAATGAGATTCTATCAACTTTTGCGGCCTTTCGAAACCATTAGTATGAAAATAATGGCATAATTACTTAAACACAGACATCTATTCCAGAGTCCTTTGGCCAATCATGCACCAATGACGTAACAACCCAGTGTAAACGGTAGTATTTTATTTGAATTAAGCTCCATCAGGGATATAGATTCCAACCCTATTTATGCATGTCTCTTGCTACCCTTCCCATTCAATCCATTTTTCATAAGCTAATTCCCTCATTCTATATTCATAACCTACTGCCTACTTTCCAGCCATGTACATCTTCGCATTCTTTGTGTAGTTGTCCCGGTAGATCCCCCCGACGGATGGTATTCAAGATTTTTCTTTCTTCGTTGCACGAGGACGGAGTTCGCCCATCGGCCATAGCTTAAGGCAGCGTTACTGAGGAACGTCAATCGATTTCGTCACCTTCGCATCTCTACCACCTCAAGGGTCTCACTTTAAAGGCGACGCTTGGGCCATGCTGCCTCAAGAAGCTCAAGCACATTATCACACGGATGTAAAGGAGTTTCCGCTTTTTATTACGTCCTGGGGGCTGTGTTTGAAACCGTCGGAATTATCTGGAATAGGTAACCAAGGAGTCACGTGGGGTAAACACGAATGATTCGCGAACTTGTTGTCTAAAAACAGCTCGTTATAATATCTTTTATTGTTTTCACTCAGGTTTTTCTCATTTGTCTCGACTATAGAGCCTCCAGATGAGATAGAACACAAGTGTAAACGATCAATGAGGTGGTAATCAGCGGTTTTAACATATCAAATTTGCGAATCATTCGTTTTTATATCACGTGACTCCTTGGTTACGTATTCGAGATAGTCTCGACGGTTTCAAATACAACCCCCTGGTAAAAGATTGCATCGAAGAACCCTAATCCCTATTCTGTTTCGATGACTTAAAGCCGTGTGAAAATTCAACGGGTATGTGGAATAAGCAATATTCCGTTGACCATCGAGGTTACTTAAAATCCTCGATGCCTTGCAAATCAATCTTTGGTCAGTGGCAAAGGAAAACATTCCAATGGCCGTACTAATTTAAGCACCACACGTGAAAGGGATTGCGTGAGAAATTAGATTTTAGATTTAGAAATTAGAAATTAAAAGAAAAAGAGGATCTTCTCCCAAAAGATTGCACCACTCTGGGAAATCATGCACACAAATCCGTTGAACCGAAGGAAGTTAGAATATACTGAAGGAGGAATTGACATGCTATCATATGGGTGACAATAGGATGGTTGGGAATGATTAGGCCCCGCCCTCTTCGTACAACATTACATTACATACGGCCTTTTATGGAAATTGCGTGTGTATTAAAACATAAATAACAATGAAATCGTACCAAATATTCATCTTAGTGGCGTCGGTTAATCTTTCTAATACTATTTAAAGAATGTATTCATGCTTTTAAATATAATGGGATTTAATTTTATTGCTAAAACTAATTCTAATTCAACCTATTTAAACTACTTGTTGTCACATGTTATCATGTTTGCGCATTTTTCTCTGTTTCTTAGACGAATTTTAAGAACACATTCCATTATTCATCTTCCTAAACTAAGTTTTAACGCGTGCAAAAACTATTTCATCCGTTCGAGTATCACGGGTAGCAAGCCCATATGCCCGTATTTACTAAGGTGGCCGCTGACTTCTCAAATCAGCTACGATGCCTCCTCCAGCACAACCTAACCTCCTTTTTTGAACCACCAATCACATTTCCTGCGTGGGTTTGTGGGAAAATCAATTCCTTGCCAGGGACCAAACAGACAATACTCATCCCACTAATTCCTTTACGAGGTTTTTTCCCCAGTTCAGGAAACGAGGGTTATGGACACTTGGTGTGTTTTTCTACCGAGCAAAAAACGTCTGCGAAGGAGTTGGTGGGTTGAGTGAGAGTTGCCTACATGTAGTCCCTGGTGAGGAATTGATTTACCCACAAACTAACACGGAGGGTGAGATTAATTATTCAATTGGTTTGTGTGTATGATTTACAACGTGTCTTAATCTTGGGGTAGTGAGATCCTATACCGCTAATTACTCACGCATCCCTTTCACGCGCGGTACTTAAAAAAATATGAAGGCCATTGGAGCCTTTTCATTTTCTGTTAATTTTCGGAGCCGTAGCCCTACTTCTTCGACCTTTGGTGACAAACGTGGCAGTGAATGTCGACCTTTACGGGAGAGAATAACGATATCCCTTTTCGATCGCCGTATAATGTTGCCTAATTGATGTTTCCTATTTTTGTGGTGTCATGGTATGTTGATCAAATTTTCCCTCCAAATTATATGGTGTTGCTCTTTATAAAAAGAGGAGAGAAGATAAAGGTGGTAGTTTCTCCTACGAAGTCGAGCATGGCGAAACGGAGGGATAAACTCATTGCTCCCATCGCTGACAGCAAAAATGGACCAGACCCGGAGGCTAAATTGATGCGTAACGTATTCGGATTCACTTAAACATTCCCTCCTGCCTTCGAAGGGAGCATTTAGGTTGACTAATTGAGGAATTCGCACCCAACTTCACAGCCATTAAAGAACCGACAATACCTACAACTGTGTATGGGAGGAAATTCCGCTCCGACACTCGTAAACTTTTCCGTAAAACCAGGAGCATGGGTGGGAAACTCTGGTCGAGCTCAAGAAGCAATCACACTGTACGCAGCCGTCGTACTCTTTGAGCAAGTTCCGAAAATGCCCGGGGTTGCGTCTGCTGCGCAGACGTGTTGCAGTTGTTTTTTACGGCCGGGACGTATCGCGTCCGGCGATCAACAAGTGTGCTTTCGTTCTTTTTCAGCGTGCTTGGATTGGAGGTGGAAGAGGGGAGTAAGGATGCGTGTGGGGGAGGGGGAGAAGCACGTTCCTTGCCACTGTTCCCATGACCGACTGTGTTTACGATACGGCAAATGTTTACCGAGTTCTCTGACGATCGATGCATCACGAGCAACTTCAAACCATGAAAATATTTCATCCCTCAAGAAAGTGCGTGCTTCTTGACTTTAGACGAATCTTTTCGTAAATGATGTACTTAGATATTCAAGAGTTTTGATTCAAGTTATCTTTAGGGGAGGAAAGAAATTTAGAAGAGATCGACTACGCCTCTGATGGTAACATGTTCCATCTAGGTTTTCGACAGGAATACAATATTATTTTAGGCTAAAAAATGATGCGCTGTGTACTTGCATTTTTATTTATCAACCGTGCCGAGTTTGTTTGAGAAATATATACAAACGTTTGTGTGGATACGGGGAACTCTACGATCGGAAGGGTGTAATATTTGCAAAAGGGTCCAGAAAAGGCATTTAAACCTTTGAAACCCGGCGCGCCGGCACGCCGCGGCGTTAAAGAAAGTTGCTGAAGATCAAATGGACGGAAAGGTTAAGAAATGTGGACGTATACAGAGTAGCTGAAGAAGAGAGGACTCTCGTATGGAGCAGCATACAAAAATGAAGATCACGATAGTTTCGGCACACCTTGATACACGATGGATTTGAGAATAATGAACTGGAGAGGAAACTCGAAGGAAAAGATCTATGACGCAGGCCATGGGACAGTTACTTCGGAAATCCATAAGAAAGTGTTGATATAAGAATTTCAGAGAAGTTTAGGAGCTTGATGGAACCGAAATAGAGGCTCTAGTTAGCCAAAATTTATATTGGTTTACTGATGATGGTGATTCTATTTGTCCATGGCTATATTGATGATATATTTTTCGCTTATTTGATTTCTTAAGAGTTTTGTCATCAAACTGGATGAAAAAATGTTCTGAAAGATGTCAGATCAGTCGGTAAAATCTACTTCCTAGCCTCTTATATTGATGGGTTGCAGATATGTTTACTCTCTTTTTACCTCTATTCACAAATCATTTTCCCTTTGTTTCCTCTCTATACGTAACAACTTCAAGAAAACATGCAATCATAAAAATTCGACCATCTCGTTCCGATTTTCCTCGCTAAAAGTGACTACCTTAACTGAATCTGGAGCAGAAGAGTGAAATGCTTTGTCTTTTTTAATGTTTTAGTTTCGTCTTTTTATTGTTGTACTTCGAACCTCTTAGGTGAAACGTAAAGGATCGGCACAAACCTCCGTTAGCTTTTAGGAGATGAGGAATAGATATTTTTAGCGCAGGGATCCTATTGTTTTTACTTTACGTTCTGCTACTGTGTTGCTCGGAACTCCCACTATGGAATCCTATTCCTAGAAATAATACTTTGCGTTATAATAAATTCGACCCATTCCTTTCGCTCGTTATTTTATGGCAGTGCGCTCTTTGTGATGATGTTAGTGAATCTTTGCCTTGAAGAATCCCTCTCGAAAATAACGAGTAGGTACCTGCGTAAACATTCGGCTCCCTTTGAGTCTTTCTATTTCCCTTTCCTAAAAACACTTAACAACGCTGTCATGCCAACGCGTTCACATAAATTGCGCAATCGTGCGCTGTCTTAGATCTCAACTGTTCCGCTTGCCTTATCCTTGCGCGATTTCCTTCTTTAGTTACACGAGGGAAAAAAATGAAGAATTTTCCCATTCGTTTTGAGTCATGCTCTCGTTCCACCTGCCTTTCCTAAGAGGATATCCTCACCTCACGCAATTTCTATGTCGCGAAGTTCGTTAACTCCTGGCCTGCTGGCTTATGGTGTCAAATCATCTCCTTAAGAGTTGAATTCGATTTTAGTCAAAGTGTTGGTCTTAGGCATACATTTTAATTGATTTAAATATGCGCATTGGGATAAATAATTAAGACCCGGTTTAATAATACCTGATTGACGTTAGCAAATTGACGTTTATGCAGGTGTTAAGTTACTGCAGAGGTTACTGACAATTATGGTTAGAAAAGGGATATCATAAGGAAGGTTAGTGGCAGCCGAGATAGTCAGGTCGGCAATGTGCCGGCATAACAACCCAAGAATCGCGGGTTCGAATCCCACCTCGGGCATGGGTGTTACGTTTGTGAAGGCTGTTCGGGTACTCCACCGCGCCTAACTCGTTGCGGTGTTACGTTTGTCTTCGGTTTCAAAATTTAAGATGGATACTGCGATATAGCCTTAGCCGTTGGAGCACCTAAAAACCAATTTTACCACTTCTACTGACGCTTGGTTAACATAAACGTTCACCTACATCTACGTAATACCCTTCGAGCCACCGCGAGGGCGCGTGGCAGGGGGTGAAGCTCACAAAGCAAGAACTAGTTACATGCAACTAAGAGACATGTTTGATAATAAAGTCACGTGTAACTAGATAGCTAGTATTTGCGTAGTAATAAATTTATTACTGGTTATAAAGGCATTAAAAATTATATTTATCTCTATTTCCCTGACATGTATTGGTTAGTGATGCTAAAAACATGATTCATGCTCCGTTAATTTTTATTTTTATTTTTTTTAAATTTTCATTACCACCGAAAACTACATCTATAGCCTCTACATCGGGGTATTTAACAATTAATAACAGACGAGCACACACATCCGTGTCCTGAGTGGTGAAAAATCTATTCAGGCGGGACTCGAACCCGCGACGCTAGCGTTAGCGTTAGCAGGCGAGGGCACTTAACCACGCCGCCATCGGGGCCGAGAAGTAGGGTGTAATAACAGTCATGTTTAAAAGTTTGAAAGTCGTATGATCAGTCATTTTTACAATGGGCGAGTGTACGATACGTATGGCTTAGTAATTTACCAGCTAGACAGAAGGTGTGCCTATATTTCATATGGGATTCATAATGTTAGGTTACAGACAACGCCAGTGCAAGTGTTTACTCTCACGTCGAATTAATGAAGTTTTGCTAGGTTTTGTATTATTCAGCGAATGTTCAGGATAAGATGATTTGGGAAAACGGGTGGAGATAGATTATAGTTTAATCCTTATGAATTCTCTTACTTTATCAGCGACTGTTATTTCTGGTATCCTTTAATGGATGTCACCTTACGGAGCCTTTCAGTATCGCACGTAAAGTTATTATGGAAAGTAAAACCTATAAGTTGATAACTCTTGAAAAATGAACCGTTAAATTAGAAGAAATTACAGCATAGAACAAAGGAATATTTTCTCAGATACTTACAGTATACTCGCAGTAAATAGATCAGTCATGGTGTTTACAACAATAGACTTGCGACCCGCAACCCGCAAGGCTAGTTTACATCACATGACCTCGTTTTTTGGGCATTAGTATTTGTCTTAACCAACGCTAATGCTTCAAGTTTAAGGGTTTTATTTGAAATTATGTCTCTTGTTGATATTTATTGTTGACTTATATTTTTGCTCCAAACGGTGCCTAATAATCCCATACTGTTCGTCTGGAAAATGTACTTGTAGTTAGTTAAAGCATATTCTAGAAAATTCTGCATGTTCCATCATTCTGCTTTCTTACAGTTCTTTTTGGAATTGTGAAGCGTTCCACGAAATCTATACGACGCGCGATGCCAAAGCGTGTTGGATGCCCGAAAAAGTATGGCCGTGAAAAACTAAAATCATTGCTATGTCATGGGTCTATTACTTACTTTCGTGGGCACATAGGGCAACCGAAATGATCATTTTGATCTTTCCGTCCTGTCGCTGAATTGTATCGTACGTATTTTCGCCATTTTCGCCACTCTTACGTCGCGTCAAAATCCCTTTCATCTTCTCTAACTTTAATCTCGGGAGTCCTGAAAGCCTGGAACTCGATTTGTTGCGACCTTTTAACGGAATAAATGAATTGCCTTAGCCAGCGATGCCATCGCGAAAATTCTGAAGCTGGGATGGTTAAAAGGACTTGGTAAGAGAGAGAGAGAGCGAAAGGCTCGTCCCGTTATTGGTTCACGCTAGAAAAAATAAGGTGAAAGGTAATTTTAATCTCATAAATAAGGCAATAACCCCCAGCGAATACGTTTTCGCGCTAAATGTGATAAAAGTACTTCATAATGTGATCCTGTAGAGAATGACTGAGAGCACTTTATGGGTAAAGAGGCCGAATAAGTTCTATGAGAGAAATTTCAGCGGTGGGACTAACCAAAACTCATGCTTTCATCAACTTGGCCGTAGCTTTAGTAGCATCACATGGAAATAATTCCACGCAACGATCCTACTCGAATCAAGATGATATTGTGATGGGATCGCAAAGCATATAGTGCTCAAGCTATAATAGCGTACTTTGATCGTGAATGCCAATATTTTGCCAAATGAAAATGATTTTTTCGTTAAAAAAATGAAAGTCTACATGTGCTTAGATGCTGTCTCATAACTCCCTCCATTCCGTCAACCAACTGGCATTAACCGTATCACTCTTTAAGTGGAAGAATCTGCTGACACGCTGATACTCAATCGAAGCGGATGTCAAGGCCGTTTTACTCAACGCAATGAAGTGAACAGATTGAAGTAGCTTCAAATCGTGGAATTTGCACTGATGGAAGAATGGAATAGAACTGGAGCTATGTTCCGCATTGTCGTTCATGAATTTGAGAAGTTTTCCTTGCAGTACGTTGCTTTGACACCATGCAATGACCACTGCGCATCTCTCAATGTATTTGACTGCGCAATGATAAGCCTTGTGCAAAAGGGTCTCTAAATTTAGCGGCTCAGTACCGTGCACTACAGAAAATATTTAGCGTATTCTCGGCACTGTCTACTTTTACATCTTCATTTACGGAATACTCTGCGGACCTCGTGAGTGTGTGGCAGGGGGTGAATAATTACAATTAACCAAACACTTACATCATAGATAAGTTACATGCACTTATACAGTGCTGCTTAATTAGAGATAAATCTACATCTACATATTACCCTGCCAGCCTCCGCAAGGGTGTATGGTAGGTGATGAATCATCATCATTTATGCATTACAGATCAGAAAGAACAAGGTTATACATACTACCTTACGAAAACACACCGTGCATACCCTGCTTACATGCAACTGAAAGGCAAAATGTTACCACCCCGGGGAAAATAGTGAACGTGCAGTGACAAGACACGTTAAATATTGGCTGTAAATGGCACTAAATTGTTAGTGCATAAAAAATAGTATAAAATTTGTGGTTTAGTCAGTCATTTCTATTAATAAATTGAATTATAAGCTTATAAGACGAGTAACTTATGCTTCCAACAGACGTTTGTGCAGCTGAATGATTAGTATCTACGAAGTAAATAATGCTTCGGGCTAACGGGTTAAGCATTTATTGAGATACATTATTAATTTTTAATTCCCATTGGATGTGCAAGGGTGAAGTTACCAACGTAAATCAAATGCACTGCAAATTACTCTATCTACATTGCACCTTTCTTTTCTTTTATGTGGAGGGTTGGTGCTTCTTGTTTCATCGCGGAAGCCTGACTTAGCTGTCAAATTTTAGTGACGTTCTTTGATTTCAGTCGCTCATTTCGAACTTGGCAGAAAACCCAGACTGATAAATTAGACGAAGGAAATCCATCGTTTATGCGATTTTAATCAGGACCGACATGGTGCCAACTTAAGCAATCTTTCCTCCCCAGATCAAGATGGGCAGCAAATGAACCGGTGCCATTAAGGCATCGCCTCGCGTCTTTATTTACCAACGAAGGTTTTCGTATGCTGGCTCCGAGTGAATATTTTGAAAAGCAAACTGAAGACCTTGGTCCAAAATTGTATTCGCACTAAATCTGGCTGTCGTGATACGCCTAAGAAAGGCATTTAGGCGGAATATATAGCACTGGTTATCATACTGTAAATATTTGGCATCCTTGAACCAATATTAATCGATGCTAATTGCTTTTTTATAAACCAATCCCAGGATTTCTGACTGATGTTCATGATTCTTTTTAAGTTTCCTAGGTTATTTCAAATATATAAATGTGTATTATAATGGTATAAATTGCAATTTGTTCCTCTCTGGACAAGTTTTGACAGAACAATGAAATGAGCGTATCTACGGCTGTAAGCAATAACAAATGAAGAACAATATCCCCAAAGACGTACTCTTAAGGGGGCAGAGGAATAAAAAGGGGTAAGAAAGGAATATATAAAAAGTAAGGGAGCTCTCAATCACACGTACAAAATCAAGCATACATACAAAGAAATTTAAATGGCAGTAAATGACACATTCGCACTCTCACTCACAATGTTACAAACAACGGTAACACTCAAAATTAAGGGAATAAAGGTAAAAATGAAAACGAACAGTGACTCACACAATCACTCTCTCACTCAGGGATGTACACAAAATACAGTCACCTTCGTGAGTTCAATCACACCTACAAGCAGGGTATACGAGGACGTCAACGCCAGTGACCCTTGATACACGCCAGACAAAATTATTAGACGCATTCGAAAGCATTCATATACTGAAGAGTTGCAGAAACGAATAGCGACAATTTCTCTTTGTGAACAAAGTAACCAAGTACCCCCTTCCCTCACCTAATACCCCCACATCTCTATTATCTGCCTCCAGATCACCCAAAAAATCATAACTACTACACCCTCTTTCAGTTTCCCCTCTTGACCCTGAATATTTCCTATTCCTCTCCCGGATTGACATTCTCCTCTGATGAGGCCTGCTTGGAGGGCGAAACACACGACTTCAGTTTTGACATTGGGCATCCTTTACCCATACTTACTCCTTTCCCTGTGTGTGTGTCGGGTCACTGGCGAAGGAGCTTCCTCGTAAACCCTGATTGTGTGTAAATGTGATTCACGAGGGCGACTGTACGCTGTAAATGTATGTACAAACCCGAGTGCGTGATTGTGGAAAAAGTCCCTGAACCCTGCATGTATGTGAGAATGAGAATCACGAAGGTGACTATATATCGTATGCAAACCCACGTGAATGAGTGCTTGAAAGTTATTATCAATTTTATTTTATTTACTTTAGTTATTTAGTTTTCCTTTTTATTCTATTCAATTTACTATCCCCCACTTTTATTTTTATCTTGCGTGTATGAAGAAGTTGGAGAAATCCTCGTAAACCCTGCTTGTGTGTGTTGTGATTGAACTCACGAAGGTGACTGTATTTTGTATACAAACCTGAGTAAGTGAGTGATTATGTGAGTCACTGTTCGTTTTTATTTTTATCTTGTTTCCCTTAAGTTTGAGTGTTACGGTTATTTGTAACACTGTGAGTGAGAGTGCGAATGTGTCATTTACTTCCATTTAAATTTCTTTGTATGTATGCTTGATTTTGTACATGTGATTGAGAGCTCCCTTACTTTGTATATATTCCTTCCTTCCCCCTCTCCCCCTTTTTATTCCTCTGCCCCCTTAAGAGTAAGGCATTGAGGATATTTTCCTTCATTTGTTAAGTTTAACAGACTTCGTGTTTAGGGAAATTGGATAGACGTGAACAAAATTACTATTTAACAATAAATTTCAGCTCACAATTCAAACGAGAACTAGTTTTAATTTAATAAAGATAGTTTTAATTCTTTTTAACCCATATATTACTGTCAATTATCACTACTGGGAACATTGGGAACGTATAAGAAAGATGTACGAAAGATAAAGGTAGCTCCTCTTAGGAATATTACTTTTTATAGTATGTTATCAATTTTATTCAATAATAACTTCAACTTTCTAATGCATCTTTTTGTGGATATTTCGTTTCCCAAGATGGGCTCTAGCCATTATTCGTAGTTGGTTAGTATTGTAGTACTTGTTAATGTACGCATAATGTTCAAAAATAACTTCGGAGATGATATAAAAGCATAGTGTAGAAGAAAGGTAATGTAAAGCCGGAAACTGTGTAATTAATCCTACGAATGGCCTAATAGAATTATTTCTTGGCTCTTGGACCCTTGGAAAATCGCCATGCAAAAGAAAGATTTTCGGAAGGTCTAGAAGATAGTCACTGAATGAATAGAAACCTTTTTATTTCTAAAAATGCAAGGTTAGGTGGGGAAACCTTGTATCAATATCAGCTGACTTCCTTCGGGTTTCGGGAATTCGGGTGGAGGGACTTAGATTTCCTCTGTGCGGCGAGTCAATGAATTACGAAATTGTGTCCAAGAACCATGATCGTTCGCGGTAGGTGCCGATTAACCAACCGTTATATTTAAGGCAGACGGTGGAATTGGAAGAGGTTTCGAAGTTGTAGAATAAGATTTTAAGGCTCTTCAACGGCCTAGTTATGATGTATCGTCTAATCCTGGTTAATCCTAAGACGAACTCAATGTTGGTGCCCTAGGCGGGATTCAGACTCGTGAAATTTGGATTGCCAGGATGACCCATTACTAACCTGACTACTACTACTGGCAAGATATATAATCATCATTACACTCCCAAAGCATTAAAGATAATGTCAAACAAATATTCCATTATTCTACCAATATTAGTAGGTTTGAGTTATAACCCCTACCTGCTCCGTTAATCCCTAATTTGTACGCTGCTGTTGGAAAGATTGTATGAGATTGTTTTTCGTTGTCTTAATGTATTCTTAAAGAGACAACACCGTTTGTAGGTATTGCCACTTCAATGGGGCTAGACGCAATTCTGCAGCCGCTTTTCTGAGGAATCAGTCACAAGCATAATCATTCTTCTGTCTCCTATCCTTCGACGTATTTGGTACGAATGACCCCTGCACGGATCACCTTTCATTGCTCCCGCCATTTAAAATACGAAACGGAAATATCACCAGCATTTTCCCTAGCTTTTAAACTTATGGGCTCCTTGCGGTGATAAGAGTGATAGTACGTATTTAAGGATTTTCCCTTCCTCCCTTTCCTTTGTGACCCATAGTTTGCGGTTCAAACAAGTGATAAATTACCAACGAATGGTAAAAATTAGTCTTCCTCCGAATTTCAAATTCTTTTCCTTCAATACTACCCGTAATGGCATTAATGAGACTACTCCTTACTTATCCTTATGAGGTGCCTCAAGAATTGAGATAAAACGTTAGGTATCCAGCTGAAGTGATATGGGATAGGATTTTTAAAACTTATCATTAAACTTTAGTAGGCGTTTGAATTTTCAACGATTCTCACTCAAATAATTTTTCTTTAATTCTCCCGCACTGTGTAAGTTTTTGTATGATATTAGCGTAAATTTAAAACTTATTCCGTCACGTGGATATTGCAGAGGTTGCGTGCATTAGACTCTTCCGCCTGTTATGGTACAAGAAAGATCTTCATGTGTCGTACGAGTTAAGAGACGTTTCCAAAAGCCTGCCACAGCAACACAAGCGGCTTACGTGAGATGGGACTGTCACCGTGAGGCGGATATGGTGTCCTGTGAAATGGATTTCTCGCGACTGAATGCGTGTTCCTTTGTAATGTATGTCTAGTTGAATACTGGAAGCGTACCGGAGAGTAGAAAGAAAATATTCTCAGACGACTCGAGGGTTGCTAAAAGTTTTGTGATGCCCTTATAAAATCATTCAAAGCTGAAAATAGAATCGGATGCGGAATCCTTATGCGCACTAACCAGTCTACGTTGATATTTTATTCGTGGGGGTATTATGAGTAAATTATGGCGCTAAATAGCAAAAGATTAACACTTCTCAGGAAACCTAAGAATTACCAGCCATTCACGAAAAATGTTCGAAAAAATGTCAGGAAAGGGCAAGTTAATCGCTACACTACATCATTACTGCATGGCATTACATTTATCATATCCCGTAAATAGCGCTTGTTAACCTGGAGGTTTTTACGCAATATTTATCTTCTTTCGGTTGCATGATTAGACCTTAATTCATTTCCTTTTTTATTACGTGAGTCTAGGGGATGTATAATGAATTATACTTGAAATCATAGGAACACCCTTCTGTATATGCGTGAATACTTATTTAAAATGTTAATAATGTCATATTTAAGTCGAGTATTTCATTAACCGAGGATTTGTCCCAATATCGGATTTTAAATAATGGAAATAAATGTGACCCGGAAAAAATGTGGAATGTACATATTTTTCCATTAAATGCACTAAAAGCTGTTTCTAAGCTGGTGGCTTTGAATATATACAATTGTTTCAAACCAGTGTATCGATTATATAATTATAATTGTGTAGCATGACGTAAATTTTATATTCTAAGACGCTGTTAGGGAAATATATGACTAAAATATTTTCATTTTTTTGTGTGAGAGATTGTTAAGCTATAAAACCAATCTGATGAATATTGGAATGAGGAATATTTATTTTGTTGAAGATAATGCCTCTAAGTTCGAGGTGCATACATAGCTTGTTCGTACAAATGCAAACTACCAATCACAGTGTATTTCTAAATCCGAATTTCCAAAGATTCTGTGCAATAGCAAAAACTGACACAGATTTGCATTAGTGTTTCAGGTCTGATATACTGCCTGATCTACTATTTTCACATTAAAATATCATGCAGAATAAATACAATAACGTTATTTTCAACAAATTATTGGGGAGTAGTTGAATGTGTGGGTAAATTCCCACGCTCTATGCTACAACTGATTTCAATTTATGGTTTGCAATTGGCCGTTGGGCTTAAGTCAACGGAATAGGCTATCTGCTTTGCTTTGTCATAATGGCAACTTATCTTGTGGTATACAGCAAGAAATTATCTGTGTAACCTCAAAGTTGTATGTATTTTCCGTCTTCTGGAGAAAATGTGCATGTTTACCGCATCCCTCCAATAGATTTGTCTCTCTGGAGTGTAATATTTTCGTATTCTATATCGTCCACGTCAGAAATCTTCATGCATTAATCTTATGCTCTTTAACATGAAGGCTGTGGGATAGAAAGATCGTAGAATTAGTTTATTCCTGATGAGTCGTTTCGTTACAGTCATGAACATTTTCACATGCTCCCTCATTATCATATGGATCACGACACCCGCTATATATGTAGCTCGGTTATTTTCTTAGGGGTTCCGTATACTAGTTTTTACAATTGTTCTTTGTACGGCGTCGTAAAAGTTTTCAACCAATCTCACGGCTGCTCCGAGTTTTTGTCTTCAATCAACGGCGACTTTCCAATGTCATCTATTTATTTTAACTGCTCACAGACAATTTTAAAATCACTGCTCTCATTACTTCACCTATCACAGACTGAGTTTCACATACGGCGAACGTACCTGATATGCACAACACTTGTTCTAATATCTGAATACTGACTGTGTTCAGCTATGCACATAACTCCGGGTAATACTCGTTGGCTATTATTTCAACAATGATTCGAAAATTTTGTCAAAAATTAGAAAACATTCTCCTTGAATTATGAGACGTTGAAATATTATCATCACATTAACTTCCTTAGGCGTTTTCAAAACCATGGTTAATTTATCTGTAGGCACTGTTACTTTAATTTTTACGAATCTGAGTCAAAAGTGAGTTTTTCGCATAAATTCTTCACATAGTTGGGAAAGTTACCAAAAAAATTACTGATTAAAGTTAAAATTAATGTATATAAAAAGTAACTAGCTAGTGTTAAAAGTTACTTTTCTGAAAAAGTAACTGATTAAAGTTAAAGTTAAAAAAGTAACTTTTACGCTAAAAGTTACTTTTTCAGTTACTTTGGCAAATTGGGTGTTGTGGTGATAGAGGCCTTGATGGTATTGACAAATACTGAAAACTGTCATTGTGGTTTCTTCCATCCGTATCCATTTGTTTTAAAATATTTGAAATGGGGATTTTCATTTAATTCCATTTAAGGTCCTAGGTGTTGTTGGTCAGGTTTCCTAGTTTCTGCTGAAAGGATTCGACGATTTATTTTTCTGAGGTGGAGCTTTGATTTCGGGATTTTTAAGATATCCTGCATGTAAGAATATATGACGAACCATGGCGCGTCTGTAATTTTCCGTAAAAGATTGTTCTGAGCGGAGAAAGTTCTTTAAGGTTAGTTTTTGATATCGATCCCCACATTGCGATGTGAAACACCCCTTCACAATTGTAAATTGCAGTGGAAACACCTTAGGGATATAGAACATGTTAAGAAAAATAACTTTGTATAATTCCACAATTTGTGTTTATTTCACCTATTGATTTCGACGCCTGAGCGTCAGTGCAACTAAGTTCCACCAAGTATCGCATGCCTCGAACAGGTCGACATTTCCCAAAAATTAACGAAAAAATTTAACTGAAGTTAGTTTTGTGTCCGTTAATGTATAATTTTAACGATTAAAAGTTAAATATTCCAAAAAGTAACGATTAATTTAAATATGTAGTTATAAAAATTTTTAACGATTAATTTTACTCGTTAATATTTTAAATCGCTAATCCCAACTATGCTTCTTCAGAGACCGGCCACGGTAGTGAGGTCATTAAAGTATGGGGTTATTCTCATCAAGGATTAGCTTAGTGATAAGTGAGGCTTGATGGTGCGGAGTAATGTGAGTAGTTGGGAGTACCTTTAATGCCTGGTTCTAAAACTACTACTGCGCGTTCATTTTTGTTAACATTCGCCATACATTTTATTAAAATCATATTTCTTTTGTTCGCTCGACATTTTCACGGTGGAGTATTGTGGCACCTGAAATACCCTCAGTCGATTAGGGATCAGTGGGACTGGTATTTACGGTAAGGTGGCCGGTAACGGTAATCGTTGATCTTTGAGTATAGATTGCAATAATTTTTCGCGTACGTCGAAAAAAAATACTAGGACCACAATTTCATTTAGGTACAACTAATTAAACGGCACCGTACATAACATTAAGGAAAATAATAGAACAATTGTTTATTGCATTTTGGCCTTAAATAAAGCATATTATGACTTAGCAAAAAAAAGAAGGTCATGCTTACCATTGGTAGTTTTCGGAGCGGTATTCGAAATTAGAAAATTAAATGCATCGACCGAGTAGGTAACGAGGAAGTCCTAAGAAGAGTGGGATAAAAGAGAAGTCTGCTGATAACTCTAAAAAGAAGAAGGGACAACTTAATCGCCTATATCTTGAGACACGATGGCCTGATGAAGACTACCTATCGTCGAGGGAAAAGTGAACGGGAAGATTGGAAAAGGCAGGCCTCGTATGAGATATGTGGAACTGGTAGTGAGGGATGTAAAAGAGAATAATGACGTCACAATTAAAAGTTTGGCCTTTAAGCCTTAAGGAGAAAAGAGTAGAAGCATTCGAAATTTTGTGCTATAGAAGAATGATGAAGATTAAATAGATCGACCGAGTAAGTAATGAGGAAGTTCTAAGAAGAGTGGGATAAAAGAGAAGTCTGCTGACAACTCTAAAAAGAAGGGACCACTTAATCGGCCATATATATATCTCATGTACCATAAGGTTACTTCTTCAAAAAAGCGTCGAGTTGCTAAATAGACACGATGGCCTGATGAAGACAATCGTCGAGGGAAAAGTGAACGGGAAGATTGGAAAAGGCAGGCCTCGTATGAGATACATGGAACAGGCTGCGAAGGATGTTAAGGAGAAGAATTACGGTAGAATGAAGAGGTTGGCCGGTGGAAAAATCGAGTGGAAAGCTGCGTCAAACCAACTAGGATTGTTGACCAATGATGATCCGAAATAAAGGAGAAAGTTATATTTAAATATGATTTGTCGTACCTCTAAGCCGGTGTGACACCCTTATATTTGTTATTAGTTATTATAATTATATTTTACGTTTAAGAGTAAGTCTGTACAAGTATTATCGAAAATATATCTCATGTACCATAAGGTTACTTCTTCAAAAAAGCGTCGAGTTGCTAAATAAAATCAAATCGATAAAATGCATCTTTTTACACTTTTACCCATAGGACTAATACACTACAATTCACTTCAATAGAATGTATTAGTCCTATGGTTGTACAAGACTACCCATAGGATTAATACACTTCTAGGGACACGTATACAAAGTTTCACGTAAATCTTTCCATAGGCAAAAATCGCTCCCGCTTACATTCGATAAAACGCGCGGTTAACTCTCTTACCTCTTCTGGCTTCGGACACGGGCGGCTGTGGTGTGTGCGGAAACGCAGCCTCGGCCTTCGCCTGGTCCCCCATCGCCGCTTCCCGGTCCATCTTCCCGACTTTGGTCCCTCACCGCGTCGCTTTCCCCTCAGCAATCTCACCGCTCTTCTCAGAGACGAGTAGCAGGTCCCGGCGGATGTGAGGGCGAGACGTGCGTACTCCTTGGTCCCGATTGATTGGGGGGGCGGGGTCGTGGACTTCAAGAGCTTTGGGATGGGGGAGTGGGAGGAGATGAAGAGATAGCGGGAGTAGTAAAGGCGAAGGGAGAATAGTTTTTTCTTTTTTCTTCTCCGTCAGCACTTTTCGTTCACTGGGGAGTGGGGAGGAGTGTGGTGGCTGGAGGATCTCTTCTTGGTCCACGCGGTAGACTTGACTACCCGCGTCGGCTTCAGCGCGGCCGCACGATCTCTCTTTCCCTTCACCTCAGCGGTAACCTCGTCTTCCCACCGCTTCGACAACACTCGATTCTCCTCCTGCGACCGCTCTCGACTTTCGAACGCCGCTGCACACTCTCGACTGTCGGGTTCCTCGGACAGTTCGCGCAACCTCGGGCAACGTGCGCTGCGGGGTGGGGAGAGGGGAAGGCGGGTGGGAGGGATATGGTTGGGAGATTTTTGTCGGGAGGGGGGAGCTGGGGAAGGGGAGAGATGAAGGGGTGAGGGGAGAGGTGGTGGGGGCGGATGGGGCGAATTGTAAGGGATCTGCTGCCGTTGTGTTGCGAAGGTGGAGGGGGCGGGAAGAGGGGGGGAGGGGAAGTTTCGTGCGACGGAAGGGGCTTCGGAGAGTGGGTCGGGAAAGGTAAGTTCAGCGATGCGCGGGAGTTTTGAGTGAGAATGGAGAAGCAAGGAGGAGTCTTAGCCCCTACGCCTGACCCAGATCAATAGATTTATCCTTTTTTCAATAGTATTCTTGAAAGGAAGGGGATTTGAGGAAAGTGGTGGTTGATTTTAGAACTCCAGCTCGATACATTCGCTCTATGCAGCATTATTTTCATTGTTGTGACAATTACTCAATCTTCTACAGTCTAGGTAGATTTAGATCAGGTGTGGAATCACGGATGCATCTTTCGCGTTATCGCAATCTGTATCGATAACTCTTACCCCTAAAGTAGTGTAGGTTTAACAATAACCGTCTATAAAATTCGCTCCACTGATTGTGATAAGCAATTTGAAGTGCTGCGCGAAAAATGAAGAATGGAGATCAAGTTCTCTCTGACATAAGTTAAATAAAAGTATAACGATGACGTTAGCGCACGCCTAATGAAGATCCGTGATCGAGGCCCAGGAGTCTCCAACCCGCGGCCCAGGACACGCGAGAGAAAAATTAACACAGCTACTTATTTTCATTTAATGTGTGATTGGTTATTGAGGCCCTTTATTTTTTCCCATAATGTATTTAGTCGTCATTATTTTCAAAAGAATAAATTTTATATTATTATTCATCAAGCAGAGTGTCACTCTTTGTGTTAAAAATCAAAAGTATTTTTTTTTAATGCGGCGTAAGACACCTCCTTCGCCACCAAAATAATCCAAAACTCTTGGAAACCCCTGGTTTAGCTATATAGACATGCCACTCTATCTTTGGCCATATTTTTCGTATGATATCCTTTTTTAACTGAATGTAGAGCTCTCGGGATTTCCATTGGGTCAGGGCCGACGCCGACGTTATTTTTTAATAACTTTTTTCAGTTCCTACTACTCATCATTAGCGTACCAAGGCTAACTTGGCGTACCGTGGCGCCCGGGGCTAACTAGATGGTATCCGCCCCCGTAGAAAAAAAATATTTTTTCTTAAACTAAAAAAAGATTTTTTCCAATTTTGGCGCCCCCCCCCCCCCCCCCCCCCCTTTACGGTGACCGGGGTGGCCGCTACTGCTACTCTTCATTCTATACAAAAGATTCTTTTTCTCCTCTCTTCTGTGAGAAATTACTTTTTTTACCAACTAGTAAACGGTACCAATGGGTAAAAAAATCAAAAATATTTACTTGAAATGTGTCGTAACTAGCATTTAGAATGTAACCCATGGGTAATAAAAGAAATGGTTGGCGAGTTTACGTTGGGTAAACGTTTACATGGATAATTGGCAGGTACTTTTTCCATTGCCATGCGTTGCTCTATAATAAAATCCTAATTTTCACTAAATATTTTTATGAATTTAACATTAGTTTTTGCTCACTTTTCCATCAAAAAATCATGAAAAACTTTTGGCTGTGGTGTAATGATTGAATGCGAATTAGTATTTTGGCTGACCCTCCCAAATCAGTGAACTTTCTTAATTTTCTTATTTCGTTGAAGGACAGTGGATTTATTCCATTTCGGAGGCCTAGTCTGAGACACGTCCGCCAGCAACCCAAAGGTCGGGAGTTCAAAACCCGCCTTCAGCACCGGCGTCGTGTTTTTTTTAGCATTTAAGTATTAGAATGAGCCTTAGGTTAGACGGCGCGATAAAATCTTGGCAGTCGATGCACCTTGAAAGCTAATTCTGTCACTTAGGAGGCTGATTCAAGAACCAATGGAGAATTAAGTTCGTAGCGCTGAAAATTACTTGACGGCAAATCTTTGTAATATAGGTACCAAAATAAATAAGAAAAACTTAAGTAAGTCTCAATAATACGAGTATAAGTTCCAGGGGAAATTGATAACGACGAATTAAATATAATTCTAAAAAGTTCCGGCTGTGCGACTCTTTCATTTAAATTCCTTTTACATTATTTCAATGATTATTTAGTAATCGAAATAATTTATGAGTTTCAAGAATATAAAAAAGTGTGCGTATGATTTTTCTTCAGGGATATGATGCACTTTTCAGCGTCATAATGATGTTAAATTTTATTTCAAGATCGAATAGATAGTTGCTTAATTACTATACGTTTCTTCCTATCCTATTTTCTATTAGGGTAGACCGGAGCTATTTCGATTATTTTAACATCATTGCCAGAGTTTGCACTTTTTGGATAACTATTGGTTTGCGCCTCATTTTAATTTTTCCATTGCTCAAAAGAGTGCGACGAGAAAAATTTTTTAAAGTTAATGAATGTAAGAAATTTCAAGCCTGCCGCGTGAACGGCGGTGAAATTCACATTAATTGCCATGCGAAAAAATTCACCTGGACCGGGAATGGAACCACGGACCTTTGGCTTTCCGGGCCACTGCGCAGTCCGTGGTTCCATTCCCGGTCCAGGTGAATTTTTTCGCATGACAATTAATGTGAAAGTTAATGAACCTTGGGATCTAGAGTAGTTTAAGTGACGTCACAAAAATATTGAAATTTCAAAACTTAAGGGGCTATTCTGATAATTTTAGTTTTTACATATGTAGCCATAAGTATATAATATCATATATTTATTATTTGGTTTAAGGTGAAAACAATTGAGAATAAATTAACACAAAATGGTGTTGTATAATGTTTCAAGTTCAAGTATCAAAATACATTTACCGCGCGGGCGCCGGGCGGTACCGCTGAAAATGTTGCAGCCACGTCAAGGAAAGTTCTTCGTTTGTGTAGCCAGTCTCCGACATTATGTCAATCATACATGTGGCATGCTCTCTGCGTACTCGGATCTGTATCGAACACATTTGATGATCACCATTGGAAGATATAAGCCCCACTGGCACTGCAACAAGCGACCACAGTATCATTTTCTCCTCTCTCTACACTAGTTAATGCGACTACCTCTTTTACACCTTTCTCACTGACAGGTTTTGACAGTTTTAGTTGAGGGGGAATCCCGTTTCCTCCATTTTAAAAACGTTTGGTTGGCATATTATCTCATTTTCATTTTCTTGTGGAAGGGTTTTCCTCGTGTATTGTCCTTACTTTGCTTTATTCTTCCCTAAAGTGTTGGTTGATAGGGTACACTGTACATCTATGTAGCCCCTGAGGAGCTATGCAACCCTCCAATGCCGCTAGTTATGGCCTTTTCCATACTTCTTCCTTACATTTGCTATATTTATCCTTCCTTTATCGTTCCAAACCATTTTCCTAATAGAATGAACCCCACATGGATCAGGAATTAGGCTATAATAATTAAATGTTTTGAAATAATGACCCGAACTATGATTGAAATAGCCCCTCGAGTGATCGGAAAAGCCCCGTAAAAGTGGTCGAAATAACCCCGAGAGTCATTTATTTATTGTTTAATTTATTAATGAAAAATCGATTGCAGTAAACACTTAAGTTTATCCCAGGCCATTTTAGGTACACTCAGGATACGTTAAAGAAATATAGCTAATGGGTATGCTCTAAGCTGAGGAAGCCATACCTTATTTCAGTAGGGCAGAAACTTACATGCCCTTCTAAGAATTGATTTGTGCAAATATTTGCAATTGATTTGTGCAACTGTTTCAGAGGAATGCCGCTGATAGCTGCTGCGTGATTTGGCTACCACTCACTAAGGAATCACTCTTACGACTAACGTGGATTGAAACACTGGCAGCAGTACCGGCTTTA
This sequence comes from Platycnemis pennipes, assembly GCA_933228895.1. Lineage (NCBI taxonomy): Eukaryota > Metazoa > Arthropoda > Insecta > Odonata > Platycnemididae > Platycnemis > Platycnemis pennipes. The sequence continues at coordinate 31,532,126 of OW121857.1, read as the reverse complement.
TGCAGCGAGAGTTTTTCTTAATTTGATCGAAATACCCTATTTTTAAATTGATCGGATTGAAATTTGATCGGTCTACCCTACATCATATAAGGTTTATACATACATATCATATACAAATATATCATTTACCCTCTTTGCATTTCAACGTTTTACATTGCGTTGGTGCATGCGGTATTGTATAGCTATTAGCGGCACGGAAGGGACAGAGTGGGACAAATTCAACAGTCACTGTATACAATATGTAAAAATTCATACACTAATAATAAACACTACAAAATACATACCTACACTATAAACTATATACACTGTAAACATTTAGGGCCAGCGATTGAAACTCAAGCATTGAAGAAAATACATAAAGGTCTGGTAACTTAAAAAACTACTGAATCACGGGAATTCTGCAGAATATTTTTACTATTTTATATTAGAGGTCTCTGTGAACCAATAAACCCGGGCTCCAGTTGGTATAAAGTTAATAGGAGCTGGAAAACACGCGCTGCATGCATTGGTATAAATTAACGATTAGATTCTTTCGAATTAATAATGCAATAGAAAATACCCGTGCTTTGGTGCATACAAAACGCATGTGTGCGCAAACGCGGTTTTTTTAAATTGTTTCCCTCCTAACGTCATGATGGCTTCCTGGTACTTAGTTGACTTATTATCTTCATTCATAAATGAATTCTATGGGCTACGTCCGCGGCAAAGAATCGGCTATATGAGCAGGGAGTTGTTGTTTTTGTTGTTTGAGTTATTAAGTTATGTAAAATCTACAATTAATGAGTGCTTGCAATTCGGAGAATTTTCAGTCAGAATTTTCAGAAACCAGATTTCCGCCTCATACTCATTGTCGGTCAAAGGCACGTAAGGTGACATAATGTAAAAAAAACTTATTTTTGAAACAGGAGTGTTACAATTAAACGGTGTATCCCTTAAAAAATTCAATCCAAATTGTTTTTTGGTGAGAAGCATAAAATTATCGAGATGTAAGTTGTCATAACACCAGCAACTACAGGCTAAAGAATGCTGGGAAAGATGAAACCCTAAAGTGTATGTTATGCATGATTTGGTCGGATGAGGGATGGAGAGATTTTTAAGGAGAAAAAATGAAGAAATTACCCAGTAAACGTTTTGTACCACGCACCTTTTTCCACCGGTGTGGTTACGCCCTCATCCACGCGCTACTGAATTCCATGCTGAGTGTTGAATGCACGCGAATATATACATTCGACCTTGAGAGTTCGTGCAGTAAACTGCTCAGGTTTCTCATTGTTGTGGAATGCATTCAAGTCGGAGTTGGTTCTCACCAATAAATTTTGAATTTTGATATGGTTATAGAGTAAGTTAATAACGGGAAGCCGCCTAAGATATGACTTGCGGCAGGAGTTACTGAGGGCTCTATTGACACGCTCCTGTTTTATGTCAAGAATATACTTGGTTGTGAGGGAAACGGAGCAATCATCGAATTAATAGAATTCAGCAGGGCCCCTGTCTGGAATTCATGACGAGCTATTCCAAACTTAGAGGAGTTTTGCTTTCAACAATATGTTCTCCTCTCTCGCCCTTCACATACCTTGAGCACGTGAATTAGGTTAGAAGAGAAATTATTGAAAAGAATGGAAGAGAGAAGAAAGTGGTAAATTATAAATGCAGAGTTCGGACAAAAACGTGGAAAAGTAAAAAACAGCTAGTGCGAGAAAGTAATGCGGTAAAAGAATAGTTGTGAGAGGAGCAGTGATAGGATGGAGAAAATTTCAAAGGAAACGTTAATTAGGGGCACTCTAAAGGGAGCCGCGTATAATTTTACTGTTGACGCGCCTCTAAAGTACACTACTCATCAATAAAAGCAATATATAGTCAGTACGCAAAAATGCCAACTAATGGTATCCATTATGTGCGAACGAAAAAGTGACGGAGACATGGAATTCAGTGGCTGTTGAAATATGTTTCAAGACAGCCCAAATGCACCTAACCTAACTGGATACTAATAAGTAGTTAACTTGTAAGTAACTTATTATGAGCAGAGGACACTATCCATACCGAGGGCAATAGCTCTTTCTAGTGATTTACAAAATTGAAATTTTAGGAAAATGAGATATTAAGCTAATTTACTCATAAACTTGCTGTTAAAGTTAGTCAAATATCATCAAACCAAGTCTGGGCCTATTCAAAAAGATAATTGCGTTGCAGGAGTCACTCATGACCACGAGTCTTGACGGAGGATGGATACGGGTGCGCTAAGATCGATAAGGAACTGTCCTACAACTTATTACTCTAGGTGGAATACTGATGAATATGGCCGTATTCAACGAAATGGAATCAGTCTCTTCTCATGCATAACTCCGTAAAGTAACCACAAGTTTTTTTTTCGTTTTGCAGTCTAACATTCAGGCAGTTATAACGACCAACTGCGATGGATATCCATGGTGACTAATTAGCAAAATCGGTTACACGCTCTATCCGCTTGGAAAACGAAAAAAAAACTGTCAAACTGCAAATCATCATCCTCAACTCATTATTCAATGGTCATCAACCTCTTAACGATCCTGGCAGTACGATACGACACCCTAACTTCCTGAGATGTGCGCGTAATAAAATCGCCCACGTCGTACCTGATAAGTTTTAATTGAGGCAAGATAGAGCAGGTGCTTACTGCTCTGCCACTGACTTCAGACGTCTGTGACATCTCTCCACCTCCGAGCCCGTCATCGGGAATTGGTTTTTCTTTTTCTTTCATCTCTATTCCCATCTAAAAATAGTTTTATGCTACACTTGATGATATCCGCTCCACTCGATATTAATGTCTTCATTGGTGCTTCATACAAAAATGTTGCGCTATTTGCACGATGCTATACGTTTAAAGTACACTATGACCTTTACAGTTTTCACCAGAGTTAGTTTTTCTATACTTTAGGTAAAAATTGTACTCGATGCCAATGTTCGCCCAACGTGAGCGTGATAAGTTATATTGCCTATTTTACTTAACCTTACCTCCCCTTGTTACCGACCTTTCTTGACTTTTAGGCAATATTATATCCGATGACTTCATTTATATGGAGGCTTTCTTTTATTCTCATAGCTTTCTCTACCCTCTTTCCTCTGCTACGTTCTTACTTCCTCTGATATTTCTCTCAACGGCTCTGCTTCCTCTGTATTTATCCTCTGTTGCCTTCAGTTTTCTGTTGGTCATAGCCTGGCGTCTTTTTTCAATTAAGCACCTGCTCTTGTCATCATCTCCAGATCCTTTTAGCGTTCTATTAAGGTCATCTGGTTCTCTTAAGGTCATCATTCTCATAAGGTTATCATCTGTGTTCTGCTTACAATTTTGGTTTTTTATCATGAAATAATACTTTTTAAACTTTTTAAAAAATGATTCTGGTTTAAGCTGAATCATTAATATTGGAAATTACGTTTGTCAATCGCCTTCTGGCACCTAGACTCCATGGAAAGATGACGAAAAAAGACTTAAAATTTTAGGGAAATGATTGTGGCAAATAATCAATAAACTGTGATGCGTGGAGAGAGGAAAAAATTAAGTTTTGATAATAATTACGAAGGAATGAAGATTGAAAGAGGAGATAAAGACAAAATAGGATAGAAAAGCTAATTATGGGAATGGGATACTGAAAGTCGTTAATATAAAGCAGGATGATGGGTAAGAGAGGAAGAGTAAGGAAAAGAAAAGATGCTTTACATAGGAATAAGAGAAAAAAATACTTCGATCTGAAGAGAGAAATTTCGTAGGGAAGAATCCAATTGGTAAAGCAATGAAAATAAGAATATGGATTCTTTATCAAAACCTTTCCTAATCAGTAAAGCATTGTCATCCGTCGTTTTATGGTGTCATTGGTATAAAATTAAGGAAATTATCTATTCCATTATTTAGTTGATATTACTGGTTAACGATCAATCAAAATCTGGCAATTACGTATCAACATCGTGTATACTTCATCATCTCCTGGTGGTGATGTAACTACCAAGAAGATATATGATGAATGAATATTGCTCATCATGCAACTTCGTGTTTCGTATGTTTTAACATTATTCATCGTGTATGTACTCACCAGCGTTCATCAAGCCCAAGAGAACTTGCTGAATTACCTGATGATGACGTATCTACATTAAAATCTAGTTTGTGAGCAAAGTTTCATTTTTGTGGGAAATTGCATACTTATATTTCATAAATATGTTGTAATTCTATACAATATTGCCGAAATATTCTGAGTGCGTTCTCTTTTCCCTCTTTTCTTTCTCTTCACTCATTATGTGAACTTCGACTCTTGTGATTGGAGCAACTTATCTTCGCGATTACTCATAAGCGAGTCTTATTTACCTTTCCATAGTTTTGCTGTGTTACTGCCAAACATATCTCAAATCTGTGAAAAGGCGACTATTATGATTGGTAGGTATTAAATGATTTTATAATCCTAATTTTGATACCCGAATTTATGTTCCCTTGAGTCAGCTTTACCTGAACCCGAGTGAAATGTTGGGAGACTTATGAAAACTTTATCCTTTATTTTGTTTTCACACATGTCTTATCATCACCATGCCGATTTCCTTTGAAATGCAAGAATCTTTTTCACCAAAAAGAGAGGACTTGGTGAACAATGGAGTGAGTAAGACAGGTAAGGTAGAGAAAAGAAGGGATTAAGGAGCCTGAAGGGGAAAGATAGGAAGCATGTATTTTGCGATAGGCAGTGGTTTTCAAAGTGCTGAGACTCTCTCGTCCCCTGTTCATAAAGGCTTTGGAGGCGTTGGGCTCGCGAAACTTTCCGGCTCTAAGTGCTTGGGTACTTAGTGCCCCCGTGCCTTTAATCATCTTTTAAGGACTACCCAGCCCTATCCATGAGGTCATATTTGTATCGAAGTTCCTCCTATTTGCGCGGAAAAAAAGAACTCCAAGTAGCGTTTGGGATACGATGAATTTGGCCAACTTTCACGAATTATTTGGGTCACAGAAATTCTCATTTCGGATCATAACTTACTTTATCTAATTTTTTCTCAAATTTGTTTCCCGGAAATAATTTTAACTATTCCTGTTTTTTTTGCAGTGGTGCGTGAAAAAGTCACGGCTCTTCCTATATTTACGCATTTCTGCAGCCAAAGCACTTCGTTCACAACGGCTCGAGGTCGTGTATATACTGATTTTCCCTCCTAGAATCGTATTACCTAATTTGGAGACAATATTTCCGCTGTAATATTTCATCATGTGTGGTGAAAATTTATTTCTCACGGAAATATTCATGAAATTGTTGTATCATTTCATGATCATTCTTGCTATTCTGCACGAGGCCAAGGGTTGTGAACGTTCTTTCTCTGTGTGTTTCGTATTATAAATATTTTGTTAGTTATGATTGTAATAATGGAATCCATTACAATCTCCAAATAGTAAAATTAGATAATGGAGGGATGATAGATAATGATGAATTAAAATATTTCCCATACATTTCCTGTCCTCTGTGTATATCAAGAACGAAGCATGACAAATTGAAGACCCGCGAACTGGCCACGAGAATCCGCGTTAACCGCTGAAGTTGCACAATAGCAAAACTCGACAGAGAAAAAATCATTCGCCCGGTAAACGTGAATGATTTTTTCTGTGTGGAATTTTGCTACGAAGCATGACTGTTATACGGTACACCGCTCTGTTGCATGAGCTTCAATTTATAGAGGAAAACCAACCGAAAGTTGTTTTCTTGTGCATACAAAAGATTTTTTTCTTGATTGGAACCTGTCAAATATTCCACCAGGTGCCGTTTGCAGGAAATGTCTCTATCGTGATACTTAGTCATGCTAGACCATTTAACAAAAGCAATTAGAATGCAGATGTTTCAATAAAGGCGTATGATAAAGGCAAGTAAATCGAGAAGGTTTAAATGATCATTTATTCAGATAGTTTTGCCGTTCTTGGATCGGAAAAGTTATTCTCCATTAATGACTCCAACTGAGGTATCCAATCTGCTTTACATAATTATCTTATGAATATTTAGCTCCGTCATTGATACTAAAGTAAAGATAGATGTTATAATGGGCTGAAAAATAACTCTGTGGTGTCGGAAGAAATCTGAAAGATAATGTTAGCTTTTGATCATACCTTGAATTCACCAATATTGTCGACAGGAAAAGCTTTAATCTTCGAGGAGCAAAAACAATCGTATTTCTTGCATTTTAGTAAAAACCTTACTTACTTTTTATGTACTATGTTTCCCATGATCTGAGTTAAAACAAAATTCGTTTTTTTATTTGCTGTGGTAAACGAAACCTATTAAACGAAGACTCAACATCATAGGGTTATGAACTTTTAACGGATGAGTTGGTGCAACATTAGCTTCCTTCCAAAATGAAGATATAACTTCAAAATGAGTTATCAACGGATCCTATAATGTAGCATTTTTTATTAATGTCTTAAGAAGTGAAAATCAAAATCATAATTCATAGTTTTATCACCTCTTCATAATCCTAATTTGCGCTCAACTACATTCAGTTTAATTATGTACACAAAACGCATTGCTAGACATTCAATTATCATTACATTAGAATTGTTGAAAATATTTACAACTCTTTTGGAGTCCCTACTGGAGTTTTCTCTACGCGTTTCCGTCATAGACTCAACATACTCCTGAATTCCAATCTGCCTCCCATGTTTAAAGGCAGTTTCCCTTTATCTTGTTCCTATCCTCTGTGGAGATATCTATCCTATACACACTGTTCTTGAGTCATCTTGTTTGTAACAGTCAGTATTATCTTGTTTCAAATTGGTGGAACGTCAGCAAAAGATTAATGAAGAGATTATGTTGGTGACCTCCCTGGTAGGAATAACCAAGTTGCCTTTCTCCTTACTCAGTGTTAAATTTACCTTGGATAACATAGCCACTCTTGGAATTCATACATTGCTACCACGATAACCAGTCTATTATGACAGAAGTTATCATGACTAGTCGAAACTGGTATGCAGCCTTACGTTTATTTTATTCTCATCGTTTACTATTTGCGATTCTTGCCAAAAATACGATAATGGTATAGGATAAATGACTATCCAACTATCTTGCAAATATTTGGCTTTAGGCTCGATATTATTTGTTGGAGCTGAAATTTGCCAAACACCCACGCGGTGGCTCGCAGGGCCTTACGTAGATGTAGGTTACGTAGATGAATGTTGTACGATAAAATAAAGCTAAAGGCTAAGGGGACCATGTTTATTCTGTGAGTCATGTTTAAGCCAGGGATACTTAACGATATGACTTGTTGAAGGACGTGAGATTATTTGAATACGACATTCCTTGCAAAATGCTTCGTTGATGGGTTTCAGGATGTAATTTAAATTATTTTGTTCAAGAAAAATCTATTTTAATCTTGGATGTCAATTAATGTTGTCAGGATTTCACGGTTAGTTTTGTTTGACTTATTCTGCCTAGAATATCTCCTTCGAGTTGTTTTATAAAAACGAAAAGCTGCCATCCGTCTACATCTTATCTGCCTGATTGCATTAAAATCTTTCTGAACTTGAAAACCGCATTAATTTTGAGGAAATAAATTTCTGAGTTACTCCTCATCACTGTCAAGTATGACGTTTTAAAATCTCGGCCTCTCATCTCATTTACGGGTCTTTTAAGCAGGCAAGCATAACAATCACGTAATTTTTTTTCCATACGATTGACATTAGTTTAAAAAAGTCATCATATTCGTTAACGCCTAACAGAGATTAAGTTAACATCCTGCTCTATACTTTTCATTATACAATGTGCAAACGACCAGCGTACTACCAACTTTGCTCTACAAATAAATTAGGATTGATAAAACTGATTACCTGAAATTTATGTATTCTATATTACTGCGTATTACATTGTGTGTATCATGAGATATTCTTAGGATATGACCAAGATATTATGTGTTTTTTGGGATACTTTCCATGTTTGTTTATCTCAATCCGATGGCAGTTTCACAAGCGTTCCGACTCACTTTTTCAGGTCTAAATTAAACAGTTGTTTACTTACTGGCAGCATAGAAAGCGAGCTGATACTACGAAAAAGTCATCTTTTGAGCTGGACAAACACGGAAAGAAACCGGGAAAATGTCCACCATTTGATCCCCGCGGAAGCCTTAATTTTAACAATGACCAAGATAACTATTAGACGTAATAAATATGTTCATGCATTTCATTCAGCGAAAATTATTCTATCAAATTCGTCCACATAATTTTATTAGCTTCGGCTTGTTTAACACGATATTTTCCGCGAGAGTGCCTGTAAGAAATGTTTTTAATGCAACTTTAGCTTTCCGTTCGTTGATTCAAAATATTATCAATTTATTCACATTGCCCAGGCACAATTTGTGATTCTCAGTCAATATGATATTTCAGCCTAAATGGAGCCTGAAATTCCCTAATAGTGATAGAAAGTTAAGTTCCTTTCTGAAATTGTATTGTTCATTAGTTATCGATCAATTCTTTTGTGAAGCCATTCTAAATTCATACATTAAACGCAATAGTTTTTTGAGGTAACTGCATGAAGAGAATGCTGATCATTATAGATGGAAGAACATTCGCTTATTGAAACGACACCTTAGTGACCGGACTTAAAATTTTAAAGTCCACATTTAATATTGTTTTATGGGACCAATATTGCCTTAATAGTGGTAATGCTCATAGAGGCGATTATTAAATGGGGCCGAGACTACCCTCGTTTCAAATGCAAAACCTTAGCATTATGACGGACATGTATAAATATCATACGACAAAAACTCTGGATAATGGGATGGACACAAAGAAATACAAAAATGAATGATATTGATAAGTTTTGGACAATAAAATTCAGAATTAAGTACGGTGATGTAAATCGGCACAATAGATATATCACATCTGCACAGAAAACCACGTAATATGTAGTTTTTTCAATGACACTTATTCTATATTAAACTATTCGTTCTCAAAATCGCAATTCTCAGTAACATACGAACATTTGTATTAATAAATGTAAATATTTTCCTTTCAAACGTTTTTTACAATACGATTTTAGAGGCAAGAGTAATCTTGCCTCTACACCAACTCGATCCCCAAAAGGTATGTGGATCAAATAGGAGGGAGGATAATTATTTCAGCATGAATAATATTTACCGATAGATCAATTAAGTGAAGGGCTATGTCGAACCAGTATTAGTGATGATGATGATATGGTAAAATGGTGGAATTTCTGTTTGTCTTGTCTCTGGTGGAAAATGGTGGAACCTCTTTATCCAACAATAAAAAACCGGGCTATATTGTATTTTACGCATCCCTTGTTTCCTTTTTTCCTTCCCTGCCAAGGTAGACACAATCCTCTCATCATTTCACTCGGGGAGGATTGTGTGGTGGCAGGGAAGTAGGGAACTGGGAAGAAGCGGAGCAGTTCCAGGGGATGGTAGAAGGAAAAAAACGGCCCTTCTTTCGTCCTGATTCAATTTGCGTCACCTCTCTCCCGCAAGCTGGGAAAGTGGGAGGACGCTGGGGGGAGTCGAGGGGGAGGTTGATGTTTGCGTGCGGGGTGTGCCGTGAGATCGTGGAGAGCCGGGCGTTGGGTGGATGTTGTCTGGAGAGCCCTTCTGTTATGTCTGCGCTCCTCTCACCCCTTCCCTCGCTTGCTTTTCCGACCCGCCCTCGTCCCCTGAATCATTCGACCGTCACATATCGTCTCCACCCCTTTTCGAACAACTCCCCCGCCCCCCCACACTCCCTCGCCCCTCGCGTACCGAAAGTCCCGCCTGTAACCCGTCGCGTCGTTCCGATTGTTGTACCGCCCGCATTGTCCCGCATCTACGCGGTTTACCTCTGTCACTTTTCCATCCCGACCGTCACCAAACGGCGCTTCCGACTCCGATTTCGTTGTCACATTCCTCATCGTGATGAGTGGTGTGCCCACGATTAGTTTTCGGTCGCACTTCGCCGTGGTATCCAGTTCTTCGCGTCTCTTCCCGTCTTCACGCTGCCTTGTACCGCGACCTTGCCTGCAACTTGAATCTCTTTTGGATTCGTTCCGGGATCAGCAGCGAATTTTGAGGACGAAGGTTCGAAATTAATCGTGTGAAGTCACTGTTGAGAGGCCGTAGATCGCGTACTTTAGAAACGTCTGTTCTCAAGGGTTGCATAATACAATGGATTAGTTTTTGCGTTAGAGACTCGCTAATTTTCCTCGAGAACTATTCCTGCTATTGAATTATTAACGGCATTGCTGAGCATTAGGTCGGTATTGGTGGTCAGTTTTTTTTAGCTGAAACGAAGGTTAACAGTATAGATACCAAAGTATAATGAAGTTTTTGACTAATAATAGTAATTAAGTAGGCTAGGTGCTCCAACTGCTAAGGTTATATCGCAATGTCTAATCTAAGATTCTCCCTTGAGCACAAGATATTTATTTATCCTCACTGCGCCTCTCCATTTCCTCACATTCCTGACTTCATTACTTTTCTGTCTCCCTCTTTGTGTCCCTTTTTAGTCATTTTTATTTCTTTATCCATATATGTATTCTATCTCTATATTTACATTTTTCCATTTCCTTCTTTTCCCTATGTTTTCCGTAATTTATGCTGTTATCCATGACTTGTTAATCCTCCTACTGTTTCTCCTTCAGCTTCTCTTCTTATCCCCATCTTTATTATTTCCCAAATTTCCTCAGTTGTTCCGCTTTCCTCCTCTCCCTTCATGCATCTGTCCGCTTCAATTTCTGATATTCCTTCCGCTTCGCTTTAATCAGGACCCAATAGTCCCGTTTCTCTATTATCATTCCTATTTTTCACCTTCGATTTCACCCCACATTTTATCTCTACCAGATTTGGGTCAGAGTTTGCTTCTACACCTACAATTCGAGTTATTCACGCTGTTCTTAAATCTTTTCCTAACCATGATGTAATCTAACTTGCGTCTCCCTGTGTCCTCGCCATTTTCTAAGTTTACCTACGCCTGGGATGATGTTTTAACTAAGTGTTGGTGATTGCTAAATTATTCCCCTACGGAACTCAACTGCTTTCTCGCCGCAGTCATTTTTTATACTCAGCCCATGCACTCCACTGCTTCGATTCTAGCTAACTCTTCCACGACTACAGCGTTCCTATCTCCCATTACTATTAGACTCTTCCTTTCCTTAACTTTCCCGACAATTTTTTCCTGCTGATCATATTATTAGTCTCCTGCGTCCTCTTTATGTCCCCCAGTTGACATGTAAACCTGAACAACATCTAGGATCGTCGGCACCGCTTTTATTTCGGTTACCAATATTCTATCGCTCACGTGCTCCACATTTACTATCCTTTTTCCTTTAATCTTGCATACAGTACTAATACTAATCCCCACTGACTCTCATCCCCTCCACTGCATATGAGTCGATAACTTTCACTCCAAAAATGTATAGAGTCCGTGGTCCCTTCGTCTTACAATGGGTAAATGCTACGAATCGATATTTTCCTTCACCATTTCATGTTTTATGTTTTCTAATTTCTTCCCCTTAACATCGTTCTAACGTTTCATGTTCCGTTTATTTAATGTTTCTCTGTGGTCTATTCCTTCTTCGCCGCTGCCGCTATCGTTGCTGTTGTCTCTCTTTTCGCCTAAGGATTACTTAAGATGAAGATCGCAGTGGCCTTGCTTTCCCTGTTGCTGGTGGCGGCACCTGCCCCTCGTTGCTGTTTTCTCTCTTTTCGCGTCAGGATTTCGTGAGATGAAGATCACAGGGGCCTTGCTTTCCCTGTTGCTGGACGCGACACTTGCCCCAATCATTTGGGACTGGGTCCCGCAGTTGCCATGATTAAAATCTCTATTTCTCAAATCTACTGTGTTGTTGTTGATTGAGGGAGGCGACCGAAAACTGAGGTAATTTGCGCCAATGAGGATAGATGGGTAGCTGGGTAAAGGCAGGAGGAAGGATAAAGAGAAACCTTGAGTCGATATTAACCTGCTCTTACGAAAGGCACCAGAGGACTACGGCTTAACGTCCCAACCGACGGACGGAGTTCTGAGCTCGAGGTGCTCTCCACAAGGCACTCAGGTAGGGACCGGTATACCAATGTAATAATGCACCAGTGCCGCGATTCGAGCCTGGGCCCTCGGGATGGGAGGCCTGTACTCTAGCTACCACACCAACCCCATCCCTTCAATTTTTTTAGGGAGAGTTTTATTGAGGCGCTTATCCGTTGCCCACCTCAATATTATGTTCAACATGTCATCAGTACTTAAGAGGCTGAGGTGAGACGCCTTCTCACAGCCTCCTCAGTGAGGGACAGACGCTGCGAGTAGGTACAGTACGTGGACTACCTTTCTTCAGGCTGCTACTCTTCGGCCTATCTGCCGTGGGTGACCCTACCAGCAACAATACATTGCTTATGCCAGTACAGCTCTAGGGGTCAAGGGAGCACGCAAGTCCCTCCCACCACTACGAGGCTTAGTACACGATGGGAGGAATGATATTGACAATGTATTTAATTTCGCCACTCGATGTTGCTGCCATATACGCATCTCTCTTCCTATCGTCTCTCATTTTCCTTTTCATTTACCAATCTTCGAATCTCCCCGTCTTCACCCCTTTTTCATTCCTCTCTCTCCAACCTTCTTTCACACAACACTCTTCCGCCCCCACCATCATCGCCGCCTCCCCTTACGCTCCGTCTTATTTCACCCACCATCGTTCCCATCTCCGGAAACGACTCTTCCTCGTCCCAACTCCTACCTCCGGGGCAAATAATGGACAGACTTTCCCGAAGATTTTTCGTAGCTTCGTCTGGAGGGTGGCGAATGAGAGGGGGTGCGAGTCACCCCTTCTCATGCTCCGCCGCGCCCCCCCCCCTCCCATTCGATGACATGCTCAACGCAATGTGTTGACTTTCCAAGAGCGTATGAGTGATCCCATCCTTCCCCCTCAGCCGCGCATGATCTAAGGCGCGTATGTTTTCTCAGGATGTTATTTTCCCGAAAATGGCCCCTTTTCCCCGGGCCGCTTGCTTGCGTTTCGGATGAAGTGCCGAGGCGTCTTTGGGGTGGATTATTCACAATGGCATGCGATCTCGGACCTTTCCCTGGCCGATGAATTTTCCCAACCCTGAAGAACTCCCTCTCACCCAAAGTACACAGAGAATTGATTGAATCATCGTAAATTCCAAAGTACTTTTCAGATATATGGACTGTTTGTTCTGCTCGCATGGTGCGAACGACTCTGTCCGTGTACTTGAAGTAGTTTGCTCACATGTGCAAAGATGGCTTCAGGTTGGCATTAATCTTCTAAAATGACAACCACCACAGTGTTCAATCCGAAGGTCGGCCTTGTCAGTGAGGCTACAGATCAGCAAGTACTATGCCCAACGGAATATGATAGTCATGCATTAGGGTGGAGTACCCAGTTCGGTAGAACGGTACTTGGGAACCAGTACCGTTCCAGTACCGCAGTTAAACGGGGTACCGTTCTACTGTGGTTCCCGAGAAAAATTTAGAGCCTGGAATCACTTCTTTGTAAACCTGGAAAAACCTATAGGCCTCTCCCTGATTCAAATTCGAGACTTCAGCTTAGTAGCCCAACCTCAATCCACTCCAGAGCTCCATCCACTGCACTACATCCCGTATTAAGATCATTTATCTGTTTTCCAATCATAAAAATCAAGTGGTTATAAATTTAGTCCAGCTGCAAGGAATGAATACTGGTGCCACAGTGCTAAGTACAGAATCTATTGATTTTCGTGCAGATTTTTATCAGAGTTCGACTTAAAATTATATATGGCTAATTAGAGTTGAACACACGAAGTACAAATATGGTGCCGGCCGCGGTATTCAGGTCGGTGACCACTGGTCTGACAACTCAAAGATCGCGCAATCGCTGTACAGCGATTAGCGTCATCACCACCTAGCAAGACCTCATTCTTTTCTTTCTGCCGTAATCATACAATCTTATCTGAGTGACATGATTATAAAGCTGAATTTCGACATTATTTTATGATGCTATTATTTTTCTCAGTCGGTGATTACACAAAATTGTGCTTACGTCAAGAAACAATCGAGGATTAAACCGGCTCCATCAAACTGCTTAAGGAAATATTTTGTGTTAAATAATCTTTTATGGTGTGATTTATACTCTTTTGAACTGATAATCAAGTTATCAAATAACGAAGCCCACCGACAATCATATTGATATAAGTTTAGTCCAGCCGTTGATCATTAACCCCGTATTTTCGAAACAGTGCCTTTTGCTTTGCTAATCCTGCTGGTTGTGAGTGGGGTTTGGTCTCCATCCAATCCGTGATCCGCCGACACACGATTATTGTGTCTAAAGAGGCTCCTCAGTAGAAAAATTTGTAAAAACTAGATTGGTGCTAAGATCGCAACCATATGACGATAGAGAGGACTTTCTTACGCACCATCCCAAGTCAAGTTAGCCAGTGTCGTAACTCAAAAATAGGATGCGAAGATAACTGCAAAATCCAAAACCGTTCTCCCGGAGTGCAACAGAATAGCTATTGTTAACTATGTATTAAATTTCTTTAGGGAAACGATATCTGATGAATGTAAATGTAAATTATGCAGATATGTAGTATTTAATTGAAAAAAGATTCTCAAAGTTATATGATACTTTGAGTGCTATACTTTTAGTAATTATTACATTTTAAACAACTCAGATTGAAGCTTATATCATGTCTAGTTAAATGATATTATGTTGAAATATAGGTTTTGTACAGTTTAAAATATTTTGCACACATTTGTAATGCGATAAATTGGAATATAAAGGGATGTGCATCGTACTATTTTTTTAGTTGCACTTATTTATATTTTGTCAAAAATGGAACGTGTTTAGAAAACCTGTCACTAAATTCATCTGAAATTTGAACAAGAATACGCAACATCTTAAAAAATCAGTCCCAAATGCCGTTGAGAATCAACCTACCCTTCGTCCGATTACCGAATGAGTACATCAATACCTTTCAATCCAGAGATTCTGGAATTCAATCCTTGTTTCCTTAAAATATCAGTCATTTTTATGCTACTTATACTGTATACTACCTATACTTTGTATACTGTTAAAAATCCTACCTGTTCCCAACGACCCGCGTTACTTTAATGTGACTTCATTAAATTCAGCTGTCAGTCGCCTTCCTCAAAAAACTACCACTATTAGGAGACTCTTAATTAGGCCGGTCCGCGTGTTGAATTTTTCAAATATAAAAGTGTATTCCGCCGCTTACTTTATTTTTGAGGGAATGTTTATTTTGACGGTAAGCTACCATTAATGAGCCTAAACTATATCGGTCCTCTCTGTGCTGATACATGTTTTTTTCCATCTCAATTACCTCCATGAGCTCCGCCCGGATGGAAAACGAAAGTTACCTTACCTCACACCTGCTCCCTCTCCTTTTACTCGAAAGCTCGGCTTGATTGCCTAAAAAAAGTCATCTACGTTCGAGGAATGGGGAATTCTCCCTTCCTCTTGCTCTTTCTCTCTCTCTCTCTCACTTCCTCTATCTGCTTTCAACACGCGACCTGCCATCGGCGTGTTAAATTGATTGGAACATTTTGACGAAATGTGTTCGTTGGGTGTTTGTTGAGGAGAAATTGGTACTCGTAACCCTGAAATGCGTGTCTTCACGTGATTTTTTTCTTCGCCGGTTGAGAAGTAGCGAAGATAAAGTCGATAATAGTTTTACAAACGTTTATGCGAAGAAATGAAACACTATCAATAGGCTGTAATCTCCATCGTTATAGTTTCACCACATCTCTCTTCTTAAAAAAAAAACAGAACAAAAGGATTGCTTTTCGGAGAAAATAAGTAGCTATGCGGTACTTGAAAGGCAGCTCTTTGTACATACAAAGCTTACAACGTTTTGGACACACAAAATATTTTTCTTTCTCCTGCACAAAATGCGGAATTCGGCATATCTGCTGTTATATGCCAGCAAAATAATGCTATTTCTGAAGAAATTACTGATTGAATTATGCTATATTTTATGTTATTTGTTCCACATTACTGCAAAAATATTTCTAGTAGATCAAAATTTTAGTTCTGGTGTGATGACCTGCATAACGTTTTCCTCCTTTATTTAAATAAGGCATCCGTCACCATGGTAGCCTATACTGGACACGTTAGAGATATTGCGAGGTTCATGTGGTTTTCCCGAATATATTTTTGATAGTTACATTTTTGATTGAATGTAAACCACCGTTATTCGCGTCCACCCTTGCTACTTATGCTGCGAACTTCATCTGCTCGATATAATCTTGATATAAGCCCTACCCACATTATGAGCCTGTTTTCTTAGGGAGAGTCTATTACTCTCTGAAGAAAATAAGTCCCATAAAAATAATCTCCTCTCCGTCTTTTGGAAGATATATTGATAGAAGAGCCGGTCTTATTTTCGGAGAAGCACGGTAAATCCTCAATATATTTTGTTTCTGTTTTAAATATCCGATTCACTATATTCTCGTGGTGAGGAAATACCTGACGTATCCCTAGTGCTTAAACCCTGAAGCTGGTTTGTATGGAGTTTCAGCCTCGTCTAAGTGTGTCCTTCGACTGGCCTTTCTGGTCTGAGTGACCAGAGAATGAACGTGCCGAAGCCTTTCCAGGCAGATGAGGCAATGCTCGAGGTCGTAAGCGGATTTTCGTCGGTTGAAATGCACCTGCTTTCATCTGCGGAGAGGGTCAATAGTTAACCTATGTGACGGCTTTTAGGGATTGCCAACCCATTGAAAATGGAGTTTGTTAGGGTATGGACTCACTCTGGCAAGAAAGCAATTAATTCTAGAGAGGGCAATATGAAATCCTGAGAATTCAATGAAACGATCATTAGTCGAGTCTAGCGTAGACATTTCTTTTGTCGCTTGTGACATTACTCGGAAAAAACTTCAACGAATGAATTGATTGGTTGGTTAGTTATTTAGGGGAGGCGACCGACAGCTGAGGTCATTTGCGCCATATAGGATAGGTGGATAATTGGGTAATGGTAGGAGTCTTCAGGAAACAGAGGAAGGGTGGAGAGAAACCCGGCGTCGGCATTAGCCTACTCTTAACGAAAGGCGCCAAGGGGACCACGGCTTAACGTCCCATCCGACGGACGGAGTACTGAACTTGAAATGCCCTCCACTAGGCACTCAAGTGGGGACCGGTTTTCCAATTAAAAATCCACCTCTGCTGGGAGTCGAACCCGGGCCCTAGGGATGGAAGGCCAGTACTCTAGACACCACACCAACCCGATCCCCACGAATGAATTGATCCGTGTTGAAAATTTAAAGGTCATAGTCATAGCTTCATAGAATATTTTTCATTCAGTGCTTAACTAGCCATATCTTCGTTCATTCCCTGACTCATCATGATGCAAAAAAACCATTGAAATGGAAATATGATGGAAATAAATTTCCCTTACCTGCTTTGGTAAAATTATGACACCCAAAAGTACTCAAAACGTACACAGTTAGTTTGTTAGTTATTCGGGGAAGGCGACTTAGGCTATTTTCACTATTTATGATATGTTGGTAAATGATTAGATGTATAAATATTTCAGGGATCAGAGGATAGGTAGAAAGAAACCTTGACCTGGCGTTGACACTACCCTTCTCTTAACGAAAGACTCCAAGGGGTCCAAGGTTTACGTCTAATTCCACAGATCGAGAGTTGAACTTGAAATGCCTTCAAATAGATACTCAGGTAGGGACCGGTTATCACTGAAAAATCAGCCACTACCGGGATTCAAACCTAGCCCAGGGTCCTCTGGAAGGGAGGCCAGTACTCTAGCAGCCACACCAATGCGATACCCAACGAGCTTAGTGGTGGCCAGTGCTTGATGTATGTATCTGTTCGTCAATTTAGTTAGCAACTGGTTAAATTCATTTTGATGCTATCTACATTGAACGGGGATATTGTAATTTAGTCAAATAATGCTTGGGAAGATATAAAATGTAAAATCTAAAGGCTTTTTTCTTCTTACAATTGTCACGTGGGCTTGCATTCATTCTGTGCTAATCAATTTAAAGGTGGTATTCGGTAAAATTACTGGTAACTATCATCACGCTGTTCCTTAGGCGTGATAAATCTTTTAGCGCTAATCTTACCGCATAATATCCGCCGATTAAAAGAATTTTCTTTCTTTGTTTCGCTAGACCTTTAGGCTGCTAAATTTTCAATATTACATTTTTTTCAATCATATCCCAAATTTTTATTCGGTAATGACAATATTTTTGCCATTGATTTTTAAGTTAAGTTGAATAAAATAGAATAAAATATTTTTCATTTTTCGAGTTAATGTCGATTGTATTTCCATTGGACTATTCATGTTATTTTCCTGATCACTCCGTGCCTCATTTTCATTGAGGCTTGATCAACCTAAAGGTGTCTAAAAAAAATTGCTAGCTTCATACATACGTCATATGGAACATTTAAGTATTGCGCCAAAGAATTGTATATTTTTTAATTTATACATTTTTCCTAAATATTATTGGTATGGTGACTACGTTTGTCTTATCTCTGATCTTTGAAAATGTGTTATGAATTCACGGATTTCCCGAGAACTTTACTCGAGCCAATTGGTTGTTATGTCTACATAAAACGTGTTTTATGCTGGAACATTATGCGTTATGCTTTGATGACTGGAAAACCTCATGAATGCATCAAATTCCCCTCAGGTTTCCAAGGTTCATCGGAGAGAACGCCTGATTTCCAACCGAACACGGTCATTCCATTGTTGACCCCATTTTCGCCAAAAAATGGCCCCTTTTGTGAGGCTTCACATTGGTCACTTTTCCTGAGCAACTTGGTTTCGAAGTCTGGGAAGAGTGGAAGTCTGAAGGGGATCGACGGGATGACCCTTGGTCGTTGAAGTGACCCCTCACATTCCCTTGTTTTCCTCTCGCCGTAAAGCTCAGGAGCGTATTTGCAAGGATTTGAGCATGCTATAAGACGTAAATCCAATATGCTGAAGACGAAATGAAGGCCTTTCGAAGCTGGAGCTCTCATATAAGATGACTTATGAGTTGGAGTTTACTTTAGTAGCAATAGAATTGGTTTTTTGGGTGCTCCTACGGCTTGCGTTATTTCGCAAACTGAGATTTTCAAATATTATCGTTTAAACACATTGTTTATGCTCAATGCCGAATTAGAATTCGCTACCCTTGGAATGCGAGGCAGGTACGTTACCTACCTGGCTACCGCTGTTTGTTTGTTGTTAGGGGAGGCAACCAACGACTATAGTTATTTGCGTCATAAAGGATAGGTGGGTATTTGGGTTTAGGGAGGTATTTTTTGAGAGTGGAGGAACGGGTGTAGACTCCCCCGTCGCGGTCGACGCCATTAGCCTACTCTTAACGGAAGATGGCAAAGGATCCACAGTTGGACATCCCTAGCGATGGACAAGGTACTAATCTTAAAGTGCTGCCCACACAGCACTCAAGTAGGGACCAGCATACCAATAAAAATCCCTGCCAGGATTCGATCCCGGACCTTGGGATGGAAAAATAGTACTCTATTTGATCGAAGGTTTCGATCAATCACCTTCGACCTGAAGACGCTGACAGGACAGTCAGCGAAACTGTTGTCTACCAGCCAACCGACGCGGACGATTACCCGGAAGAATGCAGAGAGCAACAGTGCTCTAGCTAATAGACCAACCCAATCCCTGGCTATCGCTTCTGGCCTTAACTTTAAATCAAGAGGATTTTCTTTAGACGATGACGACATTACTCGGGCAGCACCCAAACATACCGGCTCTCTAGCGGTGCGTTCCGCTTCAGCACCAATCGCTTTGGTGCGCTCCAAGTCGTTCCGTTTCATGCTTTGGAGCAGTGAACAATTTAATGCTATGTACCACTTGACCCGAATTGAGCATGAACACGAAAAACGCTCCAATAGATAGCTGATGTAATGTTCAATCTAAGTTTACGCTGTGTTGATATGCTCAAATTAGCGCTATGGCGTTTTTCGACGCGTTGAGTTTTGATAAGTTGACAACAGTTTCGTCGGTATATCATCCGCCGTTCTCAAGTATAAATAACTAAATAACGGTTCTGTCCGCTTTTATGTACGCTGCCTCCTTTTGTTGCTGCCAAAAAGCTAGTGCAGTTGATGACGTCTCTAGGTGGTTGTTTACGTTGGATACGAGCTAACCTCATTAAAGACGTGTCCAAATTCATGGGACGTGAGGAATAAGCAATGTTCCAACGAAGCTACCAAAAAACTTCAAGGCTGTAAAAACAACAGTGGTGACAATTGTGGCGATAAAAGTAATCTCTCATTAGAATGGTTTAGGACATCCATATTTCTTGGTCTTCCACATTTCCTCGTCATTTTGACACATTTATGTTTTAATGTTCCTGGTTTATCTTGGGAGGAAAATAACTTTTGCCAAGTAGGTGTTTGCCAATAATAGAGAGCCCTAACATCTATATAATACCCTGCAAGCCTCTGCAAGTGTATGTGGCAGGGGTCGACCTATCACCATCATGCATTTAACATCAAAGATAATTCATGAAGGCATTCAAAATTCTAGGGCGTGTACTACTTACATGCAACTGAGAGCTACTTCTTTGAGGAAAATGTTAGTTGTGTATGTATTAGATTAAATTGTTAGTACATACAAAATCATGTAATAATTATTGATTGCTCGGGCAATGAATTAATTAATATTTCCCAAAGCATGGATAGCAATGGATGATTCAATATAAGGTAGAATGTACTGAAATTATCGCGTCTGATTCGAGGAGCAAGTCCTGCCATCTTAGTTGGCACGGACACCCGTGCTTACTACCCACGATACTCTCGGATGAAGTGTTTTTGCTGGAAGAAAAACTTGGGGTAGTAAAATTAATAATGGAATGAATTTATAAAATTCGACAAATAAACGATGGAAAGTGCGCAAACGCCAAATATGCACTTTAAATAGATTAAACTCGAACCAGTTTTAAGGGATAGAATTAACTCCCAGTGGAACAAAATGCATTAATATCTTCCATAATTAATCTTAGCAAGATGAAATAAGGGTGCGATTCTATAGTTATTTTTGTTTTAATACACACACGGTCTCTTTAAGAGGCAATATAAAATGCAACGTTTTGTGCCGAGGAGGTGAGACCTAATCTTTCCACGCACGACCATTTACACTTTCCACCCACTAATTAGGAGCACTTCCTTCCAACGAAAGCAAGAATTAGGCAGCTACTTGATGAATTGGCGAATCAGGGCCACATACGACGAGCATGGAGACTATTAAGGTTGATATTGATCTTTGACGCCTATATAACTCAATCTCCATTTTTTCGTTATTAATTTTAGCGAAGTGTCGACGCGACGGTGGTAGCCAGGCCGGTAACCCGGCGGTCTGACAAGACAAAGGGCTCGGGTTCCAGTCTCCTCTCGGGTATGAATGTTTGTTCGCCGTAACTTATGAACTTAGTACGATGCGATGTAACGTCAGCCGCGTTGGAGAAACGTAAGAGCAGAGCAATTCTTCTCTCAGTACTCCTATAGTTATTGCAGTCGTTATGTACCCAAAACTACTATTGGCCGTGGCTGTTTGGAGTTTCGAACAGCACTAAAGAGGTCCCGTTTCACTTAAGTGCAGTAATTGCTTAGATGCCGTAAAATTAAATGAAACGACACATCAAGAAGAAGTGGCTGTTGGATGTTGCGGGAAACGTAACTGAGCGTAGGGTAAAATAGGGCTAAGTTTTTTTCAAATATGTAATTCTTAATTCTTTATAATGTTACACATTTTAAATAATTCGTATTTTTTTGTAATTTTATAAATTTAAAATAATTCTTAATTTTTTATAATTTTATAAATCTTAAATGCTTAGTAAATATTTTAAAATAATTCGGAAATAGGATTTAGTTCTTTTAATAATTCGTACTTTTTTATAATTTATAAATTATAAATAATTCGTAATTTTTTAAAATTATTCGTAAATAGGATTTTTTTAAATTCTCTTAGCTGAGAGATTTGGATGACAGTTATCCGTTATGGCATGAGCTATATATGAAAAATAGACAAGAAGTAGGTTGTTTGTTTTCCCCTACTTTCACATGTGAGATTAATGTTCGACAAGTGCGGAAGGAGGAAGAAAAGAATAGATGCTGTGGATAGTGTGCACATATGTAGACTTAATAAGGGTTTTTATGTGGGAAATATGAATTGATTTGGAATAGATGTATGAGATGACCCATATGGGTGTGGAAAATTGTGCTAAGGCTACCTTCAAACCAACGAATTTTGGTATCGAATATAGAATTCTTATGATAATGAAAGTTGAATTAGTTCCCCGTCTAGGGTGCATTTAGGCTTGCCACTGCAGCTTTATTTTTCTGAATAAATGCAATATTTTATTTAATGTAACTACTTATCCAACTAATAAAAAGAGTCGTTTCCGGCGTGATGTGGTGAAATAGTATAATTAAATAATATTGGAAATTTTCCACAAAGAACTTTCTTTGTGGGAAATTGCCAATATTATTTACTTATACATCGACGAGAATGAAAAATGGACTGTTGAAATCGAAAATAGTTCTAGCGTTATCTTGAACTACATTGCCGTTGAATCTAGCTATCCTTATGAATACCAAATTTTAACTGAATGTGTAAAAGAGCCGTTAATCATTGTTTTTTTGTACAAATACTTTGATGGAATTACAACGGAATTTATTGATTAAAAATGTAAATTCAACCAAATAATGAATTAACATTTGAACTCAAACTTTAACTCCGAATACGTTTTTATTAATATTTTGCAAGAATTTGGGAATAAAAATATTTCCCTTACATATGAACTCTTATCGGGCTCTTTATTAATTAAAAAGATGGTATTTGCCATCGATTATTGAAACATATTTACCGTGCAAGAAAAGCGTGTACGCATATGTATGTTTCCGTATTTTTTAAATTTCATTTACATTTGTCTCGATCGTAACTTCATGAAATATCATCTAAATTTTCAGTTAAATTATTTGTGTTAGTATGCAGTGGAAGTATGTCCTGAAAAGAAACTCTTCATTTATAGGGAAAGGTACATAGTTAAATCTTTTTGCTGAAAGTCAGATGAAATTACAACTTCATAAGACGGTTTGACGGCGTCGTCTTGGGTTTCCAAGATCTCAGATTGTCTCGTTTGAATTGATCAGGATATCTCGTAATTCGTTGCATAAAACCAACTGGAATATATCCTTAGTTATCCCTGTTCTTTTTTCTTCGAAAATGTCTTCATAAATCCCATGCTTCACCAAAATGCTTCCGATGAGGTTATCCCTCTCCTTAAGATTTCTCGTTATAACTTCTTTCTCCTCTCACTCTTTCCAAGAACTTCCTCATCATTTTATGGGTACATTTGATCTTCGCATTTCTCCTCAGGAACTGTCGCAATTGACGTATCCGTCTAATATGTCTGGGCTTCAGAAGGTTTGACCTTTTGTTTTGATGACAGAAATGCCATCACGACGTCATGTTTCCCGTGTTGTCGTCGCTATCAGTTTCATTGATGGCGCCACCGATTCCTTTTTCCTACGTCTCATCATTAAAGTTGGAAAGAGGTCTAGGAAATCAAAACCAAATTATTTTTAAAAAATGGTTCACTTGGTAACGTATGCGAAGTGATCTGGTTCCCCTGCCAAAAATTAATTGGCTATTCATCCCGGAAGGATACCGGCGCCAGAGCGGGCATTCATACGCGGTTGTTCCTTTCTGTTTCGACATTTTACCCCATTGAGGCATGGTATTGAATCAACCTACGCGTTAGAGTTGGCTAATAGGATGAATTTTTATCAGACTTGATAAAAATTCTAAGTCCATCATAAAAATTCTAAGTCCACATCAGGACTTATAATCCTAGAAAAAATGCACACAAATATGAATAATCCCTACAATCTCTTAGATTTGTTTAAATGAGCTAGGAGAACAAGTGGTGGAAAGCACTATATTCTCTTTTAAGGCAAGCCATGTAACCCGCCTTATTGAATCTAATCTACTCGACATCGTCGAGAGCTTAAGCTCGATGCAAGATTTTGCCTGCTTCAGCGGCAACAATAAATGCTTCGGCGAAATGGCGCGAAATTATGTGAGTTAAGTTGAGATGCATAAATTAAAAGAAATTGGAAAATAATTACCAGGTGTAATTAGTGTAAGCTGGTTGACAAAATAAAATACCCTATTGCGGCACATTAATAGCCAATTTCCCATAATAATGATAATTTGCTAGCATAATAAGTGGAATAAATGGTACAAGATATGACTGCTGAAATCTCTTCTACGTCAGCCACAAATAATTGCGGACTCTTTGTGGTGCAATGGAGAATATTAGTATTTCTGCGGTGGGGAAGCAGCAAAAATTTGTTTTCCTGCGTCTCATCGTAAATAACCTCGTTGGCCATAAATGTTTTTTTTTTAATTTCCATCTCCGTATTGAGGGATACATTTGTCCTTCCTCGAATTTCGTGCATGAAAATAGATTCCATGAAAATTGCATTTGATGGCCTTCGGGTGTTGTCTGCGCAATCGCTGGAAAATCGGGAGTAAATCAGGCGACCCCTGTCGTGTCCAGTAATTGACTCCATTTAGGGGTGAAGTGATACCGTACGCGGTCCACGAAGCGTGTGCACCAATCATGTCGCTCCCTCCCTACCCCCTCTCCCCTCCTATCCTCCCTTACTCTAAACCGCAGCGGTGTGAAGATTTTCCAATTCAGATCGAAAATGACTGTTAGTGATGATTGCGCAAAAACTCGGCTAGTTCCCAGTTTCAGTGGTTTCACTGAACGAGTTTCGAGGGCTCGTGGGTGTCGCTTGGTGGAAGGGATGTGTAAACAGATCGTTTCGTTGGGGAAATCCATTTCCAAGAGGGAATTGAGCTAATTGAACGCTATTGAAGCCAGAATTTCTGCGGGAAAGGTGTGGTGTGCTCGTTGCAATAATATGAGTTTTTGATGATCTTTCCGGTGCCAAAAGAGACTCGTTAGATTTCTGGGGAAAATTTACGCCTAAAACAGCTACCAGGAACCTTTGATATAGGTAAGGCACAAAACGTAGACACTTTTTCCGGGCTCCGTTCTTTGTAAGAGATCCACTGATTTAAAAAAAATGATTTTCCTTTACAAACTCTGTGGGTTTATATGATCAATTTATAAGCATGTTTATTTTAAAATATGGTACATCGGAAGTAAAAAATTAGAAAGCAACGCGTCAGATATATTATTGTTGGGAAACCTTGTAGAAGATTTTAAGGATACAAATCATTCAAGAAGAATCGTCTTCTATTTCGAATTAAGAGGTAACCCAAAAGTTGACGGTTCTATGCTTAACTTTCACTAGTATAAAACTTCTCTTTGATAAAAAACCTCTTTGTTATTTGGTTTTCACGGTGGGCACAAAATGCTCTTTTTGGACATAGTTTCACATTTGTTTTAATGCTCTATTACGAAATGTGCGGTGGATGAGTACAAATGAACAATATCCCTTCAGGTAACGAAAATATGTAACGAGCCTGAAATAAATATTGCGAATATTTTCGAAATTTGATATTTTAAAGTATATCTTTCATCGATATCTGAATAAAGTGAAGCGTTCTATTCTTATGCAAAAACAAATTGCGTCACGCAGGGCTACGGAATCCCTTTGTCAAACAGAAAAGCAATTCGTGATTACGCATGTGGCATCCATCCTGATTCAAACCCATCCCTATTGTGGCGAACCGTCACGCTTAACAGAACCAACCCACCCTCCATTGGTGCATAGTGTAACTCAGTGACCCCTCTAGCGGCCACTCACCTTTGACTACTTAATAGCGACCACAATGAGTCCTGCACCTACTTAACAGCGCCGACGGTGGAGCTGCTCAAGCTCGGAAAGAGCTTCAAAGTCCTATCATTACATTCTTACAAATTTTTATGAATTGTTTTGTTATGATGTGTTGTATCTGCGTTTTTTTCTTTAGCAATACATTGGTAGAAGGGCTCTGTTTATCCTCTGTAATGAACAAACATTCATTTTTTGCGTAACGCTGATTTCCCTCTTCGTTACCTTCCTGAACCTAACGCTCCGTAACATTCTCTTAAACGCCCCTAAATTACATAACGCGACCAATGAACCCTTTCTTTTCGTTAATGAAGAAACACATTTTTAATAAAATTTTATGAATTTGTCAATATTGGTGTTGGTATTAATATATAATGCTTTATATTAATATTCAATACAAATATCTATATGTATCATCATTATTGAGCAAGAAATTAGTTTAAAATATTTTTATATCTAAGTGTGACGCAAGGCTAGACCCCCCTCCATGCCGATAGTGCAGTTGGCAGTAACAGTTGCCACGACCCCTGAACCCTTAAGAGTTATTTTATTTATGATCTGTCCCTAGTGTCTTAAAGGACTATGTAATTATTTTTTCTCATCTACAACTAAAAATATTAATTATGAGCGGAAATATTTCGAACTCCGATCATCCTATGAAGAGTTCCATTATCAATTTTATTATTAAAACTGGCTTACTTAAGTTTATTATGCTATGACATATTAGTGTTATCTGATATTGTGTTGAAAAATCAGGGACATTAGATTAAATGAACGTATATCTACTGTGACCGGTCATGGAAGGTTTAGTTTAAATCGGAAAACGTACTTACTGCTTCCGTCTGTGGTAGTGTGATCGTTGGGCAGATTTTCTTTGTTATAAAATGAGGCTCGGAGAAATGTACATATTTAGGTCATAGAAAAACGAATTATAATGTAAATTAAGGGAATTTGATCTCTCTACATCTTTGCTAACCACTGCACAACAATTTTAAGTGTCGTAGTTACTTATAAGATTAGTTGATACGAGATATATTAAAAGATTTATAAATCATTTGTACCACCAGATCTGTTTAAAATGGTAATTTTCTTTTCTTCTTCTATTTTTGGAGTGATCAAAGTTCATTTTTGCAATTCGCTCGTGGACAATACAGTGATCGATTGCTTGTTTCTTTTTTAAGTACTGAGTACAGTATTTATAATTGCAAATAAGCTACTGAATTATTTATATATATAAATCTGCATCATAATACCCTGCAGATATCGCAAGGGTGTACGGCAGTTGGTGGAAATGTATTAATTTATATCAAGGAACTAACCTTTTGATTGTAACTGCATTTCGTGTTCATAGTTAATCTAAAATTCTAAAATAAACCTATTTCACCTAGGAAATAAGCCTGCTGTGTATGCATTACAGCTACTAATGTAAAGCTAAGTATTACAAAAGTAATGAGTAACAAAGTAGCTATGACACCATATTGTTTATCGAATTTAAGAATGAAAATGTATTGAAGTTAATGTAATGTTGATATTTATTGCTAACGGGTTTGGACGCGATGAAGTTATGCAGTAGAACCGTGCCCATCGATTGATTTGACTACGGCAATCACGTTCAATTATTTCAATGAGGTCGTTCACCATTTTTTTTATTGTCGAATCTGATAGAGTTTGTAAAATAAAAATACCCGTATTTTTCGTTTTTTGATCCGTCAATTAGTTCTCGAGTTATAAGCGGCGAAAAACAGATGATTTTAACCCTTTCGGAAAAGTGGGCGTGGTGCAACCTCTGACGTATATCAACTTCGTCCAATCGCAACTTAGCCCGCGAAGATACTTTACCTTATCGCAATGGGTGGGACACAGCTGACTCTGCCAATAGGAGCAGTTACGACAGCATCTGTGCGAGCAGACCTTCTGAGAACCTCCCTCCACTCCCTTCCCTTCCACTAAAAGCAGTCAATGACGGGAGGAAATGTTATCACAGCAGTTTTTTCGGTGGGCGTCGCCTTTTGCTTATTTTAATTTTTGACTTATGAGTGAATGGTTGTGGTTAGAAGGTTATGTTTTTTACTAAAATTCTTTTTTCTTTTCCACCTAACATTTCGTGTAAAGAATTGCGATTTCGGTTCCGAGTAAACGCCCCCATTGGAATTGGGTGAGCTGACCCATTAAAATACGTAATTCATCTCTCAGTCGATCTATGGTGGTTAAATATACATAACTTCATGCGAGAAAGTAGGGTAGGAATGGGAGATAGACAGAGACGTATCCTAATTTAAGTGCTCCATTTTAGTGGAAAAAGATATCTTGAAGAGCGTCAGAATTAGTTTGATATCAATTTGAAAGCTTAGTTTTTCCTCTTTTTATCGCCGTCGCATAATGCAGGAAAGCGTGTGCATGTTTCCATGTTTTGCAACCATATAACGCCACGGGAAAAATAATGTGAGGTAATAAATAAAATGAGGAGACATACTATGCACTTCAAATTTGGGTAGACATTTATATTAGTTCGTTTATAAAGAAGCGTTTTCCTTATTGTTACCATCAGGTAAGTCCGTTTATTCGTAAATGCATTGACAGAAATCAGTTGAGCATTAGGAATTGCCCATATTTAATTTGTCTGTTCATATATTGTACGTGCCTAAAACTTTCGATTGCAGAAATGATACAAGGAGCAAGGACTAAAGCGGTGTAAGTTTACTTTCATCAACTTGAGTTACCTTCCGATTAGGTGTGCGTTGACTGGTTGCATTGACCCTGCTTTACTCTCATGCATTTCCTGAGTTGCTTTCACATTATTATTTCATCATAAAAACATGTAGAAAGATTAAAATCTAAGGAGATGAGCTCTACGGCCTCTTAAAATGACAAATAAAATTAAAAAACTGCAATGGCCGTAAAAATTGGCGACCCTCGTCAAGGTACACAACAACAAATTGCTGTGTTGGTTTGCGGAAGGGTTAATCCCACAGCAGTGACCAACTACAGCCTCTCAACCAGGGGGGTTATTTTGTAATCTCACCTTAGTGAGAATACGTCATACAATGTCACTTTTTCGTAGTTAAACTCCGCCACCCAGGCGGCGTGACCATCTACGGATCTCAAGCGGTGAACTGCCGGTCATGTGCTGGTCTTTCAGACGATTCATCCGCTCTGATCCGTATCTTTCGACTCTTGATCCGTTTCATTACCTCCGCCTGACATTAGTTCCCGTCTCATCTACATAAATAACGTGGCATGGAGCCACCATCGTTTCCACTAGAAGCTTTAGTTGGAAAAAAAAGGCAAGAACGAGAAAGATACAATCGATTTTTAATTGTATTTTTGGAATTTGCACAACGTGAAGAACTTAAACTTTCTTAAATCACGAATTGTATCTTATCAACAAATGATTTCTTGAATGGAACACTATTGAGAAAATGAAAAATGATGAAACGCTATTAACGTAAAATGTAGCGAGAAACAAATGCAAATTCCAATATTGGTACAAAGGAAATTATCGGACATGAATTATCTTGACAGGCCATCCGAATAATTAAAATGATATGGACAAACAATTTTTCACTCACCTTCACCGCATTCCTCCATTTTTGAAGAAAGCGGTTGCCGTTGCCAGGCACTTGTTTGTTTATTCAACGAAAGAAGCTTCGACAATTCACGATCCGTTCGTGAGCCGATCATTAAGAGAGCGAAACGGATCTCCCGCCTTCCCGCAAAGAGTCATTAAAAAGGTGAGATTACAAAATAACCCCCCAGAAAACCCTCCTGTGGTAGTTTACGGGAATGTTACTTCCTCATAAGCACGGACTTAGAATAGTCATAAGTGCTCAGAATCATTGTGATCATGAATGAAGTGTCATTAGAATAGGCATAAGCTCATAAGTGACACAACCACAGACACACACACACACTCAACCCAATTGGGATCATTCACAGGGCTGATGGGACCCTGGTCAGGATGCCTGGGTTGTTATGATCGCAAACACACTCACAAACACTCAGAAAAACCCTCACTCACACTCAAATGGGGACACCTTCTGGGAGAATAGAGCTCAAAAAGAGCCTAGTCAAAGTGGAAGGACAAAACGAAGATGTGCGTCGGATACGCGTATTTCGGCCACAAGGTGGCCCTCTTCAGCGAGCTGAAGGAAGAGCACTTGCAACACGACTTACAACCCCGTTAAACAACTTAAAAGAAAAACTTGAAGAGGTGAAAGAGTTCTGCTACCTAGGAAGCCGAGTAACCAACGATGGACGAAGCAAGAAAGAAATAGTTAATAGAATAGCTCAGGCAAAGAGGGCGTTCTATCAAAAGAAGAATCTACTTACAGATGGAAATACAAGCGTAGAAGTAAGGAAACAGTTCATCAGAACATGTATCTGGAGCATGTTTCTTTACGGCAGTGAGGCATGGACGATGAGAGCAGCGGATCGACAGACTAAGTAACGAGGAAATCATAAGAAGAGTAGGAGAAAAGAGAAGTCTGCTGACAACATTTAAAAAGAAGAAGGGACAACTTAATCGGCCATATCTTGTGACACAATGGCCTGATAAAGACTATCGTCGAGGGAAAAGTGAACGGGAAGATTGGGAAAGGCAGGCCTCGTATGAAATACAGGGAACAGGTTGTGAAGGATGTCAAAGAGAAGAATTACGTCACAATGAAAAGGTAGGCCGATAGAAGAATCGAGTGGAAAGCTCCGTCAAACCAATCCTAGGATTGTTGATCAATGATGATGATGTAGAATGATATCATATTGAGGTCTGGTGATAGGAGAACCGAGTAAAGAGCTGCTTCCCGCCAGTTTTTGCGTCGATGGCTAGTGATCTTTATGATATTTCCCACCTCTTTTCATGCATAAAAATATCTTTACTTACTTCTGTAGTGTGAAATTATTACAATAAACGTGAATCATTCAGCTCTAATTTTGATCTCCCTTCTTTGGAAAAGGAAGCGTGGGCCGGGGCAACCAACAGCTTAGTCATTTATGGAATGCAAAATAGCGTGGTATATGGGCAGATATTTTTTTTAGAGTACGGGTGAAGAGTGGAGAGAAACCTTACGTCGACATTAGCCTGCTCTTAAGGAAGGGTGCCAATGGGACAACGGTTTAACGTCCCATACGACGGACGGAGTACTGAACTCTAAGTGCTCTCAAAACTGTACTGAATTCGGGATCGGTATGCCAATGAAAGTTTCCTGCCCGAATTTGGGCCCTGAGGATGTGAAACCAATATTATAGCCACCACACCAACCCGAGCCCCCCTTAGATCCGGCGGAGGTGGTGAGGAGTGTTCCGGAGTGGTGTAGAGGGGCCAAGCCGATAGGGACGAGGGAGCCAATCCTTCCGGTTTCCCCGGAATTCCCCCGGAATCGGATTAATTTTTATTTCCTCCCATCTCCCGGCCTGAGGAGTTTTTTGCCTTCCTTCACTCATTAACACAGGGTTGTGTATTAGATCGTCAAAGAGTGAAGCCGTTATTGAAATAAAGAATTTAATTTTCCTACAAAAATAAAATATTACTCACCACCTAGATTTTGATGCAGAGATGTATGCTCTTGTTTGCTTAGCCTCCTGACCTTTGACCCATGAGTAACCCGGAGGTTAGAGTGTCAGGAGGGATCTTGGGACATTTCCATTGACTTGGCAGCCATTATAACCTAACCTATAACTATAACATGATACGACGCGTTGGTTGCCTCGAGATTTTCTCACGTAGACTTCGTGACCTTTGACCTCTGCGTAACCCTTGGAGGCCAACAGATGATCTGAGGAACAATACCGATCTGCGGACCGTACCATCAACCATTAAATGGCTCCACTTTGGGATCCATTTAATCACATTTGCGTTTGTTACCCCGATTCGCTCTTATCACGCCTGTGGCCTTGACTATGCCCTTGCAGGGATCATGGTTATTTTTCCGAAAAAAGAAGTGGTTTCATCGTGTTCCGAAGGACAAAACACCCAAAAACTAAAATGTTCGCAAAAACATTCTGACTTCTTTGCTTCTCGAATTTTTTTACATTGAAATCCCACAAGGCAAAATTTGGATTTTATTTTGGACCCCCATTCTGGGGTAAAAGGTCGTATTTCTGTGAGGTCAAAACAAACAAAATTGACGGGGCAGTCTGTATATACATCATCATCTACATTGCATATTGTATTCATAATATTGAGAATGACATAATGAAAAGCAAACCTTGTAAGATTTCACAGAAATGTCCTCAGTAATCACGGTTCCTTTTTTAGTTAAATTCTCAGTAAAATATTTTTTGGCTGAATTAAAGTATGTACCCTCCTTGCCCACGTTGAACTCTTGACTTCTTCCTTACCTACCCATCCATACACGTCAGAAACCCTTGACCTTACTTCTGCCCTCTCCTCCCCATCCTGTCTTTCCAACCTTTCCATACTCCCAAACTCACAACTTTCAATCAATCTCCCTATCAACTTTTGACCCCCCCCCCTTCCCACGACCCCCTTCAGCTCCTCTTTGCATATAAGGCCCTTGCGAGCAGTTGTCCTTTATCCTTGACAATGACGCTATAGTCGTAAAAATCGATTGGATTTTATTAAATTACTCTGGAACCGTAATGTGTTTTCATTATGCTTGTCTCATCTTTCCACAGCGTATCGCTAAAATCTAACAATATTATCTTAATGCTCAAATTCCTTCACTGGTTGAAACGGTTGTCCTTGAAAAGAAAGTATAACGCTGTGGAGGGTTACTTAGAGGGCCCTCGAGATTCTATTGACTCCGCTAACCCGTCCTATTCCTATAATTATTTCGAGAAAAATGTGTGAATAATCCAAAATTATATCTCCAGGTAAACCTGGATTCATGTTAAACAAACTGCATATTTATTGTGTTAATCAATCAAGAATATACACTATATGGCAGTTGTAATTATGGTCTACCCTAATTAGGGGGGGCTCAATATTCTGTTGAATCCGCCCTCTCGTCTAATTCCCATAATTATGCGGTTGTAAATGTGTTAATAATCAAAATTAGATCACCACGTTAACCTGGATACATGTTTATCAAACTGCGAATTTATTGCGTTCATCGATAAAAAATACCCAATCTGCGACAATTGTAATCACGAATAGAGTACTAAGATAAATACTATACGATCTTACTATTCTAAGATCGCGGTTGTAATTATGCTCCATCCTCAAATCCTCCGGAATTTCTTACTAGTAGACCGAAAAACTTCCGGAAAGAAGTCTTCAGTAACCCTAGTGGGGGGTCATGGAGGATCGGCTATCGAAGCTTGTTCATGGAAGCGACGGGATTCCCACGGGACGGATTCCTCGGAGGACTTCACGCGCCGTCTCGTAAATTCATCCGGATGTCACGGACTCCCCAACCGTGGACACGGCCGGAGAAAATTTTTTAACTCTACGTACGGCTAATCACGCCCCGCCCCCACGGCCAACCGCAGCGGCCGCACGTATCCGCACGCTACCGTCTCTCGCAAACACGCAATGCTCGCGGGCTTTATGGTCTCGCCCAAGTCCGTGCGAGTATATTATCCGGATTGACAGCTGTGACCGGACAAGGAAATGAATAGAGCCCGGAGTAGTAGTAGATATAGATATTTACGGTCGTTTTACACGAGGTTTGTCATTCCGCAGTCTGGCGCATGTAAAGATTCGTGGTTAAAATTGCGTGAATTGTGAAGGAAAGGATCGCATTGAAAACTTTCCAAAGGCAATTACTATGAAGAACAGCTCCTTTTATGTTATCGCGCATTCATATATCCAATTTCCACGATTTGACACTGTTCAACTTGTAGTAGTGCAATTCATTGCTTCGTATAAAACACTACTGCTAATGTCACACTAGTAAACTGACTTAATCATAGACATAATACTTAGACAAAAAGAAAACCCATGCCCGAGGCGGAACTCGAAACCGCGGCTTTGGGTTGGCAGGCCATTGTGCTACCTGATCACCACATCCGGTATGATGAAGCCGGTAAAAGTGAGGGTAATCTCGCATAAGTGCAACAAAAAAGATTACATAACATTGTCCGTATATTCGGAGATTGTGATGCATATCACGAAGCTTCTGTGACGATTTTAATGGCATAAGCTGCCGAGTTAACAGGTGTGAAAAATCTTTGTTTTTCCCTCTTAGCTGCATTTCCAGTGACACGTCGGTAGGTTTTTGTGTCACTTTGATTATCTCTTCCTTAAAACAGAATAACCCAGTCATTTTTCTAGCAGAAGTTCAGAGGTGTCCTCATTGAAAGTTCAAATGATATCCTATAAATTAGCGTAAAATACTATTGTATTCAGGAAATAGCATCCTTGTTTTCTTTCTCTGAAGTTGTGCATCTTCATCATCACTATTTATCTCATTATACATCTTTTGTATGCTAAAATGTACTCACAATCCGAGGAGTTATGCGTGTAGCGTGGAATATATTTTTTCTGTACAAGTAGACTACGATGAATTTAAGCAATTATTACATGATACCTTGCGACTTAATGTTGAAAGGTGGCGATAAATTCTGAATGAAGCGATTCTCTCTGTTTATGATAAAAATATAGACACCAAGATTACTCGCTTGTAGAAGTTCGTTTCGACCTTATTTAATTCATCATCGATTTCGATAGAACTAGGTAATCAGCACTAGTTTTAGACAATTCCCTGCATCAGTATCATGAAGTAATACCCGTTTTCGTCTATGGTTATTGACTATCATTTAAAACGTTAAAGATTTCACCGAGTGAAAAGCATCATGCGGCATAAGTTCACTTATAAATTTCCCTAAATATATCACCCGTTTACTTATAGTCTCAAGATTGAGACGATAAGCTTGTGGTTTGAAAGTTATCTTTTCTCTTGTAAAACTCCAGCATTATGATTCTCGAGAATGTATTTCACTAAAAAATGATTTATAATTCTCATCAGCATGTTGCTCCTGTCCAGCATTATCCCATGCACAATTGGCATTTCACACGCTTTTAAATTGTGAGCTTCTAATGACACTCTTCCGCTTGTTGCTGGACATGCATCAGTGGTACTTGTGTAATAAATAACAGAAATTGCTACGTGTTGGTCATCTTGCTATTACATATCATTAAATACCTCCTCTTCTGTTCTCGTGTATTTAATTTCTATGGGAACATAAGGTATCTGTGGTTCCGGTTGGTATAGTGGCCAGAGAAATGGCTTCCCATCCCTAGCTTCCGGGTTTGAATCCCAGCACGGTCAAGGGTTTTTCGTCGAATCCCTATCGATCCCATGTGAAAAGCACTACAATGTCAGTCCTCCGTCCACTAGATGAGAAGTGAAAATGTCGAACCTAAGCTTATCTGGCATATATTTTGCATAACTTCTTAAATTCAAAGGGGAGAAAGGAAGGCGAATGTCAGGCATTAAAAGAACTACTACTAATGTACTATAAAGATGCAGATAAGTTAACTTAATAGTATTGATGTCCAATGTTTCACTCGTAAATTTTTGTGTATCACATCTTCCCACATGCTGTTCAGATTCTATTTGCTTCCGTCACGTTCCTTCTTATCCTTCATTCGACTCTCAAACGTAACTTTGGAGCGTATAATGCCTTTAAATTATTCCTTTAATTTTTCTCATTCGAGTTCTTCCTCACAGATTCATCTCCTCACATACTATAACTAAGAGTTCTTCGTTCGTATTTCTCTCTACCCAGATTAACTTCCCCATTCTCCAGACCCACAAATTCCTACTCGCCTTCCATACCGTCTACCTCAAAGACTCTCGAACCTCCAGTTCAAAATACATGTTCTTTTTCTCCTTTCCACATTATTACTCACCGCCTACAATAATCCATATCCTTACAGTACTTCCTCCATCCTCTTTTTCCGCCTTCTTCGAATCCTTAATTTCATTACTCACCAAGCCTACCACCTCTTCCTTTGCCTTCAACTCCATTAAACTTACCTTCCCCATTCAAACCCAGAGTTCAAAAGCTTCCAACTAACCTTTACCCCATTCCTCAGAGAACAAGTTTCCAAACCATTTTCACGATTTCCCTATAAAAATCCTTACCTATCCTTCCTTGACGTCTTTACCGTGTGACGCATCCCTTTTTTTTGAGAACGCTTCTTTTGCCAAGGCAATTCTTTCCCCTAAGTCCTCCCTGCTAAACCCGGTTTCCTCTACGCTACCATAATTACCACTAAGATGTACCTCCTCCTGTCTTCCCATAGGTGGCAGACTTAGAGGTGCTACGCTCTTTCACGCACCCTTATTAGTGGTACACCTGTTATCAGCAGCAGAGGAATGGGGTCGTTTACCACATTTTTTATTGCCGGATCTGATAGAGTTTGTAAAATAAAAAGACCCGTATTTTTCCGTTTTTTGATCCGTCAATTAGTTCTCGAGTTATAAGCGGCAAAAAACTGATGTTTTTAACCCTTTAGGAAAAGTGGGCGTGGTGCAACCTCTGACGTCATTGACTTCGTCCAATAACAACTGAGCCCGCGAAGCTACATCTCCTTATCGCAATGGATGGACACAGCTGACTCTGCCAATAGGAGCAGTTGCGACAGAATCTGTGTGAGCAGACCTTCCGAAAACCCCCTCCACTCCCTTCCCTTCCCATTAAAGCAGTCAAGGACGGGAGGAAAATGACGTCAATGATATCAAAGCTGCTTTTTCGGTGGGCGTTACCTTTTGCTTATTTTAATTTTTGATTTATTAGTGAATTAGTGAATTAATCAAAAGGTTAGAAGATTAATTTTTTCCCTAAAATTCGTTTTTCGTTTCCATCTAACAATTTCGTGTGCAAAATTGTGATTTCGGTTCCGAGTAAACCTCATTCCTCGACCAGAAATTATTCTCATGGGCTTAAAGAGGTGAGTTGAATGATTGTCCATAAAAGCTTGCATAGAGGCATCGATGTCCACGTTGATCAGTTAGAGGTTACGTTACACGTCTCCCATACTTCAGGAGGACCGGGTTCGAGTTTCGGTACATTTTTTCCATAAACACTGATCACCGGTGGAGAGCAATTTAATCTCTGCACTTAGTTCGTCGGATATGGCGTTAAAATCTAGATAATTTGGCGTCTTTGGTTAGGAGCTGGCTAATGCTGACGCTGGGATATTTTCTACCCTTTATTTTCCATATATAATTTCCAACCCTCTATACTGCCACTTTTTCTTCCGGCGTCGGGTACCCTTTAATTTTGCGCAGACTTGAAACCTGTAATGAACATGCATTGCTTTGAGAGTTGGTCGACAGTACCTATGAAAAAAATTAAATCTCAAAAATCACTTGCCAAAATATTACTCTGCATATTGTGGATTCTCTGACGTGTGCTAAATATGGCGTTCATAATTTAAGTAGGTATCGCATTGCTGAAAATTCAAGATTGAATTTAAGACTTTTCGTAGATAGTAGCAGTTTTGTTACTTTCCTTAATTTTTTCCTGTCTTGGATGAGAATATCAAATCTTCATAAAATCGAATTCCATTAATCCAATAAAATCGAACATTTCCAGAAACTGACACCTCAATCTAATTAGTCAGAGATATGAATAAAGAAAATAGGCATTAGGCATGGCTGAAAATATTAGAATATGATGAAGGTCTTTACTGTGTTTTTCTTCTTTCCTCGTTTTGTCAGGGTAGTTTCCTATTATTTTTTTATTGTCTTGATCGAAAGTTTATAACCTCTGGAGTACGTGTTTCAAGCCGTTCGATTTTTAAATGACGTTAAGTATTTTTCCTCATTAATTAAAAAGTGAAAAAAATCAATGGCGCGAAAACGCGACGGCAAACTATTGCATGCCGGTTAATCCTACGTGTGACGGCAAACTATTTCCTCTACCTGCCACCAGGTGGTGCTGCGGACGCTTCCAAATAGACGCCGCACTCCGTTAAGGCTTATGAACAAGTATTGGAGGCATATTTATTCCGTTAATTAATTATAATTGACTTTTATTTATTTATTTAACATGACTTATGCAGTTGATTCATTTAAAATCAGTCAGTATTCCTTTCACAAGCATATCATGTAGTTCGCCTATCGCCGCACGACCTTCACGCCATGCTTCGTCGTAGCAGAAGACACAGCGAGCAGGACGTCCTTGAGCCTATAAAATGACTAATAATACCATGTTTAACTGGGAATTCTTTTCCAACATTGATAGTTTTTACAGGTTAATACTAATAAATATTCAATAGAGCTGAGGGGCCCTGAAATACAACGGTAAGTTCAGGAGACGAATTTTCCTATGCTTCGCAACGTAAACTACCTTCCTGTTACGTCAGCATGAAGGCAGCGCACCCCGCCATTTCAGAGCCTTTTCAAATGGCCTTAAAATTAACATTTAATTCTCTAGTAAACTGGGATTTCTCAATACAAACTTTTTGCGTAAATTAAATACATTTATGGCAGGGCACAAATCGCAATTAATGAAGTCCGTTTTCTTTGATGAAGGAAACTACCCTATTCTGCCTTTTATTAATTTATCTGGCGTGTGGATAACTTGTACTAATTTCATAATGATGGACATTTCTTTCCTAGAAAGACTGATGAAGTATTCTCTGAGTACAATATCCCAGGAAATCTATGAAATAAAGGTGAAAAAGAATTAGCATGCTTTATTACGCCCCAAAAATTTCCTCTTGGGTGCAGATGGTTGTGGGAGCTTACAATCTGTGTCTAAATTACATGATGTATCAAAGAAGAATTGTGAATATTATTTTGACATAAACAGCTAGCACATAGTGCACTTAAAATAGAAGGAAATGACGGTATAATAAAGTACTTAGAAAATTGGAGTCAGGTCTTAATAGGTAAGCTTTCATTACGCTTTTACCCAGAAAATTTAGGACACGGTGCACAAAATCTACATTAGTTATTTTGATATTTAATGCCTTGATTTTTTTTATGCAGCATGTAGTCAGATAACAGGCATTCCACTTGATTTGAAGGCGATTTTGTGAAGATCCTTAAAGATACTGAGCACTCCGCCACACTATTGTGGGTTAGGATATAATTAGATAAATATATAATAAAACAGGCAGGTTTAAAATGTTACTTTTACCCACGTTAATAAAGGACTGTTATTGATATAGTTGGAATCGGTGGAGATTGAGATAATTAGGATTGGGTACAGTAATGAAATTGCTGATAATTGGCATAGCTAAAGGGTATTTTAGCTTTTCTCCATATCTACATCGCAATTATAAGTTTAAGGCTCAGAATATGTATGTAGAGGGCGAAAGTGTATTTCATTTGAACATTTCCATGTATCTTTGGTGATAACTATATGCACTTGCATATTGTTTAATCAGCCTGTGTCCCGAATTTTCATACTTTTAAATTGGGAGCTGAAGCTGAATTAGTTGTGAAACTGACGTGATGTTAGTTTCCTTACTTATTTTAACGAATAATGGAATTGGTAGTTCGGTAATAGTTTTATCACTTGCTTGGCGGTAATGCGTCCTGGCGTGGATTCACTCCCTACCAAATACCGTAGGGTACTATGTGTTAGGGGAGATTATGATCTTCCTTTTGTGATGTCACTATTGCTATTGCAAACAAGGAAGCCTCTCGAAGAGCAAATCTCACGGTATCCGTGCCATTAACTTGCTCTAACAAATAAAATTTTTCTTTTGGATACACGAAATAAAAATTGACAAGAAAGACAATCACAATTTTGCTCCCTTGGACGGAAACAGCGGCAAAAAAACCAAGGCTTAGAGCATTCAAAATGTAGTGCTACAGAAGTATGATGAAGATAAAATGGATTGACCGAGTGACTAGCGAAGTAGTCCTGAGAAGAGTGAGAGAAAAGAGAAGTCCTCTGAAAATTTTTAAGAAGATGGGGAAACTAAATCGGCCACACTTGAGACACAGTGGCCTGATGAAGACAATTGTCGAGGGAAAAGTGAACGGGAAGAATGGCAAAGGCAGACTTCACATTAGATATATACAGCAAGTGGTGAAGGATGTGAAAAAGATGAATGGATGTAACCACGAAGAGGTTTGCCGATAGGAGAATCGAGTGGAGAGCTGCGTCAAACCAATCTAAGGATTGTTGACTGATGAAACGCAATTAGAAAGAAGTGGGTAACGCGAGGGCGCTGAGATCGACCCCCCTCACGCACCATTTCCTCCCCTGCAAGCACCACTTCCGGCGTGCACGTGCGGTGCAGGTTATTCGTATTGGAGGTGTCCGTCCTTCAGCAAGCAAGCGCGGATCAGTCTATGTGTCTCGTAGGGGTGTGGTGGCGGTGAGAGAGTAGGGAGGGTGGAAACCTCTCCGGAGACGCGCACCAATGTGTCCCGTCCTTCGGTTTATTATTGTCCTCTTATCGATTGGAGGGAAGGAGTGTGAGTGGGAGAGATAGAGAGAGGAAGAGAGAAAGAGGGGAGGGAGAGGAAGATGTGGAAGTGCGTGGTTGTAAGTCGAAGGGGGTGTGGGTGGGGGGAAAGGTTTTATGGAGGGGTGGGATGGCAGAGAGTCTGTGGGGGTAGCGTTGGTGTTTTGGATTATTTGTGAGAGAACGTCGTCAGCCTTCTCCCGACCCTATTGGTTCGTTTTCATTATTTTTTTTTGGAGGTTCGATGATCCCCTCAGTCTACCTCGTCACGGAAATTTTCACGCTCCGTTCCGAGCGTAACGTGGAGTCGTGAATCGTTGGGGGTGGGAAGGAGGGATGAAGGAGGCTTTCGGAGAAGGCTGGGAGGGATCCCTGCCTGGGGGGAAGCCGGGAGTTCAGAGAGCCCGAGACAGTTTGACGGTTCTCTCCGCCTCCTCGGAGTACTTGCGTCGGAGTTTTCCTCCTGCGACTTCAGAGACGCATCCATGAATAAATTCGCGCTTTTACCTCGACAATTTTCGCCTCCACCGCCATCTACCTCATTGTCGCGATCCGTCTTGCGGGAGCGGAGAGTCCTTACGCCTACAAATTGATTTCTTGCCAATTGCAGCAAATCCGTCACGTATACAAGACCCGTAGTAACTAATAAAATACAATGTTAAGCTTTCACTATCCACAGATGAAAATTTCTGACCGGTGGACTGAAGCGGAGCAAATTTAAAATAATAAATAAACTAATCGAAATATTTATTGCTTAAGCTGAGTACGCCAACAAACACGAAGTGTGGAATTTACTTAAAAAACTTTAATTATTCCTTTTTTTTATATTTTTTAGTTCTAATATTTTTATTAGTTTTTTCATTGAAAGCTTATTTCGGTATTTTAAATCTGAAGGTAGCAATTGATTTTAGGCAACAATGCCGTTATTGTCAACAGTAATAAAAAAAATTATTAACCAGATAAAAATCCATGTAATTTCACATTATCTCAAAAGTAGAACGCTTGCCTATTTATAAATTATCAAAGATAACACAACTAGTAGTAGGTAGTCAAAATTATTTTTGTTACACCGCAAAATTCGGCTAATTAGAAAACGTTTTAAACTTTAAAAAAATCCTAATATAAAGATGGTTCTTCTTATACGCCGAATTTAAAAAGTCTACCTTAAATCCTGTGGCGCTCAACATGGGACGTTCTCAAAATAAAATAAAGATATTTTGATGATAAACGCAATATAAGAACGTAAAATTTTGCTTCTTGAAATTTGATACTTTCAAACTCTATTTTTTTTTGTTACTTTACCGATAAAAATAAAACGGTTGTCACTCATGGGTGCGTTCTCAATTTTTTAACCAGCATTGCCCAAGTTAAGATTACCAGAGTTATCGTCTACAAAGTAAATAATTGCCTTTGATTTGTTGTTCAAGAGTGGAAGAAATACGATTGTATGTGAATTGATATCGGAAATATGAAATAAACGCTTCTGGATTTCGATATTATTGGAAGCAAGTTTCAATATCTAAATCAAATTGCTCCGTTAAACTCTTTTTTTTAATTTGTTTGTTTCGGTAAATAGATAGTCCCAAAGCGCTGATGGATGGAACATTCTAGGAGAATTATCCTTTGTTAAGCATACATCCTAAAAGTCTCATGTGGGCGTAACTTAATTCGTTTGGAAAAGCTCTCCATTACTTTCATTTATTCCTTCCTCAGTCTTCTGAGCCGAATGACGCACCCATAACGCCATATCCAGAAGTATTGAAAGAACATGCCAAGGGCGAAGAATAGATGGAATCAGCTAATACTCTGGACTCGGAATATGAAATGGAACACTTTATATTATTCCTATGATCGTGTCTATTCCATTGAAAAAGGCTTTAATGCACTTTTTTTTGTTCTAGTCCAAGCT
Source organism: Platycnemis pennipes (assembly GCA_933228895.1). Classification (NCBI taxonomy): domain Eukaryota; kingdom Metazoa; phylum Arthropoda; class Insecta; order Odonata; family Platycnemididae; genus Platycnemis; species Platycnemis pennipes. Next base: position 31,490,116 of record OW121857.1, on the reverse strand, counting down.
CTTTGTCACATTGCCCTTTTCCATTGCAGATGCAAAGGCTTTCAAGTGGGAAAAAAGTTGTCTCCTGCAAAGCGGAAAAACCTCAGTCCCTCATTTGAATCGTGTAATGTTTGGAATGAAAATTGCGGTATAGACGCCAAATTGTTAGTATTTAGATCATTAGAATGAAGAATTGCCCGATGTCTGACTGTGGACCGGCGTGCTAAATGCTATATCTAGTTCACTGCCGATCACTTTTATCCTCGCGTAGATATAAATGATTTTTCCGCGTTTGTATACGGCCATTTGATAAGAGATGCTTTTATCATGAGTCAACTCTTTTATCAGTGCCAGAAATGACGAAAAGGGAAGGTGTAATAATACGAAAGACAAATCCGACAAAAAACAATGAATGCACTTCCAGTGCGATACTATCACGAAATTTAGCCGGTACATATCTACTTTTGGTGCCTCTGCTATGGACCTGTCTTCTATTTGACCACTGTAATTCGACGTCGTTTTTCCCTCTTTTTAATCCCAGTTTATTATATTTAAGTATCATTCGCGAATTCATTCTCAGTCTGGTTCTTTTCCTTTCGTTTATTTTTTCGGTTATTTTTGAGATTCATTCCTGTCGCTTGCCTGATGGAATTTTTTTTCATTTTAGTGTCCAAATTCTTGAGCTAGCTATTCATCGGGTGGTCCGCAATTAGGATCAAACTGAATGCTTACGTAATTAACTTTTTCGATAACCGGAGAATTTTTTCGTCAATTCAAATTTATGATGAAAATATTCTCCGCGCAGGAAATGTTATAAGAAATTGAAGGACCCCGAACTAACCGCAAAAACATAAACGGCGTTGCCCGCCGAAATTTTACAATAGCAGAATGCCACAGAGAAAAAAATCATTCGCCTTGGCCGGGATACGAACCCGGGAATGATTATTTTGTCTGTGGAATTCTGCTATTAGGAATGGTTATGTTGGAACGGGAGTTGGTTTTCGGGGTAAAATCTTACTCATGTCTTTAGTCTAATTTACATATGCATAATGAGTGCAATGAAAAAGAACCTGTCCCAATAGTCATTCATACTTTTTATGTCAGTTTGGTCAATCGAGGTCTTGTTTCCACCCTTATTTTTTTTGTTATAAAGTCGTTAATTCCGAAATATCTGCCCTTCACCTTTCACGCTACGAGAGATCTCCCACGTGCCGATCCCCGTTTTCATTACTCCACATACCCTGGAGTCAGTGATGGGGTCATTCGAAGCTAGGTATCGAAGCGAGACTAAAGCGAAGCCGACCGGAATGGCGATTTGAAACAGCTAATGCGGAAGGTAGGAATTGCATCGGTTTTAATTCCTAAAGTCGTGACTCTCATACACAGAGGGCGTAAAAAGAATTTATAGTTCCCAAGCACTGAGTTCTTTTTCTTCCTTGTTATCTGTTCCAGCTAACAAGCTGCGTGAGTATGGAAAAGTATACACGCGAGGTGAGGTGCGTAGGACTGGCGTTACTATGGGAACGCTAACGGGAAAGCTGCTCTTTCACCTTTGCTGCTCTCCAGAATGGAATGACAACGCGATACTCCCCCACCGCCATAAACGGCTGATGATTGGACTCCCTGAACTGACGACCTTGACCCATAGAAGCCCCAGAAAATTCCCATCCATCAGGCCCTAATCCAATTTGCAAATCCTTACGCACACCAACCGCAACCTGCTCGGACTCTGACACAGCGATGTTTCCTGTCTTGCCATATTTTTCCACTCGTTGTCTCTTCATTCTCCCCCTCAACCTCATTTTAATTCCTGTGCCAACGTCTGCATATGCCCTTCAAGTCACCGCTAGGGTGTGTGTCGGAGTTAGACTACACACCAGGCACGCATTACTGTCGAGTAAACTGCACTCTTGACAGTGACTACATTTTCGTTTTTATGTTTAAGTCAACAACATTCACCCCGAGCATACCGCAGTTTTACATGCTATAAAGAATGCAATTTTAAAATTTCATTATCTTGGGCAGGTGCTGCAGTACCTAATATTAGATAAATATTTTTGGTTACTTGCCAAACGATCAAAATATGTCTAAAACAGAAACAATAAAGTACTGTAGCTAAAGTTTCCTTTGAGTAAACAAAAAAGTACAAAATCAACATAGAACTAAAAATCTCCTATCTCCCCTAACTTTTGCAAATCTATTATTTTCCCATGTTTAGTGCTAAAATGAAATTTTAAACCTCTGTCCTAATGTATCTCTCTCTCTAATTTTGTCTTCATATTCTATCCTATAATATCACAATTTATTCTTTTATATAGTTTCAACATATCCAGCAAAGAAATCCGTCTTATGCTTCTACAGTAGACTTAGTCCTTCACTGTCCTTCACTAGTTTTCAGCACTTCAAATTCACCCTTTCACTGCTATGAACGCATATAAGCGTTTGATACGTTATGGGTTAACTGAAATGTACACTGTCCAAATCGGAGATCATAATTATTTTATCCAAATCCTACCTTAGAGACCTTCTCGAAAATCGTGTCTCAAGTTAGAATAATGTAACGGGTTTAAGTAATGCTATGCATGGAAATCGAGTTATCCTCTATTACCGATTATTTGCTAGATTTTCCAATTCAGGACTAAGAAATTGTTAAGTTAACACTGAATCAGACTGGGATTTCGTAATTTATTAAGTTATAACACTTATTGAATAACGTGCGCCGTCACGATCTGTGTCCAGGCACGTAGCCAGGGGGGGGGCTTCTGGTGCTTCAGCCCCCCCACCCCGAAATTTTTCCCTCAAATTTTGTTGTTATGATTTTAGCAGTGAACTTTAGCAGTGAGAAGAGATAAGTATGGGCACTGTAAAAATAAATACCAAGCACTGAAAATTAAGGGAAGAGATTTGTAGCATGTCGGCACCGAATGGGCAAGGCTGATTTGTTTCAAGTTACACAAGACTTAGCCCCCCCCGAAGCAGATTTCTGGCTACGTGCCTGCTTGTGTCTAATGCTACCCAATTTCGAATCTTCCTCCCTTCTGGCATAAATGTGGACACCCCTTTGACTGTGTCTCTATGACACGATATCATTCATTCTCTGTGGACATAAGGATATATCTATTGGTAACGCCTAGTTGTTGCATTGACTGTTATATTTTTAATTAGGAAGATAATAGTACAAACTGTGTCCCATTTATAAAATACCTTTCCTTGGAGTCAAGGCTTACCTAACGTAACTTATTTATCTGGTTCTAGATCGCTCTATATTTTCTGCGTACTTGCCTATACCTGGGTTAACCGAATCAGAAAGAGATTTTATCATGTCTATGCTACCATTAATGTATTACGGTTACTTTATCATCTGTTTATCTATTATTGTGGTCCCGTAATTAGGAAAAAAATTCAATCAATTGCTCATTCATCTTCTTACATCAAAATAAACGCCAGGTTTCACGTTAGCAAAACCCAAATTTCATTGTAAATAGGCACATTTTAGGGGCATTTGATGGAGGTAAAGTCAAAATATTGTTGAAATCAGTATTATATTACACTATTTTGTTTCAGTGTTTTTTTATAATTTGGAAGATACTCCAAATATTAAGGAATTTGTTGGAACAGCGCCGATAACACTGTGCGTCACGATCGATTTTCATCGTCACAGTCATGGGGTTTCCGACTTTGTAATACCTGTATTTGGGTGCACGTTTTTCGTGACCGTGGGTAAAAGCAGCTATGTCACTCTTAACAGCGTGACTCACGGAGATTGAGGACCAATCACTGTATGTCATCAAACAGTATAAAAATTAGCCATTCTGCGCTCATAAGCGGCTTTCTAGTTTTAACATGTGTTCTCTGATTGAGTGTTCCGGATAGCTTAACATCGGATGCTTCCACGAATCCCAAGAAAAACGTAACGTTGTAATATTTCCTGCGACACTTTCGATAGCCTCGTAGCCGTGGCCTGATCTTGTTTTACTGGAAAGTGATAATACCGAATCTCCTTTCGAGTTCTTCTCATTTTCAGGAAGAAGTAAAGCCTAAAACTTCGCGGTAACATAACCGTTTACCTGCATCATCCTTCATGAAAAAATGATTTGCATTTGATTATTTTGTTGATTGAAGTAAGTGAATGAAATAAATAATTCATTCCCGATGAAGGTGAAAGGGATAGCACCATTAAATGTAAGGCTTTTGTTTGAAGAAAGTAGAACAGATTTTTTTCCAAGTATTCCGAAAAATTTGGCGTGGAAATTCGAAAACGAGAAATAAATTACGTCGGCCCAAGGCAGAATTTACGTAGAGATAATCATTGAAAACTGATGCGTGATGAAAGAATTTGTTAACTGATATTTATATGAAGTAAGAAATGTTGATGTAACTTTTGATTTACGTTTTGAGATGTAGTTATGGAAAAGGATGAAAAATCTGGGTATCTATAAGAACAATTGCAAATGCAATAGATGTGTTTATATAAGAAAGGAAATTTTGGAAAAGTCGAGGGAGGCAAATACATAATTACAGCTGTACGGACTATGGTTTACTGTGAGAAACTAGCAGGAACTTGAAACCTGCTCGAATGGATGGCATAGTAGGAGTGAAAAATATGTGAAGATTAATAAGGCAATCAATCCGTCAAAAGTGAAATCAGATTATAAGAAGGTACCTGGAGCTATAACATGATATTTGATGATATTCTAAGAAATATCTTAAATATTTTTACATTCAGTGGATGCCTTTGATGAGTTTTGAAGAAAATTTCAGTGAAATAGAGAGACTCCTTGAATAACCTTCTGGTAAATTTCAGTAAAATGAAGAGACTTATTAAGTAACCTTCTGGTTCTGTCACTGATGAGGCGAGACGAGGATTGGGAAGTATCAGAGACATTTCACCTTCTGGAAGGGTTAATTTTGAGCGTCAGAACCAATTTTATCACCGAAATGAGCGCGGGAGTATAATCCCAATTTAAGTTGCTGATCCGAATTTCCCAAAACACTATTATTCGAGATTTTTTGGCATAATTGGGTAGGTACCCGAAAAGTTTTAACTTTCCGTCGTCGTTCGAATTGTCATTTGCTACAATCCTCACGAACCGGTTATTTTGACCGGCATTGTGATCCAATTGAACTGAGAGTGGGGTTGGGGGAGGGGGGCTCGTTCCAGCAGTTGAGTGGGAGATGGAGGGGAAGCGGGGGGGGGGGAGGGGAGGGAGGAGGAGGAACGCATTTGCGAACGGATAGGAAGCGCCCTTTTTCGACCCCAACATTGAGCTGAAGGGAACGATTTGATGAGGTTATAAATCTATTTTCGGGGTCGTGCTGCTGCCTTCTTCCCTGATTTCTCCCTTCTCTTCTTCCCTTTTCCACCACCCCCGCACACATAACACACACACACACACACATACATCATCTCGGTCATCTCTCCTATTTCCTTTTCATCTTCATTTCGACTCCCGGAAATACGTACGAAGGGAAATCAGGTTGGTGTGGTGGCTAAAGTACTGGCCTTCCAATCCTAGGGCCTGGGTTCAAATCATTGCAGCGGCAGAGATTTTCATTGCTATACCGCTCCAAAGTCAAAATACCGGCTTCCGACCTAGAGAGTTTGTATTCCAGCCCCGGTAGAGGCAAATATGATTCATATTTACCCTTTATAGTAAACCAACCCTACTTGACTCCTGTACGGAGAACAATTCGAGTTCAGTACTCCTTCCGTCAGATGAACCGTGACCACTTTAATATGAGGCTAATGCCGAAACCAGGTTTCTGTCCACCTTTCTTACGTTCCCTGGAAAATGCCACCCCTACCCAAATATTCCCTTAATCTAAATTGTGCAAATCACCTTTAATGCCGGTGGCCTCCCCTTAATAACTTACTAATATGTATGATATCTGGTTCAGGTTGTCTGAAAATAGAGCCCATGCATGAATAATTTTTTAAATTTTTTATCCGATAATAAGTTTGAAAACGTTTATAAATAATATTTGCAAATGTTTTTTCAAGACCGTTTTGGAAGAAATAAAAAATTCCGACCAAAAAATAGCACACTTTAAATGCCTGGCAAACCTGTACCGTCATTTTGATAAAGCAAGAAATTCGAGGTCGATTTTCTGGTATCTCGCTACTGAATTTAGACGGAAACGGGAAATGATAAAAAATTAAGTTGTGCCGCGATGTACTAATACACAATTTGGAACACCCAAAAAGCTGTTTTCCAGTGAAACAAAAAATCTTGTAATGAGGAATATCGATCGATATTCCTCAGTACGTGATATACATCTTTTTCCCATGATTTTTGGAACGATCAATATCGATATTTCTCAGTGCATGATATATATATCTTTTTCCCATAATTTCTGGAAGAATTCCTGTAAGGTCATTTTTGAAGTAAAAAACATGAAATTTTATTTAGTCGATTATGAAAACACCATATCCGCAATATGCGGTCATTTCTTTTCGGAAGTGAAATGTTTTCATCAAAATAGAAATTTCATGCACGGGTGTGCCTATTATTGAGGTGGTTGCCACTCAGAGGGGGTGCGTGACGCAGCGAGGGGACCTATTGCGTGATGCGATGCAAGAGAGTGCTCCCTCTTCGACCGCGATAAATATGTGAGCGCTTGACTCCTGTCCCTGAGAAGGAATGACGGATTGGGGTGTTCGCAGGACTACTCATTTTGAGGTGGTGTTGCTCTTGTTTCTATTCCCTCTCCTCCCCCTACCCCCCTTCTCCCTAACCCCCCCCCCCCTCCTCTCCTCCACCCACTCCCTTCCCCACTACGCCCCCTCTTTGTATCGTCCTCTTTCCGAAAGGTTGTTTGCTTCCGCTCAGAGGAGCGAACGAGGGAAATGTGAACGAGGTTGTAAAGGGAGTATTTCTGTGTTCCCCGCGTCTCTGGCGCGAATTGATACATTCCGAAGAGAAGCGGCAGATGCGGAGAGCGGATTAACGTTCCCCATTGTATTTTACCTCGCCCTTGCATTTTTTATGTTTTTTCTCAATGGACATTTTTTGCACCTGCTATTTCTTTTATTTTGCGCTGATACGATGGATCAAGCGAGTTTGCCATTTCATTCTCGTTCGAATTTTTTTGGGGCTAATTAAAATAACTGAGGTGTGTTCAGCTTCCATTTTTGGGATTCGGTTGCGCTGGTCAGCTTCGTTCGCGGGAGAAATTTCACCCTGAATTTTATTCGTCACGGACGCGAAATAGCCATCGACACACACTGACCTGCGCTGCCGAAAATTAGAGCTGATACCTCAATTTACTGCTGAATAAATCTCAGTATTTTTTCTGACCAGTGCTTTAAAAGCATTATATTTAAATATACATCATCGCGCAAGTAGTTTGATGATCATTTTCGATGAAAAATATGGTTTTGGAGACTTGATCGCTATTATGAAGCTCTGGGTTTGTATTGTCATCATCAGCAGTCATCGATATTTAGTATAATTTGACGCAGCTCTCCACTCAATTCGCCTCTCGGTATGTACTCATGAACTTTCTTTAGCATCTTTCGCTACCTGCTCCTTATATTTTATACAAGACCTTCCTTTCCCACTTTTCGCGTTTTCTTGTCCTTCGACGATTGTCTTCATCAGGCCACCATGTCTCAAATTTTGGCCGGTTACGTTATCGCGTCTTCTTTATAAAGTATTCATTATACTACTCTTTTCTCGATCTCTTCCTAATTCAAGGATTGTGCACTTACCGGAGTCACCCGCTGAAATACACAATAGTAGAATTTCCACAGAGAAAAAATGCACCTTGAGCGGGACTCGAACCCGGAACCCCCTACTTTCTGGCCAGGTACTCTGCCAACTTTTTTTACCTTTTTCTCTGTGGAAATTCCACCATTCTTAAGATTTGTTAATTTTCCACTCAGCCTATCCAGCTCATCTTCATCGTTCTTCTTAAACACCACACAATTAAAATGCTTGAGTGCTTGGCTTCTCTGCTGCTGTTTTCGTTCATGCTCCACTACCAGAAAGAAGCGTCCCCCAGATGTATATTCCGTTGAGTTGTTTCTTTACTTCCTTGGCTTTTATTTCCAGCTGTAAGTAGATTCTTTTTTTGGTATAATCCCCTCTTTGCTTGGGGTATTCTACCGACATTTTATTTCTCGCTTCGTCCTGCGCTGGTTACTCGACTTATAGATAACAACTCTTTCAACTCTTAGAGCTTTCGTTTCCCTAGTTGAACACTGTGTTGTAATAGACTCCACTGCTAACTCGTGCGATGATTTATTCCTTTTTTTAAATTCGGACTCTTTTTAAATGCAGTAAGAAAAGTACTTGTGGAGTATTCCTTAGCTCATTTATTTTCATTCAGGTATTGAACCTCTGGGAGGCTTTCAGCTACGTATTTTTTAATGCAAATGCTGTCCCTTCCCCCAATAAAACGTCAAGGTGTTAGCTTGTTCACAATTTCTTTAGAAGAATAATCCTCATTCTGAAACAGTCGTAAAGGAGTACCATCAGTGCAAAATCGGAACCTCAATGGTGTCGCCTGAAGAGAAATGCATTAAACTGTAAACTATTTACCTACTGTAAGACTAAATAGTTCCAGTGGTTCACTTTAATACATTGTTTATTCCGTAGCTCGATCTCATGGGACAAATTCCGTTGCATTCTTACAAACTCGCCCCATTCTTATTGCATACATTTCTCATAACACCCAAAGGTAATTTTTCTTTATTTTAATTTTTTGCGTTAATAAATTACACGTTGACGATAAGGTTAGAAGAATTACCCATGAAAAATTTAGCTCTTCGCTTTCTCGTTAATATTAGCTGAAGTTCCCCGTAAGTCAGGGGAAAATAAGTCGTCTTTACCTCTCTCCCCGACCCAATTAACCAGGCTTTCTTATTCCTTTCAAGAATTTGTGTTCGCATCCTTCTTTGTTTCAGTCCTGCTTTCCAATTTCGTCTTCCTCGTCGCGGTAATACGCCAAGGAACCTTCCTTGAGGCATCCCCATCGATCAGGTCGTCCGTTCCTTCAAAGCTTCTATCTCTCGACGTTCTGCTCGAACGCGAAGGAATTCGCTCTTTTTCTCTGAGTAGTTAGGTTTTTGTCTTTTACGACCTGTGGATGGGAAGGCGGTGTGAAAAAGTGAGAAGCTGTTTCTTTCTCATTCGTTCCTCAGGGCAGAGGGAATTCCGAAGCTGCTTCGAAATTCTAGGACCAGCAGCCGCCGCCAGTCTCATCCGCGGCATTTCCTTAATTACGTCACGCCTCTACTTACTAAATAAAGTGCCCAGAGGCGTCGAGAAGCGTCCTTTGCGTCCTGAGATGCGGAGCGCTTTGAATTTCCTGAGGAGGGAAGGTTGGTAGCGAAGGCGGGAGTTGAGTTAGGCAGCTCCCCAAGCGAATGTGTCGACCGGGTGGCATACTTATGTCATTGATCCCAAATGTCGCTGGTGTCGCGCTCAGTATGCATCACTACAGCTGTTCAGCAATGATCACGTGTCTAGGATAGCACCTACGACTCTGATAGCAACTACGGTTCAATCAGAGAAATACATCTCGGTAGCATTTAATTTCTTCGACTTCACGATTAAAATCGTGGAGTTTATTCGCTCGGATTTAGCGTGAAGCTAATGAAAAACTAATGTACCTTATCTCTCAGGTGTTTACGTGTCTCACAATTCGTTAAAAATGTAAGTTTTATGTGATTTTTTTGGTAAGATATTCTCTCTGATGCGCTGCATATCTGTCGTTTGAAATGGAAATTACCAGGGAAATAATTCCTGGACTGGGGATCAATCACCGACCTTTAGCTTCCCGGACTTACGATCAGACCACTGCGCTCTACAGGATTTCTGATTTCAATTGTGATTTACGAGTCTTCAGGAGCTATACTATATTCTGGAAATCCATGTATCCTATTAATGTGATGTCCGGGAAGCCAAAGGCCACGAAACCTTTTTCACTGGAAAATTTCAGAGATTAAAATTAGTGTTCAACCCGAAGGTTGTATTTTGATGGGTGAGGGTAGAGCTTACTCCATAATTAGCCATTAGTGTGTGAAATCCACACACTCAGTGTAGAGGGGCCAGTTCGTTGCCTGAGCCACCTGTAATCTCCTACGAAGTTCTAACACGCAGAAAATCGATTCGCGAGGATTTTAGCTGGGGGTGTCCTGACTGAAGGCTTCTGCCCGGGATGTGAGCCCCGGACCCCAGGTAGGTAGCTCAATACTCTATTCACTAGGCACCATGACCCCCTTCTCGAGATTAAGAACTGTTTAAATGAGTCATGAAAGTATTTTTCTTAAACACTTGTTTCCCTTCCCATTTTTCGTTCTGTCCCAATGCCCTTTACTATTACCGCGTTGGCCACAATAACTACTTGGTATATTTTATTCTTATTACTTACGGTCCTACCCTCGGTGGATTCTTCACATGTATCTCCTATTGTTGAAGTCCATCTGTTAATCTTTGTAGGTTTTCAACGTGAAAATTGCAATTACTTGCTGAAACCACGGTCGAACTCAATGAAAAAGTGTGGGCATATTATTAAATGTATCATTCATCATGGTGAGTTACCACAAAATAAGTCATTCAGTTTCCTGTTGGCCATTCGCGTATGAAGAGGCCAGTTCCGTTATAGTTTTCTTCGTCCACTTTGACCCTCCACGGAATTGGCTTCTTGCGGGAAAGAGACTGGCCGTATAGAGTGTAATTCAGACGTGACCATATAAAACATTGACAGTTGATGATTTGTGTAGCGGACCACATAACACTCGCATTTGCGTTTATTTTCCACGCCTCTAGGTTGTCATTGTAAATCACTCAAAATTTCATTCGTGAGGTTCTACTGCACGAGAGATAAGCATGTGATTCATCCTTCTACGTTGCTGAAACAGATTTAAGGTTTTATTTTCACAAAGGAAAGATGTCTCAGATATTATTCGCCTCATGCTTGGGGTCACTTACTCCCGCTGTAATATGGCTCCGAATCGTAGACTCGTAAGGAAATTAAAAACACAGGTACGAATGGAATCCCCTGAGTTATGGATTTAGAGAAAGGTGGGTAGTAAATAAGTAGCAAGGTAATACATGAACATGATCTATTGTTTTCAGACACCCCTACCTCCGATTAATAGAGCCTAGTAGTTTTGACTATATTATTTAATCCGTCTGAAGCCATGCGTAATCATCTCAGCTATCAGTGACCGGTGGTATAAAATATTAACCTTTTTACGCAGATTCAGTACCTTTTAAGTTTTAACGATACATTTTTCAAGCTTAGTTTTTATCATGTCATTTAAACTTTTAAATTTAGAGGAGAATGCATGATAAATTTTACATTAGAATCTCTCTGAGCATGCGTCACTTAGACCCATGAGCTAGGTAATGGAATAAAACGGTGCCAATAAACAAATTTTCTTCAAATACTTTAACTATTTAAAACATTATCCATCACATAAATGTCTTTCTTTCAGCATCAACAACCAGCCTTTCTGAATATTAGGATGCAAGTAATTAATCCTGTTAATTCAGAATTCCTGAGCTTTAAGAATTTTAAACTTTATCCAAAATACGTGAAGTAACGTCTTATAATTTTAACACATCGCTTTTCCTTATCATGCTTTTCTCGGGATTCGCGACAATTGTTGCATATGCTAAGGCTTTTGTCGTATTTATTCACGTGTCAATCACTCTGTCACTCCACCGAAGTTATCAATGCAATGCCATAGACCCTCAATCAATCAACTAACTCCACAGGAATCCACGAATCAATTTAGAAAGGAGATATCGTTTTCCATAATTAATTTGTCATTTGGATTTTCTAGTCTTCGGACATTTTCAATCAGCTAACTCAATCAACATTTCCACAAATCGTGTTAGAAATGCGAGCATTATTATTTCTCCTACCAGTACGAAAAATTGAAAAATATTGCCATTTCCGTTGCTTCTAGAAGAGACTTCATTCACTCTTGAAAGAGTGGGGAATATAATTCCTCCTTTCCAAGTACGGGGCTACTTTTCCTAAACTTGTTGATTGATAATGTTATTAATAATATTAATTTACAAGTATTCTACGGAGGGAAGCCTGGTAATACTTTTTCATTGCTGCAACTATACCTTGATTCATTACTCTGTGGTCTGCTGGGGAAGTAGAGCGCATGCAGTTTTTATGTGCTCAAATAGCATAAATTATACCGCAGCGTTTTAACTAACTTTACACCTAAGACAAATATAGCATCGATGACCGAGTAATCGAGGTTAGATCCAAACCTGATATCTTTTTTATTGCCGGTGTTGCCCTGAGTTCAATCTTAAAGTCTATTTTCACGAGCATATGATCCTATTTATTTAAAACAACAGCAGTATATATGTTCTTCTACGCTCGAAAATCGCACAAAAAGTTTAACTTTCTTTGAACTTTGAATTGGATACATTACTAATTGTAATTTATAATTTAACCATACGTTCATGTCACAAAAGTTTGCTGTACATTTAATTTCTGTTTCATGCTTTTTTTCGTCTGATTGCATTCATACGAGCTGATACGAGCTTAAAATACTGATGGTCTTCCAGAATAGTTTTCTCACTGGAATAACATTATTATGTGGAAAACTAATCATTGTAAACTGCGTTTTGATGACGTAAATGCACGTATTAAAGTGTAGTTTTAGAAAAGAACGGGTACCATGATGATAAAAAATACGCGATGCCTGTTTTGTAACTTCAACCGCAAATCGTCAAATAGAAAACTGCTCCAGGTTTCTACGATTTTTAAAAGCCCTTTGATGAAATAATCATTAAATTAATAATAAAATAAATTACGGGAAGAATGGCAAAGGCAGGCCTCGTATGAGATATATGGAACAAGTTGTGAAGGATGGAGAAGAAAAAAATTACGTTAATATGAAGAGGTTGGCCGATAGAAGAATCGAGTTGGCTGCGTCAATTCAATCCTAGGATTGCTGACCGATGATGATGATAATCAATCAATTTATGAATCTATTGTGATTTGATGCCGTGAGTAGAGAGCTATATTTTTTAAATAATGTTTACCAGCCGAAACTATGCCTACGATGCCTATGACCATATAAAAGCTTAAAGACTGTTAACAAAACGTTTTGATAATTGAAAAATTAGAATGAATGGACTCAAGTAATTATAGATTTTAGTTTAGATGATTTAAATGTAGTATGGGAATGCAATTTCGTCTCATTTAACTTAATTCTGTAATTAGAAGTGTCCTTGAATGTTTTTTTTTGTTATTGTCAGTTATTTGTAGCGGTGCCGGATTGGACCACTGTCATATTGTTCCTTGGTTAGAGAGCGTAAGACTTCGATTACTTTGTGACATGGAAGTTAACAGCTAGGTAACTAGTACCCCCATTACCTTCCATTTGAAATGCCTTCCATTATTGTACTTCGTGGAAATACTGATGACCGCTCGGAGTGCAGCGCCGAGCGAGAGAGTATTATTGTCACGAGGCCAGCTAGACCCACCCCTGTGCCACGCGCTGTTTTTCCACACGCATGCTGCTATTGAGCTGCCATACACTCGTTACGAACTGATAAATAACAAAAGGTCTACGTACTCAGATCTTTGCGTGGTGAAAAAGTCAAAATTATTTTAAATGCAAGCTTACACTATTTTATACACTATTTTGTTGATACCCTGTAACCGTGTAAATTTCACTAAGTATATTTTGGGAGAAATTCAAACAGAAATACTTTACCTAATTGTATATGCGGCATTTCATTCATTATGGTACGTGGATCTTTTTATCAGAAATGTTTAACGAGAATTTCGACTGTGCAATGTCGCAAACGAAATGGGGAATTGCTACTTCAAGATCTATTTAGAGTGTGCCTAAATAATTATCACTGCTTACCTACTGAATTATCTACTGTATAACGGAAACCTGCGGTGTTTTATCCGTAAATTTTGTCGTAAAATAAATAAATGTACGTATTAAATTAATGTTACATTGCTGTGCTAGCTATAATGTTCAATCCGGAGCTGGGATATCGTCTTGATAGTGTATGCAGAGTTCGTCAAATACTAAGACCAAAGGTGCGTGAAAGTCTTCCAGCTGGATAGAGGGGTCAGTTTCTCATCTTGTGGTGCCTAAGGAACATACTGGGAAATCGCCCAGCTTGGGTCCATAGGCATCTCCTGGATTGGAACCTAGGACCTCCGGTTTAGTGTTCAACGTACTAAGCTACCATATAGTCACTATGTTATTCTTTGCAAAAAGTTTGATCATAAAATTTTGAATGAATTTTTCTGAATTTCATCATATGTGTCCACATTGTGAGTGGTCATTACGAATAAATTAGTCCAAAGATACCATACAATTGCTCCGATCATTGAATAAACTTGAAAAGTGAGATGAATCTTTCTTACGAATTTCTCATTATCCGTACTGGAAATTCACGATGGAAATCTGAGTTTGGGTTTTATCAAACTTCCAACCCGTGGAATTTAAGTGGCTGAAAGTTTGTTCTGTTCGTTCATATTTACTTACCATTAGCTGACGAAAAAGTTTGAGTTCGATGTAACTATGTGGTTATTTAATATATACAAAGTAATATCGATACCTTTCTTCCCCTATGTATCAAATCAGTTAAGTGAGCTTCTTTTTCGATTTGATCCACTTTCAAGGTAGATGAAGAGAATCTCTTCACTAAATCAACACGCAGCCACAGTATTTTATTTCAAGTTGATATTTTACACGCATAAACTGAATAAATACGAGTATGTAATAGCTTAGAAAATAAATACATTAATAGATGATGATCTTTTATTTATAAGCGGTGAAAAGTGTATGTAAGATCAAATATATTTGGTTCCAGTCAACATGAAGAAGAACTAACATTTAACAAAGCATACATTTTTAAACTCATATGCATGTGGACTAAAAACGTAAATAACCAAGATGAGTATTAGTCCACTCATTGATAAAAGGAACAATTTTTCATCTCCACCATTTTTGCTGTGATTAGAAAAATAGCCGATGTAAAAGAGTTCCACTGGTAACTCATGCTCAAATCATGAAAGAAGAATATAAACACAACAATGAAGCCTTGTGCTGGGATACACCATTTCAGAATTCTTTGACACAATATGTGTGTAAAAAGGCGTTTGCACAGCTGTGCTTCTTGTAAAATGACGTTGAGTAAATTTCCACTGAAGCATGAGAACAATTAGGTTTGACGCGCAAGGGTCAATATAAACTCAACCACTAGGTGATAAACAAGCCAACGGAATCCATATCAGTCAATAAATAAATAAGCTCTTCCTGCGCAACACACGTACGCCATATTTCTTGATAATTTTAAAGTCAGCACAATGCATTGGAAGAATTGCTGTCAGATCCTCCTTCCAATGGCCAGCCATAGGTATTAACAGTCACGCTCAACAAATAACAAAAACAGACGCTTAATTAACTTTTAGTGGACGGCACTAACTGGTTATATACAGAACGGGGATATCATGTCTGGTTGTCACGCTAACACCATACAGTAGGACCATTTTCATATGCTCATTTTTCATTTTCAATGAATTTGCTCATAATTGTAACAACTGTAATATAGGCATCAGTGACAACTTTTATAGATTATCTTTTGTAAACTAAGTGGGTAGCATAGAGTTGAAACTAATTGAAAAGTATTGCCTACTCTCGCTTAAATATAATCTTTCGTATTTGACTTTTTACCTTTCCCTTTTGGCTCAAATATTCTTCAACGAAGGTTTAGTATTGTCAAAGTAAGGCAGCACAAGCTATTTAAACAAATTTTTAGGTAGAAAGTCAATTATTTATCAAAAATTTCATTCGTCCTCTTCTATTTTATGCCCAAGCGAAGAGTCAAAATGAGTTTCTGACGAATTTATCTTGCTTGATTTTAGTGATGATTCCAGTTCAAAGTGTTTAACATTTCAAACTCTTGGTCCCACCGCGGATGGTACTGTAAGTTAGTTCCCCGTTCGGCCACCACCTCTCGTGGAGCGCGTACGGGTCATCCACCTCACTCGTTCTCCTCTTCGCCGCCCGTCTCAGCTGGCGCTTCCTCCTGCCGGTGCTTCTTGAGCATCGACGCGGCGTCATCTTCCTCGGGCTGTGGGCTCTGGACCTCCTCAATCGTGGGGCCGTCATGATCATCTCCTCCGTTTTGCATGCCATTGGTGTAGGGCGTCTCAGGAGACTGGGGTTCCTCGACCACCGGCTCGGCTGCCTGCTCCTCATCTGCCTTGGCAGGCTCCTCTTCGGGAGCAGCTTGTTCCTCCTCCACCGCCGCTGGTTCCTCTTGAGGTGGGGCCGTGTCTTCCTCTGGGGGGACCTCGCCGGTCTCAGCCTCCGCCTCTGGTGTCGCTTCAACCTCCTCCTTCGTCTCGGCAGTGACCTCTTCTTCGACTGGGGCTGCCGCTTCTTCTGCGGCCACCGCTTCGGCTTCCTCCTTAGCCTGCCTCTCAAGTTCCGCTTGCCTCTCCAGTTCCGCCTGTCGCTCTGCCTCTGCTTGTCTTTCAGCCTCGGCTTGCCTTTCGGCTTCGGCTTGCCTCTCCAGTTCAGCCTGCCTCTCCGCTTCTGCTTGTCTTTCCAGCTCCGCTTGCCTCTCTTTTTCTTGCCTCTCCAGTTCAGCCTGCTTCTCTGCTTCTGCTTGTCTTTCCAGCTCTGCTTGCCTCTCCAGTTCGGCTTGTCTCTCAAGCTCAGCTTTCCTTTCTTGTTCTTGCCTCTCAAGTTCTGCTTGTCGTTCAAGCTCAGCCTGTCTTGCCAATTCTGCTTGCCTCTCCATCTCTTTTTTCTCTGCTTCTTTCCTCCTTTCCTCCATCTCCCTTGCCCTTTCCTCCTCAGCAGCCAGCCTCTTTGCCTCAGCTTCCTCTTCCTCCTTTTTCTTTTCCTCATCTCTTAGTTTCTTTTTCCTCAACCTTTCCTCCCTGGCGGCATTTGAAGCTTCATCTGTAACTGCTGATTCTCGTGCCTTTGCCCTCTCTGTTTTGATCTCCTCCCGGGCAACTTTGGAGTTGAAAGAATGCTCGTCTGTGACGGATTTTGCTGGAACCTGAAAGAAACATGAAATCACATCAGAAATACTATGATAATGATATTTTGCAAGGGGTAACCCCAAAAAAATAGCTCAGCTTTTGACAACATTGGTGCCATTGACTTTGTATGTTATTTTATGCTCTGCTTCTTTGTACATTTTTATACTTATTGTAGGTTTAGGAGTCTCAGAAAAGTTAACACAGTTTTTTTTATTCCAATGTGTCCAACAATACAAAATTTGACTTCAGGTCAGTTATTGTCCATCATGGAAAAACGTGTTTCCAAAATTATGGCTCAAAATCACCCCCTTATGTGCAAAGGTTCTGCCTTCCAGAGGTCTATGTTCACAACTGAATGCTATTTTACAATGAATGCTCAGTATTACCCATTCTGACTCCATTATTTTTATTTCAATCATGTATTTACTAAATATATTACATATTTATTGCTAACATGAAAAATGGTGCAGAATCGAGATTGCTTTTATAGCGTATCATTGCTATGACTGGCTCCAAGATATATATTGTTTTGCATTTACACCTTATGGATGTGAAACATATTGAGTGACATTGATCTGCATCTGAAAAACAAGAGCTCTCCAAATAAGAACTTAAAGAAACCATAACTAAAGTTACGCTGAGGATATTCCCTTATGAAATGAGACTGTGCCTTAAATTCCACCAAATACAGTATATCTGATCCCTCTTCCATCAGCAGTTAAAGTAAATGTAGTAGAACTAATTAAAATTCAGTTTCTTGTGGTAAAAATATTTAATTAATGTGAATGACTCAGTATTATTTTGCAAGACAAGCATGTCGACCATTTTGGAATAATGTATAAGGAGTGTTCAAATGAAAAGGTACGAAACGTTGTGACAACCAAACTGGTTCAAATTTGAATATGCCGCTTTAGCATAACGTAGTGAGACATCTAGGGACGCGAAGTAGTGTCCGGCTGTGCACATATTCAGTGGGATAGTTGTGCTCAGGCCTCTTGTGATTACTTGTGAATAAAGACTTCAATTATACCCACAGTGTCCCTTCCTACTTCCCAAGCAGCATCGTATGGCAGTTATACATCGGCCCAATGTCATTTTGATGTCACTAATGTCGTTTTAGCAATGGCTGATAATGCCGATATAAAAATGACATATAACTGATATCTTTCTCCCATGTAAAATTGGTATCGTAGATGATATCTTAAAGTGATATTTAATAGATATCGTTTACCGATGTAAAAATGATGTCAGCTGAGCTGACTAATAAAGGCATAAAAATGATCGCATTTTTTTGGTTGCTGGATTTTATAATTTTGAGTATTCACATTTTTTCCCCCGATGTCAGAGAGAAGAAAGTCAAAAGTCTTGATTGGTCATAACATCAGAAACCATTTGGAGGCCTACATATAAAATAAGAAAT
This sequence comes from Platycnemis pennipes, assembly GCA_933228895.1. NCBI lineage: Eukaryota > Metazoa > Arthropoda > Insecta > Odonata > Platycnemididae > Platycnemis > Platycnemis pennipes. The sequence continues at coordinate 31,471,707 of OW121857.1, read as the reverse complement.
AAGATTCGATGATTAAGATTAAGGATTCGATGTTTGCTCCTTCATATCCAAAGTTGCTACCTCGGCGATTAGCATGCTAAGCTCTTACTTGCTGACTGCGTCCTAACGATATTCAATGGTACCTGTTCCCTGATGACAAGGCTTGGACAACCTAGGCCACCTACGCACATCTTCTGCGGTCACAAGACCCATACCAGGGCCACCCTTGAAGAGAAGGTCCGATCGCTCGGAGGTCACATGACCCTGACATCACCTTGAGTAGTGCTAGATCCCATACAGCACATGTTATGTGAATATTCGTGTAGGTTGGGTCAAAATCTAGACTAAGGTGTATCACAATATTTACTTAAATAATACTCGTGGTTGTTCGTGGTGAATATAGTTTAACAGGTTCAACTCAAATTATCCCAACATAATGCCACCCAAGCAGCATCATGATATCAGCCCAATATCATGTTTACATCATCACTTATTAGTCAACCTGATATCAGCTGCCGTTATTGTCGGATTTCAAAAATGTTAACATTTGTCCATATAAAAATGACATTTGCTTACGATATTGGGCCAATATAAATTTGATGTTAAAACGACATATTTCACGAATATTCAGTGACATAAAAATGACATTGGGCCGATGTATAACTGACATATGATGCTGCTTGGGGCAATTTCGAAATAGACTTTTAATGAAGATTTCCTGGTCAAACACTTAGGATGTTATTGTCCATGTTGATTACTTACTTCCTAGCGAAGAACAAGTTACAAATTTTCTAGGCAAAATTTTCTATGCATTCTTACAGTATTTTTCTGTAGAAATATATAGATTTCTATATATGTAGGTATTATAATATTGGTTTCTGTAGATGTCAGATTAAGAAGATTATAGTTCCTGGAATTCCATGTTGATGGAATAATTTTTCAGAGCAATCTAAAAAGTTACTAAGGGAGTGTCCGAGTTTCGGGTCTGGGATGCTGACGAAAATTGGAATGCAGATAGTCCCTGTTTAATGATTTATGAATCACCCCCCATATTGGGTTAGAAATCCAATAACTTCAACAGAAAAGAAGTTTGAAATATTTTATTACAATGATAACGCTTAAAAGTTACGCATCTTTCATTAAGGAAGTTGGGTCAGGAGTAAAGTAGGTTTCTCAGTACATTCATAAATGCTTAAATTTACCTAGTTCTTAACAAGGAGAGTTGGGTCAGGGTTAAAGTGCAGGGTTCTCAAGGTGAACATTCTTAGATTGAAAATAGCTCTTGCCATTTCTTTTTCCATCACAGTTTTATTGTACAACCATCCCTGATTATAAATATTTTTAACATGTTCATCCAGAATGCATTTTAACTATCTTACTTATTAAATCATCACAATATCATTTTAATGAAAAATCAGTCCATGGTAATATCAAACATATGTCGGACCAATATCATTTTTATGCCACTGTATATTGGTGAAAGATGTCTTTTTAACATCATATTTGTGTCGGACTAATATCGTCAGCAAAGTCATTTTTAAAATGGCAAATGTTATCACTTTTGACATTTGCCGATGTCCTTAGCCTATATCGAATTGACCAATAAGTGATATGTGAAGGTATAAAATTTATATTGGGCCGATATCATGATGCTCCTTGGGACCTTTTTATTTGAACATCCCTTATACATTTTATAGACACAAATTCCAACAATTTATACCACTTCTAATTTTTCCAGATGCATTAATTTTCATAAAATAATGCTGCATTAAAAGTAATGCAGATTGGATATTTTGTTGTCAGTCATTAAATGACTGAGTACCATGAATGGAAACTTTTTCGCTAGGTACTGATGCAAAAGTTTTGTTTAGTTGTCTGAAAAATAAGACCCCTCAAAAAGTTAGCAGCTCAGCAAAATAAGCCATCTCTGTCAGAGTATTTAATGCACTTAGTCTAGCTGTATGCTAATAATGGTGCCATAAATTATCAACAGCTTAGATGTAGGTATCAGGAAGACTGAGTCAACAAAGTATATGTATTTTTTTAATTATTATGTGTTAATAAAAAGAAACAGAAAATCATTTAAACTTACATAATCAGGATTCAGGTTTGATCCACTATTCCTTGAAGAGTAGCGGTTCAGGGAATGAGAGAGGTAATAGCGACCTGAAATTATAAAAGACTTTTAGGTAAGAAATATACTAAATACATAGGCTGGAATGAGAATTATTTAATAAGTACTATCAGTGTTTCAAATTAATTTACCAGTTTCCTTTTTGAAAGAAAAAATAGGCATATGACCTCCTTTGAACTGTTTGTGGGATAAAAAATCTTATTTGTGGAGGGTATTGACTGTCAGTAGTTACCTTGGAATTTACTGTTCTAAGCAAAGGTCTCAAGAATCTAGTTATTTGGTCAGCAGCAGTAAAGTGATGACAATGACTGAGTGACAAAAAAATAGTATTATTCTATTTATGTTCCTAGAAACTTTCCCAGAAAATGATAATATGTATCTGAAACTCTGACCTATTTTAACAACAAAGGTAAACCATAATATTGGATTAGCCAATAATTTCATTTAACTGTTAGTGCAACTCAATCCATAATCAAAGGTGAATATTTATAAGCCTGTCCTTTGAGTCGCCATACTCGTATAATTGATTCCAAGCAGTTAAATAGTTCTGTTAATTAATATTCACTAGTTTTCTCTTCATTATTAAAGTCTTTACTGAAATCCAGGAAATTATCCATTTCTTGTTATCAGGGCATTCTTTTAATTTTATATAAATGTTAATTTTATATTAACTAGCATTACATCAGTTTGAATGAGAAAATGGGCTATTAGGTACTAGTTATATAATAAACAATAACATTTCCAGCTAATGATTCTTTTCAAAAGGAAGTATTCATGACATGTACTTGAAATGAAAATGCATGTTATGCACATTTCATTGCACAAAGGCATCAATTGATTTACGCCAACATTTGAAGATTATTCTCTTTGCAAAATTTCACTTCTGCTGTTGATGTGCATTCTTTTGTCCTATGAAATTAGTCATGTTATTTGCATAAAAAATCATCTTTAAGTGCACTTTCAATGCATGATACTTACTGATCCACGTTGAAAATGTTGCAATGGTAGCAGCACATCCTTTGATTCAATTGATTCCCTCTCTTCCCTTGCTCTCACACTCTCAAAATTTTTTTTGTTTATATAGGACAGTGTGGTGCTAATTTAAGTACAAGTCAATGATAATAGCTTTGGGGTTACTGCTGTACGGAAATACAGTCTGATGCAGAAGTTAAGTAATGACAATTAAATAATGTTTGATCTCCAAGTTATTAAATATGCTACAACTATTGTCATTTATTGCCAGATGACATATTAGTGTCTAAATGCAAGTGAGTCTCAAGATTTAACTTAGGTATTATTACACCTGGGACTTAGTGGTAAATGTTTTCTTTTGAAAGCTAGTTAATAGTTACCAAGGGCCTAATAATTATCTGCATAAAAGTATCTATGCTAATATTATTGTATTAGGCAATATATTGAGTAAGTGATGCATCTTTTTATGTACTTAGTTAGGTATATTATTCCACTATGAATGGAGGGCTAGCAGGAAATATTGATTACTTTTCCTTGACAAAAACAGAAATTCATCATTTGAAATCAACTTTATTTAGAATCTACATAAAAATGACGAAAAGTTCTTTTTGGATCATAAAGTATGAAGGGATTAAAAATTAAATAGTTTTACTGTTCATCAGCATATTTATGTGATTGTATGTACTTTTGTTTGATATCACATCTTTACTTTATTTTTTACTCTTTAACTAAGATTGGAGACCACTTGGTAGTCTGGTTTTTTTGCTAGAAGGCCAGACACATTATTTGTGAAATACAATTTGTTTAAACTAAGTACTGCAGAAAATGAATGGCCATTTAATATTGGACAATTGTATACATAGGATCCCTCTTTTCTGAAAATTATGAAAACTCAAATTTTAGATGCAAAATATTCATTAGTACTCATTGTAAATTGCGCTGTAATATAATATTCATGTATGACAGATTTTATATTTTCTGTAAAGATTTCCATAAATGAGTGACAGACAGATTTGTTTCTTGATTTTCATTGGTTTAAGTTCTTAGAAAAGTTAGGCAAAAAATATTTACTATTAATTTAAAATTAAAGCTTCCGTTCTGCTTTAATCAGGAGTAATGCCTATGTGTTCATACACAATTCAATCTTCACATTGCCAAATATTATTAGAGGTAGATATAATATTGCTTCTTAATCATTCCTGCTGAGTTGTACCTCTAGGCTTTTTCAGCCATGATTTAAAAGTTTAAAAAAATGTATTAGAACGCATTGCCTTTAGGTATTACAATTGATATATGGCATGAAATAAAATACCCTTTTAGTATATGTAAAACATTTCTCAGTGAAAAACATTTTATCACTGAAGAACAGTAATTCAATACATAAAAATTAAAAGGAAAAAAAACAAAACTATTATGCTCAAAATTAAAAAGAGAGAGAAAAGAAAAAATTGCAATGTAATCACAAAAAAATATGAAACATAAAAAAATGAGTTTCATGCTGCTGTTCAGAAAGGCCAATGAGGAGTTAATGTGTGTGATGCAAAATTTCTAGCTAAAATTGGTTCATGCTCATTCCTCACAGGTGTCTATTGTATTCTAAAATAAATATATAAGGAATATAATTTATCTTATTCAATCTGAGAAAATAATCACAAAGTTAATAAATATTGCTTGTCATGTTAGTAGATTCCAGGAGAATTTGTTGGATAGCTGTTTCCTTAAATACTTGTACTTGAAATATATATGCATTTCAACCTTTTATGCGGTACAAGATATTTAAAATTTATCTATGTAATGGTACTTTGGTTTCATCTATGTTTGAGAAGCAATTTCCTTGTTGCCAAGTCAAAATTAAGCATTATTAATTTTTTGTGTTTGCCATAAGTAAATGGTTTTAAGCATAAAAAAATCTTTGGGGAAAGAAAAACAAGATGTTTGTCACCCAGAATGGCTTTCATCAGTATTACTTCACATCAGTATTTGAAAATTCCTTTGAGCTAAATTTTTTGTAATGCAAATTTAATGGATAAAAACTCAGTTTAATCGATCATTTTCATTGGAGCAAGGTTAAAAGTGTTTGTAAATAAGCAAATACTTTTGAATTGTATACCAACTTAAGCCTTCCTGGATAGATATAATATATGCTTTTTTTACAAACTTTATTTTACTTTTCTTGCGAAGCAGGACACATCATAAAGTGAGAATGAAGGAAATTACATAGCGATAGAAAAAATGAGATGTAGTTGCTGTGGTTTTGAAGTTATGAATATATAGCTTTTGGATTTTGGCTGGGATCATTTGCTAAGGTAATGAATGAGTATAGAATTTTGCATGAGTGAAGGTTTTCTTACATTCACCATAGTTTCTCATGTTGATGCACACACATAGCCACAAACACGCACCACACACATTCACACACACACATAATGAGTGCTTTAGGCATTTTCCACAGACCCTGCAAAGGAGAAGGAATTGAGACGGCACATTAACTCATGTTGGCAAAGCAAACTTGGAGAAAAACACATGACAGAAATCCAAAAATGTGGTCCAAAACATACATTCTAAGTGATTCCTTAAATAAGTTCGAAGAAACTGTTTCATCCATGGCATTAAATTAGATTATGGTAAAAAGTTTACCATTTTTGTGTCGAGACTGAAATTTACATTTTAAAGGTCAGTAGTAAGTATTTGCTAAAAATGTGTGCATCATGAACTGCAAGTAATCACTTAGACCTGAGGTTATTCATAGCAATTCCTTTTTTATTTATAATGGAACCATCCTAACTGGAAAGAAACCATCAGTTGAATCTCCCCATGTAATCTGTATATTCTAAATCAATTATTGTTTTCATGATACACTATTCTTATGCCTTAGCATATTAATGAGGTATCACATGGTAAAGTTCTCATAGTTAATTCAGGAATACCAAATGATATATTTGCTTCATTTGGCTTAAAAAGACTAAATAGATGTATTGTCACCATAAATATATATAATTATAAAATGTCTCTGAGATAACCCTGCCATTTAATACAATAACCAGTGCTTCCACCACATTTTAGGATCCAGTAATGGGTGTGACACAGATATAGGTGTATTACAGTAACCATGGTCTCACAGTATTTTATGGTCTCTACTGTTTGTGATTAAAACATTTTGGACAATCTACAGTGCATAAATTGTATTTACAATCACACTTTTATAGAAAAAGGTGGTGTGCACTCAGAGGTTCTTGAAAGGTGATAAGAGGTTAGTAAGTGCTTGATGCTGAAAGATTTTATGGGAAACAGATTTCTAGGAAGAAAATAAATTCTACGCAAACCTTAATGTAAGGGCACACATTTCGTGCTTCACAATTCTAGAAACACTACAGTATATCATAATTTTGAGCATTTGGTGTTCTTATTTTATACTTTGGTATTTGAATACAGAATTCAATAATACTCTTAGATGATCAGATATTTTATTTACTGGAATGATTAACTTTTAAAGGCTTAGATCTACGGTTCAAAAAGGTTAATGCTACCTACTTAGTCGTTTCATAAGTCCTTGAAATTCCAGCTTCAGTTAGCTAACTGAAGAATATAGATTCTATACTTTTAATACAAATTATCTCAAATACACTACAAAATTATCTATAACTACCATATTATATATTAAAATTAAACTTATATTGCCAAAAATCATAGGAATGTCTAATTATTTAATTTTTATAAGATTTTGTTCCTAGCCTACCATATTTCCACACTCAGCCATGATATGCATATTTCATGGGGAAATAATAAAATCACTGTCAAAGTATGCCCAGATAGAACAATACCTGTAATGATCTTTTAAAAACATCTTGGATTATTTACCTTCTATGGCATGTTGAACAAAAATAATACAGAGTCATCAGTAATATGGCTATAGCCATATATGTAGATATATTGGTAAATATAGTTATTGTGATTGGCATCACAAAGACCACATTATGCTTAAGAAAGCGACAGTAGTCTACTATCGGGAATAAGTAAGGCATGAATCAGTACAGACATTGGAATATGAGATTACAGTATTTTAAGCGAAAAAACTATTAATTAAAATATGCTTCAAGTACAGTTTTAATGGTTTTGATCCCCTGCTCTAAGCTACATTATTCACAGGATAATGCCCAATGTTTTATGAAAATTTTCATTTTGAAATAGATTAGGTGGATACTGTACTAAAAAAATAACTTTCGGGTGTACCAAAACATTGGACTACCAAAATAACATTAGATATGGGTTTATATTTTGGAGACTTAATGATGTAGGGATCGGCCTAATATTCCAGGTAATTGATATTTTTTTCATAGTTTGATGAGTCATTTACATTGTTCCAGTATACCACTGCCAATTCAGGAAATTTAACCTTAGTTAACAAAAGTTAGTCCTCAATAATATGTTGTCAGATTGCCCTACATCAAACAAATCTCTTCATTGTTTCCCATGTTGAAAAATCATTGGTTATTGCCTAATTAATGGATATATTTTTCACTGGGGATATGGATAATGAATGATTGATAGATATTTTAGTAACTTTCACAAGAAGGAGATCTAAAATTTATCATAATTTGATATCTGTAGTTAAAAGATACTGAATAGGGAATGCTCCTCTATTTGGCTAGAGGTTAACGTTCCTTCTCAAATCTTTGAAATGAAATTAGAATCGTCTCTTTATCCTTCCGGTATTCCAATCTTACATTTTCATCTAATATTGATGATACAAATAGGTATAATAATTATGCAACTCATAATTTCAATGCTTTCTCCAGAACCAGTCTCTCACCTGATCCTTCCGCCTGGGAACCATCGGACACGTGGGGTCCAGCAGCCGTGGAGCGCATCCTGTCGTAGTGAGAGAGGAAAGTCACGTCGTTCTTGACCCGTTGATCGTCATCCTGACGCCAGGCCAAGTTCCTCCGCTTGGAGAACGCCCGTCCGCCGGCGAAACTCAGGCAGGCCAGGTGACCCTTGCCTAAGGTGGCGCCAAGCGTGAAAATGATTTGGCGGGGTATAAATTAGGAGTTTAGGCATCTAGTTGGACGTGCACTGACACATAGCAGCTGTCCTCTGTTCGTAGCCTTTTGTAATTTTTCTGGTGGTAAATAGGAATATCTATCGGGGTGCGAAGTTTATTTTTCTCTCTCAACGTAGCTCCGGTACCTTTGATAGGATGGAAATATTTTAAATGCCAAACATTAAACGATTTTTCGACAGGTATTCTTATCACATTTCAATATGTATTCCCCAAAAATTATTTAACAGCCATTAAGTGGAGGGTAATATGGTGTTGATCAAGTTATCTGTTCATGTAATTTTCTTCCTTGTTTGTGTTTAGTTTATTTTATGAGAGGTTTTTACTGTGAACAGATTTGTAATGCTCAGGATCCCCCGTTTATTTTGAAAACAAAGAAATCAACTGGCGTTCCTAGAACCTTCGTTGCATACTTGCTTAGAAATAACTTGGCTGTTGTATATATACCCTAAATGTGTAGAGTCCCGAGATCCCGAGGTCTATGTGTTCACATTCCAAATAAAACGGAATGCTATCATTAGGAAGCCAAATGGCCCAGGAAACCCATGTATTATCCATATATTTGCATTTTTGGGTAATATTTTAATAGCTAATTAAAGAAATTAATGATGTTACCACTGATATGATGACTTACATTTCGTCTTCCTGGTCATTCATTTAAATGAATCAATTAAGTCAGTTGACTCAGGTTTGGGATATTCGTAGATAGTTAACTATTGCCAATAAAATTGATAAGTTTTCAAGTAAGAACATCGACAATTAATAATTGAGATTTTTTTCTCTTTTATCCAAGTTTAAATCGTGCCCTATCGAAGAGTTAATTTTGCAGGATGTTTTTGCTTGTGCCATTGAAAATAGCGGATCTAGAATCTGTGTTTTATTTCAATTCCTCACGTGCAGTTAACGGCATTATTAACTAGAGAGACATGTGTTGTCCATACAATAGTTTCCTCAACTCTCTTAATATTTAGCTAAGAACCACCACCTACTAGAATTACCACTGCGAGGGTAATTATTTATCAGAAATTAAGTATTTATTTAGCAGAGATGAAACTCCAATAAATTCAATAACTTACATCGAAATGTCTTCTTAAGGCTTACCAGTCGGTGAAATTAGGAAATAAATCTGTTTAGTTATAATACGTGCCATTTTATTATTAAATCATTCATATGTTACAATCGAAGTGATCAATTTATTTCCAATATATCTATAATCAAATTATAACATTGATAAATTAAGATGGATCTAAAAATTTATCCTATGACAGTAATGAGGCTTGATCTTTTATTGGTCACAGCTTGTTTAACTGCGCACAACGATATGAGATTTCACTCCTTGAGTACCTCTGAATATGTAGTTAAGTCACAGTAATCTTTTAAAAACTGCTGTTACTTCAATAAGACTAATTTTATGTAAAAAGTAAGAGAAAATTCTGTTGAATGCCTACAAAATGCTAGGAATAATTGGTGAAACATATAATTCAAATATCACCCGCAAAGCTTAGGCAGAAAAATGCAAAAAAAAGCAAGCCACTGAGAAAAATTTAAGAAATATGAAGAAATAGAAAAAAAATTCGTTTTCGGATCGCATGCGGTAAATACCGTTGGGGAGATCGAGAACCATAAATTAGATTCCGATTTCCATTTCGCTCATAGACGCTTCCTAATGGGAAGCGTCCAAAAACTCGATCAAACTCATGTTCGCCGTGACTATAGCAAATAACTCTCCGTCGTTTTCATCTCTCTTTATCTTTGCAACAAAAAGATCGGATCATTAACTTTTGACGACCACGGCAGTCATCTGTTAATCGGCCAATCGATTGATTTAATTGTACAGATCGAACGCGAGTTGCGCATTAGCGTTCGCCCCGATAGCCGCAGTGTTCAGCCTCGCCCTCGCCGACCTCTCAGTCTCACCGATGAACTGCCTTCCCTCAGGGTAGTAGGACAGCGTCTCCACGTCGTTGTGCACACTTCTCAATGGGCCAAGCATTCTCTGGATGTAGGCATCGGACGTGATGCGCATTGGAGGGTCCACATCATAGCTGCAATCAAAGGAGACGGTGAAGATTCATTAGTGGCTTTATTTTTAGCATAAATTAGTCCACCAAGGCTTTTTTTCTCAAAGCCATTTATCCTAATAATTCTTTTTAAGGTTTGAAAGATTTTCATTGTTTTGATGGCAAATTTTATTGTAGCTTCGAGAAGCATTCAATAAAAGTTATCGGGTAAATTCACTTCGCCCGATTGCCATGAAAAAGTTAATTGTAAAATGAGTGAAACTAGCCAAATAAATAGAAAAATGGATAGAATGTTGTCACTCTTGTTGAGGAAACAACTTTTAAGGAAATGTTTTGAGTAGGATTCACGATGGATGGAGACTCGGTGATAAATCTCTCCGACTATTATCTACGAAATTTCTTTTCTTATTCTAGAGCATTCCAACAATTCTGTATATGAGTCATGCATGTTTGATCGACAAATTTACTCCTATGTATCATTGATGAAATATCAATATTTCCTTTCTAATTCCCTGGCCTATGCCCTTGGCTACGTGCCAATGTTTAGCTTCCGTTTATGAATCTCGACAATTTGATTAGTTCAAATATAAGCGTTTGGTTTCCTTCTTTTGATAAACATTTCATAAAATCACTCGTTCTCTTTACAGTGTTCTATGCCTTACCAACTCGCCTCAATCATAACTTGCTTTTTCCGTCAAAAAATTGGTGAGTAACTTTATCTGCATATTTCAGGGCCGAAAATTTAAGTTAAAATAAGTTGTGGTGGTGAGGACAAATTTTTGAGCAACTTTTCTCAATAAATATTATGGTATATATCCGTTTACTTGCTATCCTTACTTTTCCAAAATCTTTCTTTGACATTTAACTTGTACACAACGCATAAGAGTTTGACATTTCCTCGTTAAATCATCAAATCATCTGATAAAGCACGTCAATATTAAAAGGAAAAGTGTATCATTTTTGGAAAAAAAAGCGACTACCGTATAGCATTGCAATTTCAATATGGAAGGCGTGGCTAATTTATAAAATGTTAGGAAGCAAAATATCTCAATCCAAGAATTCAATGCGATTATGAATATTTTACAAATTGATGTATCATATTTGATACATCAATTTGTAAATTGATATACCGGAAAAAATTTAGGGCTATCGAAATAAGAAAAGAAACTTAAGAAAAATGTATTAAGTATCGCCCAATGCTTCGCTAGATATTAAACCTCTTTTGCTTCCTCTTGAATCGGATGGCATGGATGGGAACTGGATCTAGGTGTCATCACGTTTCTATTTTTTCACTAACGTTATCCATAGTTAAGTTGGGAGAAAGTTGTGTTATAATTTTATTTCTTACAAGCTGACCCGGCCACGCGTTGCTGTGGCTCAATCTGGTTAAATGGAAAGCGCACGTTTATAGTATGTTTAATTTCACAATTCTTAATGGTATACAATATATCTCAGCTGATCGATTGTTTTGCAGCTGGACACGCATATTTGTATATAATTTTAGCGTCTTTACATGTCGTCACAAAGTAGAATATTTCAGGCAAGCATTTATTTCATCCGCCAGTGTCAATCGAGGAATTACAGGTAATGTTTGCCTGAAATGTCGTGCATGCAATATTAATACGTTCTCAAATGGTCTCAGGATTCAACGGAAATCTTGCAATGATCGATCCAGAGCCTCGAGCGATGCTTTGTGCACCATTGTGCATTCATCCCAAGCAATAAGTTGGCATTTCTGAAATATTTGTCCCATGCCGGATGATTTGAATATGCTGCACGTGAGTGTTTCAATGAATTGCAAGTTCAATGGGATGCACATCCCGTCTCCAGTGTCGATATTGTATTCTCGATATTGTACATACAAACCTTCATGGATTGAACAAAACAACTAACTAAAGCTTCATGGAAATTGAATGAATGTTGTGGTAATGCATGAAGTTATCAATATTGTATCGATACAGTATCGATATTGTAATGATACTTTATAAAACTTTGATAAAAAACACCTAAATAATTTCACCTCAATTTTGTATCAACAATGTATCGATGTATCCATTTTTATCGATATTATATCGATACAGTATCGACATTGAATTATCGATTTTGTAGAAACCTTCGCGGGGCGTACTCAATAACTTTCCAAAGTTTCATGGCGATCCGATGAATGGTGTAGTAATGCATAAAGGACAAACACATTACATACATTCGATACAGTATCGATATTGCAACGATACATTCCTTTTAAAAAACTAAATAATTTCATCTCAATTTTGTATCAATTATGTATCGATTTATCGATACTTTAGCTATATTATATCGATAAAGTATCGATATTGAAATATCGATTCCGTAGTCCTCTTTTCGGGAATGTATTCAACAACTTCCCAAAGTTTCATGGCGATCCGATGAATGGTGTAGTAATGCATAAAGGACATACACACACACACACACACTTCAGACTTCGAGGTGAGAGGACGTGTTCGCTCCGCGCTCCCGTCGAAATCGCGATTTCGAAGTATTTCTTGTGTTTTGTGCAGTGTTTCTCACGTCTCGTGAACTAATAGTGCACTACCTAGCGTGTTGAGTGCTAGTTTTGTCACCAACGCGTTGTTTTTACCGTTAATTAACGGTTTTTCTGTTCGTTTCGTGTGCTGACGAGCAAATTTCACTCGCCCCGGCCTCTCGGAGTCGGGGAAAATCAACCGCCGCCCGGCGCGGCTAGCCTTGCCGAAGGCATGTCGGCGTCCACCAGCACCACCACCACCACCACCACAACTGCAGTCACCATGGAACACCAGGTCGCGAGCACCGCGGCTGGAGTCCTGCCCACGCATGCAGCACCAACAGCAGTCACCAGCGTGGCCCCACATTATCATAGTTTGATTAACGATAGCCAATCCCTCCCGGAGGTGTTGGATTTGTCCGTAGCCCGTGTTTCTCCACCAAATAACCGGGAAAACGATTGTGATCAGCGCAAGCCGTCTCCCACACCGCCTTCCTCCCCAATAAGGCGTCCCGCGCGTAACATTAATACTAATTACGCATTAAATTCCGGAGACAGCAATGAGTCGAGTCTCTTGAGCAGGACGGGAGGGCAGTTTAACATCACCGCTACGTCAGCCAGGGGGATCGGGGAAGCATCGACCTCCCGTGACCAGTCCCCCCCTCCACCCGCCCAACCGACGGTGTTGGCACCCCCACCTCCTCGCATACAGTCAGGCCGCGAGAGGTCGCGACCCAGGTGGCCTCGAACTGAAAGCCGAGAGTTTCGCAGCTCAGGGACATTCCGCCGCGGGGGATACCCGATTAGTTCGCGTGACCTCTCCCCCCCACCCTCCCTGAGCGGTCCCCACAGCAGTACTACGGCCGCTATGTCCTTCGCTAAGATAACGGGAGGGGGAAGGAAGGAAGGACCTCCGACGAACGGCAGGGATGATGAGGGAGGGGTGGACGTAATTGCCGTGAGAGTCAAGAAAATCACCCCCCTGACCACCGGCCCGACGAGGCATCTTGGAGTCATTTTCCACTCGTTGCCAAACACAGCACTCGCGGATTACGTGATTGCCACGGCGGACATCGTCGGGGGAAACAACATCACCCACGCGACGCGCCTTTCCAACGGGCGAGTATGTATATATTTTAAAAGCAAAGACGTCATAGATAATTTTATGGGCGAGCATGGCGGAGTCGTGCTCAACGAGATTTTCGTCACCGCAAGCCGGATGTCGCAGTCAGTGGAGAGACTGGTCATATCAAACATCCCTCCCGAGTTTCCGGAATCCGAGCTCTCGGAACTACTCAGCCAGCTCGGGAGAGTCGTCTCCCCGATCACGCCCATCCCCATAGGAATACGCAGGCAGGACCTCACTCACATTCTCTCGTGGAGGAGACAATGTTACATCGTGAAGAGGGATGGAATCATCCCGGACTCCCTTCTCTTAGATTTCGGCCCTGTCAGGCACCGAATATATTTCAGTCTGGGGGAACTCAAATGCCTGAAGTGCGACGGGGATCACCCCACCCACTCGTGCCGCGGTGGTGCCAGGAGTGGGCCAGCAACCCAACCGGCCAACCAACCAACAGAGGAAGTCTCGGCGGGAGACAATCCAGACAACGAAGTTCGTAAAGAAGGCCCCGCGCCCGATCAGGACGACATACCTCCTCTAATCCCACCCCCACAGCCCAGTACCTCCCCTCAACCCACCCCCCTCCCCACCCTCATACCTGCAGAATCCTCCATCGCGGATGCGATTACCCCCCTCCCCGAACCCATAACATCTCTCGGCGAGGCGCAGAGCCATGCCGTGGACGGGGTGGCGCCTACCAAGGACGCTATTCCCAAGGGGCGGGGAAACACGACTGCGGATGATTTCAGCGACACCGCGGAGAGGAGGACGGGAAAACCTAAGCGACAGCCATCACCTAATGGAAGCCCGCAGAGGACCAGCTCGGGACAAGCGGGGGGGGACACTCGGAAGGAGAAGAAGATGAGGAAAGCGGCTGAAAAGCTGCCGGAGGAGGACATCCTCAGATCCCTCGAGGAGGCATGTGAGAGACAAAGTGGGTTCACCCCTGCCCCGGCCACCGTTACCAAATTCCTCCGGGAAGTGAAAGGCCAGGCACACCCGGCGGACATAGCTAAGAGATTTTGCCAAGACATTACCGTCATGACAAACGCCCTCAAGCTGATTGATGAAAGGCGACTCACGGTGGATGTCGCTCTGGACATGAGGGTGAAGAGGCTCATTAGAGCCCTCCAAAAGGAGTCCCAGCTGGAAAAGGACGGGACCCCCGCTGCCGTAGCGGCGGCAGCAGCGTCTGCTCACAATTAATAAACTACACCCTAGTATGGAGGGAGCGAACATCACCCTTCTTTCGCTGAATGTACGGTCGGCGCGAAGTGGACAGAAGTGGTGCAAACTTGAGACCTTTCTAAGGAGGTGGCACCCGGATGTGGCCCTCTTGCAGGAGACTAACATCGATGACGCACCACACAGCTCTATGGAAAAGTATTACACCGTACTCTTTAACCCGCCTTCCACCTATGGGTCTGGAACAATGTTGGCCGTCAGTCGCGCATCCGGATTGAACATTACGCGGCATCGGATACTGTCCGCTGGCTACGCCCAATCCATCGACCTCAAAGAGAATATCTCCGGCACGAAATACCGCATCGTGAATTTCTACGTTCCGAACAACCCTGCCGACGCGACCAGAACTTTGACGGAAATCCGTAGCGCAGAGAGAGGCGACTTGACGGAGGAGGTTATCTGGGCGGGAGACTTTAACTGCACCCTCTCGCCAAGAATAGATCGCAGGTCCGGTAGAGAGAGAAACCCAAAAGTGGCATCTTTGCTTCAATCCATGGTGGACGAGAAACACCTGTACGACGTCTGGCGGGAAATGAAAGGCGCGGAGGCGGGGTTTACATTTCACTCCGTACATTCGCCCGATATAGCATCCCGACTGGATCGTTTTTACGTTGGTGGGGACACACTATCAAGTGTCGCTGGCATTTCCGTTAACCCCTCCTTTTCCGACCACTCGGCACTAGTGCTGGTATTGAAGCACCGCGGACGAACTCGTCCATGCGGTCCCTATTGGAGGTTTCCCGTGCGACTGTTAGAATGCGGAGAGTATAGGACGATGATCGAGGCAGTCCTTGAAAAAATCAACGAAAGTGCCGTATCTGATGACCCCTTACGCAGATGGGATGACCTCAAGGAGGCCATGAAAGCGACCACACTTTCATTCCAAAAAATAACCAGATCAGCCCGCTTCAAGGAGTTGAAGCAGCTGGAGATGGCCGCGATCGCCGCCTTGGGCGAAGGCACGGAGGACACCACGAAAACGGCCGAGGATGTCCGCCGGTGGTACAGGAGGGAGAGCGAGGAGATCGTCATCAGGGCCGGATGGGAGAATTTGTTGGAGAATGACTCCCCCTCCAGCGCCGCACTCGCAAAGTTTGCCCGGCCGCTATTTCATCACCACATCACCTCCTTGAGGGTGGACGGGAGGGTGATAGAGGAGGAGAAGGAAGTCGACAGAGCCGTCCGAGCCCACTTCCTCGCCATTTACGACCCCGCGGAAGGCGAGGGTCCAGAGCAAATCGCCACAGCGCAGAAAACTAACTTCCCCGAAGGCCCTATCCTGTCGGGGGAGCAGCGACACTCCTGCGAGAAGGACCTAACGGCGGAGGATTACGAAGCGGCGCTCCGCGCGCTCAGGGGCAAGAAAGCACCTGGGATCGATGGCCTACCGCCGGAATTTTACACGGCATTCTGGCGGCACCTTCGCGCCCCCTTTTGTGAAATGGCGGCGTCATCTTTCGAGAGAGGAATATTACCTAGGACAACAAGGACGTCGGTCGTCGCCTTGATCCACAAGGGAGGGGACCGGCAAGAGATCAAGAACTGGAGGCCAATCTCTCTCACTAATACCGACTACAAAATATTGGCAAAGGCGACATCCGTCCGGCTCTCGTCCGTCCTACCGGACATCGTTAGCCCTGAGCAGGGCTACAGCGTCCCGGGAAGATCCATCCACGACAATATATCCACAATACGGGATGTTATCCTCAGGGCGAATAATAGTGGGGAGAGCATGGGTCTGCTAGCGCTGGATCAGGAGAAAGCCTTCGACCGAGTCGATCATCGGCACCTGCAAAGATCGTTATCTTCCCTTGGTTTCGGCGGGGCTTTTTGCAGAAGGATCGCCACCTTCTATAATAGGGCGTTGGCTGTAGTTAGGAGGGGGGACCACCTCATCGCACCCATTCGCATCACCAGGGGAATCAGGCAGGGATGTCCCATGTCAGGACAACTATACGTCCTGGCTTTGGAAGACTTCATCCGCCGAGTCAGAGCCAACCTACCGGGCATAACCCTCCCCGGAACTCCAGAACGTACCCTTTGCATTTCTGCATACGCCGACGACGTCACCGTCTTTGTAAAATCTGTCGAGGACATTCGAAAGCTATGCCGGGCGATCGAGGATTTCTCCGCGGTGTCGGGCGCGAAAATAAATGAGGCAAAGAGCCACGGCCTCTGGTGCGGGGGCATTACCAACATTCCCGTGGACGGACGATTTCGATGGACTACGGACGGACAAAAATTCCTCGGCGTTTGGCTGGGAAGGGACGAGAAATTGACGGAAGCAACGGCTCTCTGCAACGCCACTGAGAGTCTCCGTAAGGGTACGGAGATATGGAACAGAAGAGCCGCATCTTTGTCCATCATCGGGCGCGTAAAGGTGGCCAATCAATTCTTGGCACCAAGGATTTGGCACTGCCTGCAGGCGGTATCCATCCCCCCCGTCTCACTGCGAAGACTGCAGGCCGTTCTGGTGGACTTCGTGTGGGGCCAACAGAGGCATTGGGTGGCGAAGGACATCATATGCGCCCCTGTCTCCATGGGAGGCCTAGGATTGGTCAGCCTGAAGGAGAAAATCTCATCGTTCCGCCTCAGATACTGTCAGAGGCTCTTATCCCAGCCCCATACGGACCCGTGGAAGATACTCGCTCACCACCACATTGGCGCAAACACCTTCCGGTTCCACAGCGAGGTGAAGGAGGCGTGGGAACTATTATCTCCAGTAATAGCGGGAGAAAATGTACGATATCCGGACCCGTGGCCGCCCCCATTTGAAATAACCGACGCTTGCTATTACAGCGATATTAGGAAAAAGGCGTTGATGCTGCCGATAAACAAACGAAATATCTACGGCGAACTACACCAGAAGGCACACAATCGAGCGTGGCCAGTAAAAGGGTCAATTGACGAGGAATGCATAAATTGGAGTACATATTTCCAAAAACCAACATTCGGCAGGGATGGGGAGATCGCCTGGAGACTCGCTCTGGACCGCCTCGCAGACGCAGTCTTCTTGCAACGGGTCGGGCTGTTGAGGGAGAGCATTTGCCCCTTATGTGAAGAGTGCGAGGGTACGTCGGACCACATAATCCTAGCCTGCCCGCAGGTGCAGGAGTTGTGGAGGGCCGTGGCTTTAACAATAAAAAGACTGTTGAACCGTAGTTCAGTGAAAAGAATAGACGTATACCGCGGAATAAACACTAAAACGCCGACAGAAAAATCGACCATGATGGCCAATTATCTAATAACATTGGCAAAGGCAACTATATACAAGGATTTTACGTTGTTATGCAAAGGAAAAATTGCAAAGCCAAATGTTCATCTATCGTTTCAAAACAGTTTAAAAAGAAGAATAATTCGGGAATACGTTTACCACCGTGGGCAAAACAATTTAAATCGCTTCCACTCTATGTGGTGCGTAGAAAAAACTATATGCCAAATGGAGGACGGAGTTTTGAGGCTCGGGCCCCTGGTAGGAGCCACCGAAGAGGAACTATCTAGCGGCCTATCGGAAGAAATCACAGAGTTCAGCCAACACGGAGGCTGGGACACTACCGCAGCAGAAGACCGACTCATGGATAACTGATACGTGAGAACACGCGATGCCCACTCTTTAGGTGGGGAGCGGGCGTTTTGGCGGGGGGGTTAGGGACTGGGAGGTTGTGGTAACCAGCCCCTTCTTGCCGGTCCTCTCAACGCCGTAGCCCGTTTCCCTGCTTTGGAGTTTCAATGGGCATGGAGAAAAGATAGAGTGGAAAAAATGAAAAGGGTGTGGGCAATGGCGTGTCCATTGCAGTCTTTATTTTTTTGAAAAAAAAAATGAATATCTCTAAAATGAGGTATGAAAGAAAAAAAAAATGATGATGATGATAAATAAATGAGGTGACGAAGAGAGAAAAACCAAAGCGCTAACCGCACCCTTTAATAATAATAATAATAATAATAATAATAATAATAATAATAATAATAACTAACCGCGCTAACCGCACCCTTTAATAATAATAATAATAATAATAATAATAATAATAAGGGGTCAAAAACGGACCACCAGCCTCCTCGTGGCGTCCCCGGTAACGGCTTCGGCCGGCTAATGGTGGCCGTCTGCTTGTGGGGTTAACCTCCCCACTCGCGGAAATATTGGGTTCCTAAGAAATCCAGTGACGCCACCCACAACCGGCTCTTCTCGGATGAGGGCCCTAGCAAAGTTGGGTGTGGCAAACCTATGTCATCAAAAAAGGGAGCTCGCATGGAGTGGACGGAGACCCTGAGGGGAGACCTTCTCGCTTGCCATGCTGCCAGTGAGCCAAGTCGCAGGGGATACATGGCGAGGATGCACTCTTTGTGGTGTGAGATGCATCCTGAACATAACCATCTGTCGCAGCAGAATCTGCGCGACTACGCCAATCACCTGCGCAAGAAAACGACACCCCAACCGCAAGATCAGAGTAGCACACCACCGGCCAAGGCTCCATCTCCTACCAAGGCAGATGTACCTCCTACTGCCGGTGCTCCCGCCGAACTTTCGGCGAAGGGAGACGAACCGAAGGCCGATTCTGATCTGCTTCAGCGGTTGGAAAACACGATAAGCTACGATGAGACGACTACCAGGCAGAGAAATATTCATCATAAAATTTCTCTGCGGGACAAACAGCTGTCCCAGTTGAATGGCATCGTAGATATGATCCTGACCGAAACGAGTAGCCTCTGGGAAATAGACTGCGTGGTATATGCTGCCGCCACACTGTTGGCATCTCCCCGAGTGCCTGCCACTTGGGAGACTAAAGCAGCAAACAGGCTTAAACAGCTTAATGCCAAAATCACGCTGGCAAGACAACAGGTGTCGAGATTTCAGTGTGTGATGGATTACCTTTCCTCCGGTCGGGCCTTTACGCCGAAGGTCAAGCGCATTGCGCGTGCAATCCGGAGAGACCACCACACACTGAACAAAAGAGTACTGCTTATCCTTAAGCAGCACGAGGTGGATAGAGTGCGGGCACTTACAACGGCGAGGAAGAAGTTGGTCAAAAGGACCAAGGCCAGGAAGGAGAACTCCACCTTCTCCTTTCAGCCATCCCGCCTCTTCCGACCCCCTCCACCTGTTGTCCAAACACCACCATCTGTCCCGGAGGTGGAACGTTTCTGGAAGGACATCTACGAGACTAGGAAGCCATTCAACGAAGGTACTCCAGCTATTGCCCACTTTAAAGAGTTTTGTGACCGCCACCTAGACGATATGGATCGTCCCATCTCAGTCACGGAAAGTGATGTGAAGAAGGCCTTCTCTGGCAAGAAGAACTTCACTGCTCCAGGAATGGACGCAGTGAATAACTTCTGGTGGAAAAAGCTCTCTTCCACGCACAAACACCTGGCCAGAATCTTCACATCCTTCCTGTCAGGAACGGAGCCAATACCGTCCTGGCTGACTGAGGGGCGAACGGTCCTAATACCGAAAAAGGGAGACTTGTCCGATCCGAAGAATTACCGCCCTATAACCTGTCTCAACACTGTATACAAGGCGTTCACTTCCATCTTGAACGACCTTATCCTCCGCCACGTCCAACCGGTATGGGAGGAAGTGTACGAGCAGAGGGGCTCCAAGAAAGGCATCGCGGGATGCAAGGACAACCTGCTCATTGATAGGTGTGTGAGCCAGGACGCTTGTCAATACAAGCGTAACCTGTCAATGGGCTGGGTGGACTACAAGAAGGCTTTTGATACCACCTCTCATGAGCTGATTATAGCCATGCTGAGGTACATGAAAGTCCACCCAGAGGTTGTGTCCTGCATCGAACGCCTGTTACCACTATGGAAGACGCGGTTCGCCATACCATCTGGCAAGAAGACCCTCTACACGGATTTGGTAACATACCACCGTGGCGTTTTTCAAGGCGATAGCCTCAGTCCCCTCCTGTTCTGTTTATCTCTCCTCCCACTGTCCGTTCAGTTGAGACGAGGTAGGGGATATATGTGCGGTGTCCCGTCAAAAAGGGAGCATAAGGTCACCCATCTTTTCTATATGGATGACCTGAAGCTTTATGCTTCAAGCGCGAAAGACCTGCGCCTGGCGTTGGACACCGTACGCAGATACAGTGAGGATATAGGGATGGAATTCGGATTGGACAAGTGCGCGACCATCCATCTGGCGAAAGGAAAGATTTCGGAAGACCAGGAAGACGTGCAGCTCGTTGACGGAAACGCTATTCGTCTTCTTGATGAAGACGAAGCGTATGAATATCTTGGCGTCCCCCAGCGCCGGTTGCAGGAGGTGAGAGCAGTGAAGGAAAGGCTTACAGCGAAATACAGGCAGACTCTCAGGCGAATCTGGAGCTCTGACCTGTCAGGCAAGAACAAAGTTCTTGCGACCAACACCTTCGCGGTTCCAACACTGCTCTACACCTTCGGTTGCATCAAATGGAATGTCAACGAGCTGCAAAACCTCGACAGGGGAACGAGGAAAATGATGACTATATACCGCAGTCTTCATCCGAAGTCTTCCGTCGCCAGATTGTATCTCCCGAGAAGGCTAGGTGGTAGAGGGCTGATAAGCCTGGAGTGCCTTCATGACAGAGTAGTCCTGAATACGGCTTGCCGCGTGTTCCACAGCACGGACCCCCTTATGCTGCTCGTGAAGAAACACGAGAGTGTCGGCAAAGGGGCGTTCCTATTCCAGGCGGCGAAAAGGGCAGCAGATGGCCTCGGTTTGGACTTGGACCTTACTTCCAGCGGAGAAGCGTGCGAAAAATCAATCTTGTCGCTGGAGGCGGACGTGTTAAAGCTCGAAATAAAGAATGCGGAGCAAAAGATCCTGCTCCGCAAGCATACCGAGAAGCCCATGCATGGAAGTTTCTATCGAAACTTGGAAACGCATGGGCTATCGAAGGAGCTCACGTTCGCCTTCCTGCGCTCCGCAGGTCTGAAGTCCGAGACCGAGGGATTCGTGCTTGCGTGCCAGGATGGTGTCATCAACACCCTCGTGTACCGTCGCCTCATCTTTGGGGCAAACGTGACGGACACGAGATGCAGAGCGTGCCGAAGGCAGCCGGAGACATTAGGTCATCTACTCTCCGGCTGCAGCTTCTATGCGAAGAACGCATATATAAACCGGCACAACTCAGCTCTGCGGGTGTTGTATTACCATCTAAGACACCATTACGGCATAGACGCGAATCCGGTGCTGCCTTACGTCCCTGGAGACATCGAGTCCGTCGTGGAGAACGATAAGTGTAAGATCTGGTGGAATTATTCCTTCTCCACCTCCAGGCAATTGGAGGCGACGAAGCCTGATATCGTTCTCCTCGACAATCTCTCTCATGCCATGTTCGTGATCGAGTTTTCGGCACCGGCCGAAATGAACATGGTAGCGAAGGAGATTGAAAAAAGGACTAAATATCAAGATCTGCTGTGCGAACTCCGGCAAATGTACGCGGGCTACTCTGTGAAACTGGTAGTCCTCATCGTGGGCGTGCTTGGTGGTGTCAAGAGCTCACTGGTCGAAAATCTCAAGTGCATCCCAGCGTGCAGGGCGCGAGCGGATGCACTTGCAAGTGCAATGCAGAAGTCTGTCCTTCTCGGGTCTCTCCGCCTGCTTCGTGCGCATGACCCTAATGCCGGGTAGCCACCTATCCACCGGTGGCGGACGTGGCTACCCCTAGGCACGACCCCTCTCGAGTCCCCGGCAATTATGACGGCAACGAAACCTGATGCTAGCCGGAGACTCGGAGGTGGATGTTACAAAAGTAACATCTTAATAATAATAATAATAATAATAATATAATAACACACACACACACATACATTCATTTTTATATATATAGATTCTCACGAACAATTTCTCGATACTCTTGTTTATACAATAATTATTGCATATCATCGTTACAAGGTCACGGAGAAGTAATTAACGTTTTTATAAAAAATGCTCGTTTTATTCATCACAAGAAAGAAAAATTTCATGGCAGCGTCAAGCAACTCCGGGAGGGGGGCTTTTAGAGAATGTTACGGAACGATATAGTGGTGGGTTGAATAACGTTGAAATCATCGTTACGTAATATATTCGGGTTGGCCAACAGGTCGACCTGTTGATCGCATCAGGGTTTTCGGCGATGGCACCCACCCAGGGGGTTTTTCCACCTATCTATATATTCCACCTATATTCCAATTGCGGAATAAAGCCAAATTATATATATCCTAGTACCGATCATATAAGCAGGTGGAAAAACCCCCTGGGTGGATGCCATCGCCGAAAACCCTGATGCGATCAACAGGTCGACCTGTTGGCCAACCCGAATATATTACGTAACGCTGATTTCAACGTTATTCAACCCACCACTATATCGTTCCGTAACATCATCTACAAGCCCCCCTCCCGGAGTTGCTTGACGCTGCCATGAAATGTATCTTTCTTGTGATGAAATAAACGAGCATTTTTTATAAATACCTTAATTACTTCTCAGTGACCTTATAACGATGATATGCAATAATTATTGAATTAATGAGTATCGAGAAATTGTTGCTGAGAATAAGAAATAAAATTGTTATACAACTTTCTCCGCAAAGACCCAATGAATTACTACTGCAGCATTCTTCATGTTAATCATAAAAACTGAACCTTTTCATCAAAGACCTGGAGTGATTTTTTAGCCATAATTTTAGGCGAAAAGTGTCTTATATACTGTCAGATGCGGTTTTTTCAGGGTATCAAAGTCGATCGCGGCTGAAGGCAAGTTGGCTGTCCCTGTAATAAAAGAATGGCACCTCATTTCCCTTCTGTTTTTCCTTTCCACTCACCTTGGGGTGGAGCTCAGGAGAGACCTCCTGCTCCTCGGTGGCAGAGGCTCGTGGACTCGCCGAAGGAGAGCGTTCGTATGAGCACGGATGTCTCGCGTCTCATCGTCGAAAGACTGCGGGAGAGAAGACACCGAGTTATGAAACGAAGGAGACTTCTTGAGGACACCAACCCTAACCTGCTCATGAAGGTAAGGAAAGATGATAAATTTCTCTTGTACGCGAACAGTGGAAAATCTTAGTTGATCACAACCTTGCTACTTTTTTAATGGCCTAATTTTTTATTGTAATTGTTCACATATCATACATCCATGCGCGTATCAACTCCCACTTTTGATGCTATTAAATGTTTCTATGATCGTTGTATCTTCCACTGGCGGTTTTTAGGTCAGTCATGTCGGCGTTGATTCTTTCTCCACCATTAATTACCCCAAACTTTTAATCACTAATGCATACGTTTTCTCACATAAGTTATATCTACCCTGAATTTTGATCCTCATTGAGGATTCAATTCTCATCAATTCTACGAGCGGGCAGTTTTGCGTTCTTATTTTTACAGATTGCGTTAAATTGTTAAACATGGACTACAAAGACTAGCAAAAGAGATAGCAGTATAATCAAAGGGAAGTATTTTACTTTTCGTCTCGACTGAAGTGTTTTTCACCGAAAGTGTTGTTCATTACTTTTTTCACCGAAGCTCTCATTTTCTGTTTTATTGGATCGATCTTCGCCGATATTTAATTTAAGTGTCACCCCATCAATACCTCTTTACGTTGCTCAATTTTTATCTATGGTAATAAGTTTTTACCACCAATGAAACAAAGATCAAATGTTATTCCAACTTATGCGCTGAATCTATCGCTTATAGTTGAATGGATCAGCCTGGGGATTTCGACTTTCAAACGAATGGCAGCTAGTGCCCACCAACGATTAAAGCTTTTTTAAATGAACACCGGATTGGGAATTTATCTGTCAGCCTTACCTTAAAGTTGTTTTTATTAGGAAAATCCTCTTGCTACAACATTACCTCCCTGCAAAAAAGTCAATTAATTTTAGCTCTTTCACCTGGAAAGAAGTACAAATCTTTGGACACTGGGAATACACACAAATACCAACAATGGACGTCAGTCACCAAACGATCACAGATAAAAGACAACATATTTTTTAATATTACACATAAGCTCACTTCCTATGTGGCTCGTTTAAAATGCTGTGGATGCATTTAAGGGAAGGCAATTTATGACGAATGTATTTGAGAACTCTGGCTATTTTTTGTTACGTTAAGAGCTCATGTTTGTCGTAGCAACATTCAATAAGTTGGATTATACAAGGAGTTGTTATTTGGACTACGACAAACTGTATAGGTGCATCTACAGGAAAATTGCTTGTTGGATTCAATAGAATTTATAATTCATTGGTGTGATCATTCTTATGTGTGGCAAGTAAAGTATTCCTTGTCAATAAATGTATCGAGCTGACTTTCCACCACATTTGTTTCGGGCGCCATTTCTTTACTTTCTTCTAAGACATTTAAATTAAGTTTTGACACTTACCACCATTGACCTCGAGTTGAGGTAGTCTTCGATTGGCTGATAGGCGAGACTTGGCCGGCTACGGTGAGCAATGCGGTCAATCTCGGCAATAATTACCGAGGGTCGAACCCGGGTCGATCTTGGTGGTGGTCCAACGGCGGTTAGCCGGGAGTGGCCCAGGTATGGGATGTGCCCACCCAGGTGGTGATAGTACTAAGGTGATTGGGGGATGGGTTGGCATTTTAAAGGCATGTTACAAGGCTGAAGTCAGCCAGATTGGTGGCCAAGGCTACAATCATTGCACTGTTTCAGTTAGGCATTGATGATGAGTATCACTTGTGTTCAAGGTATTCATTCATTGTAATAAGTATTCTTGAACTTGATAAGTTCATTTAATATAATCTTATTGATCTGAACACGGCTGTTTTTGCATTGTATCAACTAAAAAATTGATTTAGTGAATGGTTCTTTTTTTAAACATGAAAATATCAATTTCACAGAAATCATTTTGAAGGAATTACCATTCACAATATTATGTTTTTTCTTTCATTAACTGAATTAAATAAATGAATGATGTTAATATCGTGAGTTGTAAAAATAATTAAATGAATGCAGTTGTGGACATGAGTACGGTTAGTGATTGTGAAACTTTGTCTTTGACAGCTGTAGCAAAGCAGAAAGATTTTGAGCGTATAAATGAAAGGTCGCTAGTTTGATTAGTGAAGAATGTTTTGTAGACTTTAAAGTTTAATACATTTCCATCTGTTGGAAATAATTCCTAAGTGAAATGAAGAAATGTAAGGAAAGCTATGGATTGTTATGAGCAGTTAAGCGAAGCATGGTTAAGAATGCGTTAATGTCGAAAGATCCTCTTAAGTGACGTTCGATATTCTGCCGTCACTCCCAATTAACTTACTATGATGTTTTGTTTGGCTTGTCACTTTCGGAGGTTTACTTTGGCTCCCCATTCTATTGGAAGAAAATCGTGGTCCAGATTTACCTTTTTGCTGTCCGTCTTCTGGATTCCCAGATATAAATCATTTAGCATCAAATTACTGGACTTAAGGCTCGAATAAAAAACCAACTAGGCCATTCGCAACAAACTCATTCTTCGCGGATGAAATTTTTAACAAGAAATCTACGCTTCGTTCATCCTAGAAGTGCTCCCCGTGAATTCATGTTGAGACTTCAGTCGGCGAAGCGATATTTCGGAATGAATTGATATTGCGTTAAATGGTGCTTTAACATTTTCATTTACACCACCTGTGAATATTACTCAAAATGACTCACCATATTTTCGCAGTTGGCATATCGCATTAATTTTATACTGATTTCTGTGCGTTTTTATTTACGAGAATGGAATTCCTTTTGCGCATGAAATTTCCTGGTGGAGCATTTTCAAGAGGGCTCTCGTGAATTCTACGCCTTCGAGAAGGTTTCTTGGGCTGACGCCAAGTTGTGGAAGTTAAAAATAAGTCCGCAAAGCGCGCCAGAGGGAGTAAAAAAATATTCTGGAGATTCCAGAATGGCGCTGTGGTCGACCAAATCAAACCCCTATTCATCCTGTCTCTTGTGCTTCTGCTGCGGATTTGATAACTTTTTTTTCATCAATTTCTACGTAAATTTTGTAATATTGGGCTAACTGGGCAGTGAGGAATTTTCCTTACCCGATTAGCGAATATTCTCCACACCAAAATGGTTGTGGCTCAGGTAATATGCTCTGTAAAAATTCTTCGGTGACTTTTATTTCTCTTAAGTCGTCGTGTGCTTCATGATGCGTGTGTATGTCGTTACATTTAGAAATAGCGTCATCTTTAGTCCTAAAAAACATACCCTAAAATCGTGCGCGTCCGACAAGGCATTTTAAATGGTCCGCGTGAATTCTGGGCTTAAATAACGTACAAAAATATTTTTACAATCTCTCTGTCTCTCCTAAGCCTGTCCGTTACATGACAGGATTCGCTTAAAAGAAAATGACTAGCCTGTCATGAAACCCTTTGGTACAAGGTTAAGTGTTTAGTGATTAAATTTTGGACAGAAAGGGCATGCGAGTTGTTTTCACCTAAGTTGAATAATTGCTAATAAATATAAATAAATATTGCTAATTGCTAATTACGGCAAATAGTCTGCTGATTACATGTGGTATTTTTTTCAATTCTTATTAAACGTGGATGAGTCAATATTATTTGAAATATTATAAACTCCTTTTAGTATTCTCTGGCTCTACTCTCTAAGCTATTACATGTCTTATGGCTCTTATACCGTCGTGATAAAAGGTCGATGATTATAGGGGAACATTTGACTATAGTTACGGACAACCTTTTTCGTGAATGAACCCGTAGAATTGCCTCCTTTTGGGCTGATATGAGCTAGAGAAATCCAGATGTTTGTTGTGGAAAAGGCCGTGGAGAGCAGGGGGAGTTTTCATCACGAAATTATAAAGGAAAGGAAATATTACTATGGAAATTTTGTGACCTTGAAATTCCTTTCCACCTAGTATTGGCCACTGCAATATATATAGTGACTAATCATGTCAATAATACTCAATTAAATGTGATTTATTATGGATTTATTTCCATTTTGCTGTCCGTGTGCGTTTTTATAATCAATTGGGTGAAAACATTCATAGCTAAAAGTACGCGAAGAAGCATCTGGAATAAACAAAAGTAACTCCTTTTCCACTTCAAATTAAGATTACTTTTTGGTTCCTATTGATTCATGATTTGGGGTTATCACCCTGTACGAGATAAGAAAGTAGTGATATAGTCTATCTATGTGCATTTCTTACTGCCGCCTTGGGAGACGCAGTTAGAGGTTTTTTGCACATTTTCAGTGGAGTGAATATAAGTGTGGAATTGGTGGACAAATATTAAGATATCAATGGATTGATCTACAAAGTATTTCACTCAGCCGCAGGCCAAACTTGTATCGGTGTACTGTCTACATTTGAGATTTAGATTAAATACCATATAGCTGATACATCACTAATAGTGAAGTTTAATTTTTGTGAGGCAAAGCAGTACTCTATTCTAACAAAATTCAGAAGTTTCGATATAAGGCTGGTTTTAGTGTTTTTTTTGCTGAATATTTGCTGCTCACTTGTAGCTGTAACGAAGGATAGCCTTATCTAGTCTGAGATTTTAGTCTCAAAAAATCTAACGCAATTTTTTATATTGATACCTGAGCACCAAGTTTACAAAAATATATTATTCTTGTTTTGATTGCTTCATTTGAATTTTTTGCTCATCATTTACAGCCAATCGTAAGATTTAAAACAAGTAATCATCTCCTCTATGCATTAAGCGATTATGGGCATGAACTTGACAGATTGTTGAGAGCGACTGCTTAAAGTAGCTTTTGCTGTAACCATCGTGAGGTTGTCTTAATATTTCGTTACTATTTTCGCTCAGCTTAAGAGTCGTATTCCGAAGATTGCATAGTTGACACATTTAAACTGTGTTAAGCGGTAGGCAACTCGTTGTTTCCCTTGCCTCACAAATATTTTTGCATTTAGAGCAGTATATATGGATATAATAGAAGAAATCAAAACAAACTGTTCCCGTTTTTTCTTATATTTCTGTCTCAGCAATATTTATTTGATTCTATGGGATTAATTCATGATATAAGTCTTTGAATCGTAGATTTGCTGTAAGAGTCTTTCTATATAATAATCATTCGAATCAATTGAAATTGCTTAGCTTTTTAAGTTTTTGGATAAAGAATTTGCTTACACAACCGTGAATTTGTCATTACTGAAATGCGGAAATCAACGAGTTGCAGAGGAGAGTTAGAAATGCACACATACATACAATGACACACATCAACGGATAGCTGTAGCTGCAAGTAAAGTCCATAGTTACGCGGCAGTGAGTTGCTTAAGCGTTGGATGTTGCTCCTTGATCACTTACCGGTATTACATTCTTGGATGTACCCCAGTTCGGCATGCAGCGGTGGAAGATCGATGAGGTCAGATGGAGTGTTCCGTATGACGTATGTGTGAATTGGTGGTCATCGGATGAGTTGAAGTGGATGGTTTTTTTGTGGGGGGGGAACGAGGAGGAGGGAATAAGAAATAAAATAAAACAGTGGGTAAATGTGGCGCCAGTGGTTCCAAATTAAAGGTGCGCCGTTTCGTGGTGGTCCGCGGAGGATGAAAAACCAAACAGAAAAAAGGTGTGGCAAAAACATTTTTTTTAAGCGATGGAAAAAGGTATTTTTTCCCCCACGGGCGGACAGTGAAGGAAGAGAGCAAGAAAAGAAGAGAGAGAACGTAATTAGTCACGTGCATGAACGCACTCACTCCGAAATCAAAATAGCCCTCATAATAAGTGAGTAAGGGACGAAGACAGGGTAAGGTTTTCTTATAGGGTCCAATGGTGCTTTAAGCTGAGTGTAGAGTTTGGGTCACCAAGATGGTGAAACCGTTCCCTCCCAGTGAGTGAGGCTAAGTGGTGACGTCATTGGTGTACCTATATTTTTTTTCATGTTGACCGGTTGAGTCCGCGAGTGACCCTTCACCTCTTCATGATATAAAACCAGAAAAATATAGGGTTGAATACCCTTTTTTGACGCCGGCACAGGCTCATCTCAATACTTCTGTTTATTTTTCCCACTTGAATAATAAGTATCTACAAATAAAATTCTGTATATTGTTAGTAGCAATAAAACGAGTGACGAACCCTTGTATATCAGCAAGTAAACAAGTGGTTATTGTCCTCTTAGTTTCTGTTATACTGAACACGGAAAAATTGAATACAATCTGTCAAAGAGTTAGTTGTGACCTAATACTATACATTTCAGTTATTAGCTAAGCGAATAAATAAATATTAAAGCTTCGCATACAATACTGAAAAATGCCTGGGTCTCGATTGTCAAATCCTTGACCCATCGACTGCTTCTGCAGTTGATATCGCTCTGAAACCCCATGAATCGATTAAATCCCAACATTTCATAAAGCACAGTGAATAATAATCGGATCATGCAGATTTTAGAACAACGTATACAAATATCCTATCATATTTATGCATATCAATACATCAAAACGAAATAAATATTTCATGTATTAATTTAAGCTTTTACTCATGGCAGGATGCACAAATCAAATTCCCGCCCTCCCAAATGCTATCGGAAAGTATTTAATGTAAAAATAATAACCGTTCCGAAAAGTGCGAGTATTATGATTGGCGAACAACTTAATCGGCTCTCTTAGAGGTTAACTAATAGAAAGTCCCTTTTTTTGGTGCAACCTACAATATAACATAATTTGAAATTTGGGAGAAGCTTAAGAAAAATGATTTCAGCATACCTTTGGCTACAAGGAAGCAATCATAGATTTGCACGAAAGCAAACACATTTTTAGGATATCTGAACTGAAATGATCAACATATCATATATTATCAATTTATACGTAAAAGTATTCTCCCGACGTTAACATTCGCTCGCTGTAATTATTTTGGCCTATATCTCTTTGTGCGTTGTTAATTTTCAGCCATATTCGTCACATTCTGTGAAGTTTGGTGGTAAACTGGCTTATTGATTTAAAAAGAGATGAATAAATTCTTGATTAGTTGGAGGGGTACCTGGACATCAATTTCATCCATGGATTCTCCTTTTAGTTGTATGTTAGGTAAGGGTGCCATGGACTATTACTGTCTCCTCTCAGCAATAATGATATAAAATTTCCCGAGTCTGATCTGGACAAGGAAGATGCTTTATAATACAAGGTAGCGTGATTTATATATATTTTCGTGATCCGAAATCTATATTTTAATGAGTGCATCGGTATGTGAAACAGTTTTATGTTTGACGGTGCAGTTTACCCCATCCTGTTCATCAACGGATATATTTTGTGTTATATATGATCTCGTTCTTTCTCGGCGAATGATATTTAAAAAAACATTCTCGGGTTTCTAGCCGAGTAAGATGTTTTGTTGCTAACGTTTCGATGGAATACTCCTCCATCGTCCTCAGAGCAAGGACGATGCTGGAGCAAGGATTGCTCTGAGGACGATGGAGGAGTATTCCATCGAAACGTTAGCAACAAAACATCTTACTCGGCTAGAAACCCGAGAAGGTTTTCTAAATATTTTGTGTTGTTTCTATTTATATACCTGGCGGGTATAGCGAGAGCACGCATTAAATACGCGAGCGCATTGTGATTACAGATGATTGTTTAAGTGAGAAAGGTTGCTGGTTTTTTGGAGTACTCGTTAGGCGAGTGTTTTGGGAAGAGGAAACAAGGCGGGGGGACAAAAGGAAACTCTTCATGTGGGTCCAAATGTTAGATCAATCAAGCTAAATCATCCCTTCCTCAGGGAAATGAAATTCCCCTCTCCTCTCTCTCTCTTTCTCTCCCACCACCCAGATCTAAACCCTGTAGGAGAAATGACGGTAGGTGGTGCCGTGAGGCAGCCTGCCGGAAGTGGAGGAGGTGTACGAAGAGTGGTAGGACCCCGGGTAGTCGGAGGAACGGGAGCTCCTCTCGGTGGTTGTCGAGTATGAAACGGCCCCGGGCCCCCCGGCCGAACGGGACACCCTCTCGCTGGTCACAGAGTAGTTACTGCGGCTGGGGACCGATGAGGAATATGGGGACGAGTAGGAAGAGGGAGTGGAGCTGGAGGCGGAGGACTGTTTCTCGGAGCTGTATGAGTAAGAGTAATTCTCCTCGGCGCGCCGGCCGCGATCAGGTGTGTCCGTGACTACGTAGTGGCGCGGGGTCTGCCGGGAAGACACAGAGAGAGAGGTTGATTGGTAAAGTACAAAGGGGTGCGGCGCGAAGGTATCAGAGACATTATTAATTCAGAGAAGTCATGGCCTCATTTCTAGTAATTCTGGCCGGAGTCCCAGATTTGATATTGATTCATCGACTTTGATAAACCACGACTCAATGCCACATTGCGGCGTCGAAAAGTTATTGTTCCCTGGTCAAGCGTTTCCTTCTAGGGTACGTGGCACAAGTGAAGTTTCATATTCACTTATGCCACCTTTAACAGTGTGCTGTGCTCAATGAAATCAATTTTGAGTAAAACAGCATCAAACAACATTAATTTGAGTTAAAACAGCAGTATTTTTAAATCAAAATTTTACTGCAGTCGCTAAAATTTTTCGACAGTCAGATAGCTACCATGAACGTGCCCTTTCCCTCAAATTTTCTAGCTACTTCTATTAGATATTCCTTACATGTTGATACTACGATGGAAGAGAAAATAACTGTTGATTTCTTGGGCATGTACGTTTTCCTCATTTACCAAGATGTACGCTGAATAGTCACAGTTAGTGTTTTTTGTGTAACTTATCCACCGGATTTAGTTGAAGCTGAAGTATTTCATTTTAGCTTCCAGTTTATGGAAATATTTCGCGCGTGTGTTTAAGTAAAGTATAGAAAAGTTCAATGAATATAGAAGTTTCTCCTAAAACATTCTCAAGGTTCGTAAATGGCATCTGCAATTGAGTCCTTTTATCATTTAGGTCTACGAATATTTAATTCAGTGATGCATATTTGATAGCTTTGAGAAATTATTATTTATACTAAAAGCTCAGGATGTTGAAACAAATACCCTATATGGCATTGAGTAGTGATTCGGATCAATATTTTTCATTGGAAAATTGTTATTGTATAAATTTTTTGAAACGCCATTACTAATTTTCAAACACTAGCGTTTGGATAAATAAGCTGTCATTGTGTGATGATTATTTCTTCCTTTTAAAAGAAAGGACGTTTTCGACGGCGTCTAAAAAACTTTAGAAGTTATTCAGGTTACTAGGACAAATTATCATTATTGGCCGAAAAGAATCAAATAATATTCAGGATTCCGGACCAGACAGAGAAAAAACTAGTCATTTTCAACAATTTCAAAAAAACAGTAAAACTCTTTCGCGTTTAAGTTGCATTGTTTTCAGCTCCAAATTAGATATTGGCCTTGAAAATCGTAGACATTAAAAAACGTTTGAAAGAAAATATAATAGCATTTTTTCACCGAGAAAATTTATTATTGAAGTCAGATGACTTTGAAAATACTCTCGCCTTTAAACATTAAACACAGACATAATTTATTCCACACTGGTTGAGCTTCAAACTGTGCTACTGACATCTACTTTTTATCAAGGTCGTGTACTAAATTAGTGGGAACACGTGTGGGTATTTCCAAATTCATACGAGCGTAAATGAAAACAGACTACTCTAACACTATACTATTTGAGGCAAAAAGCTATTCTTTGTCATGTATGCAGCAAGCATACAAACTCCAAAGACTCCTAGGCATGTTGACGGTAGGGGAATTCAGTTTTCCGATGACGTCACCACTTGCTACACCTTCCTCATCTCACATCAAGCATCCGTCCATACTTCTCCCCAAAAATTACTATTCAGGCCGCAGGAGTGATTGTAAGAATACGTCAACGCATAGTTTTCAGCTATTTTAGTTATACTTCTCCCACTGCGGGAATCGTGATGATATATCATCAAGAATAGTCGAGGAACAAACATTAACATTTTCCCGTAATTATATTTTATTTTTCTGAAGAATAAGGAATCCAGCTCTGAATTGTATTGTATTTCAAAGACATGATTCATAAAAGTTGTAGCAAATTTCAGCAATAATTTCTAAATTTGAAGGATATGATCTTGAAGATAAAATATTTATTTGCCTTTTGCTGGTTAAAGAGTGAAACAAAGGAGAAGATGCTGCTATAAGCGATATCTCCATAGCAAACATTATCCTCGTATTTCAATTCCAACATTTAAATCCTCCATGTTACATTTGTTAAACAGGAGGTGCTAAAATTTGATCATACAAAATGTAGCAATTGGGGGATGTAATATAAATAGTCATTTATTTCGTTGTTTAAGATATTAAGGGAATCATTGATGAAATTGTCATTGTTATGATTGTTTTCAATGCAATATTAATGATTCTAATTTAAACCTTCTGTGCTACTTTAATTCTATGCTTTAAGAAATGACTACCGCCAATTCGTTGACGGCAGTGATACTACAGCAGTTTTTTAAACCCCATCCTTGGATTCCTTTTTCCAAAAATATTGTGATAAGTGTTGGTTGGAAAATTATTTTTACAAATCACAAAACAGAATTTAACCTTCAACTTAGGGAAAGTAGGCTCATTGGAAAGTATGAATAGAAAATGAGAAAATTTCCAAACTCATATAGACCATGACGTTTATCAGTTTTATGCAATGGGAAACATCTTAGTCCCTCACGTACGGCCTGTTTAGGAATTTTTAGGGTATCCATCGCCATGCAAAACACACAAACAAACAGTGTATATACAATAAAAAACAGTGCATATAATAAAAATTCACACATGAAACTACAGACAACAATCTTCCTACAAACGCTTTCTCTCTCTCAGTTTTTTAAATATCAAATATGAATGTCCAAAGGAGTAGTCGGAACGTAGTCTTCATCAAGCTTCGAATCACATAATATATATCCATGCTATTTATTTGTAAATGACATGCATTATTGAGGTGCACACAAAAGGTGGCATTCTAAGTAATATGATCAATACCAATGTTTATCGTCCAAAAAAACTGAATCAACTTTTTAAAGAAAGGGACTGATCCAAACATAAAGATAAAAAGTTTCAATGCTTATTTTAATAAATTACAATTAAATACTTTTATCTTTGAATTTCTTACACCAAATACTTCATTTATGCGTCTTTGTTTAATTTAAATTTATCCTGGAATCTATTTCTACGTACCAATTGTTTGGTAATTAGGAAAAATTAGTCAACAATTAGAAAACAAAGTCACTAACTGCGCCCAATTAGTTCACCTTTTGTTGAATTTCAGATTTCCCAGGAAAATTGCGTAGGTACTAGTAATGGTCTGGAGATCTTGATTCAGTGCTGAGCAGTAAAAGGCACTTGTGAGTTAAAAGGGCACTGGTGATGTTGACAACATAGGCGGTGTTGAGATGATAATATGGATTATTATCAACTCATCCAGATTTTTTTAAAGATAGGATGATATAATTCTAGAATTGCAATGCAAACCTTCCGATCAATGAGTTGGAAGCCTGGGTTCTATTTGTTAGTCATTCTACTAATTTATTCAAAGCCATTCCGATTAATTTCATTCGCGAAGTGTTTTTTTTTTGCATTCTAGAAAAGTCAAAACATCCATCTCAAACCATGTAATCAAAGTTAACCTCTGTATTTTTAAAGGATTTTTTTCCGTGATCACTTACGGCAGATATTTTGCCTCTCAAATGACAACATCTTGACAGTCGATCTGCTGTAGCTGTGTGTATCCTTCAGGCTTGTCTTCAGTCTCAGTCAGTTTATTACTCATGGCTTAAATTAATGATTGTTTGGCTCTCTAATATATGAAATTATTTTCTGATACTCGAAAAGAGTATCTTTTGAGTGTCTTTCCGATACTCGAAAGGTACTATTTCAAGATACTCGTAAATAATATGGTGTTTCTTTTCACTCATAAATGAATTTCCATGACTTGGAACCAGGAAATTGTTTGGATACAAAATTGCATGGGACCACATAACCTTTTACTCTCCGTGTTTGGAATACAATCAACTTTGTTTGTTAAACATTTATTTTTGAAGAGGTTGATTCTTTCTTAAAATAATTATGTTGCACCAATATTTATAGGACTGAAATATTTTGGATTGAACTTAAAAACTTTTTATTTTCTGCCTTAATCCTCTTAGCGATAAGTATTAGAAATCCAGTATACACTTCAAATGTCAGAACTTGAGGGTACTAATGATTCTTTCAGGCCCTCAAGACAGATGGGAAGAGTCGGCTGGGAAGGGAAGGAGGTTTAAGAAACGTCTGTTTCAGTAGAAAGGGTGTGCTGACATTTCCAAAGCTTGCTCACGTTCTCAGAGGTCTGCTTCGAGTCCTATGCAGCTGTTCCCTATGCATTTGACACAAGTTATTGCATTTCCTCAGCGTCACCTCAGGCCAACCAAAGGTCACTGGCGAGTTGCCTGGTTGGCAATGATGGCTGCTTCACATGCGATCAGTTTGACACTTCATATTGCCTACGTGAATGGCACGGAATATGTACTAAGGGTCTGAACCTTCTCAAATTTTGAGGAAATGGTTCCCAAAAAACACGCGAATCCCACTAAGAAACAAATATTACTTCGAATTCTAAGGTAAAATTTTGTCTCTTAATTATTTTTTGTACTTTTTAGAGGTAAGTGTAAGTAATAAACGTGGTGGAAGAGAACTAATCACGTTTAGTAGCTATCTCTCTAAAGAGATTCGTATGCAATTGATACGTTACTTTAACGTCATTGAGGAGACAAATATGGTATTGCCTTTGGCCACGTGACTCCAAAGTTTTCAGTTATTTGAGGTTCATTTCACTTAACCCCTAGTACAGTGTATGAAAGTAAGTCCATGAGGCACTACGGAACCGCTGAAATCAGTGAATTCAATTGCCTGTAATGGCTCCTTTTTCCCTCAATTAGGAATCCTATTTGGAGCTATAGAGAAGATTATCCTTCTTGTTTAAAATTAGCATATCATATTCAAGTCTAATTATCGTGAAGTAGATTTTGAGGAAGCAGAAAATTAAGAAAAAATTTGCAACACATGAGTAAGTTTAATATCCAAAATTAAATTTTACATTTTACACAAACAATACTGCTGGTATCTCGGGTTACCGAGGTATCATAATTTCGTTCGTTTCGTTTCGTCACAGTATCGTCTTTTTCAAAATCATCTTATCGAAGCAGAAATAATGCAAGTAGTAAATGCTGTACTTCTGGATGAATAGGGTAAGCGTTTGATTTTTATCATAAACTAAATCAGGATATAAGAAATAACATGAAAGCACGCTTGGCATGCTATAGGGTATATAAGGGTACGAAAAGATAGGGAGTACCACCTGGAGATATGTGCGACGTTGACGAAAAAGGGTTTGTATCTGCTTTTGATGTCTGGAAGTGAATAATCCATCGATCGCTGGGTAAATAGTGTACTTGGAGATGCGTCATCACATTTTTCAGTATGAAATTTGTACCAAGTTTGTCACAAATATATGAAACTTTACACTGTCAGTTACTAATCCCTTTTTGGGATTTGAATATTTTGTTTTTTTAACTTAGCGATTTTGCCTTGTATTGTTACTCAGAATCACTTCAGCGCTTTCAATTTTTAGGTTATAAATGTACCCACGAGAGATGCTAAGTCATTGATAATATTTTCAATTTCTTGACAGCAAGATGAAATTTGGCGTTAACTGTGTTTACCCATTTTTTTGCCGAAATGTTCAACTATCGCAACCAAAAAGGCCCACTGGGGCCTTAGTCAGGAAAGACTTGAATTTGTCGAGATTTGCTAGCTCTGACTAGGTCCTATTTACTAGCGCTGGTCTCTGACTTCATATCTTTGACATTTCTCCACCTGTCATTGCAACCATTGTGATTTGTCTAGGTTCTGGCGTCAAAATTTCATCACCGCCGAAGCTCAACAATATCGAGGCTATGCTGAATAAGACCCTTAATGTCGCAAATATATCACATTCATGAATGTTGATGAATGTTGTGTTTCCGAACCCTTCATCGTATTTGCTAAGCCCATTCTTACTTCGTGGTACTCTCATATGGGTGCTAAATTAGTCAGTATTATGATATTATTGGTAGGGTGGAAAAGTAATTGTGTCTGCTTCGGATCACGGGTTGAGGTGGGGGGGGGGGGGAGGTGGGGTGTTAGTCCAAGACTGGTGTCAATCCTAGGCGTGGTAGTACGTCGAGTAGCATCTCAGTGGTCCCTTGTAGTTGGTGGTGTAGCCCGGCAAGGGGGTCGCTGCGGCAGGGTATTCCCCGGAGTACAACTTCTCCACGAACTCGTCCCCCGGCAACTTCACCGCTGACGCTGATGCCGCCTCCACCGTCTCGAAGGTGACCCTCCTCGGCGAGTACTTGCGGGAGATGACCACTTGGTCCTGGCCGTGGACCTCGTCCTTCGTCTTCACCGTGATCGGGTTGGGGTACCTCCGGGGGTAAACGGACTGGACACATCTCGGCAGCCCCATGCTGGCGCTCGAGGTCCTCGGCTGCGATTTCCTCTGCTTCTCCGGGTCGTATTTGCCCACCTTCCCGAATGCTGTGAACACCGGAGCCACCTGGCTGGGCCGGGGAACGTCTGGGACCATCTCCCAAGGCACCTGGCGGCGCTGTGTGAAAATCCCCACGGGTCCGCCCAGTAAACGCCCCGATCCTTTGATACGTGTCCGCGATTTGATACGCGAGTGCGACAAGCGAATAAAAGTCGTGCTTGGCTCAGGGTAAAATACATAAAGCTCGAATGGACTGGTGATATTCATCAAGTTTTGGTCCTAATTTCGTGAAGTATTTATGATGTTGTTCACAGTATCAGGCATCACGTAGTGGAAGTGAGACATATTAGATGAGTAAAAAACTTTAGCACTTTTCCACAATAGGTATATTTAAAATTATAAAATTACACAACACGTGCTTCGGCTTACTAAGCCATCATCAGGTGTACACTCACCTGTGTGTGAGTGTACACCTGATGATGGCTTAATAAGCCGAAACACGTGTTGTGTAATTTTATAATTTTAAATATAGGTATTGTGGAAAATATCTAAAATTCGGTGTGCTTAAGTGTGGTAAAGTGCTAAAGTCAGGTGTACACTCGCCTGGGTGTGAGTGTACACCTGATGATGGCTTAATAAGCCGAAACAGGTGTTGTGTAATTTTATAATTTTAAATATATTGTGGAAAAGTGCTAAAGTTTGGTGTGCTAAAGTGTGGTAAAGTGCTAAATTCAGGTTTACACTCACCTGTGTGTGAGTGTACACCTGATGATGGCTTAGTAAGCCGAAACACGTGTTGTGTAATTTGATAATTTTAAATATACTGTGGAAAAGTGCTTAAGTTTTTTACTCATCTAATATTTATGATGTTTTACATTCACACTGTGTGACCCACGTATTTTGGAAAAATTCACAAATGCCCTGTATGAGGTCATTCTCCTCCACAACTCTAAACAGGTTAGTTAACAAATGGACTTAAAAGTGTGTGTAAACTTTATGATAAGAGGCAATGCCTCAAATCTTCAAGATTTATGCGCAATGATTTTAAACCGGTTATGTACATGTCTATTTGCTTTGGGGCAAGTTATTTGTATGCAGAGAGTATTTTAGCTCGTAGCATTTCAAGTTGTACCGTTAAAGTTTTTACCTGCCAGGCATCTGAATTCAGTGTTTCATTCATAAATAATGATAGAATTGAAAAAGAGAAACTTCGCTGAATAACCTAGCTAGTGACTTAGATTGGAATTGAGGAAGGGGCTGTATTTAAACAAACTTGTCTCATTTTTTCTTAATTAGTTTCACCCACCCTTTTATTAATCATAAATATCCTTAGAGTTTCTGGGAAGAATTTGACTTCGTACAGGGGAAGTGATAAGTAGTATTTTGCTAGTGGAATTGAGCTTAAAATTTATTATCAACGTGAAAACTTGGGGAATGCTGTTTTTAAATTATGTAGAATGTTAAGCAAAGAGATGTATATTTTGTTCAGTAGGAGCCTCACATGCATTCATATGAATCAGGTCCAGGCTCTGTCGAAAGTGCAATGGATTCAGATTTCAAATCAATTAAGAGAAGTCACGCGAATGCTCTGCATACCAAATAACTCAATCTATTGGACGAAGAGTCTGCACTTCGTGAGGGCTGTTGGTTCGTGATGGAAAGATTTCCCCTTTCGCGTCCCAAACCGACTCCCGATCTCTTTGTTGGCCCATTCCTTTGTCACCTTGGCGTCAAAGTCTACCTAATCTAATTCTGACTCCATGCCCTATTTCTCTCTCTCTCTCTCTTTCCCTCTCCATCCAATCTGCCAATGGCTGCACTTCCCCTCATCGTGGTTAGGCCAATTATCTTAGAAATCGAGCTTTCGTTTGAAAAGCAGTCTGCGCCCAATGCTCGTTGCAAATACTAAAATTGACTGCCGGAGATCCCATGAAATATATTTCTCTTTCGACCTAAATTTCATTCGATCTCGACCCTTTGATGAGTTATTTATAGTTCCCTTTCCTATATCCGGGGATAACTCGGAAAAATCATTCAATTGGTACGCGTATGTCGCGCATTAAATTCGAATGGATCCAGAGTTACGTTAAAATTTTGAAATCGAGACGAAGGAGGGTGATGACTTTTGCCGTTTGTTTGTTGTCTTCTTGTCAAAATTCTTGCTTTGAATCCATTTCCACCAACTTGTTTTTCTGAACCTCAACTAGGGCACTTTATTTTGGGCATCTGGCGTCTGTTTTCGGTGCATTGACGCGATAGCTCTAAAATTCAGCAATCATTTTTCGTCCGCTCAAAGTAGGTCTCGCCTCCATAAAATATTTTTCGCCCCTTCACACTGATCCTATAACCCTCCGTCTTTCTTCCCCATCTTCCATCACGTTCTGCTATTTGGACCGGCCTATAAAAAATGCATGCATTTTTTTTTCATTTCCGTTATCAATTTATGTTTTGGCAAAGTTTTCATCAGTGGATGAATAAGTCAACGCGCTCTCCATCAGTGGATATGCTAGTAATTTTTTTCAGGTTTACGAGGTCGATGAACTATGCTTTCCGAGATCTCCTTTTGTAGATCACCTATTCTGCCGTTAAGAGTGGTGAATATTCCATACTTTCATTTTACCGAGGTGAAAACTACTGTACTGGATCTAGTTCGTGACTTTCTGTTTATGACATGAGATAATTCTTGATTCCCTCGGATATTGAACGAGAAACTGGTTGTTTTGGTGACAAATATTAATTTACCTTATAGGTCATTTCGAAGATATTAATATTTTCTGGTGTTTTCATTTTATTCAAAATGATAAATGTTCAGGAAGGCAATATTCAAGTTTCTTTGTCCCCCAATTATGAATAAAACCTTGAACAATTAAATAACTAAAACCGTATATTCTTATATAAATTCTCTTTTTAGCTCTTGGAGGGAATTGATATATCAGATCTCGAACCTTGTTGAGCGTGACATTTTACCCTTAAATTACTATTCATGATCTCGTGATCAAACCACGTATCTTACGTACCTCTGCATCAATAGAGAAGTATTTGCTCCCGATTGAAAGTACAAAACATGAATGTTTTTCAGGTGGTGAAAATTGCATCAAGTTGATCCAGCACGCAACGCGCTCACATGCTACGCCTTTAAAATGTTTGGACACAACCGTAGAGGGAAAGTCTTTAATTGATTGGAGCTTCGGCATAATATTCTGTTCTAATGAATATATTTTTCAAAAAAGAACAAAGGTTGAGATTGGAATTTCTTCTGGGGTATCTCTTGCATTGAATCACATTTTTCGGGCATCAGTTTCGCCGGCGTTGCAGTCCGTGTCTTAAGGTTTTCGTGCAAGACCTTCAAGCCAATACCTGAAGACGCCGACTGCAACGCTGACGAAACTGTCGTCTGAGTAATATGACCTGTCTGGAGTTATGCTAGAAGACATTCCAATCCAGCATATCACCGCGAAAGCCTTCTCAAAGACGAGAATAAGTGAATTCATAAATT
Organism: Platycnemis pennipes; assembly: GCA_933228895.1. Taxonomy (NCBI): domain Eukaryota; kingdom Metazoa; phylum Arthropoda; class Insecta; order Odonata; family Platycnemididae; genus Platycnemis; species Platycnemis pennipes. The sequence goes on along the minus strand of OW121857.1, from coordinate 31,429,809 downwards.
TCCAGTGGTGTTATTATTAGGTATGCAATTTCCTTGGCGTTTTTATCTATTCATCTTCTCGCATAGTCATTGCTCGAAGGCTTTACGAAAACGTGCAGTAAACATTTGATCTACAATGCCATGTACTAGAACTAGTGACGATTATGACTAGCCATGCAAATATTAGGATATTCTATTTTCCTGCGATATAAAATAGCATCCCAAACACTGAATAACCTAATGGGGTACCTTAATCCCCAAAAAAATTGTTCTATTCTATCAAATATATTATATCAGAATCTCCTATTTTTAATGTGCTTAATTGGCTATGGGACTGTAGTCAATTTCTCCTGTCGCGATGAGAAGAAACGGTTAAAGCTACTTAAACGTTCAAAACATCCCACCTTCTAAACAATAGGAAAGAGTTTCAGGCTGCCTAACGATCCTAATCAAACATATGTTCTTGAGAGACGAGTATTTTTTGCCACGGTTGACGTCAGTGGGATCTTATCGAGTCCCGTGCCAATGCAAACTTTGAAGTGCAAGGCCGGACAGTATTGGACAGTGCCGGAATGGTCGCCAGAAAAAAATAGCGATAGACGGAACGTTTGTCGTTCAAATGAAATACAAACAATTGGGCGCAAAAAATTGCAGAACCAGTCATGTAGTCAAACTTGGACTCGATGCAGTAAAAAAATAAGTTTTAGACTCCACTCAAAGCAATAAAATTGCATATAAAGTCTTGCAGACATGATTGACGGCCGAAGAATGATGTGAAAATGCGTTTTAAGAGGAAAAAAAATTTCCTTCTTTCAAAATAAAATGTTTTTTAAGCATTCATTTAAAGTATATGTTATATCGATTACCATTCATGTTCTGCTCATCGAATCTTGAAAACCCAGCGCTCCAACCTGTCTTAGCTCTCGTATCTCGGTGAGGAATTCGACGTCACTGAACTTTCCGCAGAACTTTCCCTTCCCACAATCCAACGGCTCTGGCAGAATAGCTCACGATCCCACCCTGAGCCTTGCATCATTCACAAAGGTCCCGCTCGAATCCTTTGCAAAAGTTACACATCCTTCAGAGCTTCCTTTCACCATCCGAATGCTTATTTTTAGCTCTTCCAGATCTTTATACATCTCTCTTCTCCCACGATATTCTACAACTGTTTTTGTCGTGATCAATTCCGTTACCCATACATTTTGTTGGAATCGTGGTTGGAATAGTGAATACTCTTTTGAATTAGCTCGGTAGGTGTGCTGAAATTTGAAAGTTCGTTTTATTCTTGGATTTTTTTCAATCTCAATTATTTTTGTAAATGAAATGGTGAGTGACTATTGGGATGGTTAAAATCTGATAAGTAATAGATGTAATTGTAGAAAATGTTTTCCTCAAATATGGTAGAATACCTCCGAGTGTGGCTTTTAATTGAGGTTCCCAAAAACTCAGAGGCTTGAGAAATTGTTTTATTCAAGTAGCCTATAATGAAAGTATGTAAAGGTTAGCTGATGCAAGATATCGGCTGGAGAACCCTGCCAAACTTATTTAAGGGTTGATAGCTGGTGATGATGAAGTAGCCTATAATTAAAACTATTTCTGAGTCTTCCCGTCGAGATAGAGCTAAATTGATTTAGACTTAAATTAGCACTACCATTTCTGTGCGGGTAATAAACGTTAACGATTATTTTCCTTGTTACAATGGAAGCAGTTGCAAAATGTAAAGTAATATCAACAGTCCTCCACCATTTGCATCAAATGTTTGCGAAGAGATAATTGAGATCAACAAATATTTTTGAGCAAAGAGTATTTATTATTGCGATTGGATGGATATATTTGTATTATATTATTGAGATTTCTGATCTTATAAACCTTACTTCAGACCCCAGAAGAAATGAGATTGAACCTAATAGCATATATGTGGTTGACACGAATTCGTCTCTTTCTCAATGCTTAGTTCTCACCCTCCTTCATTTCCTGTGCTATTATGTCTTCCATCCCAGCCATCTCCTTCTTCTTCTTAGCCTCCTTCCTCCCTCGCAACTCTTTCCTCATATCTCACTTCCCTCACACCTCCCTGCCTCAACCCTCCCCGGCCCTGTCTAAATTTGGTCCCACATCCCTACTCGCCTCTATGGAAACCTAACACCTACTCGGAGCCTCCTCGCACGGAAAACCCAAAGCCCGTCCCGGAACCCCTTCCCTTGTCCCTGGCATTGTACCACCCTCTGCTCCATACAGCCTCCCACCGCTTCCTCTAGCGAACGGAACGCCTTTCTCCTCTCCACTTCTCATCACCACTCCCTCCCTGTAAAGACGGCGGGAATTACCCTTTCTAACTGGTCTCAGTCGCCGCTCACAGGAAGCGATGCATTTATTTACGTTGGTAACGTCCCAACAGAGGCCCATTGTTACTCGTTCCTTACAGACATACCGTGTCTAAACCTTACGTCTTGAGCGAGAGGGAAACTTAATTCTGCACCCAAGGAGACTTTTTATGGTAAACAGCTAACGCCGTATTACATTCCCATTCTGAAAATTCTTTTATTCTTCTATAATATGATTTTTCACTGCCTGCTTGAACGTGAATATTAGGAGTTCTGAGACAAAATTGAATCCATTTATTTGAGCATTGCTCTTTAACAAAATTGTGATAAATACGACTTTTTACTGCATTCTATGAAATGCCTCGGTAAATCAATGATAAATTGGTGCAAATAGATTTCTCATTTTTGATGTAAGTCGTTACAAAATATGTATAAACTTATTTGGGTTTTGGTGGCTGATGACTAGAACGACATGGCCTGACCTAAAAAAGTCCTCTGTTATGCAAGCCTTTGATGTAATATATTCGCTAAGTGGGGAACTCTAAAACTCCGGATGGAACAAAAATGGCTCCAGAAAACCGAAAATAAGAGCGCTCTTAAGAAATAGGAAACTATGTGAAGGGCGAATTCAACAGTGAGCGACTAACACACTTTCAAATTTTGGCCCATCACCAACGTCTTTCCTGTTGACATCGAATCGAACTAATCCTGTTTTGACAACCTTCAGGATTTGAATGTTAGAATATGATATTGATTTAAGCGCTTTGCATCCTGATATTCATCAAAACGTTTTTACAATCTCAACGCCCATCTCCCTGTATTTGAAACCTTTCATTAACTCATTTATATATTAATTTGGAAATTTAGAGGCCAAATCTTCGAAATCACGTTAATTGCGTTCACTCAATTATTGCATGGTTTCGGCCGATTAATATGAATCTCATCATTGATTTCCTTCTTTCATACATTTTCAATCATTACCTCCAGCTGATATTAGCCTGATTGTAATAAACCAATTTGTAATTTTACTGCCAACTGTTGAGCTGTCAACTAAAAGTTTGCCGCGCATTCTCCCCTGCATTGCCGCATTATTATTTAACTATGCGAAGAAAAGTGCAAATCCATTATGGATGGGTATTTATGTGAAATAAAATTGGAATTGAAAAAAATATTTCAGGAAAAATATATGCCTTATAGCCGAAGCTGTCCTTTCTCTCACTATGGGATTCCGTATTTGAATGGTAAACTCATTGTTTCAGGTTGCTTCCGAATATTCGTTTTCATTATTGCAGCGGTAAAGTTACCAATGCAATAGTTCTATAACATCGCCTCATGTAGCCAACGTCAGGAAAGTTATTTCATTTTTCGTCGTCTTTCTTTTCTTGATGGTATTTGCGGCACAAAAGTGACCGTCATTTAATAATAACCGAATAGTAACGTTCATTCATCAGTAACATTCAATAGTAACCGAATAATAATTGATAAAAGGAGAGGGTGAGTGTACCCAAATGAATTCAAGTTATTCCCCTAAAGTTATACTCCACGAACTAATATGTATCCACGATATTTAAAATCGCTTTTATCAGATCTATCACCCTTAGCGCTGGTTTATGAAGATAATATTGCCTAATGTTTCCTTAATTAACTGCAATTGGAGACGAATCAAATTGAAGATATTTTTTCTCATTAGTGATGTTTACAATCCTAAGTTTCTAAAGTACAAATTCCGATATTTTTTTCGCCAGTAGATAGAACTACTAAAATGCAAACTGCTTTAGAAGAAAAATTCACCATATGAGTCAAATCTCAATTTCTCCCATAGACTAGATCATCCAGGGAAAAGCATTTCACAGACCATAGCCTTTTACGTAGGAGACCCCTAGTAGGTACAACCTGACGCTGGATAATTTGGAGTAAAATTCTCCAATTTCCAGGTGAAGTTCATTGAATTAAAGTTAAATGAAATTCTAAATTGACATAATAGGGCAAGTACAGAATTTTGGGATGTGGAGATGGTAACAGAGAAGATAATAAATGGTACATAATTGATTGTTCGTTTTGGATGAATAATAGTAGGAAAGGGAGTGTCAAAAGAAATAATGTTAAGTAAAGCGTCGTTTAAAGAAGATTCAAGTGTAAAAACAGTATGCTTAAACCTCTGATCGGCTAAAAGCTTTGAGCAAAAAAATACGAATGATGTTTGTAAAAAAAAAAATGTGGGAAAACCCCGCGCGAAATCTGTGCGTCAATCGGAGTGATCTATGGGAAAGCGTGCTCTCATTTACTCGTTAAAATCGACGGACTGATGGTCGTTTGTTTTTGCCCCTTTTTTTTGGAGATTGGGGAGGAGGGAGGGATCCCTTTTGCCGCGAATCTGAGACCGGAACCATCTGCCCCGCGGGCCACAGCCCTCCACGCGGACTCCGTCCAAGAAACAGTGAGGGCGCGTTTTTCTCGAATCCTCCCCATCTTTGAAGGAGTTATTTATATACCCATTAGGGGGGAATATAAAGGGCATTGGACACTGTGCCGGGAGACGGAGAAGGTGCGTAGGGGCAGCGTATAAAAAAAGGGGTGGCGAAGCGGCCATATCTTTCTTTCTCCCGAGACGAAGATGTGGAGAAAAAGGCAATGAATCCCTGTTTTTCCCTCCCTTTATTCCATCATCTCAATTCAGTTTTCAATTTTACGGCTGTTTCTACCCTTCAAAATTACATAGAGTGTTATACAATGTGAGAAATCATTCACACTGCTATGAGTCAGCTAATTCAAAATTAATATATAACGTAGTGTACGGTAACGGTTATTCCATATTTAATATCTGATCTGTGATAATAATATGCTTGAATATGCTGAACTTGGACATTTAAATTTAGTTTAAAAATAGTAAGTTTCTAGTAAAAGCTGAGATGTAAATGTATGTAATGTATTTGACGTCCGTACTTTATCGCTAGTAATCATCCGGTGCTATAAAAATAATGCTCCTCAGAACAAGTATATTATATTCTATATCGTTAAAAAGGATATACCACTTTTTCCCAGGTGAGTAATGCACCATTCTGTCCTAAAAGTATCGTGCATTCCGCATCGTCACTACGAGTTCGTTTATTACTACGGACAGAGAACTCAATGACGTACAAAGTGTTGTCGTAAGCCCTCGAGAATAGGGCCAACCAGATCCATGCATTGGCAACGTGGTGTATATAAATCACATTGTTATTCACCTTGAGGTAAACAATCTTTAAATTACATGTTTCGTATAAGAAAATATGACATCTAAGATTAGCTTTTTGAACCTCTGTTGATTATTAAGTTACATTTCGTATATCCGTCTAATATTAAGTAGATCTCGTTTGATATGCAAAATTTATCATACTGTTTAGGTTATGTCTAAAGGATGAACTATCAATGTAGCGTCCAATTCTAATAAATGTGGTTTTGGTATTTTGATTACCTTTAAGAGTCTTTCTTTCGTTTTGTTTTCCAGCAAGACTTTCAATGAGATTGGTAAATAATTATAGGAAGTGTAATTTGACGGAGTTATGATCTTGGTTTGTGAATGATTTCCATTGGTCTTAAGGTTTTTATATTCCATTAAGTTAAAGCTCATTAAAGCAGGAAAGTAAGTTACTGGCACCGAATAGTACAAGCTAGCCGTACGTATACATCCGCCACATGCGTAAGTAGGAGAGTTCAGCTTGTGAGCAAGCACATAAGATCTCTTGGAATGGGGTCATCTCGTCTGAATTGCGTGCGTCGTGGGTACGTTGCCAAATACTGATGAGCGAAGACGCAAACTTCTGCGGTGAAGTTGAACCGGATGCTGCCGCGTTCTCGTATACGTGGAGGTGCATGAATCAAGTCCTTTCTTAAGTTACCCATTCCGTATTTGTATTTGCTTGCCTTAAAGAACACTAGCCGGAAAATTTCGCTCTTTTTTCAGATCTGTCCGTACCTACCTTTTCTTATAAAATTGCATGAAACCTTTGCAAATTTTTCATCGTTCAGATCTTGACGCGGCGTTGCCTTCTAGGTTTCATCTGCTTGATATGAATTAAATTAATATAATCAGATATATAGAAGTATAATATAGAATGATGAAGATAAAATGGATCGACCGAGTGACAAATGAAGAAGTCCTAAGAAGAGTGGGAGAAAAGAGAAGTCTACTGAAAACTATAAAAAGAAGACGGGACAACCTAATCGGCCATATCTTAAGACACGATGGCCTGATGAAGACAATCGTCGAGGGAAAGGTGAACGGGAAAAATGGAAGAGGCAGAAGAGGCAGGAAGAGGCCTCGTATGAGTTACATGCAGCAGGTCGTAAAGGACGTGAAAGAGAGGAACTACGTTGGTATGAAGAGGTTGGCCGATAGAAGAATCGAGTGGAGGGCTGCGTCAAACCAATCCTAGGATTGTTGACCCTTGATGATGATGATGATATAGAAGTATAATTATTTGGAAATGAGTAAAAATTAGTTAGACGTTTTTCCATGTAGAGCAAATATTTTGAAGGCTATCGTCATTTGTTTATGCAAAAACAGGAAATGCAAATATCTTAATGCATCTTATGTTCCCTTTTATTCATCATGTATTTATGGGATTTTGGAAATAAACCTCCCTCATCCATCATTAAAATATGAATTTCGCATGCCCAGAATAGCCATTGATTCTTAGAAACCTTGATCAAAAATCGCGCGCAAGAGTTTCTAATTGGATTTTTCAGAATGAATTTCCTCTTCATTACGTATATGCTCTTATGATTATTTCATTGACTCGAAAATAATATTCAGTCATAAAATGATTCTGCATAACGAATACGATTTGGCTTTGCAATACGTATTTTATTTTAGCCTGGCAGATATATTAAACTTTTTAAGCAGGAATAAACCACAAATGAATGCCGATTTCCCACCCCTTAGTAATTATAGCATGGTATTTTAGAGGCAAAAAAATACGGATTCGATCAATTTCCAAGCTTTCTGATGGCGCTTGAAATTTTATTCTAAGCGAAGTGGATATCACATTTCTGGATTTGTACCGGGGATCAGAGACCATCCCCGAATCAGTTTTTTTTACCTCCCTCTCGACCTGCCCGTCTCATCCCCGTCATCTGTTACATCCGCTCCCCTGATGCAATTGCGCTTCTCGCCCGTGCGTTGTCACACCTCCATATCCCTTCTGCCGCGGTCGTCGTCCACGCGAAAGATTTTAAAGGTGGGACCCATCGTCCCTTTTCTCCTCAGCTCTCGTCTCGCTCCTCGGAACTGAATCACCTTGAGTATTTATATCCTCCAAATGCTATTCATACGGGAGGAATTTCTAGGATGTGCCCGGCTTTGGTCCCTTCCCGAGAGCACACCTCTCTCCAACCCCCTTCTTCCCCATCCTCAGGGCAAGTCCACAAATGCACGCCTTCCAGTGTCTGGGCCGTCGGTAAGAGAATCGGTTATAGTGTGGTGTCGGACGGTTTGGTAATGAGAGATCGTCGTGAATACCGAAACTACTCCAACGAGTCAGAGGGGGGAAAAAATGTTCCTGCGGGTTGCATACACTCAGGGCGTAGTCCTTCGGATTGCCTAAGTCGCAGGAAATTCGTTGCACACGTCATAAAAGATTTTTTATAATTATTAAAACAATTTTCTTACCACTCGAGCACATAACTTACGATGAGATAAGATGTGGAAGGTGAATGCTTATCCCAACATCTTAGTTTAAGCCGAGTTTAGGTGAGATTGCTTCGATGCGATTCCCATTTGGATTGGAGTACTGCTATGAAAAATGAGAGAACTACTATGAGAAAATACAGCTGAACGATTGTTCATTTCCGGCAAGCATCGTAAAAAAACTATGGAAGGCATCTGAAGTAGGAGCGTCAAGTACTTGGCCGTGTCTATAGACATTGCTAGGAGTTGGAATTCAACCCTTCGGAATGTTCGTCCAGTCACTGAAGACAATTCATCTTGAGGTGTTATCCCGTTCGACATGCTTCTCGGTATCTCCCGAAACCGCTTTCATACCAGTGCCGGGTGAACAACTAATTAGTACTGGTAAATCAGGTTGCTCTAGGTCATCAAGAATTCTATCACCTGATTCTTCGTGGTCGAATCTTTACTACTGGACTTTTATCGTATTTCCGCTTAAGTTTTGAATGAAAGTAACTCCCTTCCCTCTATTTGTATCCTAGAGATGCTGATGGGGCAGGCTTCAATTGTAAAGGAGAAATAACGGTGAAGCATTCGCCGACTAATGGATAAACTCATCGTTTAATCAGTTCAATGTGTTCCATTGCAGGTTTTCAATGTGAATAATCGTCACAAGCTCACGTGAGAAAGCAAGCAAAGAATCTCTAATTCCTTAATTTTTAAGATGTTTCAACCTATGGTGGGGGAAAAGTTTGAACAGCAAAAAAGTGTATGTTACCACGGGAAAAGGCTGTAATTATAACAATAGTGTAATTATTCTTTCCAAGCAAACTAACAGTTTCATGTTTTGTCCTGTATTCGGCATAATTCTAAGTTCCCTGTAAACATAACTTCTTTAGAACTAAATATGGATCTCAACTCGCACAATGGTGGTAAATGTATGAGGATAAGCTACTCTAATTTATCACTTGAAGATTTGTGTTTATCAATGGAGAGGATAAAAAAACATGAAATTAAAATTTAATAATACTCAAAAATAACCTGCCGACGCCATAATATCTGTTTTAAAATGTCACTGCTTATTTTGAGATTGAGATGTTGATCTCAACAGACAAATGTTTTATGTTCAATTCAATTTGTAAATGGTGTCTTGTACGTAGTGTTAATGATGATGCCTTGGCTGTTTAACAATAATGTTAAACTGTTCTCAAAGTGCTGATAACTGGTAGAACTTAAATTTCATTCTAATTGTAAAGGCATTGAACTGCTCGAAAGTGGCTTTTCGTGCACTTAGCTAAAAAATAACTCAACTTATGATAGGATGGTTAGCGTTTTGTTGAATCTTTTGAAGTAACAGCTCGCATTCATTTCGTAGGTGGACGTTTCTAGCTCGCGTTTTTCTAACCACTTTCACTTGAGTAGACGTTTAGAAATTTTACTGTATTTTACCAATGCCAGAAAAAGTTAATGTGAAACCAAATATAAAAATATGTAAATATATATAAAAGGAAGGGAATAGTACGTTGAGGAAGTTATGCATCTTTCTTATTCACTAAGTATTTAATAGGAATGAAGATATTGAGAAATTAACTGAGGAGTAGTGATAATTATTAAATATTAGATTCAGTGCAATGCTTTTTGTCATTTTCGTATAAATCTGTCCTGAGATATTTTCGCTTTTATTTTCTCCACAAGATTGTTAATTGCATTTCGGCCATTAATTAGGTTCCATTTTGTTTTCAAAGCATTTCCTAATGCTTTAGAACTCAAATGCCACCTTTTGTGAATGTCAGTTAAGGTTAAGGAAACATAAAAACGTTAAAAACCCTATTATTGTCGACTCGTCATTGCTTGGTCATTAAAAGTAAAATTCAGTATAGTTCTGCTTTGTCAGTCAGCTGGAAAATGTTCATCGGTACCCATAAAGTACAAGTCATGTTATGTGCGTAGTCATTTTTAGCTCGCTTTTTTTGGATTACTGAGTTTAATTTGCTGGTTGAACTTTAACGATGGCAGTTTTCTGGTAACAATTCAACCAACAACTAATCCCATGATATGATAGTAAGAATATGCAATATTTTAGAAATAATGGGCTACAAACGCATTCTGTTCACAGAGAGGAAAATTTCCGGGTCACAGTACCGTGAACGCGGCCTGTTTGATAATCCAAAACTTAAACATTTAAGGTTCAATTCGGTATCACAAGTCTAAGGGACGATACAAAACAACTACTAATAGACATTTAAAATTAGAGATTTATATCGTTGATTGTGAGAGAGAGAGAGAAAGGTGCAGTCAAGAGGTGGAATGAGATTTCTTTCGGAATACAACAGTCATACATAATATACGTAAACACAGCGGTCTAGGTTATACAACTCGGGGATGGACATATCGAAGGGGGCGTCCACATTGAAACGGCACGAACGTTCAAGAGACAATTCTCAAGTAAAAGGAAAAGAACACTAGGAAAAAAATCAACGGTTATCATTCAGTAATCACTCAAGTACTCACGGTGACAGAATAGGATGAGATGTTTGGTCGGGTGTAAGGCCGACGGGTCGTGTAGAAGTCAGATTCGTAGACCATCTTGAGTCGTTCAAGTTTTCGCGGATGCGAGTAATATGTATCGTCTCCTCTTCGAGTCCTCGGGTCTTCGACACAACTCTCCTATCTGTTCCGCACTGTTCCCGGTGACCACGGAGTTCTGTAGAGCTCTGCGATGGATTCGCTCTGAGTCCTCGGTTACTTGTGCACCACGAATCTTCTGGGCGGCGTCTCCAAGCTTCCTCCCCCTCAACACCTACGCCCACCTCCTGCGTCATCCCTCTCCCCTCTTCCTGCCCCATCCCCGCTGCCAGCGCTGCAAGGAATTGTGGGATCGGGCGCGGCCTTCTTTGGGCGTCGTGCCATCCCCTTCTTGCCACAGAAAAACTTGGGTTTCTCCAGACTCCTCCGCTTGCCCCACTCCTGTGCCTCGCTATCTTCCCATCGCTAAAACTTCTTACCCAGGGTATCATCGGTGCTTTGACCGCCCGATTTGCACGTCATAAACTGACCTTTCTTTCCCCTGCGTCTTATCAATATTTTCCTCGTTCCGAGTGAAGATCTTTTCATCATTTTAGATTTATGATGAATCCCCTAGTGTGTAAAAGACGAGAATGTGATAATGGATCCAGGAGATTATCTTGACAGGCTGAACCTCAAGGAAAGGATTTATGACTTCCTTTGATGAGTTTTTTCCGATGCTTTTTAAATCATTTTCCTTCCTTGTATCCGTTCATGTACCTGTTTTCGGTAATTATAATAGGAACTTCACGCATGTGAAGTCAACTAAACCAAACAGAATTGCTATTCAGTAAACTAGGGGTTTTCTCAGAAATTACTCTTCGGCAATGGATTGGGATACACTTCAGGCAAAAACAAGTCCAGCCTAATTTCTTTAAATTTAAGGGCAATATATCATAATGATAGCAACAATAATCTTCCTTCCTTTCTCTTAGTTTCAAATTCCTGCTAAATTGAGATGGACATGTGGTAGTAATAGATTAATCAATACCTTAATCACATTATGCAATTTCATAATCTGCTTAACGAGAGTTGAATAGGTTAGCTTCTTTGCGCTTGACCCAAGCTTGAACAGTATGAGGCTTTAGTAGGCGGGAAATGAAAAAAACGCATAATATGGGCTCAGTACAGCTTATGTCATTCCTCAGGGTTGAAATGGTCGTGAAGGGAGAATGATAAGACCAAAATAATAATTGTTTACTGCTATTTTAGACCAAGAAGATATTCCATGGTCATGTAACTTGAAGGATAATTCAGACTCTGAATTATGCTGCTATGTACCATTAGGGTACCGAGCGGTTGTCGTCAAGATACCCTAGAAATAATTTTACCTCACATATAAGATTTACTGCCATTTTTCGTAAACCATGAGGAAGAGGGAACAGTATTTAGGTGCATTTTTTCAAACTATTACTCAGCAGTATGAGGCAATGTCTGCCTACACTGGTCTTTAAATTATGTCAATCCCCGATCTCACCAGCGTTTTCATACATGTCTTTCATGATTTGAAATAATCTGATTGAAGGCATACAAAGAAATTATATACTACACCCTTAAGGCCGCTTTACACGATACAATTTTTGTACAATTTCTTGCACAAAAGCTTGTATGAGAAAATTGTGCCGTGTAAAACGGCGAATTGTGTGAACGCTTGTGCGAATGTCTGAATTACTGTACCTACGGAAAATAGAACCTGTTCTAATTCCGTTCAGACATGCATACAATTTCGTTCAGTTTATACAAGCGTTTGTACAAGAAATTGTATCATGTAAAGCGGCCTTTATGGAAGTAAATATCAAAAATATTCAATAGAATGCCCGTTGAAATTTGAAAAAAGCCGCCTTGAAAAGTAGAAAGGTGAAGAAAATGTCGAATGGAGGCAATACCATAAGCAGTAGATTTTATAGACACTTTTCTTTCAGACCAATTTGTCAAAAAAATAATGATCATGAGAGTAGGGCACAAAAGTAAATTACTCTTTAGCCTCACTCTTGACAAGACTTTGGCTATCACCGGAATCAGTTACGTTCAGCATGAACACCATCTGTGGTATCAATATTGCCCGCATTTTAAGGTGCTTCAGTGGGAGGAAAGGTGCAAGGCTTTTAAGGAGAAAGGATGATGAGAATCACAGCATTTCTGCCTGCTGCTATTGAAATGTGTCCAGTGGACCATGGTGTCTCATCCGACGGTCGAAGTATTGTACTCCACTGCCTCCACAAAAAACTCAAGTAATGGACGGTTTACCGTTGAAAAATATTTTCTACTGCCTGTATTCGAACCCGGACACTTGCAGTAGGATGTAATGACGACACCAAACCTACCCACATCTCATTAAAGAAATAGAATTTAATTCAATGGCTTTTTATGACATCACGCATTTTTATAACAGCGCCCATAGCTGGCTCAAATGACTAGTTCCTTAACCGCTGGTAGTATAATATCCTGACTACTTTTCCGAATGTATTTCGCTCATTATACCCTTCCTTATTCGCTTGCACACTCGAAATAATAGCGCACTTGAAACGTATCTTAACTCAAACCATCGAACCATGGAGGGGTGGCACAATGGTTCTCTGCGCCTCTGCGACTAATTTTAGAACTGCCGTTTAGCAGACGGAACCTCCTGCGAAGACTGTTTTTTTTTATCTCATCCCATTCCAACACCTGCAGTTATACCCTGGAAAACCTCCCACAGGTGAATTTCAAGGGATTCCAAGCTTTAGAGGAAAAAGAAAGGAAATTTAAGCGACTGATTTACTTGAGCTCTTTGAAAGGTTACCATCAAGTGCTATTTGATGATAAAAAGTGCCTCGAATTCTTTTGGCTTAAATTTGGTTCATCAGTCCTGTATTCATTGCCGCATTGTAATTTCTCGTAAATGTTGACCAAAGTATGACTTCGGTAGAACTTTGCTTAAACTTAGAATGTGAAAAGATTAGTATTAAATCTAAAATTCTTAAGAGACGAGCCGGCTGTGATAGTCAGGTCGGTAAAACGCCGTCCGGCTACCCAAAGTTCTAGGGATCGAATCCCACCTCGGATATTTTGAGCACCTTGGAATTTGTCTTAAGTTTAATAGCTTAGGCTGGACATTGCAGAATAATCTTTGACGTGGGAGTATGAGAAACCCAACCTACTACTTTTAAAGTAAGCACAGCACTCCCTCTATCGTAGATGTCTACGAAAATAGTTTATATGATTTGAATAATTTATTACACCCCAGGTGTGAGCCCTTTCGACTTATATTTTATATACTAATTTCACTATTGAGTCAAGTCTTTTTTGTATAATTACTCCAAACCCAGATCTTAAAATAGTCATAAAATTATTTTATTTTATCACCTAGAGTGTAAAAGAAAAACTTCGTCCTTTTTGGTATCACAATTTAATTTTTCTCTACGCGATTACATATGTTTAAACCCACTTACATTTGAAATTATTGATATTTGCTTTTTTAAACTATTTTTATGTATATTAAGTACCCTTCAAGCCTCGGTAGCAGTATTTGCTGAACATAGGTACCGCGGTAGATCGTAGACTGAATTGTCAGCTTCTGAATTGTTAGAGATAATTAAATAGATTGTAGGGGAATATTCAAGATTTAAAAAAGAGCATTGCGCATGTCTGGCAAGCTAAAGTTTGCCGTTTTCGTGCAATAATAATGACTTTATTTAAATGAACTGGAGCAACTGCAGGCTAAGCAGTGCCTATCGTCATTCGTTGAATGCTCTTGAACACCATTCGGTCGGTTAAAATTAAGCGTGAAAATTAGGTATTAAGTGTATTCTGCAAAGAGCCTCACAAATTTTGTAATTTTCTTTCACTTTCTTGTTGTGTGCTTGACTTTATGGTAAGTATTCAACGCCGCAGGATATTGTCAAGCTACACCCCCTAAATGATTATATGTGCTAAAAATTTAAAGGGAAAAGGTCTCGAGAACTGGGAGTCGAACCACGAACTTTTGGCTTTTTGAATCAATCTGCACTCCACTAGACTACCTTTGGTTTCTGAAAGTAAAGGCAGTTATATAATTTTTAAATGTCACATTGTTTTCATTTCTTCTTTACGAGTACCATCATGGACGAACTCCAATTTCTAATTGTGAAATAAGTAGTACATACTGCCAATACAAGTCCATTACTTCCCCCGCAGAAGGAAGAACTTTCGGTAGATCGTCCTACAAATTTTCTTTGAGATCAAGATTTCTGGGTAGCGTAGTGATCTGAGCATTGGTCGGGAAAACCTAAGATCCGTGGGTCGATCAACGGTCAAAGAAAACTTTTTCCTCGTACAACTTTCCAGTTACTTATGCTTAGCAGACTTTTAATTGAGAAAAAAAATAATTCACCTTGACCGAGACATGAATCCGGAACCCCTTGATTTCCGGCCAGGTGTTTTGACCATTTAAGTTACCAAGACGTTCTTTGTTCTCTGTGGATTGCTGGAGGCCTTGAAAGAACAATATGTTAGACGAACTGCCGAATATACACTATCACGAATCAGCTGTAATTCTGAACACATACAAAAAAATTCAACTTTAAACACTAAGGTACTTACGAGAAATTTAAGGATTATAAACTACCCGAAAATGACCTTTTTTACGTTATAAAATTGGTTTGTTTTAACCAGAGATGAAAATCAGCTCACATAGTGCATCTGCAATCATTTAAGATGTCTTATTTCCACCTCCCCCTCAACCTTTTCGGAAATTGGACACAATGAAATGTATCCCGCAACAAGTATCCCTCGTATCTGGGTGATCACCCTTCATCATGCCACGCGAGCCCTTGCATAATCAGTATCCCCGGGCAACTTGCCAAGGATAATGACCCAACGAAGGACGAAATTCAATCGATTGAACTTGGAATGAGAACAATTCCGGCGATCTGTAAGGCTAAAAGGGATCGTGGTTGAAGGAACGCTAAATTGTCCCCCGGCTTCTCACCGTGAGCACTTTGGGATTTGAATGACCTAAGGTGTGCGGTAATGAGTCTCTATAAATAAAGACGATTCGGACTGTGTCAGGGTGTCATTAGAGGGGTCATACTCAATTACAATTTTAGCGCGGTTCGAAAAAGAATAATGAAGGAACTAACTCGGCTTGCCCCTTTGTTTTCTGCTTGAAATGTCGTCTGCATCTGGAAAAAAAACCCAACGGACTATTAAAGTGTGGCCTGAGTGTGGTTACGTCACCCATTTGCGAGCGTCACATCTCTACAGGTGGCCTCGGATCTTGGTAATGACGTAGATGCTTTTGACGGAAGTTTTAAGCGTGTATTTCCGTCTTTCCCGCCGGCGATGCTGACTTTCTCCGCATCGCTTTCAAAATTTCATTGTTTTTCGTCCATCTCGGCTATCGTCTTTGTGCCTGCTGAGGGTGTGTCTATTTGTAGGGTTAACCTTGGGAGGGCGAGGCTGGTGCTATCACGGAGGGTCCGGCGTTTTCGGCGCTCTTTCTTTGCACGATAAAATTCCAATTTATGGGCAGCAGGAGATAATGCACGTGAAAGTGGAATCGAGCGTATGAAGTACGTACTTCAATTTTTGAGAAATCTGTAGTTGAACAGAAAAATCTGCCTCTTTAGCAAACTCTGTTTCCATACATTTGATTTACATTAAGGGTTGACTTTTCTATATTATTTTTGTTGCAGAAGTTCACCATTTAAAGTTCCCATAAAATTGGTCATTAAAGTAATTAATTGTTACGATTTTTTGCACCAATATGAAAGAATGACATAGTTTTTTCTAATTCAGTTTCGTAAATTATGTTCAATCAAATAAAATATTATATGTAAAACGTTACACAGCTCGTAGAAATTTGCAAAAAAATATATAATATATAATCCATTAGTTTAAAGATATTTATTATTATTCATTCCGATGTCATTCCTAATAACTACCTTTATCTTTATAGCAATTTTTTCTATAGCAAATATTCCACAGAGAAAAAATCATTCGCCTTGACCGGGACTCCAACCCAGACCCCCTGATTTCCGGCCAGGTGCTCTACCAATTGAGCTACCAAGGTGTCCTCTTTCTCTGTGTAAATAATAGGGCCCGGGTTCGAGTCCCTGTCAAGGCCAATGATTTTTTTCTCTGTGGAATATTTGCTATAGTGCAATTTGAGCGGGTAACGCCGCTAAAATTTTCATGGGTAGTACGTGGTCTTTGAATTATTTTTTTCTATCTTAATATTCCATTAATAAGAGATAATTTGGCCACCCTTTGTGTTGTATCGCTTTTTTGAAAAATCTTATGACAGGGTACAATAAAATCCCAGTTTCAAAAACTTCTGTTACTACAAGTAGTTAATTATCAAGTCATCTGAAGAAGTTAAAAGGGTTTAAAAAGGTTGCCAACTATTACTGAAAGTAGATAAGCTTAGCAAAAAAGTTACTTAATTGACAACTCATTTCTCATTATCGTTTGTAAAACTTGACTACTCAATTATTACCTAAATTAATATCCATTAGATCCTATCGCTAGCAACATGTTAATTTTCATCATACTTTGGTCATGCCGTCCATGTCGATGCTGATAAGTATTATTATTAAACAGAACGTATATTTTACGTATATTTTTTGTTCATGTACCATTTCGATTGATAAAATGTTTATTCTAAACCTAGCCCATTTGTGGGCTCTTTCCTTTATATATTAAATATTAATGGGTAAAACGGGGAATAGATATAAATATGGAAACGGATTTTTTCTTATGATGGTGTTGTATCCTAGGGGATAGATCTTTGGGATACGCTCCGGAGGTCCTGGATTTTAATTTGGGAGGAGCCTCTGGATACGTCCAGATAAAACCGAGCCGAGTGATATTCGGGTGCCAGATCTTCCTGCAAAGGCACAGCCAGTAAGTATTTCGTTCTGAAGAAAGCTAAGACATTGTTTGCGAAATGTTTCTCAAGGGTAAATTAGCTCAACCAATCATAAAACTCAGTTTGAAATGGTAAGATATCCGGCTGCCGTAGCGAAGGCTTAACTTGGCTACCCTAGGGTCGTGGATTCAAATCCCGCTTCGGTCGTGTATGCTGTGTATGACTTAGGATTAAGGTAAATATTAAGCTAGGATAGAAAGGGTTATATTACCTCAGCAGTTGGAACAGCTAGAACCTAATTCTACGGCTAATAAGATAGGCTTGCAAAATTTATCGGTAAATGAAGGAATAAGAATTTCCCCCGATTAAGATGTTAATAAGAGGTACAAAAAGGATTCCACAGGGATAGCGTTATAGTTGGCGAAATTAAGGGATGAAGCGAAGTTGACTATACAGAAGACTTTTAAAAATTCATTATTAATAAATGTTTTAATAAATTACCAATAAATTATAATTGCAATAAAATATTGCGTTGAATCAGAAGCTCATCCTTTGGTGCGCTGAACTTTTTACCTCTAGCACTTCACCAGTGTTCTATGAAAATGCTGCTGCTGTATTGTCATTATAAAAAAACGTTGGTATTCCAACGACAAGATAGCAAGGAGAGGCGAAAGTAAAGCTTAGTTTTATGCGGTATCCGAAAGAGTGAAGAGAAAGCAAGGGATTTGGCGTCAGCATCACTCGTAGCGTAAAGTGACTTCAATTATACAGTTGTAAGTCCTGTCCAACGGCAGTATAATTCTCTGGAAGTGTACTTTATTCGCTACCAACGTAAAGAATGGAATTCCAGTGAAGTCTGTTCCCCCGGGACACTAATCTCCGAGCAAACACTGCAAAATCCGCAGCATCGAACTGCTTCTTCGTGTGCCACCTATTCTACTTACTCCTCCACCGCATCGATATTTAGAAATATTTTGTTTTGTCGTTCATCCTCATCCCAAGGTCTAAATTCCTCCCCATTCCTTTTTACCATGTCCTTTCCCAATCCCCAACCCTACGTACTGCCCTTGGCTTCACCTTCACCTTCACCTCTTCTTTTTCCTCTCTGGATTTTATTTCATCCAACTTCGCCATACACTTTTACTTATTAATACAACCTAAAACATTATTCCTAAATTTTATTGTTAAAATAGTTTTACATATTTCAGTATTGAGGTAATATCATTATCTTTTAACACGGCTTAAGTGTTTTTTGAGGATATACATATTTATCCTATTTTAATTTTATTAGAAAGTTAAGTATGTAAATAGTAAACTAAGCTTTTTTGAAAAACTCTTACAGTTATAGTTTCCATTCGCGAACGCATTATGCAATTATCACGAAATATTTCTCCTGGACATAATTAAATGCTATTCAAGGGATTTCATAGGAAGTAATAGATCGAAATCAGAAGCTTAGCCGGGAGATTGTTTCGTTTTGCGATGGTTGAAACTAAAATGTACATACTATCAGGATTGAAATAAAACTTCCATGGTGTTCTTTGCTTTCCTCTTGGATTGCTGCCCTCATTTTACAGGAAGTTCTTGGAGTGGGCGCAAAATAACTAAGTTATGTGAAGTTATTTGAAATTTCCCAAAAAGCAATTCTATTATTCAATTTTTATACCACTGAATCGCACATTTTTTACACTACAAAGCAGGTTTTGAAATTGACAAATTGCAATGGAAATTGAAAGGAATTGTAAAGGAATCCTACGGCATTCCTTTACGTATATTTCATTACTTACGCATTGTATTCAGTCGGCGCCTAATTAGGATATCGGCACTGAAATAATTCTCAGCTACCAAGAAATGAGTTGGACATGTTCCTCTCGTCTCTTAATCGTAATCACTTCTAATGTTCCCCATCGTTTGGCGAATGCTCATAGCTCTCGTAATTGACAGGTGTTTTCAATCTCAGTTCAGAATTAGACATAACCTATTATCTCCTTTATTGACACATGCATACCTGGCTCGGTGAGTATTCAAATAGTTTCAATCATCATTCGTAGAAGAGCGGGAGTTAAGAGGATGACCGCTCTACTCCTTGGCTCATTCATAGTCGATTCTGTGAGTCATGAAATATACAAATACAAAATCCTACATCCTCAGTCATTTGGTTTATAATTAGGCATTGTCACTTGATGCAGTGTGTTTCGGTTTTAGGCGCTTCAATTGCGTTGATTATGTCGTACTATTTGACCTAATCTTGAACTAAAGGGTCATATTCAGAATCTAAAGTACAGTCTCACTTCTACAGCTTACGTCCTAAAATTCTTACGACTAGTCTAATAAGTGTACAGATTGATTGTGAATTGGTGCCAAAAATCTGCCTGAAGAGGTGGTATTACTTCTCAGCTTGACGCTTAGAACTGACTTGAGATTCTGAACTTGGCTGGACATATTTATAATCTAAACTGCAGTCTCTTTTCTGCTGCTTTATAATAAAATCTCTATTACGAGATCAAAAGGGGGTACAGATTCTCTTCGGTATGGCTCGGAGCTGTACACATCGTGTCGCTAAGAAGTAATAAAAACTTTGCAGAGTTAACCTGTTCACCAATTTGATTGTAGTTGAGATTCTGAGTATGACCCTAAGTGTCATATTCAGAATATAAATTAGTCTCGTTTCTACTGCTTATTTCATAAAAGGCTCTACTACGAGTTAAATTGGTGTACAGAATCTCAATGCAAAGTTATTATTACTTCTCAGCGTGGTACTCAGAAGTATCTGTATACTGCTTCTAACCACACCTAGGAGAATCCGTATACCAATTTGATCTCGCAGTAGAGATTTTATGATGTTAGAAGTAGAAGTGAGACTATAGTATAGAATATGAATATGGACCTAACAGAAGTTAGCTACTTTCCCCTTGCTAGACCTCATTTGGAATACGCTGCCAGTATATGGGATCCTTACGAAATAGGCTCAAATAATGAACTTCAGCTTGTGCTGCAAAGATCGGTAGGATTTATAAAGGGACGGTAGGTTAACTGTATTAGCGTAACCATCAGATGAACTAAAATAGAAATAATTTTCAGACCGTAGCTACGCGTAGGTTGAAATTTAGACTTAATCTCTTAACTAAACTCCGAGATAATATTTTCACCAATGTCTTTAAAATATTTTGCGAACTCCTAATCACTATGGTAGACTGGACCATAACCATGAAATTAGTCAAATTGATTGCCAAACTAACAGATTCAGAATGCTCTTCTTTCCTCATATAATTACGGATATGAATAACTGCAAGTATATCCAATATTATTAATACAAGTTATCAATGGATAGCATAGGTACTTAGTTGCTTGTTGTTATAAAGTCTTTAAGCTAGCCCAACTACCAGCATGTCTTGCTTTGCCATTTTTATCTTTTTTAAATTGTGAAGTTTTGACTAGAATATAGTTGCTAATCCTCTTTATGCTTGATATGTAATGCATGTTTGGTGTGAATTCATCCCCTACCACACATCTTTATGGTGGCTTGCAGGATGTTATGTAGATGTAGATATCATCCATGCCCGAGGTGAGATTCGATCCCACGACCTCTAAATCGCCAGGCCGGCGCGTTACCGACCCTGCTATCTCAACTGGTTCTCGATGCGAACTCAATTTCGACTGCGAGGATTGATTTCAGTAATCAGTTCGCGCGCGCCCTGAAGTTTCTCCTTCCCACGCCCTTCCCACCCTCCCGCGACAGCACCTCCAACCCGCCGAGTTATTTTCGTGCGTGGTTCTCACTGCCGCCCAACCCTCCTTCCCCTCCCTCGCCCTCCTTTTCCTCCCTCCCTCGCCGACGCCACCCCCCGCTCCTTCTCCGCGCAATTCCGTCTTCCACGCGGCGAGCGCGAGCCGCCCCTCCCTATGCCAAGACAGTATTTCGAGTGTGCCTGAGGGGCGGGAATATTTTCGGTTGGCACACCTGACGTCCTCATCTCCCTGGATCTTGATCGCTTTTTTTTTGTTGAATTTTCCATGTGGATCCGCCGTGAAATCAGCAGTACAGCCTCTCATTAAAAGATCATTTCGTGTCTAGGCGTTTCCATACGAGCGTTCCTCCAATTTACATATTACCCATTTCATCACGGAGAAACACTGAATTGATAATGCCACTAGGGCACTCTGTTAACTTCCATATCAAAGTTACGAGAGTATCTAGATGAGATATATTAATAAGCGTGACAGGTAGCTGCAAAAGAAAAAAAAACTTTGATATCCACCCTAGTTTAAATTGGCGAAACAGCAATATAAATTGGCTGGGAAAGCAGATGATAGCTAACTCACAGGCAATACTAAAGGCCTTACATTAAGATTCCGCTGAGGGCACGTGTACTGATATAGAGTAAGCTAAAGTAAGATTTAATCCTTGGTACTGACGTTTTTAAGTACGATTCGGTTTCCCAAGATGACATTTTGAGGCGAAAATATATCAGTGAAACTTGAAGCGCATTCAAATGCGCCATCAGTTTTGTCAAAGTATGAATACTGGAAAATTAAATCAAAGAAAGACGCAATTGTGTATCTATTTTTTTACACAGATTATATGAAAGATGAAAGCTATCTTGAGACGATTAACCTTTTGAAAATACATTAAACATTCATAAGAAGCCCTTTGCCCCTTCATCATGACTATTCACTTATTGAAGAGACTTCAAACTGGTCATATTTAGCCTCGACGGAGTTACCCGCTGATATTCACAGTAACGCAATTTCTTTTTGGAAAAACTACCTATCAAGGTATTAAGCGAAAAACGAGCCTGGATCCCTTTATGTCGCGTCGGGTGCATAAATGCAGAGGAGGATGCTTTAATATCTCGAGCAGTTAAAGAATATGGTGTGATATCGAGGGATCCGAGTTCTTCTCCCTGTCAAAGTGTACGATCATCGCACTTTACCTACTTCTTTCTTACTTAATTTTGGTACTGAAACTTGGAATTACTTTCGAATTATGCTATATAAAAAATCAGTTCAGAGCAATGAATTTAACAGGGATGGGAGAATAGTGGTGACTAGAATGCTGGCCTCTCGTCCTGTGGTATGGGGTTCAAATCCCGGCATTCGCAGATTATTCATTGGTATCCTTGTCTCCTCGAGTTTGTGCGGAGAGCATTTCAAGTTCAGTATACTGTTCGTCGAAAGGGACGTTAAACCATAAACTCTATGACTCCTCTCCTTTAGAGCAGGCTAATGCCGACGTTTCGCTCAACACTTCCTCCATTCTCTGAAACATTCCCTCTACCTAATTAGCCACCTATCCTTGATGCCATAAATTACCTAAACTGTCGGTCGCATACCCCGAATACGTATATATGAATTTATTAAAATTTAAAATATAGCCTTAACATATTTATAACCAAAGAAATATAGAAAACAATTTTTATCAACCATACAAGTAAATATTTGGTTCTTAAGTTTGGTTTTTAATTATTTATTGCTATATCCCAAGATTATCTAAAGTTTACATCTTTTCATTTAGGAATTGAAATATTTATGAAATACCTACTGATAATGTCTTGAAGATGACCCCGCGTTATCACTTAACTTAACGGTTTGAACCTCGGTTGCGGCATGGATGTTGTGCTATCTCTGGGGTAAAGTTATAATCGATAAGTCATTGTTTCCCAACCGGTTAAAAAGCTTTTGAACTCCTATGTTAGACGGAGCGATACCTAAACAGTTCGAGCACCGTAAAAATCGAATTATAAATAATATTATTACTACCGATGTAGCAATATTATTCCACTTCTTCAGCTTTTGTTCTCCAGTTTAATACTGGCCTACGAATGGTAGCCTCATACGATGTATGAGTCAGGAATGAGTAGCACCCCAAATAAAATTCATTGCATAAAGGCATTGGGAAACGTGTTTGTTGTTTAGCTATCTTTAACGAGTGATTCACATGCGATCACACGCACTCCTATGACTCGACTCAAATACGACAACTCACTGCACGCCAGACATCTCCATAGGCAATTCTTATTGGCATAATGCTATCATCTAGTCAATTTTCTTATTATGTACTTCTTGACGGTGCAATCGATCTATATATGCAAGCGCCAGTATTATACGGCTTTAGTCGGTGTTGAATTGGTTTCTTGGAGAGACCTAATTTGGTTTCGTAGCGCAATAATCCATCTCCTACCTATTGTCTGCCTACATTATAACTCTCCTGTCTTTGTATTAGAAAATTGATCAGTATTATTAAACTAATAGCTTCAAAAATGGTTGATTAATAAGATGCAACTAAACGGAATTCGATTCAGTAAAACTTGCATTACAGCTATGCTTTATTGTTGAATATTTCATTTGATAAAATACAATAACAATGTATTTTAATTAAAATATGCAATTGAATATTTTATGAGGACTGTTTATTTTGCAATGTAATTTATAAATTAATATCTGCTGTATTTGTTCTCGTTAACCTCTTCAGGTTCCTATGATTTGCTCTTAGTAGGTAGGTCGTGGTTTGATTAAAATTCTGCTCTGATCATTCCACATTTATGAACTGCAATCAACAGAAAATAGAAGTTTCAATCTCATCTCTTATTCTGTTTCTAACGATTTTCAATCTTAATTTAGTTGTTGCTTCCTTATTAATAGAGTGCATTCTCATCAAATGCGTTCAATAATATAAAAATTCTTTTTTTTATCATGATGTATAATGTGGTCATCAATCCACAATTCCACCACCACCTTTTCCAATTAATTTTTCTGTTAAGGTATAAATATTGCAAAATGCTTAATACGTGTACGTTAAATATTTAATTTTCAGTATTTCATTCGTTACACCACCGATAAAAGTCCTATATTACAAGCTGTCGTTTTATTTTAAATTCAGGTGCCCGTTTTAATCTTTTATATTTTCCTGATTTTGCGTAATACTTTTATTTGGTTCATGTTACAGCTACTTGAATTACCGCTACTTGATGCCTCACACTATAATTATCAACATAGTATCGCTCAAGGATTGGCAACTATTCCATCCCATGTTGAAAATGGATCCATTCCCTTTCAAACCACTACACTGTCACTACAACGATCTGCAACCCTTATGTTTGAACCGTATGCTCTTAGTACCATTTACAAGGACTCAGTAATAAATAGCATTCCTTTTCTTTCGTATTTTGGCCCCCTCTGATTGAATTTAAATTTCTTTACCGCCAGTCTTTGTCGAAATTCTAATGTGTTCTGTTCTGACACCATTTCAACGGCTATCTTGTGACCAAAGTCATCCGTGACTGTAGTCAATAAATCTGATTGACTATGCATAAAAACCGCTGTAGACACACTGGACATACTTATTTAAAGAATTGGATCATTGCCGAAATAAAATCTTATGGGTTGGAAGCATTAGTGACGTTTCGCATTCATTTAGAAGTCAACCGCGAAATAATGTGTTGTTGAGGGACGCTTGAAATGAATTCGAAAGTCTCTATGTATTTTCCGTTTGAGTTCCATCCGGAGTATTTTTCTATATTTTAGTACTTTACAAAGAAGGTGAGTTATTTAGACAAGCATTTCCAACATATGATGCCAAACATTAATATTGTGAACCGTTATCGATATGGTTTTTCAATTGAGTGACCATTCCTAGACATTCTGTTTCCACTATGTAAATTTTAAGTATTTGAATTTACTCACCACTTATCAGTTTTCTTCGAAATGTGTGGAATTTAACATTCTAAATTCACACCATGATATTATCAATTTATTATATTATTGATTGAAAGTGTTAGTTTTCAATTATGCCATTCACTTGAAAAGTAAAAGAAGTTAGCTCATTAAGCCCACAGCTTTGAACTTCCTTGTTTTAAATATGGAAGTATTCGGAAAGTAACAAGCACCATATAATTTAATATTATGACTCATACTTGGTTCAGAGCTCCACGTCTTTGGGATAAATAGCAATCATTGGCCTCGATGTAGTCCCTTTCTGACATATATTTGGGCATGTAAGGATGCGGTGCCGGAAAATATGCTTTCCATTCCGTAAATTAACGGTTGGTTGGTTGGTTATCCAGGGGAGGCGACCGACAGCTGAGGTCATTTGCGCCATTTAGGATAGGTGGGTAATTGGGTAATGGTAGGAGTGTTCAGGGAACGGAGGAAGGGTGGAGAGAAACCCGTCGTCGGCATTAGCCTACTCTTAACGAAAGGCGCCAAGGGGACCACGGCTTAATGTCCCATCCGATGGACGGAGTACTGAACTTGAAATGCCCTCCACTAGGCACTCAAGTGGGGACCGGTTTTTCACTGAAAAATCCGCCACTGCGGATCGAACCCGGGCCCTCGGGATAGGAGGCCAGTACTCTAGCCACCACACCAATCCGATCCCCCCGTAAATTAACGTCATGGACATATTTGGATTCGAAGTCAAGGTTGCTGCCATATTTTAGAATTTAACAACTTTATTATCTAACTCTATTTTCTCGTTTCATTCAAGGCAATGTTATGTAAATAATGCAAACGTTTTATCATGACTAATTTACAAAAACTTCATTGGTTTTACATGCCGTCTGCATTTTTTACTTGAGCCAAAATATATAAAGTTGCATTTAGGTATGATCTTTCATAATACCCGCCAATATTCTAAAATTAATCTTCTGGGCAATAATTTCTAATTAAAAAAATAAGCTGATACGTCGTGGATTAAAATTTAGTACTCTAAAAGTTTTTCTTGGATAGAAATCTCAGGTTTGTTCATATTTGCACTGCTACTGTGTAAAAATAATGAAATCAATCTGAATGAAAGCATCGCCTGCAGCTCTTTAGCTGAAGATTCATCTCCAAAACTTATGGAGAGTTATTTCCTTGCTACTGTCGTCTGCAATCTTCGGCCGATAAAATATCCTGCTGAATGACGATGAAAAAAACAATGGGCCAGTTTGTTTGCGGGGAGCCTGTGTACTTAGTGTGGCCAAGACGCTGACAGTGTGTCATTGGTTCAATTAACACTCTCTTTCGCGGTCTCTTGCCACTCAAGATTAACCGCGTGTCACCTAAACAGTCTGAAAGAAAGAAAAAAAACTTCTGGCAGCATTTTGCGCTAGTGCCTCCAACAGCTATCATAGCTACCATTCCTGCAAAGGTTGCGATATCTCCACTGAATCACCAGGAATGAGTAGCACGTAAAACTGAGCGGCATTGGTTTCACTATTCTTAAGTAATTTTAGGGTATTTCAGCGTTTTCTTTCTATTTGTCCAATCTCTAGTAATCTAAATTGAAAGAATATCTTACGTCAAGTCTCAGGACAAATTGAAAAGTCTGCACTTGTGACATTTTTGGTACACCCCTACTCCTCCCCTCCTTGGACGTTTCCCCTCAGCGGA
Organism: Platycnemis pennipes; assembly: GCA_933228895.1. Taxonomy (NCBI): domain Eukaryota; kingdom Metazoa; phylum Arthropoda; class Insecta; order Odonata; family Platycnemididae; genus Platycnemis; species Platycnemis pennipes. Next base: position 31,403,093 of record OW121857.1, on the reverse strand, counting down.
CTAATTACCCTCATGACTTAACTGAAGGACTTTTAGTTTCCTTACTTTAAAGTAAACTTGAAAGAAACATTTATGTGTCAGTTTGCCAAAAACTTATACTCAGCTTACATAACCTATAAAATACGAATTATCCTATATTCTTTTTTATATAAGAAGTGACAGTTTTAAATGAATCCCTGATGTTCGCTTTGTAATGACTGTTTTCTCTATAGATGATGCCTGATACAAGAATTAACTTCATCTATCAGTCTCACAAAACCTTGGGTATATATTTGAATCATTTATTATTGACCGCCGCGTATTTTTAGTAAATATGCAAATATTCTGCTGATTTAATGCATCATATTTTATTTAATCCGTATAAATTCGAGTGTGGGAAGCGTTTTATCTTCTTGTTTCGCATTTCTACAGATCTCCTCCAAATGCACTTACATCTCCATATTCCCTAATTACCCCTTTCCGTGTTATGTGAACATGTGTAGTGGTGTTCATAATCCTCCCAATCATACATCTGCATCAAACCTCTCCCATACCTCCCTCACCATTTCCCCCGCAACATCCAATCGTACCAACATCCCCGCCGTATCCTTTTCAGCCATATTGTTTACCATCTTCACATGCGTAGTCAAGATTTCCGATTGTTGCACATTCCTCAAGTCCTTTCCTACGTTTTCCAGCGCTTTTCCTCCTTACCCACTCTACTTCCGTATTAATACCAACAGAACATGCAGATATATGCTGTCTTGCAGGTATATGAATTCATTATGATCAAGTATACGCCGCGTGAGATTCCGTGATTTATTTTTGCCTCGCGATCGTTTCTGGTCACTTTCTCTACCGGAGTTTGCATTGCATTCATTTTATTCTGCTCTGTATAAGTAGACGAAGTTCCTGGCGAACCATGATACGCCAAGTCATAGTCAATAAATGGGTCATTCGACTGGAGCAATCGGCAATGGTGAGGCACTACCGCTTCTAGGCAAGCGTTTGCCTTCGAAACAACAGGAATGATCAAGGGTGTCACCGGCTTCAAATCCAGACTTCTTCGCGAACACAACGGGATAAATAAGAACAAGCATAGCCATCTGCATCTACTACAAGCCACCCGAGGGTGAGTAGTAGGTGGTGAGGTTCGCCAAACAGACATTAAATTTACTTATACTACGCTAGATAATGAAATGAATATCATGCGGGAAGCACTAAAGCAGGCGTACCCAAATCCTCAAAAATCCACCATTAGTTTAGTTTTATCTAGTCTTACTAGAAAAATATCAATATAAGGGTCGAGATAAGAGAAATATCCCGATCTGGATGGTTTTTTTATGGAGAAATGGAGAATTATTGTGGATTAATATTAACTTCTAGAGCAATTTTACCTTTTTTTTAGGAAGCAATATGGATACTTTGGAAAGAACTTCACAATTAAGTCATTTCTACATTATGCGCCAACGTACCTTACTTATTTACCGAGGTTACGATATGAAGCCTGGTGCTTCAACTGTTTTCGAGGGCATCGTAGGCTTATGCCAAGATAAGGGGCTCACGTGCATATTATCTCTGGTCGATAGGACCAGAGTCTGGTTCGAAGAAAGGTGAATCATTCTGAATGGTAATGCGCATAGCTTCAGTTTGTCATCAGAAGCTGCCCTATGTCACGGTAGATGGTCATACCAGTATTGATCGGGAAATTAGCGGAAATTTTTGCTGTGGGAAGATCTAGGGAACGTTGAAATTTATGCGTAGGCCATACACGACTGTCAGTGTGTTCAGAGCTGATGAAGGGTTGGTGGTCAGCAGTAATAGTCATATAATTTGGTTTTTTGGTGCTCCAACTGCTTAGTTTATACCGCATCGTGTAATCTTAGATTCAATTAAATCTAAAGATAAATGTAACACAAACACCTCAGGCAAGAATCGAAACCACTACCTTTGGTTCACAAATCGACGCAAAGCCGACCTGGTTACCGCGGTCAGTTGGTTGATAAAGGGTTTAGCAGTGAATCCTGACTGAGATAATGAGTTTTGAGTCAGATGTGCGCAGCGAGATTATAGATGAGAATGGATAATGTGAGGTCCTCTGGGGGTTCAGGTTGCCGTGGTGGCTAGGGTACTGCTATTCCTTTCCGCAAATCCTGCTTCGAATGTCAATGCCAGTAGGAGGGTTGTCAGTGGAATACCCGTCCCTACACGCAGGTCGTGTGGATAGTACTTGAAGGACAGTAATTATTCCGCTGAAATCGACGTCTTACAGTGTGCCCCTTGGTGACTTTCATTTGGAGAAAAAATCCATATATATTATCCAAATATATATTTATATGTTTGCGGAATGCAATACTCGAATAAAAGAACAACATTTTTGTACTGTCAACTGATAAAACAGCTGACAGTTCAAAAATCTATTTTTCTTTAATTTGCTTCGAAGAGGCTAATGCCGACGCCAGGCTTCTCTCCTTTTTCCGCTCTTTTCTCAGCTCCAAAAATGTTTCCTCATACACTCTTATCTTTTTTCTACTACCCAATTGTCCTTTATTTGGCAGTTAACCTCACATTTGGTTGATTTTTCCAAATAACTTCTATATTGGGCAGGCTTGTGATCACACGTCATCTTTGCCATAACGGAGCGATGCATTTAGTGTGACGCAGCGCAGAAGAACATTTGATAAGAATCAAATCCCTGTCCCGATATGTAGCGTCAAATTTAAATTATGCTTAATTTCTAATTAGAATCCTGAGAGCCACCTTAAGTATGTATTATAGCGGTAGCTATTGGAGTGGCGTACTCTTTCTCCTGGAGTCATTCGTGGAACTCCATTTAACGCCTTGACCTTATGTTCTATGCTTGAATGTCCAGACATTCCGACGCTCTCTCCAAACACTCCTCGTTCACCTTGTGAAATCCAAGGCTGGCGTGCTTCGGTAAAAATTCATTCTGAAGGAAGTTACCAAAACACTGACAAATAGAGGAAAAAATGACTTCGATTCGAACATGGAGCACATATGAATGATGCGGCCAAAGGTATAGGGATATTTTGTTAGTTTTACATCTCTAAAACATGGATGAAATTTTAGACAGAAGCAAACAGTCCTTTTAGACTTTTTTTAAATTTCAATCCCTAAATATTTGTGTCAATGGCGTGGTTGTTCAGTACATTGCGCTTTGTGTTACTAGCCGCAAGTTCCGAGTTCAATTCTCAGACGACGTGACCAACTATGCCGATATTGTGTGATTTTCTGAAATAGAAAATTTCTGGAAAACCACAGACACCTTACAGTAAGTAGCTGACCCACCTATTCGCAGTTAATTCTTAATGGACCTTGCCCTTTTACTACATTTAACTTTCGTTTTAATACGCTTATTTATGGTTGGGCTAATGTTTCGTACTGGCGTTCTTCACGACACCCTAAATGCCTAATCTAAATTATTTTGACGTATTTCGGGAAATTTTATTTTATGTTATGATGCGATTTCTCTTTTTCTTCGGAAATAGTTTTGTGATAGTGTTTTAGGCGGATTCTTTGCGTCATTATAACTATGGGAATCGGGTTGGTGTGGAGGCTGTAACACTTGCTTTTTATTAAATAATATTGGCAATTTTCCACAAATTTTCCCTCATTTGTATATATACTGGACTTTGTTGAGATTTGGTCACCTGATGATGATGTATCACATCGAAACCGGTCGCAATAAAGATTTCTTTGTGGAAAATTGCCAATCTTACTTAATTATGTTATTCCACCATATAACGCCTGAAACGACTCTTTTTATGTAACACTTGCCTTTAATTTCGAAGACCCATGTTCGAATATTGTGGCAGAGGCAGAGATTTTTCTTCGGTATACCGTGAAGAGTGGAGAGAACTTCAAGTTAAGAACTCAATCCGTTGAATAGGGCGTTAAAATGTGGACCCCTAGGTGCCTTTCGTTTGGAGTAGTACAATGGTGACGCCAGATTTCACTCCGACGCTCCTCCGTTCCCTTAAAAATTTCAGAATCCGCCCAACTGCCTGCCTATCCTGGCGCCACTACTACATTTACCACATCAGCAAAAAACAGCATCTACACACGTTTCATGCTGATGCTAAGAAGAAGCAAATTAGATTATTTCAATGAAAACATTGCCAGAAGAGAAACGCGTGAATTACGCTAGCACTGACGCGGGTAGGACGCGGATAAAAATTCAAAGGCCTCCGGTGTCATAGGGGAATAATTTACACGGAAGATGAGGGAGGAGGGATAAAAAAATCATTTACGAAAAAACAAATATTAGACAAAAATCAAAAAGGATGGAATAAAAGAGGAGACAAAGCGAAAACAACAAGATCTTTCAATCGTTTAAAAATCTTGGTGCGAATGACTTTTTCTATTGGTCGTCTCCCCAGAAGTCTTCTTATTTTTGTTCTTATTGTTCTTCTCATAAAAATTTGTGTTCGTAATAAACCTAAAATGGTGAAGGGGCGATTTCATGTCGAAGCGGAGAAGCTCCGTAGCAATGCACCGACTATGTTGTGATATTTCTCCGTCTTTACCTTGGTTCCGACACTCCCCTCTTATTCTTGAAAATCGTTCGTTTTGTTGGTTGGTTGCCCATTCTGTCAGCTTCCGGAAGTTTTAGGTAGATCTTCCTAGAATGTAAAATTAGATTGTTACTCGTGAACCCGGACCCTGCGTGGGTTTACACTGAGCTTCCATTGGTTGGCCTTCTACAACGAAGCAAAATGAAATGCGACTCTCATATTTTGTATGTTTTTTTGAGACTCCAGAAGTAAAAAATATTAATTTAATTGATTTCGACACTATTTTGCATGCACGGAATGCAACAACAAATGCTTGCATAAGAATTTTGTGGTGCCTACCTCGCATGGTGATTGTTTACCATGCGATATAAACCTCGGTTGTTGGAGTTCCCAAAAACCTGTCTGCTGTCATTACTAACTATTCTGCTTTTACACTCCCGTAAGATGTGTAAGGCATCATTTGTTGGGGTTCAATGTGTCATCGGAAGCGAAAGTGGCAATTTATTCCATCCGCTCAAGGAAACTTACCTCTCTTAAAAAAGCCTTGGCCCCTCAGCAGAAACGTAATTGACGATCCCGTTTTGAAACACTGCCTTAGAGGTTAGAAATTATGAGGGTAAGTATTTATTAGTCGTGGGTTTATAAAAGTGATGTGTTACTGACCAATTCTGCTTTACCGCCGGGATTCACTTGTGTATCATTCACATTCATGCACTGTACTATTTGCGCTTTCTCACTCTTGAGACTCGTAGATGCCATTCCGAAAGGGACATTCGACGTGAACTCTTCTGATTTTCTCCCTTGATAGACTTATTTATTTCGCTGAAGATACACCTCCATCATAAGCTTATTTCATTAAAAATCTCATTTAACGAAAGAGCGCAATTTTCAATATTTCTCTCCTGATTTTAAAATACATTGACCACAAGACTGGTCGCGCAAGGGAGTATTATTTTCCACTTCTGACTTGTTTTTACGGTAATTACATCTTATTCCAGAAATGTTGAAAGTAACCCGGGAAATATGATGCTAAGACATGAGTTAATTTTTCATCAAAAGAGTGATCTTCGTAAGATATTTATTTAGTAAATAGCTGCTTATTTCAGTCACTAGCAGTGGTTGATTGTTAAAAATACACACCATCATCGCATTGATGCTTTTTTAGGGACGTATATAGTGAGGTATCATTTTGATTTGATACTCTTATCATATTGATTTAAACACTAGTGCATTAGAGATTTTTGCGGGGATAGGAAATATACATTGTGACATACTTACATAAATTGTGATGAAATAAACCTTGGGGAAGGTATGCAGGGAGTAATAATCCTGCTGGCCACTGTAGTCTGGTCGAAAACTGGCCAGACAACCAAAAGGCTGCGGGTTTGAATCCCGTCACGGGCATCGATGGCGTACTTCAGGTATCTTCAGGTTAATTAATAGGTTTCGGTTATTTGGTGCGATACAACCAATCAAGCTGGAGTAATTTAACATCTAATTCTTATTCAAATAATCCAGGATAAAAAAATCGCGTGTGATGACTTTCTGACTCATGATGAAGTCTTCGTAACGTCTCTGCAGAAATCTTTTTACAACTTTCGTACATCAAATTTCAAATACTTTTCAGACTCTTGAAAGGCTAAAGTTGCGACGCAGTAGCTATCTCACATTTGCTCACACATTCACACATACTACAACTAGATGCATACTTCCGACTGTCATTCTGTGATTTCAAAACGTTCAAGATCGCACACCGAGGCAGTGATAGTAATCTGCCTTCGCCGGCTGACTTTCCGAACGATGTGGAAGCTCTGCAATGAGAATCAGATGTGGTCTCCCCATTCGATTTCTATAACCCAAGAAATGCTTGCTAGCTCTGCTTGTGTTTCACCCTCCAGCAAACCCTCCCTCTCTCTCTCCTTACCTTCCGTCCGTCCTCCTCCCCTCAACCCCCGACCATCCCACCCCCGGCAAACGCCGACAGCGACCCCTTCGCTCATACCTGCGAACGCGATTCATTTGTTTTGCGAGTGCCAAAAAAAGCTTGTAGAGAGCCACAGGTTGTTGCGGGGACCGGCGCTGAAGCCAAAGACCACAAGATTTCGTCGAAGTGAACTCCTCTCCGAAGCACGTGTGTATTAAATAATTATTTTGAGTGATAAATTGACTTAAAGCGACTGTGGTGTGTGAATATACTCATGCTAATCCATTAATATTTTCATTTCATGATATCGTGAGCGATAACTGATCCAATGGGAGCTACCGATTAGATGAATACCACTAGGGTGTAATTTGTAATGCCTTTACTGAGAATACTATTCTTTGAGGCCATGGCGGGTGGGTGAGTAACGTTTCTCTAACCCGTGTAACCCAATAACATGCAATTATTCAACTCTATGCATTAAGTTTTATTATGTGTAACATTAAAAAACCTATCACGAAATTTCAGAACTGTTCCGGCCCAGATTGACTCGGTAATAAAGGTGCAGTATAGATACTCATAATAAATGCACGCAGGCTAGCCTAACGATGCATGGTGAGTATAATAGTAATACCCTTATGGTTTATGGCTGTATTCTTTTAGGAAATCGGTTGAGAACTTTAATTTAAATTATTCACTTTGCTATCATCCAGAGTTCATTAGTTGTAAGTAATATAAGTTTGTTGCAGTTTGTTAAGATGTTACAAAGTGACGTAAGAATATTTAAAGAACTTGATTTCAACAGATAAAACTTCCGTTTGTAACGCAACTCTGGAACTTAAGTCGTTGCGAAATTTAGTGTCCATAGTTGCTCACGTAAAAAATTAATTCAATAATCAGATCTTGGGTAATGTGATCTACTTTTCTATTTGATCTACTTTTCTAACTGATCTACTTTTCATCTACTTTTTACGAAAAAAGATGGCACCAAACGTCAAGGCTCCGCTGAGGGTTCTGTAGCGGAGGATGATGATCGTAATTCAACCCTCCGGAATGAAATCAGCGAGTGTAGAGGTGGTGTGGGGAGGAAATTAATGGCGGAGCATGGAGTTGAATGAAGCAGCTTGTCACGCGTTTTCAGTGCTTGTAACCAGGGAAAGCTGAATCGGGGGCCTGCCAGGTAATCTGGACGCGTGAAGTCTAAATTCCACCGCTGAGGTTTAATGCTCACGTTCGACGGTAGTCAACTTCGTGCAGTTAGATTTTCCTGATATTTCTTTCATCGAGGGTTGCCGTATGTTACTCCATGTTTGTAGTCACGGGGAATTTTTGTCTCGTGTGGTTCGATTTCTTCGACCTCGTTATTTCCGCCCATTGTTCAAAACCTTGGTGAGGTTTGGCATAACATTTTGTCGTCCGTGTGCCTCTTTTGCCTTCATTCACATATTACGCTGCTGTGATAGGGGATGCATTCTTCCCGAAAATGCTCTCAAAATACGCTGTTAAAATATTGGTTCTAGAGTTGAATTTTTTTTTTGGGAAAGTAGTTTCATGCTAAGCTATTTAGGTAGCGGATAGAACTTCGAGGAGAGCTTGGTATATTCTGATTATTATTTGGTATTCTATTTTTTGAAATAGGTTTTTGACACAGAGTGCACAATCAGTTTGACTCTTGCTTAATCACTGTTCCTGAATTACTTCTTCCCTACTCCATCGTTTCGGTCTTTAAAGTATTATAATTTTCACGTATTTTCCACTTTGTTTAAATCTCCGTTCTCTTTCTCGCCTTTGTCGTTTTTCTGGTCACTCAGTGATTCAACCCGAAGGTTGGTTTTGATAGGTGAGGGTAGAGCTCACCCCGTACTATAAGCCAATGGCGTGTGAATTTCACACATTCAGGGTAGGGGGGGCCAGTACCTTTCCCTGGGCCACCTCGCACTCCGAGGATTTTTCGTTCGGGGGCGTCCAAAGGCTTCACCCGGATTTGAACCCAGACCTTTCGAACAGTAGCCGCTAGGCTACCACGCTCCTTGTTTTTCTGTATCCTTCACTTTTTGAACACTGCATAATTAATTCCCTTGATTCTCCCTCTGATATTTTCTCACCTTTCATCCCAAATTCGTGATTCAAAACATAATTACGTAACACGCCATCATTATCGAGTACTCTACATTACATAATCATTTCCTAACGATTTAGACAGTTACTCTTTTTCTTTGATCGGCTTTTGCCTGCTTATTTTTATCTGGACTTGTTGCTTCAGCTTATTGTCACGAGCATCTGGTTTTTAATATTCATGAAAGTTTTTTTCCACTTAAGAGAGATGCCATTCAGTTGATCATATAATCTCTTGTGCTTTTTGCCTTTGTTTGCCATTCATAAAACCATACTTTCACCTTGCCTCCGCGTAGTTAACCATATTTTCCGTACTGCTTAATCTTGTTAGGGTCTAACTGAAAATTGATCGTACTGATTTCAGTTTAGCTCCTTTTGGTTGACTGCTTCAATGTGCCCTTTCATGTGCGAAGATACCGCCTCCGTTTACGTATCACTTAAGGTCTTAGTTTATCTTTTTTATGTTTTTACCTCCATTCCGTTTTAGCGGAATCTAGTCATAAGTATGTTGTGAATTTAATTAAACTGATTTTTTGCCCCAAACTGATGATAGCACCTAGTCCTTGACATATACATAATTTTGGCTCGAAATTTCATTTCACTATCAAGAAATTCGTACATATTGAAGCCTTCTTTCTCGAATGAAAACCCTTTGTGTAGTTGATGTAGAGCAGCCTTTGTGTTTGTCTCTATTCTTGTTGTAGGACAGCCCTAGTCTTAGTCACATAGAAATTATGGCATAGCAATCCATTGTGGAGATTTTAAAAAGCATCATTGTGTGTTGTTATAAGAAAATTGCCGTTATAATGATGCGTCTTGGTCAGAAATTTTGTGTACATTCTGAGTGCAGTTTTTCCTTTCAATACTGCGAAGTAACATTAGTTTTTAGAGGAACGCTCCCTTGAAAGTGACTCGAATGATCACCGACTTACTTTGATTTTGTTTCTAGTAGTTTTCCTTCTTCAGAATGTAATGAATAAGATGCCACCTGGGGTGGTTTTAAGGACGGTTTTCCGGTTACGCAAATTTTGCTCCGCGAATGCCTCGGATTGGGTCAGCTGATTGCGTTGCCATCCAAATATCATCGGTAAACAGCAATTACCCTAGTGATGCCTCGACGTGCGGAAGGCTACTTGATGTTTTAAAATTTTACTCTTTTAACAACATTTTACTGAAGGCTTTGTTGGTGATGATGGAAGTGCTTCGTATTTTCCTCGCTTTTTCCTTGCCTCCTTGATTCTGCAAATATTCTCCAATACTGCCATCGGTATTGGCTCCGATGAGTTACATCGAAATTTCCACGCTGTCCTTTAATAAAATTATGGCTTTATGTTGATGATTAATAGTTTCATGACGTAGTTGTCTAAATATGTTCAGCCTTGTGTTAGCTGGTAGTGAGTCCCCGACCTACCAAACGTTCTCATTCTGTAGCTCCTGAAGGTGCTGGGATTTGGTTGTGTAAAGCGCATGTGCGTTTTTTTCGCGTTACAATGAAGTTGATGTTACTTCTTTGGCTTCGCTGGGGAAGTATCATCATTCATTATCATCGGTCAACAATCCTAGGATTGGTTTGACGCAGCCCTCCACTCGATTCTTCTATCGGCCAACCTCTTCATATTGACGTAGCTCCTCTCTTTTACATCCTTCACAACTCGCTCTATATATCTCATATGAAACCTGCCTTTTCCAATCTTCCCGTTCACTTGTCCCTCGACGATTGTCTTCATCAGGCCATCATGTTCTAGATATGGCCGATTAAATTGTCCCGTCTCCTTTTTAGAGTTATTAGCAAACTTCTATTTTCTCCCACTTTTCTTAGGACTTCCTCGTTACATATTCAGCCGATCCATTTAATCTTCATCATCCTTCTGTAACACCACATTTCGAATGCTTACACCCTTTTCTTCTTTCCTGCTGTCATCGTTCATGCCTCACGGCCGTAAAGAAACATGCTCCAGATGTATAGTTTTTCCCATCTTTTTTTAGAGAATTGCAGTAAAAAGATCAATTTTACCTTCATCGTTCTTCTGTAACGTCATTTCAAATGATTCCACAATTTACTTTTCTACAGATGCTATAATTCATCCCTCACTGCCAGGAATATCTAATCTCTGGATAGAAATTCTAATTTTTTCCTTTCTCCCAAGGTTTTATGTCCGGCTTTATGTAGATAGTTTTTAAAGAAGGATTTTTCGTTTGCCTATGCTATTCTTTTGACTATTTTTTCTTGTATCGCATATGTGGGTGCACGGCTTCTCCGATAGGAATGCTCTCCTACCTCTTCTAAACTTTGTTAGTCGATTTTAATATTGTTCTTGGCCTCTTCTCTTTTATTGAATAACATTACCTTTTTGTTTCCTTCAGGTGAAAATTGGTCAACATCTTTTCTAGGTTAACTACCTTAAATCTCTTTGGCTGAATTATAAATATTATGCTATAGTAAAATCGCAGCATGCTAATTTTTCCCACGTGGATATGCACTCATGAAGTCTTCTTTTTGCATCGTGTTATGACTTTCCTTATGTATGTACGTTTTAAAATTTACGCAAGGCAATGCTCATCATTATCGTACTTTTTTCTTTATTCTTTCTTCTTCACCTCAGGATCCTGTTTTAATCACAGCCACAGGATTTTAATGCAATCTAGGGATAACACTCAGATTTTAGGACACTACAATAATTTGCAGATATTAACGAATTAAATTTTAATCCACACTATAAAAACCTTTCTCTAAATCCACAAAGACAACGAACGTTGCTATATTCTTCTCTGTTCTTTGGTCTACGAGTAGTATATTAGCCAGAATTGCTTATCTTGTGTGCTTTGTTTTCCTGAATCCAAATTGGTCTTTATCCCGGAAATAGTATTGTTTTAGTTACTGTCTTCTATGCATGTTGTTTGACATTATCTCAGACGTATTTATAACAAGGTTTATTTTTCAAAAATTCTCACCCCTCTTCGTTATGGAAATGGGAATAATAGTGTTCTTCCGGATGTCTGTCACCATTTTTCCTGTTAAGTTCCTATCCCAGATATTTTTAAGAGGTATTTTTTTTTCTTTTCTCGTACACTTCAATTTGCTTTATAGAAATATTAGTTTTGTGTGCTCTATTAATCCCTAAGTCCCCTACTGTTCCGTAGTTTTCTGGTCTTCCAAATCTCCCGGTCTCCCAAATCATCCTCTTCGTTTTCATTTCAAGGGTAGAGAGAAACTCGGCGTTGGCAGTAGCCTGCTCTTAACGAGAGCAACCCTTGGGTCCGCGGTTTAACCTACCATGCAACGGACGGTAACACAGTAGGGTAGGCTGGGTACGGTTGTGACAATTTTCATTTGATCACCCATAGTTTTGTATATATACTACTAAGCTGAACGAAAAGCGTTTTTTAATGTAATGTGTACATTGGTCTACGTGTAAATATTAAAATTGTATCCCTAAACACAATGGTTAGCTCATAGGAGCAAGTTATAAAAAAAAGGTAAAGTGTCACAACCGACCACACCCCAGGGGCGGTTGTGACAGTACTTGGGGTCGGTAGTGACACTACTTGGGGTCGGTAGTGACAGGTTCAAAAATATTCTAAAATGGTCTGAAATCACTTTAATTGCAAGCAATATCTAACATAATACAACACAATCTTCTTGCTGAAAAAATTGCAAGTTTGTAACAAAAGAAATAAAATCTGGCAACACTTCAATCACTTACAATAATAAGGCACCAGAGCATCTATAGTTATTATGTCAGTCTTCACTTATACTCTATAGTTATAATAACAGTCTTCATTTACAATTAGTTAAGATGTTGACTAAACATTTCTAGTAATGCTCAAACTCAAAACGTGCTCTTCAAGAAAAAATAAACATTTGTGTATCAACATACAACATCCAAAATAAAAGAAATTCAACATTCGAAAAACTGAAAAGACAAGAAAAAAAAAGAAATTGATAACTAAATAGACTCATCACAGTTATGACAAATATAATGGCGACTACCATCTGTGCAGCCTAAATGGGACCAAAGTTCACACTTTCCTTGGCATTTGATCCATTTTTCGCCAGGCCTACTTTCAGAATATGCGCCAACGCATACCAGACAAAAATACTCTTCTTCATCTGATGACGGTGGTGATGCTTTCCTTCTTTTTGATTTTCCTTTTCCTTTGTTTGTTCCTTTCGGTTCAATAAGATTTTTCTTTACCTGGTTTGCCTTCAACCGTTTTTTGTTTGCTTCATATTCTTGTCTAACTGCCTCTTTTTCAGGCGTGTCTGTGTAAATCGTGGACTTCTTGGTACTGGAACCTCTTCTTTTTCTTTGGGGAGCCTTCGGAAAGGGCTGAACAATTTCAGGAGAAAAAACTGATGGTGTGGCTGAGGGTGAAGCAGTTGGTTGAACATTGCTAGATTTTTGAATTGAAGAGTTGCACAATAGGGAAGGTGAAAGTGGAGGTGTTTTATTGCTAGGTCCAGAATTGTTCTCTCTAGCGTCAGGGATTGGTCCATCTCTTTCAAGGGACGGTGAAAAGTGAAGTTCTTCTGATGTAAGCGGCTGCATTTCATTGTCAGCTGCAGAATTCTCTCCAGAGTCAAGGTTCGGCATGTCCATTACAGATGGTACTGCAGGAGTATTCTCTTCAGAGTCAGGACTTGCTCTGTTTGTTACAGAAGATGGTGCTGCAGGATTGTTCTCTTTGGTGTCAGGATTTGGTCTGTCTGTTACAAAAGATGGGGCAAAATCAACTTCTCCGATTAGATTACGATTGTATGGATAAATGCCAGTTTTGCTAAAACCAGCCTGAATGTTCGCTTGTGTGAGAGCCAGAGGCATAGCAGTTTTGATAATACCTGTTATATCGTAGATAGTCATTGTTTTACCCGGGTGACTCCGCATCCATTCATCGCAAGCAGTATTTGTAGCTTTTTTTAAGGGTCCGAAGACAGACTTATCAAGAGGCTGTAGTTTATGCGAGCAGTGTGGAGGAAATGAAAGCAAAACGATTCCGTTTTCCTTACAAAAATCCAATGTATTAATATGTATGTGCTAAGAATGATTATCTAACACTAGCAAGACTTGATGCGTTGGTGAAGCATTGGAGAATTTCTTAAAATGTTCGAGAAATACTAGGAAGGATACATCTTGCATCCAGCCTGAAGGATTTGCAGTCCCAATAGATCCTACTGGCCCGTCCCTAACAAAGTGGTCGTGGTATCGAACACATGGAAAAATAAATAAAGGAGGAATGCTATTTCCCAAGGCGTTCACTGCAAAAGCTACCGTGACTAACGTGCCCCGTTCGGCTGAAGTAACGGCTCCCACTTGCCGTATACCACGTTTTGCGACGACTTTGTTAGGCCTTTGGACTGTAGTGACGCCTGTTTCGTCGACATTGTATACGTCCTGTGGCTCGTAGGTATGCCTGGCCATAACAACTTGCAAGTTATCATAAAAAGCTTCCACATTTGTTTGGTTGAAGCTTGTTGCTCTAGAAAGGCTGGTAGCTTGAGCCACTCGAACAGATAGCGAAGGATTTCTGTTCAAGAATGAACGGAACCATTCCTCGCCTGCCATCTCATTCTCAACCCAAGTAGCAGGTCGCTTCAGATTATATTTAGTTGTAAGCTCAAAAGCCAACTTCCGCACCTCTTTAGGAGAAAGTCCAAAATAAATGTCCGCGCAACGTGTTAAGTATCTCGATAGCTGCTGCTCTTGTTCTTCCGAAAACACTTTGTTGTGAGCGACATGTCCCATGCTGACACTCTTTTCACTATCACCCGTGCCGGCGCCATCGCGTTTACGAACATATCTTAACAAAGACATGCGATTAACTTCGTGCATTTCCGCAGCTCTCCGCAAAGAAGACCCGCGTTTCACTTCTTTGTAAGCGTCTTCAAATTGAGATATGCCACACTGTCCTCTTTCAGTCTTTCTCACGCGTTTTCTGGGCATCTAAAACAAAAAAAAAATTTTACTTGTGTCACAACCGTACCCAGGAAAAATGTCACAACCGTACCCAACGCACTCTTTCGAAAAAAAACAAACGCCATGTCAATACGAAATAACCTACAAACAAAGTATTCACTGCCATTAAACTACTAATGTTTAACTTATATCTAAGAATAACACTCAATATTCTATCTGTATACATGTAACAACAATTAGCAAAAGAAATCGAACAAAAATACTTACTTTAGATTGTTGAAAACCAATATGGGCCTCTGCTATCTTTTACGGCGCGCGGCGGCTGACGCAATACTGTGACACAGGTTCAGACGTGCAAGCCGCTCCTCTCTCCCTTGTACACTCCCCGCTATTCCTTATACTTTCGCTAATATGACGACTGTCACTACCGTACCCTGGCACAACCGTACCCAGTCTACCCTACTTCGAATTCACTGATTTTGTAAAGGCTTCCACACTGAACTCACGAGAAGACCGATATACATAGGTGCGTTCAACCCTAAGGTTTGTTGTTGATAGGTGAGGGTAGAGCTAAGCCATTGGATTGTGCCCCGGACTAAGCCATTGGAGTGTGAAATTCACACATTCAGGGTAGGGGGGCCAGTTCCTTTCCCTGGGCCACATGCGATTTCCTACGAAGTTCTGACACGCAGAAAATTGAATCGCTAGGATTTTAGGTGGGGGTGTCCAGAAAGCTTTTTGCTCGGGATTTGAGCCCGGGACTCTCCGGTAAGCAGCTCAGCGGTCTACCCACTAGGCTACCACGACCCCAGAACACCGATATATCATTTAAAAATCTCTGCCTCTAGCGAGAATTGAATCCGGACCATCGAAATGGGAGGTAGTTGTCAAGCCATTACACCAACCCTATCCTTTTAATTCCTCATTTCTGTCCTTTGAAATTTCAGCTTGAGCCTCGCTCCCTGAAGTGGTTCCTCGCTCGGGCAGCTACCACCTTTCCACGTCCGAGGTTGTTTTGTAATTTATCTTCATTTCTCTAGCCTTTTTCGCATTACGACGTATTTCGTTGCAGAGTAGCCCTTCTTTAGTTTTCCCATTCTTGTACTTTCATCTAAATATGTAAATTGGAGGGGTGGGTGGAGACCTTCTGGAGCCCCCGTGGCACTTAGCCCCCTTTAGATCCATTGTGCCAACCCACATTTAACCTGCCCACCACTCGCAGACGGGACAAGAACACAGTGGTAGAGGTATGGAGGGTCACCCATCAAACCTCCGTCCCAGCCCAACGTTGCTTAACTTTGGTGATCTCACGGGAACCCTTATCCTTACTTTCTTCTATCTTCAATCTATGATTTCTTTTGACATCCAAGTCTTCTTCCAGAGGCGTCGGAACTATTTTCGCTGGGAGGGGCCAACCTTGAAAAGGGCCCGGCTCCTATGAAAAGGGCCCGCATTTTTTGCGGATAGGAGGCGGTAGAGACTAGAATTCTGCTAAAAGTGCATATAAAGGTGGTAGAATATGTGTCAGAAGGTAAAAAGCAAGCTGGAAACAAGTGAAATTTAATTTTTATTAATGAAGACTCATTCCTCAAGGGCCCGGGGCAAATTCTGGGGGGGGGCCGAATGCCCCCCCTGCCCCCCACTTCCGACGCCGCTGTCTTCTTCTTGTCAACTATCCTTCTCCCAAGATTCATTTTCGGGTTCCTGTCACCCATATTTGATATTTTCCCATCTCTCTTCTACTGAGTTTATTGGTGGGTACTCCCCCAAATTCGTTTCAACTATCATCCGAAAGCCCAGCCAATATTTTGATCTCCTTCTATTTGCTATATGTTCTTCATAGTTTTCTTCAGCTTCGTGAAGTTAAAATGAAATTCATCATAACTAAATTGTGGTCATCTTTAATATCTACCTCCCGGTAGATTTTTCAGTACTTCGCTTAGTTCCTGAATCTCTACTTCACAATGCTGTCAATTAGAAATTTTCTTTCACTTGAAATTTTCCAAGTTCTGTGTCCTGAAGTATTCTTCAGATGAGGCTTTTAAGCAATGCGCAAACACTGAAGAATATTCTGTCAATGTGTGATGACTTAGGGAGTCACAAATTTTGACAAATAATGACTTAAGTCACGAATATATGCTTATTTCATTCAATATTGGGAGTTTTAATAAAATAATGTATCAACCGTCAATGAGATATATCGTAAATATTCTTCCAGATTTTGTATTTTCATTTCATTTGGATGAGACCCACAATTTTTTATTCAATTAGAGGTTTAAAGTATCTATGTTTTAAATTTATTGATGATTTTATAGTAATCGAATGGATTAAGTCTGTCATCGCATAAAATAGCAGATATTACGCCTACTTATATTTCCAAAGTTACCCTCCGTGCCTAAATGTATAGTCTGCGTGAGAAATAATGATTAATTCAAGGCTTATTCCAGCGAGACAATTTATTCTTGTTGAAAGACTGCTTTATTCTTATGAGCAGCACCTGCAGCTAGTGATGTCATTTAACGTTCACCACATCATTAGGAAAGGCTTACGCACTGATTTGTGAACTCGTTTCTTGAAAATACGTTTACCTGCTTTTTCATAATGATTATTATTAGTCGATTGCCATCACAGTATGTGCGTATACAACTGGTAGCTGGGTGGTGAAAATATATTAAACTGTTACTCCCTTGAAGTTTTTTGTGGCAAGCAAGTATTGCATTTTCGATCTCTAATTTATTCTCAGAATATACATATTAATTTTTCCAACCTCGGACATTTTCTCGATTTATAAATATTGAAGTTTTGCCATTTGGTTACTGAAATTTAGGTGAAAAAAGTAAAATATTTTCGGATCGTATTCTGCCATACCCCATATTCTCTGGTGCATAAATGTGCCCCTTTTAACAGTCCATCTATTTCTTCACATGCGCTCTTTTTCATGATGATTGACATTCATTATTCTGAGAGCATTTTCTTCTCCAGTCGCGAAGTGTTGGGTCTTCGCCTTTTCTCTCTCGCTCAGCACGCTTACATGTTTTAGCGATACAACACTATAATCTTCGGTCATTTTGGGAATATCAGTCGCTTACTGAATCCATTTTACTACAATAAACTTCTCAAGCAACAATTCAGCATCGGAATGGAGCTTATTGTATGTACCTCAATATATTAAATGTGTGGGATATTTTTCGGTTTAAAGGCCGAAAAATTCCATAATAACAAGTTTCTTTTGAGTTTAAGTTACACTAAGCAGTTTTTACAGGTGAAATGTGTGGCGGAAAGAATGCAGTCTTTCATCTTGAGCACCCAGGTAGTGGCAAAGGTTTTTGCGTGGTTTACCGGAACCTATTCCAGTAGTGCGGGGAGACTATTTCTGTTCAAGTTCTACATTCATCGTAAGTATGGTAAACCGTGAACCCCTTGTCATCACTTATTAAGAAGAGGCTCATACCACTGCCATGTTTCCCTCCGCACTGATAGCGTCCCCTGAGAAATTCCTTCCTTTCCACCACTACCCAGCTATCTTAAATGGAGAGACTCAAGAAACATCCCCTAGGAAACTAATAAATAAATATTTATCTTTTCGTTAAGCTTTCCCTGAATTCGAAAGTCAAGTGCTAACTTGTCCTTAACGTTAAGCACCTCTCTGCACCTCTCAATTTCTCGTGACAAGAGTCTTAAATAATTTAAATAGGTAACTTAAACACCGCTTTAGAAGTTATAGAATAACTTTTTCTCAAAAATCTCCATTTTAACTCGCTATATGAAAATACCGTCTGCTGGGTCTTGAATGAATTAGCTTTTACACTCATTGATTTAAATTTTTTGAATCATGAGCATAATATGAATGGTGGTTGGATTGAATACTAAACCGATGGGTACATCATAGTTTAGTTGGTAGCATTATTTGTGGATTAAAGCACTATTATCATGGAATACGATGTAAGAAATTACTAAATAAGTGTCCATGGCCTGATTTAAAATTTAAATATGAATTTTCTGATAAAAATATGGTCTCCTAGGTATGTGCAATGAAAATTTTACCATGTAAATGAAAATATTTTTATTGTTGATTCATAAATTATTTTGAAAAAAAATGTTAGTCTACTTATTTATTTTGGAACCTCGCTGCAGACGGAGAAGGCATCATTATAGCGTGAAGGTAAGTGTCCATTATTGCTTAGTCAACATTTTGGGAAATAAATGTTGGGTGTTCTCTTTTGTCGTTGATTTACTTATAATGAGTCATATTGTGAAATGCAGAAACTTGGGAATTGCTCTTGATTAATCTCCGTGTGAAGAATCTGCCACCTATCAGGTAATTTTATCGACGAAAATGTAACATGAAAGGGAAACATGAAAGAAAATAACAACCCTTGTCCTACTATAACGCCATGCGTTGAACTCTTAATGCCATCATTAATAATCCAACTCTCCAATATTTATTACGTATGTCCTTTAAGTTATATTTCTGAATTTATAATTTCCTTTTTCGATTGAATTTTTTTAACGGCCATCCTATTCTATCGAGACAGGTTCTACAATTTTCTTTTTGCTAGTTCAATGTATTCGTTCTTATCTGGGCTCCCATCTTTTAAGCATTATACTTCCGATCATTCTTCTTTGCCAGAACCAAATCCAATACGTTCGCTCATTCCCAAACATAATTATCATTACTCTAAATATTTGGTGGAGATATGCAAGGTTTATTTTGAACCGCGTACAATAACAATTTTCTCGTTTGAAGAATTGGAAGACTGACAATTAAGCTGGTTGAACATCTTTTTGTTTCATAACTTTTAAATGGAATATACTATTTGGGTTCCATATTTTTTTTCTTTTAGTGTCGATAAATTTTTGAAGTTTATTTTCATTTAGATAGTGTCTCTCTCCAAGTGATTATTTATATTTGTCTTTCCGGTCTTAGAAATCAACTTTCACGGCAGCTTCAGTTTTGTTTGTTACAGCTTAGTGAAAATCCTAAAAAGTAACTAGAATCTGAAACTAACTAGCATCTTAGACATAGCAACTGTCAATGTTTTACTTAATAGCGTTGAGTTTGCTAAAATCGTTAAAGTAAAATCAACGCTTGGAAATAACATCATCTGGATTCAGCAAACATTGCTTTGATTGCAATCTTAGTTTCATAATTCTTCCTCGAAAGTAATTCTACAGTTACATTTACCTGAAAAGGTAACCATTTAAACATATTGATAAAGCATCCTTCTACGGAGAATTCTTTTTACCTGGTTATGACTGCAATGCAAACAGAGCACTTGTTCCTCATTGCTGACAGGACTTTTCCAATTCCACCAGCATATTTTTACTAATAATCTCTGATGTTAAATGTGTAAAGTCATTCACGTATTAAATTTAAAACAAGTTCTACATATGAACCCTATTATTATACCTTATGAACCTGTAAAGCTTAAAGTTAAAAATATTTTTTGCAGAAATACTGTGTATATTGACAGTTTTTGATAACGTGAAATATGAAATGTCCCACTAGTGTGAATAGGAGGTTAAATTATTTTCACCATCTGTAATGTATTGAAGTTGTTCTATGCCCCTTCCGAAGTTATTATTCTCCTCAGCACTTGATTTTACCTAAGTATTATATTACAACTTTGAAAAGGTGAACTGGTACTTAAAAAGTGTACCGGGGTTAAAGTCCTATTTAGAGCCTAGGATATTCCCGTTTCATGTCATTTTTGCTTTGGGAGTATATTGTATAGCACTTGTAATAATAATTTTGAAGCAAATAAAGTGTTACGAAAATGACTTGCCATTTTATACATGAAGGTGTTGGGAGAAATCAAGGAGCATTGGAGCAGTAAATGAGGTATTGGAAACAGCCTACCCGCTAGGTAAATGAATTAAGGGGTCAAACCAGGGAAATAATTAAGATTCATGGCTAACATTAAAAAAAAATATATTTTAAATAATATGCACAGATTCTTAATGGCTTTTTCTCTAGAAAATTTATTTACGCAAACGTTAATGAAATGCCAATCGGTAGTCATTCATTGTAGTTATGCTCGTGAGTAGCATAGGTACATTGATATAGTCTTATGATTTTATGCGTAATGATCTGATTAATGGACATACTGTTATATACTTCATAGTCACGTTAGTTGATCTGTTATTACCGATTATTTAAAATCGGGTATTTAATCATCCGAAATATGAGCTGCTTGGTTCATTTAATATATCTCAAATTTTGAGGGGGGAATTATCGGAAAAATATTGACTCAATTAAGCCCAGCCCTTATTAAATGGGGTTTTCGTGTTACAAACGAATTAAACGAATAATTATTGAATACGCTGTTCGTTCTCAGTGTTTTTAAATTGTAAATCGAAACAACTGTCAGTGCCTCTGGTGGCGAAAGAATTACTACGAGCAATTTGGTGATCTAGTCACAGCCGATACTGAAGGCATGTGACATCTAGCGGCTGGAATTTTAACTATTCCTATAAATATTTTTTTTTCTATAATTTATGCAAAATGCTGTCTAGAAATTTGCACAGTAGGTTCAGGACGACGCAGGAGACCGGAATAATACTAAATTATTGTGCAATTTTTATGGATCGGCCGAATTTTTTTCCGGCCGGCCGGGCGCCCGGCCGGGGAAAATCGCGGCTCGTCATGGATAATTGTTTAATAATTTATTGTTTTCCTGACGTCCCGCGTCTTTCTGAAGCTACTGTGAAAATCTGTGGGAATACTTTTCTGAGAATGGGGCAAAAAAATTTTTTTTGCGAAATAAAAAAAAATCGCCGACAAAATGAATCGTGGCATGACCACCAACAGTCTTACCATTGAATTGCCTCTCTTATCCCCCCGGCTACCCGGGTTCTTGTGAAAATCTTCATCAAAACTAATATTTGGGTTTAAAAGTTGGGGACTTAGTCGTTTTTTCTTAAATTTCTCGCGACGAGCGACGGCAAGGCTCTGGCTTGAGCAATCCAAGGCATATGCCCGCCTGAATGTCTCTGTTGGTCACCATCGGTCTCTGGACTTAGAATATTTTTCGCAGAAGTGATTGGAACTCTGGTTCTGAGCTCTCGGCTCTTTTTTTCTCACGATAACACCTCACCTTGGGCCCTCGGGGATATCTTGGATCTCCTGAGTCATGGGACGTCGATTGAGCCGTTCATGGCATAGAACATATTTCTGTTACCGAGTAGGATCTCCTTCATGACTGCATACTTGCAAGGAGCCATTCAAGAACCTACCAAGGCATCATCTGGATCATTTTCTAATTAGATATAATTTCCTATTACCTCAATTAAGGAGCCGGAACATTAATTTCGGAGATTTTTCATCCTTAATTGTTGGAGCGACAGGGGTTAACACATATCTGGCCATATGTTTGCTATTTATTGCAAGGCAGATCGGTTAATTTACCCTTAAAAGATTACAGGTAGCAATTAATGATTGTAGTAAGTAATTTAACACGTATCAAAAATTTTAGGTGAAAAATCAAGGGATTTCATTGGAATGTAATCATTTGGTTACATTTAACATTTTTTGCTGAGACTATGATTCTTATTACCATAGGAAAGTATAGGGTATCAATAATTTATAAAAACAGAATGGGCTTATTTTTATACCTCTTTTATTCACAAAAAATATGTTTCACATGAATACATTTGGAAATATTTCAGAAATACAATAGATCTTGAATCTTCCGAGATATTCCTTCTCACTTCCATCTGTGATGTTACGAAATCCCAAATTGTTTCGCATGCTTCACACCAAACTTCTCCAGCACTGCTAAGAACACCTGCATCCTGTGGTGATATAGCAAAAAGAATAAGGATTTAATTACCTTGCATAAGCTCAAGACTTTCGGGAAATATAAAATCTGGGGTAATGACAACTTGACTTTTATAGATTCTTACTTGATAAGGAATGATTAATATTTAGCGGTATAATTTCATCTCTTATACGCAAGTCCTTCAACTGTAAAATCAAAATAACATTTTCCAATAGACTCCATCGCAAATGTTCTCATTCTCTGTCTTGAATAAAAATAGGTTTTCTGGGTTTATAATAAAAATTTAGTCAATGGATGAGTTGCAAAAAAATCTTAATTTTTCATACTTTTCAGTTCCCTATTCAGCATGTATTTTTTATAAAAAATATTGACTTTTTAAAATAGAAAAATATTTATAGGTATCATAAAAATTTTAATTTTTTTTCCATTTGTTATTCTTAGCTAATAGGACCAGGATTCTTTGCAACCAATTTGAAGGTAATAAATTTTTAGTTCGACCAATGTAAAAGCAATTATTAAAAGCAAGGTTCAACCCGGGAATTTATATAGTTTTTAACCTAGTAAATTACAGTTTAACGTTATGTGCCCTATCATTAAATTCTAAAGGCAAGTATGGTCTTCTGGCTTTGCTAATCTGGAAAAATCACAAAAGACATTTGTTCCGTTCCCCTGCTAGCGGCAAAAAAGAAAAGCATGTAAAGGTCAAGTTTGACATGCCATATCAAGTAAATGTACAACTTGCTATGCATCACAGTGAACCCCGAAATTTGCGAATGTTACGTTTATATAGCACCCGCGAATCGTGAAAAACTGCGAGTTTTTGACCTATTCAAGAAATATTGTGTGGTATTGTGAACTTCCGCGAGTTATGAATGTAGTATAATATTACTTATATATTTTAGTGGTTTAAACTCTGAATATCCCTCTAAAACACTACTCATTTTATTTCAAATTCCTATTAATGCAACACTAAAAAAAAGTATGAAAATAATGCTGTATAATGCATAAGGCTGCATTTATATATCTCCCGCAGTGGTAGAATGTAAATTAAGTCTTATCGGAATTTTTGGTGAATTTACGTTTATACTGGTCACATTCAATAAATTATGTTTGTCTTGATAATTTAGCGATATAACGCATAAAACATTTAACGTAAGACCACGATTAAAAGGAATTTTAAAGTTCCTCGAATAATTATTAGTTAAGAACTGAGGAAAAATCCGCGAACTTTGAACCACGACTTCGCGTGGGTCGACTGGATTGCTCAATATAATTTTCAATTTACAATGGCACATCAATATGACAACACACTCCAAGGAAAAACCTACAATTCTTGATTAGTTGAGCCCCTTGAAGGCGTCATGCGACACGAAGCGTCTCAGGTCAGCTGATTGCTATGGGTGAAAAAAGGGGCAGTCACATCAAGCTGTCATCATCCGCATCCAGGCGACTGACGAAACTGGTGATGTTTTGACCCTTGTGCATCGTAGTGTCACGCAGATTGCGTGAGCATTTAATAGCTGTGTAACTTCACCGGCTGATTTAGTTCTACCGTATCCTTTCACCTGTGAACTTAAAATTGCGTTCAACAAATTATTTCGAAATTGCGTTTAACAAAGTGGGGCAATGAAATGAAAATATTACGAAAAAATAGGAATGGGCAGGAATGATGCAGTCTATAGAAGGTAGTCTAAGAAAGATAAGGAAAATTTACGCGGCCTAGAGGTCTCTGGTTAAGGTAGTGGAAGGCGCGTGAGTGGACGACAATTGGGAGAAGTATTAGGCAGAGCTGCCCGCTATCACGTACACTTGTTAATACAATCTGAGAAAATGGTGAGATACAGGAGATGGACTTAATAAGGAATAATAGTGGGAAATTTGATTAAGTAAGTAAGGTTTCCGAACGATTGAACGCTATTTAGCAGTACGACAAAAAGGATGCAATATATGTTACAATCACCAGATAAGAAATATAGATCAAACAAAAATTCTGAGTTTTCTTAGAAAAAAACTCAGTTTTTAATGGATCGCAAGCTAGCCCTCCTCATGGTCTGCTCTTTGTAGTGGAATGCTTGCGCATTCCCGTGACTCCTGAAGTTGACCGCACTGGCGGGAGCAATGGAAGTTGCTCCTGGTGGGGCCATTATGACAGATAGGTTGAAGTGCAGAAGTCAAACGAAAGGTAGTCTACGTTGCACAAAAACAGCGTCTATTCCTCAGGCGCCTGCAGGAAGGCATCCCAATGGGGTGCCTATCAAGCGATTTTGTCACTTTTAAAATGATTTTAAGACAGCCAACGGGTAACCACAATAGAACTATCTCATGAACATAATGGGCACGAGCAAACGAGATTCTAATCTTGATAACTACTTGGGTCATTCCCAGATGAGTGGAGCGGGTGTCGGCAGTAGGGGAAGCAAGGCCTCTGCAGTCTTCATCTCATGAAAAATACCTGGACTGCGAAAGGAGGGAGAACAAAAACTGCAACGGCTAAGACGAAATCGCGAGGTCAGATGGAGAGGCCAGGGAGGCTATTGGAGTGATAGTCACGGAGTAATATACAGAGAGGGAGAAAGTCAGTTGGGCGAAGCAGTAGTAGTGAGCGAATCGCAAGGGAGAACAGCACGGGTAAAGCGGGTGAGTGCTAGAACACCGGCAACAAAAATAAAAGCGATGCCGACGAACCTAGCTGCCATTTAGAGTAACTGGGGTACAGAAGGAGTAGGGAGCGTAATTCGAATACATGTAAGAGTAGCTGGAATGAATATTATATAGTACGAGTTATACGAACAGTTGGAAGAAGTATTGGAGAAAGTGAAGGGAAGAAGGAAATCTAATAGTAATGTGAAATTGTAATGCAGTAGTCGGGGAAGAGAGACTGCAATGAGGTAGGGGAGTATGTGGTGGGTGTAAAAAATTTAATTAATTAATTTAGTGATCAACAACACATGATATAAGTACCTTCCCAGGCATATGCAGACTTGGAAAATGCCAGATGCACAGACTTGCACAAACTAGGCATCACAGTTACGCAAAGAGCGTGAAAAACTAGCGTAGTTTCCCCAGGTACAGGTGCAGGCTCTGACCGTAACTTAGTGGTGAAAAAATTTGAGGTGAGATTATAAAGGTTAAAAACATGAAATAGAATAGAGAAGTGGGACATGGGGGCTCTGATTGGAGTGAAGCGAAGGGGATATCAGGAGCTGGTAGACAGACGCATGAAGACAGGAGGAAAGAGGAACAGTTAAAGGAAGGTAAATAAGAAGGCGGGGATAAGTAGAGCAGCAGAGAATAAAAGAAGCAATAGACGCTGGGAGGATTAAGAAACCATATGTTACAAGTGAAATGGATAAAATAGAGGACAAAAACAAATTGAAAAATGTGAACACGGAACAAAGCAGAAGACGATATAAGGAAATGATAGATTTAGGAGAAAACAGAGATAAAATTAGTGGAGAGAGAAACTGCCGAGATGAAGAGGCCCCAAAAAGGAGAAATAGATCCAACTCTACTCAAGAGTTAAAATGTTATCTGGCATTGACACATGGAGAACTATACTGTGCATCAATGTCAGGTCAGGAGAGCTCCAGATGCTTTTACTCGTATAATTAAACTATAGGAATAAAGGAACTGCATATATATTAAGAGAAGCCGACTTGATAGAGGGAAGAATGCTGGGTAGGCAGGGTCGTATCTCTAGGAAGGCGACTCATCTTCCACCAATCTTTAAGATACGAAAGGAAAAAAGGAGAGTCGTTATAAGGCTTAAAATACCAATGCCAGCGAGAGAGAGCAGGATGTGAATTTGAACAGAAAACGAGTACTTAGGTACTTAAAATTGATTACGGACTAAAATAGAAAAATGAGCAATAGATATACCACTATAGAATAGGATTTACTGTCGTAGTTTACAAAATACAAGAAATGGAAGGAGTATGAAATAGGCACCACTGCCTTGCAGTAATTTTTCAGTGAAATATATAATCGACAATTACCAGGCGAGAAAACTAAAATATAGTAGTGTCTTTAAAATTAAAATACTCCACTAAATTACCTTAATTAGAAATAATATTCGCCACCATACATGTCCCATTGGAGCTAGAGATAATGGATTAGAAACTAATGGAAAATAATACCTTACCGCAACAGTGAGCTATTACAGCATAGACAATGATACTCGAGCAAAAGCCTTGCTATTTCTGACAAAACGCGAAGAGAGATCTGTTTGAGGATTTCATTTGGAAGAACTACAGTTGCTCATCCGACTCTCTTCATCAGGTTTTCCTTTCCCCGTCAAGAATTCGAGTTGCTCCATCACGGAGGGGAGGGTCAGGCGATTCTCGATGGACAAGAAAAATTCTCTGAAAGGGGAAAACTTACTTATTTCCTTCTGAATTAACTTACTTACGGACCGGTCTTAGAAGTCAATTTCACTTCCACATGTGGCCTCTCATGAAGACAACCTGAGAAAAAAAATGCATCGTGACTGTAATTTAAAAATGAAACACGAACCCATGAATACCATGATAAGCAGCATGGCTCAAAATAAAAACCAGAGTTTTGAATTGAATGCTGAATTAGGCCCTGACTTACGAGGAACGAGGCCTATTCAAATATTCCGGGTCTGATTTTATTATGAGCACTTCTTCGTGAAAATATTTGTTATGAACATGAACATTTCTTTAGGTCTCCTTCAAAATACTTCCCGTTTATACATTTTTCCAAAGTATCTTCTACTTCAAGAATAAATCAAGAAACGCTGTTCCCGGCATTGACTTAAGCTCCAGCGTTGAATTTTCATTAATTTCATGAACTGTGATATACTACATCTTAGCGTTGCTTTAAATTCGCGAAACGGGAAACAATCATAGAGAACACGTCATATGAGGAAAGCGGCTGGGGGATAGCAGAGGTTGAGTTTTTGAACAAAACACATTTCGATGGCTGAATTCGTGGGCATACTGTCGTGCTGAATAAACCATGACTTTCCTCAAATGTTCCGGCCTTTTTCTTCTGATTCTTTCGCGGAGGTCTTTCAGAACTGCCAGGTAGAGCTTCTGACTTACTATTTAACAGATTACACTCTCCTAAGATAACTTTTTTGCTGTTGAATAGCAATTAGAAAACACAAGACCCCTCCCTTAAACCACATGATCATCATCAGTTGAGTTTGATTTGAGAGATTTCAGGCGGATTTTGAAACTCAAATGTAACCACACCTTCCCCGGGTCATCACCTTGTGCCCAAAAGCCATTATTTACATTTCATTAGTTTCCGTAGCTGTTAAACGGAGCTTGAAACAGAATTTCACACAAACGCTTTTTCGCGGATGCCTGTGATGAAAATTCTCCGCGGACGATAAAAAAATCGCCGTTCTAAAATAAAAACGGCAAACGAAGGTGTAACGTCACTCGTGAGTTCTTAAGCTTTAAAATGACCAAGTCAATCCCACAGAAATTAATAATCACCAAGTATATTACGGTCCTGGAACCGAAGAAAGATTTGGTTGCTTTCTCGTTTTTCCATTCTGTGGTGCCTTTTTATGAGATTGATTTCACCGGAAAATATACCTATCTAAACTTTTTCATTTGGCACTACTAATATCGTTTGACTTAGAATAAAGTTAACTAATGCGCACGGAGGAGTTAAACACTAGTGATAGTGCGAATTTCAAGACAAAAAGGCGAATACCAAATTTATTAAAACTATAAAAAATAGTTGAAGGGATAACCGAGCACATTGGCTACATTTCGAAACAGTTGGCACATTTTATGGCATCGTCTCCAGGGGTAGAAACAATGAATGAATGTCTTTGGGAAGTTTAGTCATCGTTAAATTTCCATCCGACGGAGAGGTACATCTGAACATGGAACGCAAGTCAGCAATAATTTTAAAAATAATCAGCCGCTTTCCAAATTTCAACCTGGCCGCAGTACCCTAGCAATAGAACTTGTCCCTTTTTAAGCCGTCTGATTACTATTTAGGATGAATGCCATCAAATATCAGTAGGTACTAATTAATGTGAAATTAAAAGTTAGTTTTCTTCCGGATTATCTTCCGCGTTGATCCATATTACCCGGAAAGCTGTTTCGCAAGCGTTCCAGTCTGGGCCTTCAGGTCAATAATCAGATCTCAAGATGCCGTTCTTAGAAAACTCCAATGAAACTTGTCGAAGCAACATGAACCAACGCGGAAGACATTCTGGAATAAATTAACTTCTTCATCTCACCGCAGAAAACTTCACTAGGAGTGTGAAATTAGCGTATGCATTTACCACAACAAGTATTTATGGGCGAAAACGGAATCAGACAGACAAGCCATCTCCCGTAAATGCAGTCTTACCCATTGAGTGGCTCAGGGTAGGTAATTGTCCCGATCCAACTTCTTTACCAAGAGTTGCGACGTTCGGCTGGCCTTCGGGATTTGGATGCGAGAACATCCTAGAGATCGAATCGTCAACGTGCAGACAGTCACCCTTTGCTGAGGAAAATTCGCTCCATACTCTCCCAGGTGTGCTGCAGGCAGGCGGGATGAGTTATCTGGTGAATCAGAAAAAGTTGATTGACCTCAGTAAAAATTAATTTTATGAATATGAAGTGTATTCGGCACATAATTAAGAATTCATCCCCGAAAATATACTTGATAAAAATAGATCAGTTCCATCGACTGCATTTTTAACTACTCTGACAAATATTCCATTAGTAACGGTAAGCAGCTGTAGATCGGCACCCATTTTACGGCAACTAATCTTTCGCAAGGGGTGAAGTCAAAGGTTGAACCAAAACTAATGCTCGGGCTCGAAACTAATAAGCCTCAATTACGGCAGCATAACTGAACAAGTTAAAAGTCAATGAGTGTAGGGCTCTATACACTCCTTAGTCAAAAGGCCAGTTAAATAGAAATCATTCACTCGAGGACAACTACCGAACTACGTTCACTTCCATTGAACGCGAATCGACGGGAGCCCAGTTTGACTTAATTATCTAGAGCATTAAATATCAGATTATTAAGATTGAGAAACAATTCATTAGCGTCATATTAGCTTTTACGAGGCATGCAACAGTAGCTCGCCCTTTTTGACGAAACCACATCCGAAAAGCATGAACATCAGGCGTGCTTTTTTAAAACCTATGACAAAACAGTTTTTAGATTTAGTCGTCGATGCATTAATTCATCGCTAGTAAAATTATTCGCATACACTAATACACTCGCTGTAGACACACGTGAAACTTAGGTAAGTACCAGCTTGCCGAGAATAAGAACACAAATTCAGATAAACCACAATGACGTTAATGACTCCTATAACACGATTTGAAGGAGTTAATGACAGTACCTGAATATCCGTTACCCACTACCTTACTTTCGCCTGTCTGCAATCACCTTCGAAAATACGTCTGCTCGCCAGGCTTGAAGTAATTCGTGTACAGCGTCCGACCACGGCGACGTTCGAACAGGTGCTGAACGAAAGAAGGGGAGGCTCCGATAGAGGGAGGTGGCGAAGTAGGGGAGGGAGAATGCGGGGAGGTTCGAAGTTCACGAAAAAGGAGCGCGAGAGGGTGGGGGTGGTGGGGGGGAGTGAAAGAAAAACTACTTCGCACACAGGGAACCGCAGAAGGAAATGTACCACGCTTCTCCGCGCCGCCAATAGAACCCATTCAGTACTCCAAGAGAAATATCCAATATGTTGGCAGCAGTAGTGTCGTGACCACGGACTTAGAATAGTCAGGACTGGACACTTCTCGCTATCCTAGTCGCCGCTATTGTCGCCGAGAAGAAGCTGTCCGAGTAGATGGCAGCACTGTAGCTCGCCCTAAAATACTTTGTCGTTGCATGGTGAGGACACATATGCTTTCTGTGTTTTTTATAATATTGTCAGAATCAGCTTTGTAGTACTCATTTTATTTAAAGTACTCACGGAATTATTTCGCGAAGATTGTATATAAGGGCCATCGTTGTATTGAACCAGGACCTTCGGGTTAAGATAGTAACCCGGAGATGGTCCAATTTTTTTGTGCCCAAGAAACTGGTAATTTTGAGAAAATGGGCAAATGCCATTCTTAGGAGAGATTTTGCTACCAATCCTGAGCAAAGGGTCCGCCAGAAACATTTTTCGCCGGAAGAAATCACATGGAAGGAGCTGCTAAACGACCGTAATGGAAAAGTGATACATATAGATCTACATAATACCCTGCACAAACGTGCTTTTGTTAGTTGTAATACCTTAAATTTCTCATTCCAACATGCAACTACCTATGGTATCAGTACTTGTATTTATAAAATTGGAAATAATGTTTACACCTATTCAATCCCAAATTGTACAAAGAAATGAGGACATTTAGAATCTGACAGTTCGGCAATCAATTTCTCTAATTTTATGACAATGGTCCAGTCTACCATAGTAAGTTGGAGTTCGCAAAATATTTTTAACGTAATCAGTGAAAATTATGTCTTGGAATTTATTAAAGTCTATAATTCATCCTACGGTCCCAATTAAAATAACTTCCATTTTAATTCATTTAACAGACTGGTTACGCTAATATAGTTATCGTACCGTCCCTATACAAATCTTGCCGATCTTCGCCGTACACGTTCCAGTTCGTTATTTAAAGCCCTTTTCATAAGGATTTTATATATTGGCGGCGTATTCCTAATGATTTCTAACAAGGGATACCTGTGGTTCGTACCATTAGTGTTGTTTTATAGCAGTTGGTAAGCTAAAAATCGATCAGTCTTCTTTTTAGGACGTAATTAATTACTGGTATTAAAATTATTCAATGCTTAATATTTAAAACTTTAGCCGGATTCCATTAAATGCTTGAAAATCGTATAACCTATTTTGTTTAATCGCATGTGAACCTAACCAAGGCATGACATATAACTTCACCACAGTCGCATAAACAACTATACCTTTTGTTGAAAATTGTGTGCATCAGCCTTCGTTAACAAGGCTTTTCTGGATTGATAAGAGTTTGTGCCTTAACTATGCCATTTACGGCATTAGCTTTCACTTTTTAACTTGAAAGGGATTCATGTCTTATATGATACTCAAGAGAACATCCATATTAAATTGGGGAAAAAATATTATGATGCAATTGGATTGCACGTGGTGCTAATGACCTTAGTCGTCGACGCACCCGTAATCCCAAACCTACTAGAGAACAGCGGGGAATTGGAAATTGTCAGAAAATTTGATCAAGCAATTGCTTGTGTGGGATTTGCTAAATAGGGTAAAAATGGAGAGAGAAGTAATAAATTCCACCTTCTGATTGAAGAGGCTGTTTTGTTGACAATGTGCGCCGGAGAGAAGAAGGCTTGGATCAGGAAAATGCATACATACAACAAATGTGGTCCCAAAAAGCTGTTTCGTTTTTATGAAGGGTGCTTTTGATCAGCTACTAATGGGAAAGTACAGTCTTAAAAAGGTGTTACAAGGGCACTTTGCTGAAGAAGAAGTGGACAATCACAACAATGACAATCTAGAAAGAAAAGCTTCATAAATGTTAACATTAAATTGCAACTTCACGGGAGAGTTCCATTACTGGGCAGCTGCAAATTTGCGAAATACCTGTCAAATTGAAGATAACCCTTCTGCAAATAGTCGGGTCTGCTAAGGCAAACGACTGAATATTGATGCGATAATACATATAGAAACAAATTATGCCCATGATGCTTCGTTTTTTCAATTGATTGAAAAAATCTTGATTATAAGGAAGGATCATATTTGATACGGTTTGATATAAATTGTAGAAATGGTCATACGTGAAAATGTTAGCGCAAAATTCAGAGACCATAACTTATAAGTGACAATAGATTTTGGGGAAGATGGGGCTGGGCTTAGTTTACAACTATGAAAACATTGTCACTGGCCGTTGGAATACTTTATCAACATTTTTTCGTTTTTGTATTCCGTGTGTTTTTCACTTAGCTTTATCGCTGCTTAATCGACTGAAGGCCTAGCAGACGATATATGTTAAGACTGTTGAGGAGAAATTCGGACGTCGTCACTTAGTTTTCCACGCATTCCTGTCACAGAACAGATATAGAAAATTGTATCCACATAATGCTTCAGAGCTTGATTCTATATTTTAAAGCGAAAACATCCATTGAAAACCTCTTCCATCTATCTCACCCATATAAACTACTAAGGGAGCAAGGGCGAGCGTTAGTGCTGCCACCTACGCAGTGAAACTCTCGCAGGGCGACAGTAACGGCGACACTGGTTTGCATGGCTGGGATAGGGGAGTTGCACTGGGCTGGTCGTGACGAAGCTTGATACTTTCATTTTGCGGTTCACTCTACATCTAAAGAGTGCGCTGCGATTCACTCTTTTTTCATGGGTGTTCCTATGCATATGGCGGGGAGTTATTCATGGTCAAACATACATCTACATCTACATAATACCCTGCAAGCCACCATAAAGGTGTGTGGCAGGGGGTGAACTCTCACCAAACATGCACTACATATCATGCATAAAAAAGGATTAGTACTTGTATAGGTACTGTTCAAAACTACGCTACGCACAACAACGTTGCTGTAGTCCTTATGGTAACACGGCCGATAGCAGAGGTAATTTCCTCCGTGAAAGTTCCGTGGTTGCTAGGACGTAAATAGTAATCATAGAAAATGAGAAAGGGAGGACAGCAACCTAGCGTTGGAAGTAGGCTCCTCTAAATAAGAAGCGAATAGTGGTCCACATTTTAACGTCCCATCTGACGGACGGAGTGCTGAACTAGAAGTTCCTAGAGGGAACTAATGTAGGAACCGGTATTCCACTCCATTTCTGCCATGATTAAAACCCAGACCCTCGGAATGGGAAGCCAGTACTCTATCCACCAGGCCAACCCAATCCCCCAGAGATCTGTATCTACATCTACTGAATACCCTGCAAACCACCTCGGGGGTGTATAGCAGGGAGTGAATAATTACCAAACATGCCCTAAATTAAGTTTCATTAAGGTTCACATGCATGTTTCAATCTTATAATAAATAACGATACCTATTCTGATTCAACCACTAAAATATGAAAAACTATTGGCGCATAATTATTTACTCCAATATTTGTATTCAGTACTGCATGTGTCACAACAGGCATGCAAATGAGCTGTTAGTTTGAGTTCATGGGATTAAGACCTGTCTGCGGATAAAGACTACACTACCCTTATATATTCATGCCAATCTGATCTTTACAACGCCCACTTTGATTCCTCACTGTTCGCGGAAAGACAGTGCTGCCCACAAAATCTGGGCGTATTCTTACCTAGTGAGAGTAAAATATTCGCCTGAAACATCAGCGCTCTTTCCAGTGATGTCCGTCCGTATTTTTAGTAGTTATTCGGGAGATGCTAACAAAAGCTTAGTTCAATTGCGCTATCCGGGATAAGTGTGGGTGATTGGGTAGATATTGGGAATGTCTAAGGAACGGAGGAAGGAAGGAGGTGGAAAGTAAACCGGCGTCCGCATTGGTCTTCTCAAAAACGAAATGTGTCAAGGACTCCACGGCTTAAGGTCCCGTCCGACGGACGGAGTACTGGTATCAAAGTGCTCTCCACTAGGCACTCAAGTAGAAATCGGTAGACCAATGAATTGTCCACCACCAGGATTCGAACCCAGGACCTCGGAATGGAAAGTTAGTACTCTAACCACCACATCAATCCGATCCCCGAGAGCAGCCACCTAGACTGACATGCAATATGCCATGAGTAATCGAATAAAGTCTAAACTGCCGTATTTATGAAGATTCTTTCGAATAGGTTTACTTTGAAAATCGCCTAAATTAAGATTTTTGCACCATAGCATGTCAGAATTTTTTCCGCGTCACTGTATTTCCAGTTGCCCGCGGGCAGAGCCTGACTCCGTCGCGCTCTCAAAAGAGCAGTTTTATTTTCGGCATCGCTTACGGTCATAAAAGTTCTCTTCAGATTCTTTCTCAGGTAACATTATAGTCTCAGGAGCTACATTAGCTAATCAGAATCACATTTAACTTTTTTTATGAAGATTAATTCTTGGAATTTGAAAGGAATAAGAGAAATGAGTGTCCTGCAATGCCTGAAGAATTATCCACATTTTGTATAGAAAGTAGTATGTGTAGCTGTGATTAAATCTGGACCCAGCTGTGAAGAAGTGAGAATGAGGAAAGGAGTGAGACACTGTCTCCCGTAACTTTAAATGATTACATCGAGAAAGTCATTAATGAAATCAAAGAGAAGTCGTATGGATACACGGAATATCTGTACATAAATGATATCAGTAAGGTGGTAAAAAGTAAGCTTCGTCTATTTTCCGATGACGCAGAAGGGTACATGGAAATTCTTTACCCAAACGATAAAGAATATTTAAGTGATGACCCACAAGTAATTAAAAATGTGTGATACATAGCAGTTACAATAAATTTTTTTTTAATGTGTAGTAATGAATTTTTGGAAAAAGAATTGTTCTCCTCCTAGCACTTACAAAATACATAATAATGAATTAACAAACGTAGAATCCACTAAATATCTTGGAATAAGACTGACACATGATATTTCCTGAGGTAAAGACATACATATTAGTAAACTGGGATCCATCAAAAGTGTACTGGGTAAATGTGACGATCATGTACAACAAATCAGCTACTTTTCCCTTGTTAGACCTCATTTGGAATATGCTGCCAGTATATGGGATCCATACGAAATCGGCCTAAATAATGAGCTTGAACGTGTGCAGCGAACATCGGCAAGATTTGTAAAGGGACGGTACGATAATTATATTAGCGTGACCAGTCTATTAAATGAATTAAAATGGGAATCATTGTCAGATCGCACGTTGAAATTTAGACTTAAATAAATTCCAAGATAACATTTTCAGTGATGACGATAAAAAATATTTTTTGAACCCCAACTTACTATGGTAGACTGGACCATAATCACAAAATTAGAGAAATTGATTGCCGAACTGACGGATTCAAAATGTCCTTTTTTCCTCATACAATTAGGGATATGAATAATGGTAAATATATCCAATACGAGTGCATCAATGGATAGCATAGGTAGTTGCATGTTGGTATAAGGACTTGAAGGGTGCCCAACTAACAGCATTATAATGCATACTTTCTTTGATATTTTTATCTTTTGTAAATAGTGAAGTTTAGACTTGTATATCATTACTAATCATTTTTTATGCATAATATGTAGTGCACGTTTGGTGAAAATTCGCCCCCTGCCACACACCTTTATGGTGGCTTGTAGGGTATTATGTATATGTAGATGAATATCCACGGAGAAAAAATTAGCATGCTGCGATTCGCTGATGACATAGCACTCATAGCAGAGACAGAGAGGGGTATGAATAAGATTATAATAACCATGGTAAGGACAATGACCAGATATCAGCTGAAAATCAATAAGAAGAAGACTAAGATATTAGTGTGCAGCAAGAGAGAAGAGGCCAAAACTAACGTTAAACTAGGAAAAAAAACTGAAAGAGGTGAAAGAGTTGGGAAGACCTGGGAAGCCGAGTAACCAACGACGGTCGAAGAAAGAAAGAAAAAGTCAGTACAATAGCCCAGGAAAAGAGGGCATTCTATCAAAAGAAGAATCTACTTACAGCTGGAAATACAAGCGTAGAAGTAAGGAAACAGTTCATCAGGACGTACATCTGGAGCATGTTCTTTACGGCAGTGAGGCATGGACGATGATAGCAGCGGAGAAGAAAAGGGTGGGAGCATTCGAAATGTGGTGCTACCGAAGAATGATGAAGATTAAATGGATCGACAGAGTAAATAACGAGGAAGTTCTAAGAAGAGTTGGTGAAAAGAGAAGTTGCTGAAAACTCTAAGAAGAAGACGGAACAACTTAATTGGCCGTATCTTAAGACACGTTGGCCTGATGAAGGCAATCGTCGAGGGAAAAGTGAACGGGAAGAACGGCAAAGTAAGGCCTCGTATGCGATGTATGGAACAGGTCATGAAGGATGTAAAATAGTGGGATTACGTTAATATGAAGAGGTTGGCTGATATAAGAATCGAGTGGAGGGCTGCGTCAAACCAATCCTAGGATTGTTGACCGATGATAATGATTGGGATATGAGGATAAAAACTCCAGCTATTACCATCATGCAATAGCTGGAGCTTTTATCCTCATTTAACCCTTTATAGGGCAACATTATGGGAAACTTTTTTAATGGAATTTTTTCACATAATGTGTTTATTTGGGTCTCAAATAAGCACAAATAAGCAATATTATCTTTCGAAAAAATTTTATAATGTTTATATCATGGTGGTCCCTCCCAGGGACCACTGGCCATTTGGGGACAAATCCATCAATTATTTTCGTCTTTTCTTCAATTTTTTCAAATTATACATATAGCCAATTGGACTTCGAAAATATGTCCTCGCATGTTTAGGAAGTCCTTAGTGTCAATTTTACCTTATCCTTATACGTGTTTACAATGGTTCAGAGGCTTATTAGCAAAATAATGTGATGGAAATGTCTAATTGAGTATTTTGTATATTTTTTATGTTCATACCATATAGTAATTATAATTAATAATATTTTTCAGCTAAACCAAATTTCTGGAGCACTGGTAAAAGTTCTATGCATATGGTAATGCTACACTTTCAGGTTGGCCACAGTGCATATCTTTTTTCCCGGGAAGAAGTCGTACTCTACGGGTACACACCCGACCTGTTCTAGGATCATGGAATATTTTCTTTGAAAAGGGTTTACTAACTTTTTGTGATGTTTATACCTGCGTATCGTTAGTCGAGCCCTGGGTTGCGGAAATCCACCCCCTCCCCCCTCCCACTCCGAAGGTCATTGTCCCACAAGTGCGCCGAGAAACACTAACACTAAAGAGAAACAGGCGGAATTCTGCTGTCCGAGCCCGACTAGTAGCCGCCCTAGCCAATACAATGAAAGTTCGCCCTGTTTTCACTGTTCCCATCCCAGATCCTCGGCGCATTTTTCCATTACTGTCAGGTTATCAATGAAATTGTACACAATGGGTACTCATGTGCATAAAATATTTCAAAAATAACCATGAAAACATTTCGGAAAAAATGGAGCAAATATACTTATAAGAGTGGAAATGAAAAAACAAATATTTTCCTTGAAAACTTTATTTTCCTGTTTTTTCTTCATTCTAGTCTAGTTTTCACTTCATTTTCATATATTTATTCATAATATGATACTTCATTTTTTGCGGGAAGATTTATTGCTTGAAATATTTCGGAGGTTATATTAGGTTTTAGAAGTTATAAAAATACACTGTTAGAAAATAAAACATAGTATTACATAAAATGATTTTGGCAGCCTGATTTTACAAAATGAAGTTTTTATGAAATGGCATTTTTCAAATAAGGGTAATGCACTAAATTGGGGAAATACCTGTAAAAATGTCTCAAAATACATAGCATATGATGAAAAAATACCTCATAAAGTACAAAATCAGCAATATACGAGTATATACATAATTATAATTATTTTTACAAAATCTGGATAATATTTACCGATATTTTACAAGTAACAATTATAACATACAGTATATTGCATCAGTAAAATTGTGTTTATACATATCAGTAAATTATGGCACATTCAGTTTGAGTTACTTTGAGTGGCAAGGAGAGAAGCAGTCAAAGCATTAGCCCACATTACACCGAGAACAATAATAATTTTTCAGCCAAAGCATTTCCTTCTTCACCTTTGACTTGGTGCTACAATGAGCACATCTTCTTTTTGTTCCTTTTTTTATTACGTGATCTCCGACATTTCTCAGTCTTATAGTATTTTCAACAGTCAGACGGCCTTGCGGGTCATTTCTTTTTCTCGCTCGCCCCTTTCTTCATTCTCTCTTACGCGTAATTTATTAGTTCTTAGAACTTTGCTCTTTTTCGTTGGGTTGTGCATTGATGAAGCTACATTCACCGTTCTTGTGCCCCTATCCTTCGATTTTACAATGCTTATGACTTTTGACTTGGCATATTCACTCTCTGCTGATCTCAAGTCTTTATCGGATTTTAGTAACTCTCTAGGGAGTCTACTGGTTCTTATTGTTCCACATGAGAAGACATCTTTTTTCAATAGATTTTCCACCAAGCTGACACTGGAAAAAAAACTGTTGAAATAAGCACTATGTGCTTAGTCAGTGGCACGGGGATTGATGACAAGCTTCTTGAAGTATTATCATCGGCATCTAAAACCCCTTCCACCTCGAAATCCACAGCCATATAATCTGTGACGCTAATCAACATATCCACTACTTCTTGCCGATCGGTGGGGTCGTTCAAATCATACTTTTTCTGATCCATGCTGGAAATATACATTATTTTAGCATAAATGTGAAGGCTTCTCATTGGCATCAGAGAAGAGAGGTTAGAGGATGAACTTACATTCACCCATGGAGATGTGCAAGGGGCCCTGTTTTATGGCACTACCTGCCAAGCAGGCTGAAGAAGGGCAAAAATTTGGCCGGAGGAAACCGTGAAAATATTTTTTGGGTCGGTTCAACGGGGCAAAAATGCTGGAAAAAAATAAAGAAATCAAACACTTAATAAATTTACCATGGGTATGTCTGACGAAAATATTCTTCAGCAAAATTTCATCAGTAACAATAATTCAGACACTCAGGGATTCATACAAAGCATATCTCAATGACTAAATACGCTGTATTATGATTAAATATACGCATGAATATATTTTTTAAGGAAAAAAATATTCAAATACACGTAATTTGATAAACAAAAATAAAAAAAACAAGATAAGACACGGAAAACTTTTTAAATAAGCTTAGAAATCTAACATTTCCCGACCATCCAGAGAAATTTCAGATAAATATCACAAAAAAACTAAAATAACATGTTTTCGATCAAATATTATCCCAAATAAATGCCTCTATACTAAAATGTATTCATTTATTGTTGTAAATACTCACTTTTTGAGAAACAGAATGAGAATCGGGCGAAAAGAATCCAAAAGTCCAGGAGTGCGACCTCGAGCACGGCGGAATCCACTGTGGTCCGGAACGGGCAGCGGTCCCTCTGAGGGACCACTTCTTCAAAGAAAACGCCACCAACGGAACCCAAGGCCATCCATAACCCCATGGGTATTTTTCTAGGTACTAACGCATGCAGCGGAGAGGGAAGAAACCATTCCCGCGTTTCAGGCGCCAAATTTTGAATGGTGGTCCCTGGGAGGGACCAGTGCCCTATAAAGGGTTAACGAGATCACTTTCACGGAAAAATTAATTAAAGGTGCCATGATTAGTATTAACTTTATGGCATTCTATTCTGGGAGTGAGAAACTCCCACTTTCCAAGACCTCGATATAATTCTAACTCTGCTTCTTTAATTTCCTTTTTCTTCGTTCCGCTTTCGCCTCGCCGGCATTACAATCACAGGGGCATTAATCCGGTACGAACCTTCACTAAAATGGAAATTTCTAACGGAAACTTTGATTGTGTAGTGGGCTAGTGAGCCAAGCTGGATATCCGTGTCTTAATTAGGAACTGCGTGACGCTGTGTGTGGCTCAATACGAGTATTAATGTTATGCTGGAAGAATGGGGAAATAAATAACGACACCATCCCACTTCCATATGGAACAGAACAGAACCATCAAAATGCCGAGTGCACTTGTAGGGGAGACGAGATTTACATTCCTCTCTCTCTTGCATACGAGGGGGAAAAATATAATACCGGCAGTAATCTTCTTTATGTTTCAAGTCACAGTCATGCATGCCTAATTTGTCAAGGTAGAACGTTACTTACGCCATCAATTTGACCGTTAATTTGGGTACAGTACAAACATGAGAGTGAGAAGCCAAGGTGAAAGAAGATGATGAAATAAAGGATAAAAAACACAAAGACAGAGGGTAAACACTCATTAAGTGGTAGTATTGGAATTAGTAGGTTGCGTCGAATTCATGGTCATTTCGCGCCCTATGTTCATTAAGTACGCGCTCTCTTTCTGACCGAAGTTTGTAAGGAAACGCAAAAACCTTTGTGAATCTCACTCACGCAGTTCATATAGATGGAACCTAAGAAAATAGCAGTCTTGAAACAATTAAGCGAAAACGTGAAAGCATTACAGGTTATGAAGGCGGTCAAAGTAGTTGGTGGTGCTAGTATCCAAGTCGATTACCTTCAAAACCCCCGTGAAAATTGGATCTCTGATATGAGGGACATGAGCGTAGAATTTACGAAGAAGAGTAGGTATGCGAACACTGTACACAACATAATATATGTTACCTTGATCTCGCCTGCAGCGAAAGTACTTCGTAGTAGAGTTCATAGACGCAAGGAGAATCCTTAGGGATAGATTAATCAGGGTTCGTAAGAGGATGGCTACTCTTGAAGTGATTGCAGTGATGAGAATATAGCCGAAAGAAAACAAAAATATTATTTGGATACTACTGTCGCGCTTCTCTGTTTTCCAGAAGCCGTTTGACTGCTTAAATTGGAATGCATAAGTAATAATTATTGTGTGTGTGGTGGAGATACAGGAGTATATACACGCGAAGCTCGCGAAGGGACGATAATATTCCTGGTAATAAGGCAGGGCTGCCCGGTCACACAGTGCTTTTTTACTGTAATCCAAATAAAAATCGAAGAAGCTTGGTGGAACTTTATATTAGAAAGAGTGCAAGAGGGCATTTGGTAATATGGGCGAAGTTTTTAGTGCTAAATAGCCTATGATACATGCTGTCGAATCTAAAGCAGTAACAGCAACGAGTCATATAAGATATCATGAAGTTATAAAAACGTATGAAATTTCCTGCCCACGTAAATGCTTCCTTTTAAGAACTAAAATGTTTACTGAAATTTCTGCTAACCAGTCCCTACTATAGTTCAGATTACCTTATTTCCTGCCATACTGCATACCAGAAAACTCTATATAATTTCACTCTGTGCAGAGGAAGCTTCTTGGCAATGCGCACTGGCTTTTGATGATATTCTTCCTCACTTTTATTCATACAGAACCTGATATTCTTGGCGTAACATCTTCTGGAGCATGGCCATAGGAGGGATCTCAACACCACTCTGTGTAAGGGCCGCAAAGACAACCTGTTGGAACAATTAAAAATACGCTTCCGCGAGAAATTTAAGCAAGCAAATAAACACTCACTTCCCTTCCGTGCAGCGGTTTGCACCAAGGAGGTTAGAATCTATGTACGGGAGGAGTCAGACATGCTAGCCTATGGATGACCAAAAAGCCAGAATGCGGCTGCTTTGGAAGGATAGTCTCACCTACTCCGAACACAACAATGCATTTTGTAAGCCTTTTATTAAGACTGAACGTGTATGATTTTACTAAGGCTATTTAAGGGACGTAATATGCAGTTGATTTCTCTGATGTGAGAGTTAATTTTATTACTAAAACTGGTTCGAATTCATCCTATTTTAAATAGATTTTTGGCGCTTGCGTGTATGTCTGCGAACTTTCTTGTTTCATTGACGAATTTTAAAAATGCATTCCATCATTTACATTATTACTCTTGTTTTAGAGCTTGCGAAACAAACTTTATCCGTACGAGTGTGGCGAGTAGAAGGCGAGTATTACTGGACCTACCAAGATGGCCGCTGGCTTCTCAAAACCAGCTGCAACGCCTCATTCAGCACATTCTAACCTCCTTGGTTTGCACACACAATGCATTCCCCTTTCCCTGTCCACTTCAAGTGCAGTACTCTAGGCTAGGAATGAATATTAGTGATGCCTTTAACGATCCTCACTGATGCCTTTGTCAGTATTCCTTTCAATGGCCGTGAGGAAATCAAAGTCCGTATTTTCTTATGCCAGAAAGAAATTTTGAAACCAAAATATGGGACCCATATTTGAGGAAACATTTCATCTCTTCTGGGCTTAGTGGGAATACTATTTACAGTGGTTAAATATAAACACTAACACATTTTTACGAAGAAACAGGCCACTTGAAATGACTACTGGTAATCCGGTACGAAATGACACTTTACCTATTGAGGTTGGGAACATTATTATATATTGGCACAGCTTACTTAACAAATTAAAATTTTTCTCCTTCTTGAAAACGTTCATACACTCTACAATATCCTTATGTTCTTCCTGGAAAGGATTACTCTCGCTCACTCCACTTTTATTAAAATCATCATCATCAGTCAACAATCCATAGATTGGTTTGACGCAGCTCTATCCTTATTTGACCTTTATTTGTCATTCTTAACCGTCCACTTGTCCTTCGACGATTGTCTTCATCAGGTCATCCTGTCTCATGATACGGCCGATTACTTTGTCCCGTATTCTTCTTAGGGTTATTACAATACTTCTCTTTTCTCCAACTCTTCTTAAGACTTCCTCGTTACTCACTCGGTCGATCCATTTAATCTTAAATTTTTAAAGTAGAGTAATTGAAATACACTTCTTTTTTTAGCAAAGAGTAGGTTGTATTAATGCGGTTGACAACTGAGGTCGTTTCTTCAATCGCCTTTTGTTCGAGTAAATGTCTCAGGACGGTTATGTTTCATGTACATATAATAGTATATCTTGAGATTCTGAGACCCAAAACCGCTCATAAATTACGTAGTTCGACATTTCGTCAATAATGTAGCTCCTCATTTCCATCTCAACTAGCTTAACGCTTCGGATGTTTATAACAAGAACAAGAGTTAGCATTCTTCGTTAATGATGGCAAATGGAGAGGTTCACAGAAAATTAAGCAAAATGCAGTGGATAAAAGCTAAAGTTTAAGGGTAATCGTTCCGTACGACGTTCAGTTATAATAAAACAACTTTTGTAATATTCTGTATGCTTCAAGAAAAAGAAGATGCAATTATAAAAAATAAAATGAGTATTACGTACTTTTAAAACATTTCAAATGAGTGATCTATTCGTAATGAAAATAACAATTACATTTTAATCATATATGGTTTGAAGCCGTGTAAATTTACATACGCATGTACCGATGACAAACCTTAAAAATGCACTAGATGAAACAACTGTGTGTATGTGATCCGCGCGGCCTAATGATATCTTCTTAGAATGAATTTTGACCTTGCTATTGTAAAACATTTCCCACCCCAGCTCCATATCTTTTCTTTTTTTTCAGAATTTTCAAAATTCCCTTCGTGGTACTTCCTTTGAGAGAGATTGTGATCAATCATGCTGCCCTGCCTCAGGACTCTCTTCAGATACTCGAGACAATTTCGACGTAATGAAGGAGAGAAAAGAAGGGTGAAGTGAAGAATAAAATGGTGTACGGAAATTCAACTTTATGTACGAAACTGCGATTGTAAATGCCGTTTTATATTTAACGAGGTATACCTTCAATCGAATGTCTACTAATAACAATAAAACCTGTATTGTACTACGGATCCTGAGTGCAGATGATAATAAAACATTCCACACAGAATGTATAGTTTTATTTACTTGAATTTTGATTTGTTCGTTAAAAGGTTTCCGCGGCGTGGCAATGAATGCTGTCAAGTGAAGTCAACATACGCGCAGCAATCCCGAAAGAAATGCAGAGCCACTTTAATTTTGACTTTTAAAGATTCGTCTCCCATTTAATTTTCCACCCCAAAGGTTAATTCATCATTTTCTTGGTCCTGTTGATGTTACCTACAAATTTACCCCGATCACTGTTATACCAAACCAATGTCTCAAAATTATGATAACATTTGCATACATTTAGGTAGTTGAAATATTTTCTTATAATATAAGTAGCTTAAGCCTATGCAGAAGTAGATACGTTCTTTCTGCTTCTTCGGACTTTATTTTTCAGTGTTCTGTGTCCTCAACCTGGAGTCAATTCAGGGATGAGGCATCATATTGCTTCATTGTTTAAGGGTATCAGTTTGAATGCCGTTATCTATTTCTAATGTATCCTATCTCTCGGGAATTTTAGTAGACGAACACTTCTTTCCTGAAACAAATGTTACCTAATGGGAAAATTTCAATGTCTACCTTCAAGATTGAAATAATTACGATCCAAACATATCAGTAAATACAACCTCACCTAATTTAAATCAAAAATCACATACACTCACATCACATACGTAAATGTCTCCCACATATACAATCTCCATCAACCATTTCAAACTTCCTCTCGAGAAGTCGAGATTTGATCACACAACAGTATCACGCAGCCGGTAACAGAAACCCCTAAAGCAGTGCATATCTGCCGAAAGTAAAAACGATACAGGAAAGAAATCCTGAGTCGAAGCTCAAGGTATGAAATCTTCGAGGCCATTCTTAGTCCCACAGAGCTAACAACCCGAGCCCAAGAATAGCGGTGGGTGAGTATCACTCT
Organism: Platycnemis pennipes; assembly: GCA_933228895.1. Classification (NCBI taxonomy): domain Eukaryota; kingdom Metazoa; phylum Arthropoda; class Insecta; order Odonata; family Platycnemididae; genus Platycnemis; species Platycnemis pennipes. The sequence continues at coordinate 31,358,595 of OW121857.1, read as the reverse complement.
TTTAAACTTCACCTATCGCACGTCTTATGATTTGAGTAAAAAAATGAAAATGTACTCACAAATGACCAAAGTTTCACGCGAGGCAGAAAAGAATAAAATTAATATTAAGGTTACTAGAAAGAGCAAAATTAAAGTAAAAGCAATAAAAAAGAGATTGTCCTTTTACGGAGCGGAGTGAAATGGAATTTACTCGTACATACATCTTAAGAATAATCTTCCCTGTCACCAAGGAATTTTTCAGGCTCCCTCTTTACGTCGGCAATTTTACCTCACAAATGAAATAAGGAATTTTGGCCTAAGACTGGAATATTTGAATAATCCTTTTCCTCTCGCATTACTGGAGATTATAACAGAGCCAAATGAGGCGTCACAGAAATAAATATAGAACATAACTGTATCTCTAAACCATCGCTTCATTCCGAAGCATCTTGCGTAACTAGACCTTGCCAATGACGCCCTTTTTCGAACAGGGTTCGAAAACAGACATGAGAATACGGTTTTTTTGGTGTAACTGCTGAATATCGCTTAAAAAAAGAAAAAATCACCCAGTATATTTACGGAAAGATCAACCAGTTATAATTGAACAATAGCCCTGTAACAGGAAAGAAATCCTGAGTCGAAGCTCAAGGTATGAAATCTTCGAGGCCATTCTTAGTCCCACAGAGCTAACAACCCGAGCCCAAGAATAGCGGTGGGTGAGTATCACTCTTTTAAACTTCACCTATCGCACGTCTTATGATTTGAGTAAAAAAATGAAAATGTACTCACAAATGACCAAAGTTTCACGCGAGGCAGAAAAGAATAAAATTAATATTAAGGTTACTAGAAAGAGCAAAATTAAAGTAAAAGCAATAAAAAAGAGATTGTCCTTTTACGGAGCGGAGTGAAATGGAATTTACTCGTACATACATCTTAAGAATAATCTTCCCTGTCACCAAGGAATTTTTCAGGCTCCCTCTTTACGTCGGCAATTTTACCTCACAAATGAAATAAGGAATTTTGGCCTAAGACTGGAATATTTGAATAATCCTTTTCCTCTCGCATTACTGGAGATTATAACAGAGCCAAATGAGGCGTCACAGAAATAAATATAGAACATAACTGTATCTCTAAACCATCGCTTCATTCCGAAGCATCTTGCGTAACTAGACCTTGCCAATGACGCCCTTTTTCGAACAGGGTTCGAAAACAGACATGAGAATACGGTTTTTTTGGTGTAACTGCTGAATATCGCTTAAAAAAAGAAAAAATCACCCAGTATATTTACGGAAAGATCAACCAGTTATAATTGAACAATAGCCCAACACAAGGCAAGATAACAAGTCTCAACAAAAACAGAAGGAAACCATTAGAAAAAATTCTTTTTCTCCAACTCGAAATGTAAGATCTACACCGAAATTCAGCATAGTTAGACAATCAACTCAAACACACACCCAAAGCCACTTCAGGCGTCACTGCTATACGAGACATATACAAGCTCGCTCCAAGAAATGAGTCACCCTCTCACCGCTCCCGTCCATCAGCTTAGCTCCTTCAATTTTTGCGGTATTAATAACAGAGAAGATTTTTCACATGACTATGCAAAAAAAAGTACTAAATCCCCCCACGGCTGTTCGATTCGAGCTAGCTTTCCAGTTAAAGAACCGTATCGATGTTAACGGAAAATATCTTCCTTATTGAACCTGGGTCTTTTCAATTTTTGCAGTATTAATTGCAGTGAATTAGTTGAAGTTTTAAAAAGTTACTCATATATCCATGTTCACCCCTAGCGTAACGTCTTTCTGCCAACGTTCAAGCCCCTTCAAAATTTGCATTTATAATAACAATTGCTGTAGACACCAGATTATGTGAAGAAAGGTTACTCATATTCCAAATTTATCCACCAGAATAACGTTGATCGGCCGATTCTTGCTTAAAGGCCCCATACAATGCCGCATCAAAGTTAACGGAAAAGTACTCCCTTATTAAATATGCAAGCTTTTTCGCCTTTTCCCACAGTATTTGCCATGAAGTACTCTAAACACTGCGCGAAGAAAAATTACTCATATTCACAAGTTTACCCTCAGGATCGTCGATTAGATCGCCAGTATCCAACTAAAGTGCAGCAACAATGTTCACGGATAATATTTACCATATTCAACCCGACATCCCGTTCAATCATTGAAATGATAATAGCAATGAAGTTCTGTATTAGACTACTTGATGAAAAGCTACGCATATTCCCAAGTTTACCAACTAGGTGGTAGATTTCGGTTTGAAAGGTGGGTAGACAACGAAGGTCATTAGTACCATTAACGACCAGGGTTCGGAAATTCTACCCTAAGTTTCCTAACACTGTGTCGCAATCGATGATAACGGAAAATATCTCCCTCGTCCAAGTATTAAATTAAAAAGCACAAGCCGAGCTGCCCATTCATGATTAATGTATAATTGTACGCAACGCGTGTTTCAACGCCTAAAGCGGCATCATTCAACATCCAAAGGCACATAAGTACAAAAAAGTACATAGGGTAAAATAAGTACAAAATGTGCATAAATACAAAAATGTGGGAAGAAGATTGGCCAATAACGGAGGGAGTAGTAGGGGTTTTGGCTGATGGTGAATAACAGGGGGGGTTGTGTTAGGTGAATTTCCAGAGGATTAGAGGTTCGGGAGTGTGTCCTAATGGGGCGGAGGGGAATTTCGTACTTGCTAAAGGGGTAAATGAGAAGTAATGAGGAGGGAGGAGGGGGAGGGAGAAGTAGCTTGGGTTGTCAGTTGGATAAAGATAGAATGAGGGAGTGAAAATCAAATTTCACATACTTTTAAAGTTCGATTTGCAACTTCTTTCTCTTGATGATCTCCAATGTGTCTAGGCATCGTCACTTTTTATCATAATGGAGACTCTTCACGTCTAAGTCTGAATAATGGAACTCCTCTATCAGTGTTTTGCCAGATGGAATCTTGGATAATTGTTCGTCAAGCTCTTCTTGCGTTCGTTAATTCGAATTACAAAATTTCTCCCCGTTTGCTCTACATTAAGTTTTTTTTTAAGTTTCTCATGTTTCTTTGTTCACCCCCCAGGATAATAGGGCCGGTTGCTTTGAGTATGAGTGTCCAATACAGTGCCACATCTAAATGAAAAAATCATATCTCCCTTACCAACCAGCAATCCTCTTTAAACTTTGCTACTAAAATAACAATGGAGTACTTAACAATAATACGAAAACAAAATGAATTTATAGTACAAAGCTTATCTACCAGGGCCGTCTGATTGTCGCCAGAGCCCGAGCGTCGACATTTTGTCACGTAGCACTGTTCGCAATGCAATCACCCTTATCCAACCAGCATGATACCTATAAAGGGAATATGATAAAAAATGTATAAATTATCTTCATTTTATCGTAGATCATATGATAGCAAATATCAATGCAAAATTTGAAGGGATGTGTTTGATGGATAATGGAGATATTTCCCGGTTACTTCAATACAGCGCCGTTTTGGATACTTATGATGGAAACGGCAGGCCCTGGGGTTTAAACTTCGAAATGCATTTTAATTACGTGTTCTTGTAGAGTACATCATTATAATTTATAATACTAAGTTTGAAAGGGCGTGCAAGTAGATCAAGGTTGACATTATCGTTATTATCGAAGCGGCCCTATATTGAATGCTTGGACTCGAACCAGTCGGCCCTATTATCCTGCTGATATACTTGGGAATATGATTAACGGATCTTCACGTAGTCTGTTAGAGTATTAAAGCTAATACTACTACAAAGTTTGAAAGTGTGTGCAAATATAATAAGGGAGATATTTAGCGAGTACTTGGATGCGGCACCACATATCGCCCCTTTGACTCGAATTCACCAGAACTGGGAGGTAATATTGATAATATGAGCAACTACTCTTAGCGTAACATGGATGAGTACTGGATTGTAATTAACAATGCAAAAATTGAAGCACCGTGTACTTTGGATAAGGGAGATAATACGCTGGACGTTTACGGAATCAATTCCATGTTGGTGTCCATGCCAATATTTTTATTCATGGGCAGAATTTTCCGCGTGATAAACATTTATTCAACTATTTTACATAACGTTATTTAAAAAAGACAATACGCATAATTCTACTACATCTGACCATATTTTAAAGTAGTCCGATCCGTTTAGGTAGGAAAACTAGGATTCAACATGCCGCCACTGCTGACATCACATATCGCTCATCTCACACATCTGAAGAGCGAAATACGCAACCATAATCACGTTTGTTTTCCCTTAAGGTTGACACGAGGCATATGATAACGGAGTCACTAAAATGGTGCTCCTGGAAAATGAAGTGGTAATAACAATGTGGATACTATGCATTGCGATTAATTCTAGAATTTCATATCTGAATATAAATTCTTAATTTCTAGTTTCTGAGTGAGCTGACGCGTATGTTTCAGCGTTCAAAAACAAAGGGAAGTGTAACCATAACAATGAAAAGATGTAAGTATGCTGTTATTCTTTGAATTTTTTCATTTAAGTTCGAAAAATTTCATCAGGCTTTGATATGTATCATCCTGAAACTTATTTCTTGTGCCTTCGTGATGAGTTCTTCATTAAAGTTGCTGACATACGGAACCTCTCAATTCCAGATGACGGACGCCAAGTTCCGATTCCTCCTCGAACGCCTACGGAATATCAGTGTCTAATGCGAGCCACATTAGGAAACAAGAAAATTAGTACCGTGGTAAGTTCATGAATAGTAGCGTAATGCCGACAGAGTATTGATCATTGAGGGAGATAGTATTTTTCTGATTTCCACATTTTGTGCCTTACGTTGCATGCAACACCGATCGATTTGTTCTTAATACCAATATAATAGCCCGTTTGTCACTTTATAATTCACAAGTTGATCGTGTCGGAGGTATATGTTAAGTTCTTCCCAGTAACTTGTATGCTAGAAGCAATTACTTACGACGACCTTCTTATTCGTGAAAATAAGTGTTTTGTTATTTAATTGGATTACCTCTTTGACAGGTACATCCGAAAGACGTTAATAAGTTTCAGCAAGCCTACTGCAACCTTCTGAAAGGAAACCTTGATGGCCTAAAAAAGTTAAAGAAGTCCAAGAAGAAATCGAAAGCAACGCAGTAACTTGTGTGCTAATGACTTTTGATAATTGTTATTGTGAATATCGGATGATATTTAGGAAGTATTGTTATGCGTGGTCACCTTTGACAGCATTATGAAGATGTTGTAAATAAGATGAATTAATTTGAACTACATTGTTTTGTGGTGAGCAGAGATGACAGTGCTTGTTGGATCCATTCAGCATTGTTTTCAAGAGGGCAAGTTGCAACGTCGAAAAACGATTCCTCCTACTCTGGCTCAAAATTGTGCTGGAAATGTTTCAGTCATCGGAATTTCCCCAGAGTATTTTTAAAGTAGTTATTTAATTTTTTGAAGTGGAAGTTGTTTTCATATTGTTGATAAATCAGGTTATTTCTATTGGATTCATGTGTTCACGTATTTCAGTGTAAAAATAAATGAAATCACTCACTGTCATTTGATGGTTAGAATCCTTGTTTGATATAGTGTTGTATTAATTGTACACTTTTAAGGACTATACATAATCAGTCAGTCAAGTAAATGTATTATTGAGATTGGATAGCGTTGATAATGTGATCATTTGCCATTAGCTGGCAAATAATCATAATGGCAGCATAATTGGAGCTTGAGGCTGCTTTAACCATACGCAATACATTCAGTATAATAGTCACTATTCAAATTGGTCAACAGTGCATATGTCATGTCCAACAACCATGATTCATATTGACACCAGATAAGTCATAATTTTTTATTTGCCATACAAATAATACATCTACAGTTAAAAGTACAAGTGGCAAAGTATTGATTTCATAATTACAGAATTAACAAAGGTCCACTCTTGGCTATTTTTCATAAAACCATGCACTGCTTCCAAGCCACTGATTGAAACCAGAAACATAACAGCCTAAAAGGGAAGTTCAGGGAAAGAATAACCAAAGGGTGGAAATTTTCGGAAATAATAAATGAAGTCTGTTATTCTGGCTCTCATTCCTATTTATATGTTGGTATATTCATGTATTTTGGATGTTATTCATACCAGAATGCGAAATAAAAGCTTGATGATTGCACTAAATTGTTCACAGTTTTTATTTTCACCATCCCACTGATGATGGAAAACTTATAAATTTAAATATAATGACAGATTTTTGAAATGTTCACTGATGTAATAGGTGATGAATTATAAATTTTTCATGACTTAATCAATTTTAGTGGCAAATTTTTCAATGTTTCCCTAAACCTATGTTAATACTTTATTTATGTAAGGCGTTACTTGAACTGACTGCTAATTTCACATATTCTATGCATGTTATTATCATGCATAGAACTATGCATCAGACCATAATGATGAATTGCATTAAGTTAAAAAAAGATAAGTCAATGATTATGGAGCAACTAAAATGTTTCACAAGAAGATACATAGTTTTAAAATATTGGCCCAAAAACAGCCTAATTCGAGTAGTTTTGAAAACATATTTGAATAAGCTTTGAACTGCCTAAAAAATTCCTCAAAGCCTGTTTTTGTCTAACTCCAACATAGCAAAGCCAGTTGCAATCCGACCAGAATGGAATTCACCATTGTGCAAGCGTAAATCTAGCTGGATTAATCCAGTGTAAAGCCCGTTTCACATGACACTTGATCCAGCATAGGCCGAGGATACTCGCTAGTATGCTAGCTTTCCAGTATCGTGTGAATAGAAGCAGTATACTGGCTGGCAAGCATGATCGCTAGTACACTCGCTGAGCTACTGGATTCTTTACTTCATATGGTACTACATAGTTTGTTACTTAACCCACTAGGATCCAGTGGCCATCTACCAATCACATTCATGTTACAGATGCTGTGTGATCTTCTCTTTTTTTAAATAGTATGGAATCATTTGGAATAACTGCTTCATAGCAAGCACAAGGTCAATGATCGTGTGAAACCTAGCAGGGTTCTAATCATGCTAGATTTCATCCTCAATATCAAGTAGTGACTAGCACACTAGGTCTTGTGCTGGATCAAGTATTGTGTGAAACGGGCTTAAAGCTGGAATACAGCTGGATTCCAGCTGTGCTTTTTTAATGATTCAAGCTGGATAATAGTTTGGATTCCATCTGGAACCCAGCTGGATTTCAAGCTGATATTCCAGGATGTCTCAACCAGCTGAATTTCAGCTGCATACTCCAGCTGGATATACACTTGACTAGTCCAGCTGGATTTAGGCTACATATTCCAGGTAGATTTCAGATGATGTATCCAGCTGGATTCATCCAGCTGCCTTGCTATCTGGGCTTCATTGACAAGGGAATGTATGGTTGATTCCTGATAAATAATTGTATTCACTCCAATTGGGTTGTTCACCATATTTTTTTATTGACGAATCTGATACAGTATGTAAAATAAAAAGACCCGTATTTTTCCATTTTTTGATCCGTCAAATATTTCTTGAGTTAAAAGCGGTGAAAAACTGATGTTTTTAAACCTTTCGGAAAAGTGGGCGTGGTGCAACCTCTGACATCATCGACTTCGTCCAATGACATCTGAGCCCGCGAAGCTACTTCGCCTTATTGGAATGGGGGGGGGGGGGGGGGGGGGGACACAGCTGACTCTACCATTAGGAGCAGTTGCAACATGATCAGTGGGATAAGACCTTCCGAGAGCACCCTCCACTTCCTTCCCTTCCATAAAAGCAGTCAAGGACGGGAGAAAAATGACATCAATGATATCAAAGCAGCTTCTTCAGTGGGCGTCACCTTTTGCTTTTTTTGATTTATGAGTGAATGGTTGTGGTTAGAAGATTAATTTTTTCACTACAATTCGTTTTCCTTTTCCATCTAACGATTTTGTATACAAAATTGTGATTTTGGTTCCGAGTAAACGACCCCATTCCCTTTTCCTTCAAGAGTGTTTCTGCAAAAATTGTAACCATTAACTGGCTCAAACTGTCAAAATATCAGCTTCCTCTATTTTCTTTAAAATGCTCAGGGTGCTGATATATGGGCTCAAGATAAAAATGATTTTTCTTCAATTTTTTATATTGAATTGAATCGTGGAAAAAATTTAAAATTAAGCAGCAATATATTTAAAATTTCCAACATCGTGGTCAAAGTTTAGGCTTGCAACGCAAAGTGTTTAAACAAAGATTAAAGCAACAGATGGCAACTTTTTTAGCTGATTTTAATTTATTATTTAATTAAACATACTAAAATGATTAAGGCCTTATTGAGTGTAGAAAATAGAGAACATGCAAACAAAATGAGACAACTCAATAGGAAGGAGCCTTGAAAGGTATTCTGAGATCAGTTTGCCTCTACCTGCATTGGTTGAAGTGTTTGTGTTTAACTCATCAAACTAATCACAGCTGTGACCTTATATCTAAACACTCACTTTAGCAATATATTATGAATGTTTAATATCAAACCTTTGATTTCAACACAACTATTTCATTATGGTCTCTCATTGCAATGGAGAACATTTAAAAAAATATGCCCCGGCAGTCATTTTGAGAAAATGAACGTCTCAAGACATTTGTTTTTATTGAACGATTGAAAAAGCCATTAGTTTTAATCATGTAGATGAAACCACAAATCTCTATGATAAAAAAGGTGTTAGGATTAATGCAGTCACTTTTGGTGACGATAGTCTCAGTAGTTAACCAAGTTTTAAGCCAAAAAATGTTGTTAAGTCATTGTATAAAAACCTATTAAGAACTAACTAAGATAATTTAAGGGCTCATGGATTTTTTTCCTGAGAACCTAATAACCTTGTCATCATAGCTTAATTTTTTTTTTAGAAATGGTTCTCAAATGAGTGAGATCATATTTTTTTAGTAAAATAGTACACCTTGAGAAGCAAGCCTTAGGAATGGGAGAAATTGAGAACTTGCTTGAAGTTTCAGAAGCTGTAACTTAAAACCTTCTGGAGCTTGAGAAATAAAATTTGGATTTGTCAGTTACGATGGTGAAAGGATGTTATGTACCAAGCATTGTCAAAATCCGAATAGGTGGGTGTCATATGATGTTGGTGTTCCACAACACCATATGGTGTTGTGAACTGACACAGAATGACCCTTCCGGAAAAATTTTTTAATGAAGGTTAAGTATGTTTGAATGTATTTTTAACATTTCAAATGACTAGGTTACATGTTAAGTTTACCAAAAAAAGTTTAAACCAAGAGTTGATCTTCCCAAGATTTAGCGTGAGCTTTCTGGACAGGAAAACCAAACCACAAGTGTCAAAGAGGTAAGTAAAAATTTTTGCTCATGTGGGATGAACAGTATTTTTATAACAGTATTCTCTGGTTTTGGGAAGAAATACCATTTCTGCAAAATGCCAATCAAAAAAGACCAATCAGGACTTGCGTCATCAATACAATGATCCAACAAAGTCGCTATGGTTATTGTGAGTATGCTGCTAATGCATAAGCCTGGTTTAATTATGGAGCTTCAGAAGTCACAAACTACATGGAAGAACTTCAACATAGGAATCATTTTCCATCAGAACTTCTTTTGAGTAAGTATTAAACTGAATTGTTGTACACAGATATTTTAAAAAATTGTGTAGCTTTGTATATTAGAAGATTTTAGTGATAGAATTCAGCTTTAAGGTAGGTACTCCAACTGTTTACATTATATTGCACCATCCAACATAATTAACATACAACACCCATGTCACAGGCAACAAATGACCCTACGATCTTTGGTTTGCTTGGTGACCTAAAGACTGTAGGTTATTGAGTATTATGAAATTTGGTTTCAGCAAAGGAGAGGAACTCAAGAAGGAGAGATTAAACTATTGATACAGAGGAATATATTTTAATCAAATTGGCCTCTTTGGATTTTGAGAAGACTATCAATTGGGTGGCCCAGGAAAATTACCTAAAATATTGTGGAAATTAAAAACTGTCATGATATGCAAGGAATAAGATACTTACAGATGGCAGAGTTCAGAGTAACCAGCAGAAAATTGTGGTGGGCAGATGTATTTAGGATTGAGGCTGTGCTGTCCAATATTGCTGTCATAATTTGACCCTTATGCATAGAAAATAGTGAGGGAGGTATGTGATTGGATAAAGAGCGATTAAAAGTATGTAAAGAGCTAATTAAAACAGTTGTATTTCCCTTATGATCATTGGTCAATCAGATCCAATGGCAGAACCCTTACTTGCTAATTACACAACTGTACTAGTAATCTGAAGAAAAAAAAGCTGGCTATTATGTTTCACACTTGGGTCCTTTCGTTGAGAAGTGGATTTACTCAGTATCCCTTCAAAGAGGGAGACAAAGAATGTGCTATCCATATGCATAATGAATGATAGCAAATTCCATAAAGTTAAACCTGAAACCATAAATTTTATCCAGTGTGTTATCTATATTCAAGAAGGAAAAGAAGTCATGTAGGAAAACTTGGAAAAGACAGAAAAATTAAATAGAGCGAGTAATTGTTTGTATTTAGCCATGCACAATTGGTCTCACAAAGACATGGTGCTTGCCAACACAAAAACATTTGCACTGAAGTTAACATACACTGAGGACTTACACAGAAACAAAAAATACAACATGCACTGAAAGCACACAATAAATCATCAAGAAATCATCTTCAAGAGAAGATGCTACCAGTACGAGGAGCGAAACTGTTGAGTTTTTAAAAAAATGAACGAAATGCAGCATTGCTCGAAAAAATAATCCTTCATAGACAAGAAAAGCTGCAAAAGCCTTCAAACAAACAAAAAAGTATTACTGTTAGCTGGTTTCTAAGAGTCATCTAGGAAAGTGTTAAGGCTTTAAAATAATTTCTCATTCAAAAAAGTCTTTGGAGCCTGCTTAAACTTATACCTTACTTTTATGCTGAGAGGTTATACTTTTATGTCGGGAGGAAATCTATTGCACATGATAGAGGCCATGTAACATTAGGGTGATTTCAAGGTCAGAACTTTTCAAAATGTTCACTGGCTTAAGTGGTTCTTGGTTCCAATGCAGCAAATTATAAGTAAGAAAAGATTTGGACTCAATCAGACAACATTTGAAGATCACGCAGGAGCCTTAAATTATGAAAAATAATTATTTTTCTAAAAAAACACATTTATCTAACTTCCAGGAGCCTGTCGGTTGGGTGTGTACACACCCAACCGACGTCACATGGGAGGTGAGTCCTCAGGGTTCCAGAGATGGTATGACATCAATTACATCTTCACCCAATATAAGTTTTGGCAGGGGGAGGGGTAATAAGGGGTTTTTGGTATTCTTTGCAGTGCTGTGCATTGGCAGCAGGGGAACAGCAATGAAAATCCTCAGAGTGAAAAATAAATGATTGTTATTTTCTTCGTGATGATCACCACACTGACCAAATGTCACTTGGACCTCTCTACAGCATTTTCATCACATTTATTTGCGTGCTCAGAGACAACTGTTAACAACTATTGCCTTCACTGTTCACCTTTGGTGAAATTGTCATGCTCGAGGAACTTTGTGACAAATGTAACCCATTTTTCAGCAGTGTCATTTTCTACTATGATAGTCATTTGCTGTCCTGCACAATAGTTTTCATTCTTTATCCGCAAATCTGGATCCTGCACTAAACATGATTTGTTGATGTGAAGGGAATCGAAGTTTTTTTCCAAAGAAGCCACTGTAGCGCTAGGTGGAGGATAGGCCTTATTTCATATTATATTTTATATTTGCTTATTTATTATATGCTTATATTTCATATTTTTTACCATTTTTCGTGTTTCATGAAACAATTGGATAAAAAAGTGAGTCCCATAAGAACTTCTGATAAGTACCACAAATGTTCTAATAATTTATCATAGCCTGCCATCCAGTGATTGCAACTTTTTTTAATTCTGACCTAAAACTTAAAGGAACTTAAGATCATCGAATGGTGCCTCTTCTGCACCAGGGGCTTGGAACCATACCTAAGTAAGTATTGAAAATTCACGCACGGTAGATGCTCTTGAGCCCAGCTGTCAAATGGAAGGGTTTGCTGAACATTCTAATTTTGATCCAATACAATGAATGTCTTTACCATCCATGGATCTTTATGGATTGCAAGTGGCTTCTTGAATGCGTTTTCCCAGTAATACATAACTCTGCTATCCTGTAGCATTAAATTAGCCCAGTTATGATTCCTTGCACTTACCTAAATGAGCATTCCTAATGATAATCGAACTGTTCAAAATGAAGCTCCATTTTATTTTAAATTTCATCATAATTACTAGCGACTTAAAAAAAGTAAACATACCAGGTTTATTCTATATAGTTTGTAGAAAACTATTCGATAATATAATGAAAATCAGACAAGTCATTGTTAAAAGTGTGGAATAGAAGCATATGCTTCTAATGTTGACGTGAATAGCTCAATTAATACACGAGTGGATCCCATTGTGTCCTTAAAAGAGTCAGAATTGTGGATACTTAGTGGTGAAAATTAAAATATATGTATAATTTAATATGATTAAAAATGTCAAAATAAGTATTTCTTCTAACCGTGACCCTCGTATAGCAGAACATGAAACGATTGCACTCAGGTTTCGTTCAAGCCATTTACTTCAAAGTTATAGGTACTTATAGTTTCACATTTTAAAGACAACTTGTGCAATTTTCACGTAAAAAACAATTGTTTTTCTATAAACTGTTGAAAATAAAACATGGCTTTTTTTACTTCAAATTCAGAAACTAAGAGGTGAAAAGTAACCGTATCATGTACTAAAATAAGGATGTCTGCACTTTAATGTGCCGATATTTTTGAGATAAAATTAAGTAAAACTGCATGCAGAATAACAAACAGGATGAACATGTAATTGATGTCATACAACTACTAGAACTCTGTAGACTCACCTTTAGTAGAATTCCTGATTTTGTAATCACCCTAATGTAACATGGCCCCTTTTGGCTTTTAGACAATTTTAGTCCATGACATGAATGTCCACTTTGTTGTGGTGTCATAGTAGAGGAACTCACTATTTGCTCTGAAACGATTGGGGTTTGCATGAAGAAGGTAGCACAGTTGAAGAAAAACGGAGATGGGAGGGTTTGGATTCCCATGGATTCGAATAATATTCTCCCTGGAGAACAGAAAGGAGCAAAGCACATGGCCTTCTAAGCTTGCTTTTGAAGTGAGATGGCTCTGCTTGAACAGGAAAAGTTGCCCCAATAACTGATGCAATTGTTAGGTGAGATTCTATTTTTGATGAACACAAGGCCTTCAGGGCATCTGTACACACTATGTCATGGAATTATGAAAATTATAGATATTTCAGTACATAACTCTTTTATCTACATGTGTACTCCAATCTAGGTCTTCCGTAAGGTGAATACCAAGAAATGTCAGTAAGCATTAACCAACCATGGAATAGTCCCTCATTTTGATGAGGGGACTGTTAATTAAAAGCAAAGAAGTATTACTCCTTTTAACACAATGCTTGTCCTTGTGCAGCCTGATGTTTGAAGAGACAGTATAGTAAAACTCGTGTAATGCAACAAATGAATGGAAAACTTCCCAAATGCATACATGACTATGTGGAAAATAGCCTCTCTTCTATTTCCATGTACTCATCTATGCAATTTCCACGAATTGACACCACTGCAAGTAGTTAAGTTTACTGCTTTGTGCAAAACAGCATTCAGGGCTGTGATGGAGAAGAATGGTGGGTGAGAGGTGGAGGGGAGAATCGGGAATGTTGAACAGAATAAGGGAATCAAGAATATTTAAAGGATTATACATGGCAAAATGGAACAACTTTCTATAGTTCTCCTTTCAACTTTATTTTACAGGATAAAATAAAACTTAAGTACAACTGTACAAAGTTATTTCATTTTTACCACACCTGATTCTAGAGAATTACATAAAGGATTGAATGCTTCCATCAATTTAGTTAATGTGAAGCATACTCTAGCCCATTATATGCACCTGAAGCTGCTTAGGTTCCATACATCTCAGCTATAACCTCCTCAGCTTCTACTCTACCTGTGATAGCAGTAGATATTTTGCATTTCAGTCATACAAGCCTAGCATTACTTAATACATTACAGTAAATATATATACTCTAGCTCCTACTATACTCCTCTACTCTACTAAGTCCTGTTTTACTAAATGACTGATCCTAAAGGCTTTGGATACAGTTTTAGTGCACAATGAATCATACATTTATTATAAAGTCACTGACCAGTGAAAGTGACAAACCATCGATTAAGTAATTGATGAAAAAAGATCTTTTTTCATCAATCGATTTAATCAGTTAAGGTCCTTCCTCTTGCAAAAAGACTTAATTTTAAAGACTTCATCTTAAAGACTATCTTTGTTGCCCAGACTCTTGTTAAATATTGTTTTTTCACTATCTTTTTTTATAATACTTGTTTTATGTCAATGCTTTTACCAAATATCCAATAAAAATTATCTATATTGCTATGGGAAAAATAAAGAAATGTCAGGACGCATAAAGGAAGAACGATCCAAATGATAACAAACTGTACAGAAAATTTCAATCTAATAAAATCCAAATAGACGCAAGAAAATGGGAAGGAATAGGTTAAAGACCTTAAAGGCAAGGAAATTATGCCACCATTTAAAATATAGGGTGTGAATATGACAGGTACTCTGTTTTACTCAACAGATTTATAGAGGAATAACCCCTAAAGAAACGGAAATCAAAAATCAATGCCAATAAAAAAAGTATGATCGTGAGCAAAAATAACAACTATTACTCTTATGCCAAATCCCGTTTCACATTATACTTGATACAGCACAAGATCGAGTATACTTGCTAGTATGCTAGCTTTCCAGTATCGTGTGAATAGAACCAGTATGCTGGTTAGCAAGCATGCTCACTAGCATACTCGCTGAGTTACCTACTTGATTTCCTACTAGATGCGGTACTAGATTTCTAGTAGCTCCCAGTAGGACCCGTAGCCATCAACCAATCAAGTCATGCTACAGACACTGGGAAAATATCTATTTTTTAAAATTAGTATGGAATCATATAGAATGACCACTTCATAGCAAGCACAAGGTCAATGATCGAGTTAAACCTTCCCGGACGGTTCCAATCATGCTAGATTCCATCCTCATAATATCCATGGATACTACTACTACGTCTTGTGCTGGATCAAGTATCGTGTGAAACGGGCTTAGACTCATCAGCACCAACTTCCTCTGAATTGGAAAATGGGATCTTGTTTTTTTTTATCGTGATCAACGAGTTATCCCATTTTGTGGTATTCATTAATTAATGGCAAAGAAAGTAAGTATATACAAGAGGGCAAAGATAGCAATGTTTACAAGCAGCTGAAAATGGATGGATACAACCGATATACATAAACATCAACGAAAGTTAGTACCCATAGGTGCTTATTGTGCCGCAAATGTAAATTGTCCCAACAAACCTAACAACAGCATATCTAAATTTTTATGATGATTGATAGTAAAGATTGCATTAGCCTTTAGTTAATTCAGTGGCTGGTTTTTAAGATTACAAAGCAGCCGGACATCCAGTGCGCCATGATATGTGTTAAAATCCCACAATGTGCCAGAATATGCTGTCAATGTACTACAAACCAAACAGTCACTGCAATTCGTAAACGATGAGTTTGGTTTCTTTGCTGATTTCAACTGTTTACATGCTGGAATAATTATATAAAATTTTCGTTTATAACTCACCGAAAATGTTCATCAGCCATGGAATGACGATGTTTTGACGCAAAAGTAAACGACCATGCGGCCCCTCGTTCAAATTGCCACTTGCACATTCTTCTGTCAACAAATGATTTCAGTGTAGGCAGCGCCACAATAGCATGTAGAAATCAAATGGCGGCGTGCAAGTGTGTTTTCAACATAACATTAGGGTACGGCAGAAAGGTCTTGTATAACGCTGTAGCTGGAAATGTAAATATCAGAGGAATATCTGGATGTACTATTTTCGCTAAATATGGCAGTAGAAAACCCATTCCAGTGCGATTACCTTATCGTTGGTATAGCACATCGAACCAAACTGTTCAAGCCGGTTCTCCTCAGTTACAAGGACTAGCCGACGAAATATTGAAGAAAAAAGTTAGTGAAAGTTCCAATAAAGAAAGTGGAAGTAGTGAAGGTGAATCTGAGGAAGAGAAAAAGAAACGAGAATCATCATGGAAAGCGATAAAATACACTTTTCTTGTGTTTGGGGTGAGCTTCAGTGCAATTGGTATTTATATGCTCGTGGAATGGGGTAAGTTAGTGCAAAAACGCGCAAAACAGGATAAGAGTGATTAATTGAACTTACATTTTTAAGGATTTCATCGGCCCATGAATTTCTTGTTTATTCCTGAATGTTAGGTGCACCCAGGAAAGATGAAAATGGGGAGGTAATTCGGGACGAGTTCAGTGACATGCCACTAATTCAACAGTACTTCTTGAGGATGTTGCAGGAAGTAAATTATTACAAAAAGGTATGCCTTCAGATGTCATATTTCATGGTGGGCAATTTAATCGGTGAACTAAAATTCGTATGGGCCTCGTTTTTAGATGATTCGAGATCCTTCTCGGGATAAGTTATTACCTGACCCTTTAGAAGAGCCATATTATCAACCGCCATACACCCTTGTTTTGGAAATGACCGGATTATTGGTGCATCCCGATTGGACTGTAAGTAAACAAGTCACAATGCAACAGTAAGGCGCTCCAGTTTGATTATATTTAATCTGTATATTTATCAGTATCAAACAGGTTGGAGGTTTAAAAAACGCCCTGGAGTAGACTTTTTCCTGTCTCAAGTTGCGCCTCCATTATTCGAAGTCGTTGTTTACACTGCGGAGTTGGGTTTTGTAAGTATTTTTTTGCATCTATAGCCCTTATTCACATCATTATTAACCGCGTCTTGCAAATTAATTCCATGACGTATTCTTTTGCAGACGGCATTTCCTATTTTGGATGCTTTGGATCCAAATGGATGCATTGCGTATAGACTTGTTCGAGATGCTACCCGGTATGTCGATGGGCATCACATCAAGGATCTCGACTGTTTAAACAGAGATCTCAAGAAGGTATTCACAACATTTATTAGTGATCGTGTTTTTATTCGCTATTTTCTGCATTTGAGTCGAGTTATGTAATGCCTCCTATTTTACTTCTCAGGTTATTGTTGTTGATTGTAATCCAAACTCAGTAAAAATGCATTCAAGGAATGCTATAGTTTTACCCAAATGGCAAGGCAATGATGACGATCGTTCATTAGTGGACTTAGCATTCTTCCTCCGAAGTAAGTTGGTTATGTAAACATTGGTTTCATATATGTAGTTCACATGAAGTTTTACCATTTCTACCAAGTAGGTGCTTACTATATATGGAAACCATTGCAATGAGATTTGATGGTATGTGGGTGGTATTCTCATGTGCAAACTAGCCTAGAATATTTTTCATCCTTGTAGCATTTTTGTGATCATTTTCTTTTCTATTCTAGCTATTGCAACAGAGGAAGTGGCTGATGTAAGAGAGGTTTTAGATTTCTACCACAAATTCGATAACCCATTAGAAGCATTCAAGGAAAACCAAAGAAAATTGCAAGTAAGTATGTATTGCTGTTTATATTAAATTGCATTTTCTCTCTTGTTATCATTTCTTCTGCATCTCTTCTTAGTGATTAGCCACTTTCTTCAAATTTTAAGGGATATTTGTTTAAATCGGATTTCTTAGCATTTTATATAGGGCATGGGTACCTTGCATTTATCAATACCTTCCTTATCCTCCCAAAGTTTATTTTTATGTGCTAAAAGGACTAGATAAGTTTTCAGGCCTTGGCTCCTATTGTCATACCGACCTTAAATCTATTTTCTGCATTCTTTTGATGTTTACTGATGATAACTAATAATTGAAACCTGGTACAAGTTTCAGTGCATTTGTGGTATCTTTTTTTTGGATGGTTTTGCACTGTAAAAGATACCAATCTCAACAGAGAAATGTGTGGAAAAGGATGTGTATGAAAGAAACTGAGGTCAAAGGTGGAGTTAAATGCTGTATGGTTAATTTATTGATTGATATTTACTGTTACCAAAGTTTTGAGCTTGTAAAGGGAAAAACAGGGAAGAGGCTGTACTCATCCCCTTCTCAATCCTTAAAATGCCAAGGGCCAATATATCTGCTGTTGCTTTTTGGGCTAAAAGTGCTTTGGGCTGATACATAAGATCTCACATTTGAATTGAATCACTATTACCAGAAATTATAACTTTTGACTAAAATTTAGTCAAAAAGTTGATTGTCATTGCATAGGTACCCAGTTAATTGTGAATGAAAGAAAATACAAATTTATATCATCAGAATTATCTTATTTTTACTTTATTTTGTATTGTTACACTTTTGTTAAAATCCCTGTGACACTTCTGCCGTGTATAGCTAAAATTTGGTGAGGGTTAGGTACCTTGTTTCAGAGCCATATAATGTAATGCTCCATGTAAAGCTTCCCCTCTTAATATCTTTACTGAGTCCCAAGTCATTGGCTCTTTCCTCGTTGGAAACCATGTATCAATGCTGTGCTTGTAATGCATGTCCATTTTTGCTCGGCTCGATATACTGTAAATGAAATCCTCCACCTCTTATTGCTAGTGCTCTTCACTTTCATCGACTTCTCTTTCCTGTAAGAATATCTTTAGTTTAACTTTCATACTATATTCTCTCCAGTGGTGTATGCAGTATTTCCTACTGGGGGGGGGGGGGGGGGGTTCATTAATATGTGCGAGGTCTGTTAAAAAAATATGTGGACTGTTTAATTGTTTAATTGCCCAGCTCCGTTTGGTTACAGGGACACTTGGTGTCGCTAAATTTGTACATATCAGCTGATAATAACACCGTTTTCCCATTGGAGATATCTTCATTTGTCGATTAGCAATGCGGTTTTTAGTGAAGTGTGATTGTTTCGTTTGTCAGGTTTCAGAATGAATGACCTGAAGGAGCAAAGACTTACTGTGAAATTTTGTGCAAAACTCAGAAAATCTGAAACTAAAACATTTGCCATGCTCAACACGGCTTATGGTGATATTTCTACGAAGCATACGGCATGTTTCAAGTGGTATGAACGTTTTTAGGGTGGTCGACAGTCAATCAAAGACAATGAGTGTCCTGGACATCCTTCCAAGTGAACTGACGACCCACACGTCGACAAAATCAACACCTTGGTGCAAGCAAGTCGATGTCTGACCGTCAGGGAGCTTGCTGAAGAGTGTGAGATATCAGTTGGATCTTGTTACAAGATGTTGACCGAAACATTGAAGGTGCACCGCGTTGCTGCGAAATTTGTGCCATGCATGATGACGGATGACCAGAAAGCCAATCGCATCCAGGTTTGTCAGGAACTGCTTGATCATTCAGAAGAAGATGAAAACTTCTTGTCAAGGATCATAACAGGCTTCTCCACCCCCCTGCTCAACTGATCTTGCTCCTTGTGACTCTTTCTTGTTCCACAAACTCAAAAGACCCTTGAAATGAAGAAGATTTGAACGATTCCTGAGATTAAGGCAAATGTGATGGAGGGCTGAAGGACATCACAAAAGTAGTGTACCAGAACTGTTTCTACAAGTAGAACCACCATTGGGATAAGTGTGTCAGATGGGGAAGAGAGTACTTTGAAGGGAACTCGGACACGTAACTTCTAAGTAAAGTACATTTTGTTTTATGATGTCAGTCCACGAATTTTTTGAACAGACCTCGTATGTGCATCATCATAACATGATATTTAGATTATTACTTACTAAAACAATAATTAAATGAACATTACCTTTTCATAAAGACAATTCAACTATATTTTTCAGCCTGACAAGCAAAATTTTAAAGGCTAGTGCAAAGTATAGTAAATTACGGGAATGCTTTTGGGGGGTTTAAACCCTATTACTCCGTTTGGTTACTGGGAAATCCACTTGGTGTCGCCATAGTACGCCACTGATTCTCTCTCTCTTATCTGATTTTGTAGTGCATTTGATAAGATTTCCAACTCCTTGGCTGGTCATATAGCTGATGCCTAATTATCCAAAAATCTGCTAACTCAATTTGCTCACCTCCCATTCAGCTCTTTCCATCACAATATTTCCTTCATGATATAAAATCCAATGCTGTTCAAAATGTGTACCCTTGTTTCTTTCTCAAACACATGGAATGAAATCATCTTTGATGATTGTGGTGTAGTATTTTATTTTAACTCTGCAATATGCATTCTACCACTAGCCAGATTTTCTTACTATCCATTTGACATTGAAAAGTGGAAATTCCTGCTGCCTTGTTTTGTATCAAGCATCATCAATGTTTGTTAGTTGTGTTGATTTTTAAAAACCAAAATATTATATTCTTACCTTCTTTCAAAATAGGAGCAACAAGAAGAAATGAAGAAAATGCAGAAGAAGCAACAGGAAAGTCGTAGCTCTCTTACTGGTAATTGGACTCCAAGCTTCCTCCGTAAAACGTGAGATCCAGAACACATCATGTGTTTTTCACTCACTGTGAAGGCAAACTTCTGCACGTCTGAGAATTTTATCTCATGCCATCTATCATGTGCCACTCCAGTAGCAATTGACAAAATTGTTATATTTCGGGATGGTGAAGGTGAATAATTCACTTTTGCCATTGCTGTTAGTGTAGGTGTATTTTGTTTTGTAAATAAATAAAGCCATGGGTAACTTTGGCTAATAAAATTCAGGTGTATGAAGTTATCGAAATTCATTTTATATTTCACTTCAATCGCTGCTTTAACTTCATTATCAATTGATGCAAGAAAATAAATACAAAAATTAAATAATGACCATAACTACAAAACCTTTCTCTTCGGTACAACCAAGGATAATTTCTTAAGTGTTAGCAGAGAGCAACCATCAGAAAAATTAATATATACAGGATGAACACTTTCAAAGCTTTCTCAGCCTTACACATATTCCTCATCATCGTATTCACCATAATACTCGTCATCCTCGCCACGATGTTGACTCAGTAACTGTGCCACTGACAACTCATCGTGATCATGTTCTTCTTCATATTCATCCTCCAAATCTTCTACATCATCTGTAAAAGTGTTATAGTGCATTAGAAGAATAGATACACATGACAAGATAAGTGACATAGCAAACAATCAAATATCACAAAAATCATCTCTCAAAATTGTTTTCTATAAGGTTGGTCTCTAATAACAGACAGTACTGTAAGCCCCCACATACCGCGGTTACGCAAGACATTATTTTGTTAAGAAGCAGTTGCACCCAATTTTACAAGACTATCATTTTTCTCAGCACGATGCCTTTTCAGGTGTTGTGTTCAAAACAACCTGGGAATTGCCTATTCATCATTCTTTACATCAGTTGAGGGATTAGGAGTCATGTTAAAGTAGTGGACTTGTCAAATCAAACCACACTGTGAGTAAAGAATGTCATAATCCATGATATTTACTGCATACTTATTTCATTATGATAGACATACACTTTTGTTCACTGTGGCAATGATGGCATTGCATTGTATGCATTTGAAATAGCCTTCTACATGTTCTGCTAGCCTTAGATCCACGTTCCTTTAAGGTTTAGCGGGACGAAGGATTGGTATTAGAAGTAAAATGGCTGGTGCAGCAACTGTTTCAGTCAGACAACTGTTGCAAATACAGGTTAGCTTCGTGATCACATCACAACCACTTATAATAACATCACAATGATCCTTGTGACAATCTTCATGACCATCAGTGACTACCGTGGATGAATGAAGCACATTTTGTCAATGGTCAAGTTGTGTACGGCCCCATAAAGCAGATCCATTTTTTCATGAATGAAGCCTTGTTTAGGAAAAGTATGCCAGGAAGAACCTACATTTCAAAGTAGGAACGATCAGCAATATAATTTAAGGCCCCTAAAGATAGCATTACACTTTTTTGTCCAAATACTTAAGGTAAATTTAAGTGTAAGCCGATGCTTGTTCATTATGTTGAAAATCCTTGTGCTTTAAAGAGAAACTAACGAAGTGCTACTGTCTGTGCATTGGAAATCAAATCAAAAGATGACCATAGCATGTTCAAATTTTGCATTGCTCCCCAGGTTAAAGACTATTTTAAAAAGAACTTGGATTTTTATTTCTTATTGACCCTAGAAAATGCCCGTTGATATCCAATTACTCCATTACATGCTGATGAAAACACTGAGCCATCCATATACAACATCAATTTTACAACCACTGGATCAAGGAGTTATGAAAACATTCAAATCCTACTACTCTAGATGCACTCAAGAGACAGCTGCAGGAGTTGGAAGGCGAACCCCTAAGGGCTGGTTGCAACAAGTCGGGCTAATTCTTCCGGGTACCTCATAGCTGTCAGTTACCAGCTCCATCTGTTGCACCAACAAAAAACAACTTCTAACCATGTAACTGGAGGCTATGGTGAGCACATAGCTTCAACATGACTGACAAATTTTTCATACTCAGGACTTAACTGCAATTCTGGAGCCGGAAGCTCTGACGTTTTTGTTTTGTTAACTTAGTGACGGAAGATGAAGAATCTGGAAAACGTGTTGTAGCATTGTAATCAAGGTCTGTATAGCATTTATTACAATAATATTTTTTTTTAATTCATTCAAATCCTACAGTACCACAGATTCTTTGTATGATTCCTCAATTAAGTGGAAGGTTTAATCGTTCATGTATTCGATGAACCAGTGATGTTACTAGATTGAATTAGATTGAGTTGAATACATTGGAAATTAACTTATACATTCTATTTGAAGTAGGATTATAAAGTTTATTTATTTTATTAAAGGATGAATAATTATGTGTCAAGGGGGACTTCAGCCATTAGCTGGATTTATATGGCAGACGTTAAACCTAATTTCATGTACTGCTCTATAGTTTGGTGGAAGAGAGCCTAGAAGAAAACTGTAGGAAATAAACTACACCGCCTTCAATGAATGGCCTGTATGGGCATTTCAGGGGCAATGAGAACAACCCCAACTCTGGCACTAGAAACTGCTGAACCTGGTCCCATTTCACTTGAAGGCATGCCTTCAAGTGCACTTCTGCAGAAGTCCAGGCAAGAACAGCAGCTTATCGTCTCAAATGTATGGGACAGTGGTGTGACAAAGGAAGTTGCTTTGGTCATTTGAATGTTTGAATGGAGCTCACAAAGTTGAGTCCCATCCTTGAGATGGACAGGAATGGAATGATAGCCAGGTTCAACCAATCACTCCTGTATTTCAAGACCTGCTTCCCTGACAGGGAACAGTGGGCAGGAGAAAAGGGGAAATAACTTCATATTGGGGCCAATGTATGGTATACGGATGGCTCCAGGTAAGAAGAAAAAGCAGGAGCAAGGGTTTATAGCTGTAGCACACAAAGGAAGCTCTTAATCCCTCTGGGAAGATATGCTATGGTGTTTCAGACAGACTTATACACACTTCTGACCTGCACATATACCATTAAAAAGATGGAGATGTTCAACAGACTGATACACATATGCACCAATAGTCAGGCTCTAAAAGCCCTGACATCACCATGGTGCAAATCACAGCTGCTTCAGGAGTATCGAGAGGAACTCAATGAGATAGGTAGATGTGGCAAGATGGAAATTTTCTGGGTGCCGGGCCATGCGGATATATCTGGAAACATTATGGCTGATGATCTGGCAAAGGTCAGATCCAGCCTCAACCCAATCTTATCTATTGCCACTTCAATATGGATAGTGGAAATTAGAATGTGGTGCTCAGCCACATTCCGAGATTTGGTGAACCATACCAAGTCTTCGACAGGCCAAATTACACATACGAGAACCTAGGCCTGGGCTTGCCAAAAGACTTCTATCACTGAACAGGAGTCAATTACCAATGGTAGTGGGACTCCTTACTGGGCACTACCAAGTGATGAGGCACCTACACCTCCTGGGAATTGTAGATACACCCAGATGCAGGTCGTTCGAAGAAGACGATGAAACCACATACTATGCGAATGTCCTACTGTAATGAGGACTCGGAATAGTTACCTGGGTACACTATTCATGCAGCCCAGGAAGGTTAGAGAAATCCCCATAGGAGACCTGTTAGCCTTCAGTCGGGCAACTGGCCTTTATGGATGATTTGACCAAAAGGGTGGTTGGCAAAATGGACCAATAGGTCTAAGTGCCTCCGGGCCTCCTTTGGGAAGACTCCACCAAAGCTACAATCTATCTATCTGTGTGTCAAGGAATTGGATAATATCATGACACCATGGATGCAATTACCACCTGAGTGAAATCATGGAATGAAGTCATGGAGACTATATTGAACCATCACAGGGAAAGTCTTTGTCCAGAGGTGGTGAAATACTTCCTTCGGTTTTCTTCAGTTGAAGAGGCAATCAGGCAATAATAGACTTGGCAAAAGCTGTTGAAGGAGAAGGATTTGATGATGTGCATGAGAACGAAGTGAAAAAATTATCAGAATTACATCAAAAGGAGTTCGTGGAAGAAAAATTGCTGCAATTGAATCCGGCCAACGAAAATATTCAGATGAATGATAAGGAGTAAACAAAGACAGATGAAACTGAGCATCCTAAATTGACAGTGAAATCTCTTGAGGACGACTTAAATGTAATTTGAAAAGTCCAAGAAAAATTACATAGACTTGATTTGTGCATAAAGAGAAGCGTGAATTTCAAGAAGCTTTATCACCTTACTGTGAGCTATACAAAAGCATGGAGAGCGAGGCAAAACAGAGCTGCACTATACTTCCTCGAGGTTATGTCTCAGAAGGCATCTTTTCCTCCCAAAGAACCCCTAAGCCTTAACTATTCTACATCCTCTACTGACTAGGTACACAAGTATAATGTAAAACTCAGTGGAAATTAAAGTCTAGGGTGAATCCACAGGAAGAATTAATGACATTAAATTTCCATTACAAAAAGGTAGGCAATATTATTTTTATGATTCATGGAAACTTTGTAGCTGACTCTCATGATTTCCAACTTTGCCCACTGATGCTGGTATCCTGAACTTATTTTGAGGTGAGCATTTTTAGGACCTAACGGCTGAGAGTTCCATTTTCCACCACCCCAACAAAGAGAGAGACAAAATGTTAAATTGATAAATTTTTCAAATTATTTGTTGAAGACATTTCACTTAATCCTGTTCATGCCTCAGAATGCTAATATGATCTCAAATATTTAAACGATTTACTGAACAACAAATTTCTATTTAAACAAGACAATTTGATTGAACAAGATAACTTTCCTAAACATACAAATAATCTATGATCAAACGACCTACGATTACAAAATTATTTCCTGAAAAGCATGGTTACTGAGGAATCGCAGAATTTCAAGCTGAATTATTTCTTGGGTGTTGAGATTATGGTACGAAACTGAGTATTTCCTGTTTCCTCTTTGTTTCACATAGCATGGTTTTACAAGACATGATTATTTCAAGGAACTTAACCCTGCACTATGTGAGGGTCTACTGTGCCTTACATCAAGCAGCTGTTTCCTTTATTATAATAAGTTAACCTGTACTAAGGAAATAATCATGGTTATTTCACAGCACACAACAGTAATTACAACAACCCATTCAATCCTATATGCTATCCAAAGGAATAAACACTAAAAGCGTCATTTGTGTTATTCCTGGTGAATGAATGAACTGGGGATGTTTACAGCAATGAGATAACTACAGATACAACAGTCATACAGAACAGATATTCAGCAACAATAAGACAGTAGCACCACAACAACTAGAAAATTTAACTTCCTCTCTAAAGCATATGACTTAAGCTGACGACGTAAATTTCACCGGATTCATACTTATATGGATGTGCCATGGGTAAGTTCAACAAAAGCAAAACTTAATGTTACCTCAGACATTTTAAGGCTACAAGCCGTAGACACAACCATTTTATAGTAACATGCTGAGCCCAAAGTTTGTTTTGAAATTGATGCAAAATTTAAAATATCAACAATAGAGAACAGAAGACAATATACACAAAACAATATTTTGGTATTTGTCTTGAATAAATCATTATGAAAGTTTGGATGGCAAAAATATCCATTATCCAAACCAGTTCACTCTACATTGTGGGCCTGGCTAGATTCCAACTTATCTCCTGAAATTAGCTTAGAGAAGATATAAGATTGAGATGATACCTGATTTCATCTTGGTAGAATGCCAGATGTAGAAGTTACAATTCAAATTACCTTTCCCACTCTGTTTTTACATAACATTTAAAACAACTCTCTTATATTAATATTTACCACACATAATTAGCTAATTGCCAGCTTAAAATCGATGAGAAAACTAAAAATCTTAGCACGAAGAAAGCCATAACCTTTGGTGAATAAAGTGAGATACTATGAAGACTGAAATGCTATACGGTTATTTCTTTTTATCTAAGGTGTTGAAAGTCCACAAAATAACATTGCTAGTTATCCCTTTTAGTTTTGCTGCACAGTACGAGTTGTAAGACAAAATAAATATTTGAAAAAAATCAACCTCTTGATAATAATGAGAGAGTATTTAATTCCACATAGCAATGGCTAAAATATTCATAAAATTGTGACATTTCAATTGTTTTAGCTCTGCGATAATGAACTGTAAATGAGTATTACTCAAGAATAGTTTGCACCAATTTTTATCCAAATATTTGGTCTCCTGAAACCAAATATACTCAGTGACAGATGAATTTCAACGCTAAGAATAAGCACATAGACTACATCCAGAGAAGAAAAATCAAGAAGCTAAAAGAACCCAGATCTTCAATAAAAGTTGAGCTTCATGCTTTTAATTCTGCTGCTGAGTTTTCATGCACAATGTATATGCTGCAGATAATTGTTAAGGTTTATGGGATTTTAAGGATTACAATTTATTATTTAAAAAAAAAGGCAGTGAAAATAATTACTTGTCACATGTTCACATTTAAAACATCCTGTTTCAAATATATTAGGTATTACTTGAGTAAATTGTTGTTAGGATTTGGGGTAGCTGAAAATTCACGACCACTATTCCTGAAATGATACATAATTTTCCTTTTTCACTGAGGGAATCTACCTAATCCAATCCTGAAGAGAAGCTTGTCAGGATAAGACAAACTTTTCATCCCATTATTCCTACTTAAATTCTCTAGTTGAAAGGGCTCAAGTCACATGAGAAAAGATACCCAAATGACTAAGCAAACTCACCTGGCTCATCACGAGTGTTCTCAATATTTTTGGAATCCTGTTCACTTCGCCGTCCTGTTTCACCAGCATCAACAGCAGCTTCTTCACTCAATTTTGCTGAAGCATCAATATTAATCTCTCTTTTGACATTTGGCAGAGGCTTACTCCTAGTTATTTTTCCAAAGTGTACCGTCTTCTTCTTTCCTCCAACTGTTGCCTCTTCAACAATGAGATCACTGCAATTGTTTAAAAGATTATTTGTAGATATTTACTCTTAAACTGTACTTGATAATGGAAACACCATATTCACCATTGCCAATTAGTGTTGAACATTTAAATAAATACATTTTAGCATAAAAAGTTAATATTGAAAGATAGTTAATTTTATCTTTTTTCAGGAATTAGGATCTACATAGGCATTACAACTACCCAATGAAGTTCAATAGCAAAAATGTCCTTCGCAAGAAGAAAATCATCCCCACTAGAAAATGAAGATGGTGCTGATGTTGACCATCCTATGATAAGATTTAATTCGACAACTACCTAGCATTCACCATCATATGCAATGTAATCTTTACTGGTCAGCACACAAGCTTTGTAACACAAATTACCTAAATGTTTATGATTCTGTTCATGGTACATCAACTGATCACCCTAATGTTATTCTTGAACCCCATAATAATGGAATGAAAGCAATGTGCAGTAGTGGAATTGAGACATCCACAAAGTCTACAGCAACATTATATACAATAAATCTCTTTTATAGTGTGAAAGTATAGTGGCTATAGTGTGAAACATTGGGGACTAATCAAGAAAAGAATTTGAAGGGGTGGGCCTGGCTGACTTCAAATTGTGTAATTTTAAGACCCCTTGGAACAAATGTAGAAAATTCTAGCCAAAGCAGGCGACGGTGGGCCAATCCCTGGATCTACACTTAAATGCACTCTAACTGAGCTGTGGTGAATGCACTGTGACTGTACTGTAGCATGTCCACTGCAACTGTACTGTGGTATGTCCACTGTGACTGTACTGTGGCATGTCCACTGCAACTGTACTGTGGAATGTCCACTGCGACTGTACTGTGTAAAATCTACTGTGACTGTACTGTGGGAACTGTACTGGATTTGAAACATTCCAGTACAGTTCATAGCACAGTTACAGTCCACCTACCTAGCACAGTTACAGTACAGTTCCAGCCCAGATTTTTCTACCTGGGTGATGTCTTGACTACAAAAAATACCATTATTATATGGGCAACTACGGTACTAACTGCATTTTTAAATTAACCCATGCTACCTCTTTGTAACTTGATACGTATGCTTCCCAATGTGAACTGTTAAGTTTTCTATCATATTAACTGTTTAGCTTTAGTAAAAGTACATATCTGTATTCACAGGTGACTGCAGATAAGACATTCGTACACATTTTACCCTGTCATGTATCCAGAGCCCAGAGGCCTTTCTTATTTTTTTACCCGAATTCATTCTTTCACATTCACACAATCACATTCTCACTCTTCACCATAACCAGTCTCTGACCTGATCCTTTCTGGCCATATTTCATCACCATGAGATATTCAACGCCAAACAAAATACATCAATATGTAGGTGAAAATCTTTGCACATGGATGTCCAATTGAACAGAAAATTGCAAGAAAATTTAATATCTTAGTTGCTTAAAAAAACTGCAAATAATCTTCAAAATTATTTCTGCTCGAAGTTCTACTACATCCATCACCAAGTACAGAGCCACCAGCAGCTGACTTCTGGGAGGTACAAGAAGAGGTAAGGAGCAAGGCAACAATTAGAAGGATCTTCTAACCACTCAGCCACTTCCTTCGGAAGAGAGGGACAGGCCCCTTTTCTTCCACACAGATCGGTGGGAAAAAATCTAGATGTCACAGTTGAAGGGTTAAAATTGATTTCCTTATAGTTAGAACTACCTAAATTGGTTACTTCACCCTTGGCATTTGCCAAGTCATCTCATTGATTGGAGTATCAGGACTTTTTCATAGGACTAAAATCTTTATAATCTGGATTCTCATGCTTACTGGTGGATTCTTCCTTACTCTTTCAAGTAATATAGGCAATTATATAAAATTTAATCAGAGAAAAGCATTCCAATGAAATGATTTTTAATTGGAAATCGCACAAAAGTTTTAGCCTTTTTTCTGTCTATGCATAATAGTTCTTCATTTCCTATATTTTTGGAGACATGGGTCACATTGGAAGATGCTCCTACTTGCAGTCTTGTACCACTGTGTACTTGTCCTACATTTCTAAGAACAGCCACATATTTATGAGAATATCCATTAATCATACATATAACCAATAAATCATACATTTATTGCATGGCTTCTTATTTTCAATCAGCATCTTTAGGTTTCAGATTCCTACTAATCATATACAACAAATTACCCTTAATAAAAGCAGATCCACCAAAATAGATACTACATATATGCACTAAAAAAAAGGCTTCACAGCTGACACAAAAAAATAATGAGTTGACGCACACTACATTGCATGGATAGCTGCTCAAAACTTCATTGAATCATGAATACTATCATCATAATATAACACAGACTGTGTATTAGCTGTAATTAATATCTAACTAACAGCAAAGCAGCCTCCTATTGAGTTCCACTAGATCCATACAAGACCAACAATAACATAAAACTTTCAACCCTAACAAGGACAAATCTTTCCGTCAAACATCTAAAACATGATAATTGACATAACTAGTGACAAAGTTGCAATTCACTACATACAAAATAGTCATATCTAACCTTGTGAGGCATTCAGATTTAGCAGGTTTTTGCTCTTCAGAGTTTTCTTGGATACTGTTGGGTATGGCAATTCTTTCAGCACCAATTGGGCTTGGTCCACGGCTGATATTTCTTTTCGTTTCAAATGGAGAATTAGATTCTGAGCTTAATTTCCTCTTTCTACCAACCTATGAAGTATATTTTACACATTAGAGAATACAGATCTATTAATTTAGAATCAAATATGAAGCATGTATAACAAAATAAACCACTCACATAAGAAAGGGGGCTGGATTCTGAAATAGTTTTCTGGTCTAACCTGAAAATAGATGGAAAATATGAATTAAACTTTTTTAGATTATATTTAATGCAAATAAATTGAGTTACA
Source organism: Platycnemis pennipes (assembly GCA_933228895.1). Taxonomy (NCBI): domain Eukaryota; kingdom Metazoa; phylum Arthropoda; class Insecta; order Odonata; family Platycnemididae; genus Platycnemis; species Platycnemis pennipes. Next base: position 31,328,293 of record OW121857.1, on the reverse strand, counting down.
CTACCAACACTCTTCAGAGTAAATTACCACCAGTAAATACATTGATTAACGAATAAATGAAATCAATCAAACTAATCCCAGAGGCTTCTCATTTGACAGACTGGTATACATAAAATCTCCATATTCAACACATTAATACAATGAATATGCAAAATATCAAGAGATTTTCATAGACTCAGTAATACAAACATCATCAATAAGGGAAGAAAAGTAAATTCTAGCAAAATTTCAGATCCCATTACTTACGCATTACAAAGCAAAATCACCAATAAAAAATTTATACCAATGTAAGTGATGATCAAAACGTCTGTGACATATGACGAACGTTTTTAATATATAACATAAGAATAAAATGATGAAGTTGCAAGAAGATGTCATTTTCATTTGTAGCACAATCCCTATTTCAACTGGTCTTAGCCAAGATAGTGCAGTATTTTACATCAATAAAACAGAGATATTGAAAACTTTCCAATTCAATGAAACTCACTGTCTAATAATTCTCAGTAGATGATTGAACATAAAATACTAGGCCTTTCAAAGCTGGCATCAGCACAACAAATTACCATTTCATTTAGTTCTAGCAAGTCTGATTTCAGTCCTTCAGTCATAATATGCAACAGCGCATTTAAATGTGTTAGTGAAGTCTGTTCGGGTACTCCATCTTTCCAAACTCAGCATTGTAGCCGACATTTCAATGGGCAAGTCATCCATCATCTTCAAGGCTGGATGTTGTGCGAATTGATCTGGCATGTATTCATTGGGCCTTCATTTTTCTTATTGTCCAGCTGTCTCTCAGCACTGGGCCCCTGGAGTTGCTGAGTGAGTAACCTGAGTCACAGTTGAAGTTATTCTTTTGAAGTCTGATTTCGACGGCTTCCTCGGTAAGCCACTCCCAAGAGAACCTCTCATGACCGAGTATTTTAGCCTGGTACCACCCAATGACATGGTCATTGCTTATGCTGTGTTCAGCAATGGCAGATTTATCAGGCTGACCAAGCCTGAAATGTCTTCAGTGCTCCTCACATCTATTAGCAATAGTCCTCCTCCACATACCCATCACATTCACAGGGTATCTGATACACTCTGGGAGTCAGGAGGCCACAGGGGATTCTTCTCTCAAATATAGAAATAGGTATCGATGTCATACCTTCTAAGAATACAGGAGATTTGGCCGGAAACCCAGTTAATTTAAATAGCAGCATCGGCACATGTTCACTGCTAACTACGACACAGTGTTACATGTCAGGATTGTTCTGACCTACAGGTGGCAACAGTGTGTAAATCTCGACCCCCTTACTTTCAAAGGGCCTAGCTCCGAGCTGCGCAGGGTAGTACGAGGGGCATTCAAGTAATAACACCTCCAATTTTTTTCTCAGGACTGGAAACAGATAGAAACATGCAGATTGTTTTAAAATACGTGCACACTCTTTATGAATACGTGACATATGCATCAGAATTGTACGGCACACAGAAAGCTAGTAGCCGCAGTGAGAGTTAGGGTTGTTTTGGAGACTTAAAATGGTGATGTTTTCATTACAATAACAGCGTGTAATCATTCATTTTCTCCATTTGTGTGGTGTGACACAGATTGAATTTCATCGCCAGTTGAGTGAAACATGTGATGATGGTGTCATGGATGTGTCCAATGAGCATTTGTGGGTGCAATAGTTCAAAGAAGACAAAACATCGTGTGACAACCAACCAAGACAATCTCGGCCTCGCACCAGCCGGTCTGACGACATGATCGAGCGAGTGTAGAAATTTGTTTTGGAGGATCGCTGAATGAGTGTGGAACACATCGCCTCCAAATTTGGCATTTCCGTCGGATCCATGAACACAATCCTGCATGAAGTTGTTTTGAAGAACAAGCTCCTTTCAGCATTGCTTGAAAAATGGCTGGAAAAGTCTGGACGTGTGCTCTTTCACCAAGACAATGCACCAGCACATTGGGGGAACAAGACGCTGCAGTTTTTTCATCACAACAACTTTGAAGTGATCTCTCATACTCATTACTCACCTAACCTGGCTCCCAGCGACTTTTGGCTATTTCCAACGATGAAAGAAACTCCGTGATTGCACATTCACTAGCAGCACCGCTATGGCAACAGAGATTTTCCAGTGGTCAAAGCAAACTCCTAAAGAACGGCTCATGACGGCCATGGAAGCATGGTGTCGTCATTGTGAAAAATGTATGCGACTGCAGAAAAATTACGCCGAGAAGTGACATAAGTTTCATAGTTTTCATGTGAAGAATTTTCGAGAAAAAAAATCGGAGATGTTATATCTTGAATGCACCTCGTAGTGTATTTGGAGTGAACAAACTTTTTGCATCAGCAAAATCTCTAATACAAAATTTATCCACCTTCCTATAACATTTTTTCTTAATAGTTGGTATATGAATATATGTAACTTGAACAAAATTACTATTTTAAATTCCAGCAGTATCTCTTCGAGTATGCCAGAGTAGCATTGTGGCAGGTTTCATATCATCTGCTAATTAGGTCTAGTTCACCAGCACTTAAAAATTTATACTTTTTCCATGACTTTGCTATAATTAGCAGTTGCTACATATTTCCAACTGCTAATTCAGGTTATCAGTAACTGTTAGCTATTAGGAATTAGCAGTTTTGCCTACCCTTAAAAACTTTACTCAAGGGCTGGAGTCAGATGAACCAGTTGGTATACGCCTGTGATATAAAGGGAGTCTTAGCTTCCAAAGGGGCAAGGGCCTAGCCACGTTGATACACCGGTTCCCATCAGATCACCAAAGTTAAGTAACGTTGGGCTCGGACGGAGGTTGGATGGGTGGCCCCCCTCCATACCTCTACCGTGATGCTCTTGTCCCCTAACTGCAAGTGGCGGGCAGGTTAAATTGGGTTGGCACAATGGATCTAAAGAGGTCTAAGTGCCAGGGGGGCTTCAGAAGACCCCCTACCCACCCCTCCAATTTACAACTAGCTTCCAAAGGCAATGGTTGATATTAGGGATGTGTCAATTCTCGATACCACCGATTCTTGAGGATTGGTATCAGTATCAAGAATCGATCACCTAAAGTCAATACCGATACCGGCGATACCCATGCAAAACACGACTGGTAGAGCCAGTGCCAGACATGGCCAGTTGCCATGGTGATCACCATCTTTTTCCAAACAAATCTGAGCTACAGCAACATACAGGAATTTCTGCCGTAATGAATTCTTTTACAGTTGATTTCTGTTTCTGGTAGTGCTTTTAAGCAGTACAGGTAGTAGCTATTCTATATTTATTATTAAATATGAATTTGTTATTAAGCATGCTTTTGTAAGAAAATATATAAAACTGTATAATCAAACAGTGTTCATGTTTAAAATGTCCTCAGAATGCAACATCAGAAGTTTTTTCTCAAAGTAAATAGTTAAGTTCAAATTTTTGTATTGTAAAATTGCATTTTTAGATTACATGGAACATAAAAACAATAATGTAAAGAAAAACTAGGTAGGTAAAATTGGTATAAATGTATAGGTCAAAGGTATCAGCATTTTCAGTAATCAGAATCAGTATCAAGAATCAATAAATTTTGGCATCGACTCATCTCCAGCTGATATCAAAGGGGAATCTTTCAGAAGAATATGGGTTCCAATTTCAAAAGGTACTCATGGTTCCCATCAGACTAGGCCTTCTACCAGCTTTCCTCAACCATATTCAAATATTTAAAAACTATGATGAAATTAACTAATGGATATTAAATCATTAATGCCAAAATTGGGCTAAAATTATTTTCACTCCAGGAACAAATATTCACAGTTTACAAATATTTCTCTCGCAAAGGATATTGAATCAAGCCAAGTTTGAGCTGATCACAATCAGAATAAGAAGGAATCAATTTTGAGAGAGGGTACCAAACTGAAACATTTTAATTAAAATTAAGACTCACTATGACAATAAAATTTTACACAGTTTAAGCTTCAAATGACACTCCTTGGAAAAAACTTACCTCTCTGAAGCCAAGCTTGCCCCAATATTTTCTGAGCCAGATACAATGGTTTCACCACTTTGTATGAGACCTTGCTTTGCGGATATGGAGGGCATGTCAGTTAAACTCCTTAAAACATCATAATTAATTTTATTAGATATCTTTTTTTCCTGAAGCATCTTTTCTATTGCTTCTCCTGTAAAATAATAAATCTTTATTTTCCACGAGATCTTTTGGCTGTAGGTAAACATCAGATAGGGATTACAATTCCTAATGAATGCAACAAAATCAAAGAAATTTATAACCACTATCACAGAACGTAGGTACACTTAGAAAAGATGAAGAAACCTCTGTAATAATTGACAGATTAAAAGGGGTCATGCAATACATAAAATATTTCCTCCACATAACTTTAATGCAACAGAACTAACAACTAAGATTTAATCACTTAACAACATATTTAATGATAGCAGATAACATAGCATTGGATAATTGTAACTGTGAATGTCATTCATGAGAAAGTAATGACTGGGACCATGAATACTGAGACAGTCAAAATCTAAAGCAGTTATGTAGTGCAGAAAACTAAGACGTTAAGGATAAAAAGCATATGAACTGAACTCGAGACTCAGCACTGTAAGTAGGGCAAGAATGAAATCTGTATAGTGAAGAAGAAAAAGAAAACATATAGGAGGGAAAAGGAGACTAACTGGGGAAAAGGAGGATGCCATCGATGGTGCTGTTGGGATAAATTTTAGGAAATTTAATGAAAGAAGAAAATGGAAAAGAAAGTAGGGTGAAGATACTGATGAGAGCCTTTTCAGCATCAATTAATCTAAATAAAATTTAAATTTGAGAGAAAATCGATAAGTTTTCTTTTAATACATCTCATATGGTGGAAACCATGATATTAAAAGAAATAATTTGTAATTATTCATACAGAAGTAGGCATGTCACACTAAATTACATACTACGATAACTTCATAAATATGACACAGGCTTTCTAAGATAGCACGTTATATACTAACCACCATGAAAAGTAGAGAGTATTTTTTTCCAACCAAAATTTTACTCAGGTAAAGGTAAAAATTAACACCTATGTGTACCAATAAAGGTTAATCTTCAGAAATGGGACAAACTGAAAATATTAGGATTAGTAAAAACTATACCTGAAAGAGAGAAAGTCTTTCCTTACCCCTATACTTTGCCTCTTTACTGCTGGGCCAACATTTGATCACAGCTACCTGGCGTATATACATACATACTGTGTAAATTCTTTGGTCATTGTAGGATACACTGATTGGAATTCCAAGCACTGAATGCCAATCCACTTTTCAAATGCCTTCTTCAGATTCTTAACTGCTACAAATGTCAGTTTTTCTTCTTCATGAGTGGCCCAAAGCCCAACATTGCTTCCCTGATCCCCCTGCTTTCCCTGAATCCAAATTGTTCTTCATCCAAGAATTCTTTTTTCTATTCTTCCGAACATGATTCCTGTAAATATCTTTGAGGTACAGATCAACAGGCCAAGAATCTTCACAGATATCAGCCTGTTTTATAGATATTTTCAGAATAGAGATGATGATACATTTAACATAATCAATCAGTATCTCTCCTGCTGTGTACATGTTGGAGGTGTTTTTGTACAGCTGGGTTCCAATCTTCTTTCCTGAATTTTTAATTATAGTGGCAGGGATATTATCATTTTTAGAAGCTTTCTTTATCTTCAGGTCTCTTGCTGCAGTGTCAAATTCAGATCTCAACACAGTCTCCTGTATCATCCTTCTCGCTTCACTTTCATATTTCATTACTATTGCATTTAGATCACTTACATTGAATGAGTGCTCCAATTATTCCTTACACCTTTTCACTTTATTTTCATTTTCAACTTTAAGTTCTCCATTCTTGTCCTTTTTGGCATTGCTAAGATATTGATGATGCACAGCTGTTACTCTGTCACGGGACTTCCATGAACAGGGAAGCAAGTGTGCAACAAGAAGACTGCATGAGCAAATTATGAGTCTTGGTTACCAAGCCTGTGGTGAAATTAGTATCCCTGTATGACCACAGCAGTCTCCACCTTTATTCATACCAAGAGGAGCTGCTGCCCTCTCCTCCAAGTGATGGGATACATAATTGTTCACAGCCTCATGTTTCCAAGTCACTGCACTTTCATAGGTTTCTGTAACATCTGAAAAGCCTACCTAACCCAAGAAGAGATGAATACCACCTCCAATATTTGATCCTTATTACCCACAAATACTTATTTCATGAGTAAACTCACTTAATTTGCAGCTAACTTTTATATCTAGAGGTTGATCCACTATTCACAGCATGGTGGACATACTTGGTAGTTTTAAATTCAAACCTGATATCTTCCACCATGTACTTACAAAATTAATTCCTCTCAAAAATATTTCCAGCCTTTATTCTGAACCTATGTGAAATGGCAATAAACTAAAAATATATTTCAATTTTTAAACATATATTTGGAAAATACCACCATCATATAACTATGGGGACATTTATTCAATTCTTAATACAAACCTAATTTATTTTAAGTCAATATCTATATTTATACTGTGATTCTTACCAGCACTATTGGCCACATAATTATTCCGTGGTTTTCGTGTAACCTTTCTTTTCTTCTTCTCTGGTTTCCCCTCTTCTTTTTCTTTTGCTAACCGTTCTTCTTTTTCTGAAATGTTGATGAAACCATTGTGACATTATAAAACAGGGCAGAGGCAAAAGAAATGTCAACATGTATGATGAAATAATATTCCACAAGTAACTCTGGGCCTACCTTTCTGCTCTTTAAGATATTCTGCATTCATTTTCATCCAAATATGCTCCTTAGTTGATGCTTCCCTTTCAGTCACAATATATGAGTCTATTTCATCATCATCAATTCCCTCTAAATCCAACTCCCCTTCATCTTCCTTCACATTCGTTGGCTGGTCAATATTTCCATCCCCTTTGTTTAATGAGGCAGTCAGTCGATCATGATCATCTAGTCCCATTATAGCAATTGTTGGGCCTGGATAAATTATTTAAAAATTGAAAAAGAATCAGTCAAAACCCAAAGGTTGGTTATGTGGAGTGAAATGTAGTAGTATGGCCAGATGCATGAAGAAAACACATCCAAAACCTTCAAATGGAGTTCATTGCTATTTATTTTCCAGTCTCCCATTAGTTCAGGTGCCCACACCAGCTAATCAAGTATTCAAATGGATATTACCAGAGCTGTTACACGGTATCTAACTGGGGATCTTACAGCCACCAGCCAAATAAGGATAGTTTCCACCATAAACACTCTGATTTCAAACTCTCTTAAAATTCAAATTTTAATAAATATTCTCTAATGGTATCACTAAAAAAAAAAAAATTTCAGAGTGTGGTGAAGAAGGAATTCTGGTATTCAGCAATAGTCATTTGGACTTCATGTATACATGAATGTAGTATGATATTTCATAGCATAAACTGTGGCATTTTTGGTACCCCCCCACCCCTTTCCTCATTGGACTTGACCCCTCGGTGGACTAATTATCCTCCAGACTTAACTGAAGGACTTAGAGCCTGACGTACAATGATCCAACGACTGGCGATCCAGCGACACCAACAATACCTACGATTCCAAAATGCAACGATTCCGGACTGCACCGTCCGGTCTGCCCCATTTCGTCCACACCTTTCCCTCACCAGTGTGGACATCATTTATATAGCCCCCTGAAAGCCAGAAGTCTGCTCATCACACAGGCCATCAGCCGATGTCCTCCCGCTGGAGTCAGAAAAGAGTTCTTGATGCTCCAATGATAAATTTTCATCTCGTCCACTTTACCCATAACATTTTCCCTCACCTCAAAATCTACCTATCAACTAATTCCATGGTCACCCCCACTCCACCTCGAGCTTGTCGAAAAAACCCCCTCCTTATGCCAGAAAAAACCTCCCCTCTCACGCTCTAAGTTGAGACAGCAAGGAGTTCACTTCCTGCATGTGTGCGGCTGCTTCGAGTCAGTTTTCCGAGACTTTGTTGTTTTCGAGGGTGTCCTAGTGGCTACTAGCTACTGTTCCAAATTGTTAGAGATTTTCCTGAAGGGAAGAGTATTTATTCAGCAGTTGGTTTGTACTTACTATTGTCTAATGTTGTAATACATTTTCTGGCATATGTAGTTAGATTCATAATTTTTTTGTTTCTTGTTTTATTTGCCCTCATTTTGCTCACCCGAGCTTGGAAAGAATTTTGTCCCCTGGACAGTGTATCTAATGAAATAAAATATTTCTTTCATTTGGGAAATGCTGCAAAACATTATGCCAATATTAATTAAGTATGTTGAAAATAGGCAAATCGACTGAAGACGTAAAATTACAGAAAAAATTAGTCCAAAAGTCAATAGATGAAAAAAGAAATTCTTCTACTTTTTTCTAGACATTTTTCTTCTATTTGTTGGATTTCTGGCTTTAATTTCTTCTGGAATATTTCAATACCAATTAAGTTCTGTATTTCAGAAAAGTTTGACTGAATTATGCCTACCATTATCCCACAAGAAGCTATCTATTAAACTACATAATACTAAGGTGCTGGCAATTACAGTTCATACCGAGTCCTTCTGGAAGTGATGGCTTCATAGACTCTGGTGATATATTTAGCAAGTGATCATCATCAGGATCTTCATCTTCTCCAACACTGTGACTCTCTCCTTTCAGCAAACACTTCTTAATGGTCCCAAGTGTTGACTGTACTATGAAGCGCTCAGTGTCTTCTTTTTCCTTTATGCTATCTGCAGGAATGTCACTGGGATCTACAGCTGTAGAAATACATTTCATTAAAGGGACAGTAAAAATATTAAACAAAAGAGAATGATTTTTGTGCATGATATACTCACAAGTAGATTCGAGTGCTTTGAGCTTAGACTTTTGTCTACCTGGACGGCTACGCCTCTCTTCAATCTGTTTGTCAATCTCCCGCTGTAACTGGGTCACTTTATCATCAACATCCTCTTCATCAATCAACTGCAAAAATATACCTTTAAATTAATGGGAGTGAGTCATCAAGTCCACTAACACTGGATTTTTCCTTGTTTTCACAAAGCTTAAGTAAATTATGGAAATTAAAAGGCCATCAACTAAATACATTGTAAATAAATGTTCCCTAAAAAATATAATGAGAATTTTCCATGCTATCCACATAATAAAATAAAATTAATGCATAATAGGTTCCCAATTCAAGATAAAGATGTATAGAACATCACTTTCAAATACAGTCAAGCCCACTTATATCAAACCCTTTTATAATGAAGTTCCAGTTATAACGAAGTGAAGGCTATTCCCTGTCAAAGAGAGGCTCTGAAAAACTGGTCCACACAAAACGAATTTCGGTTATTATGAAGTAAATATTCGGCCCCTTCAACTTTGTTATATACAAGCTTGACTGTATGATTTCTCAAGAGGCTACAGTGAGATATTACACTTAACTTTCGCCCACTTCTAATCCACCTTAGGTTTACCACCCTAGTAACTTCTTGCCTGGAAGTCATCTCAGCACTATGATTCACATTAAAGAATGATAAATTTCAGCGAGGAAAATAGAACTGAGATCAGCAAACTGTAGCAGTACCAACACATTTCACAGGGAGACATTTTTGTAGTTGTATGCAGAGATATAGAATAAAATATCACAAAGTACAGTATCCATCAGATAATCAAGTGAATGAGAACACTGAAGACCATGAGGCACTATAATACATAAGAGCCATCACCTTCTGCAATCTATCTCTGTCTCTCTTTCTTGCAGCTTTGAAGGCTGGTGGGTCTTGCTCCTCCTCCAGATCAACTGTCATGAATTCATCCAGTGTTAAGGAACTTGAAGGGGTCTCTCCAAATTCAAACAACCTAACCAAGAAGAGAAATTTTTAGTTTGTTAAATGCACATCTTTTGTGGCAAAAAAGCTGGTAGGCATGGAACAAAGCAAATGAAGCACTTTAGTTACTAGGGCTACAACTTGAACGAAGGTGAATGAGTGAATGAAAGATTGCATTAGGGTAACCCATATTGCTCTGGGTAACTATAAACAAATTGTGCATCTGCTCAAATGATCATAATACCCATGTTAAGAAAAAAAGAATTAAACCAATTTAACACTAATTATAATCAATTACAATAGCCAAATTAACGCATATTTAATGTTGATTTTTTAAATGAGAATATTATTTATCTCTGAATGATTGAGTGATGAGGAGAATTTGATGTGAAAGAGCAACGAGTTTCAAAACTTGGAAGCCTGATAAAGAGAGGATTAAGATGAGATTAGTATGGGCTTATGTAATGTGAAGAAAGCTAAGATTGGAATGGGTTCATCTTTGGGAAACACTTATCCAAGGGGTAAGTAGATTATATATCTTAGGTGGGTGTATTACTACATATACCAAACAGAGTATTGCACTAGAAAACAGGAAGGTGCATATAATTAGAAGCTTAAGCAAAGAAGTAAAAAAAAGTTAATAAAAAGCTTGAAGTGGAGCAAACCATTAAAATAAATACAATTGGAAGGGTGGGAGGGGGCCTTCTGGAGCCCTGTGGCACTTAGTCCCCATTGGGTCCATTGTGCCAACCTACATTTACCCAGCCTGCCACTTGCAGACGGGGGACGAGAGCACCACAGTAAAGTTATGGAGGAGGGTCACCCATCAATCCCCCATCTGAGCCTAATGACTCTGAACTTAGGTGATCTGATGGAAACCCATATTTCAACATGGCTATGACATTGCCATGCAAAGTATTACATGATAGCAAGATTTTTACAGAAAAAAAATCATTCACCTTTACCGGGATTTGAACCTGGATCTCCCGATTTTGCGCCAAGTGCTTTGGCCAGTTTGTTACCAAGAAATCTTTCTTCCCTGTGGATTTCTTCAAGAAAGACACCTCATTAGCTTAGTTTAACCCTTTTCAGTGCAGTGGTTAGTCTGAAACCACCTTTTAATTAGAGTTTTTGATGAGGCCCAGTGATTATGCAGCAAATCCAACTGATTAGGAGATAGAGTTCGGAGTGCAATCCTGAGGAGTCTGGGAACCACAGATGGCTTTGCCACTGGACTACATCAAAAACTCATTAAAAGGCACTTTCAGAATGTAAACACTTGACCAGAAAGGTGTAACTGGCTAAGGCACTGTGTGTAAAATTAGGAGATCCAGATTCTAATCATCATCTAATGTGTCAAAGTGATTATCTAAATTTTCAATATCACTTGGCACTTTTGTCTGTTTAGAAGTATCGACCCACATATCAATATGGCCTCTGCCTTGACAATCTCTATTTATCCTTCCTTTTGTCACCATGGGGTTAGATCAATACAAACAATAAAAAACCAAAAAGTAAATATACTAAATAACAAATGAACATCAAAAATTAAATATGTACATAAAAGAATGGAAATATATAAAAGTGATGTTTGTTATCTAAGGTACATTCATCAATTATCCCCCGGATAACCTAAATCACTTTTTAATTCTCTGAGGGCTTAGATAATATTGTGGGTCTTCGCGTTCTATCCTTTGGACCTCATCCATCATCCCCTCCTCGGCCTGGTTTATTGCTCCCTCAGCATGCTTGGATTGTTCCATCTCAATTTTCCTTGGCTCCACGTCATCGTCTACAGCATCTAGTTCACAATGTCCACGAAAGGGATGTTTCACCAACCTCACCTCTGCTGCATGGACTTTAACCTGGGGAGTGGTTTTCAGCATGTACACCCCATGTCCCAGTCTCTTATCCAATTCAAATGGCCCAACCTACTTTGGTGCTAGTCCTGCATGGAATCCTTGGATCTTACTGCTGACAGGATGATTGCGTCACAGTACTTTATGCCCTGGTTGGAACACGTGGTCTTCCCCAATGTCTTGTGCTTTGGCCTGGTCAGAAATTCTTTTCTCTGCCACCTCACAACTTTTCTATAACTCTGCCTGCTGGTTATTCTGCCAAGTAGTGAGGGAAACTGCATTTTAGCCTTGCCCAGGTGTTATAATCCAATAGCCAGAACGGTGCAGCTGCCTTCCTAAAAAGAGCTTTGCAGGGGAGTAGCCAGTGACATGGTTAATCCGCTGTCGTAAGGAGAAGAGTGACTGTGGTATTTGACAGTCCCACATTTTGTGTTCTTTATTCAATAAATGGATCTGCAGCATCCGTTTCAACTCCTCGTTCCATTGCTCTGTAGGGTTGGCCCTTGGGTTGTAGACAGGGGTTGTCCAGTGCTCTACCCCCCAGTTTGTTGTCACCTGCTGCCACCTTTTTGATGTGAACTGACTTCAATTGTCTGACAAAATACATCCTAAGACTTAATACTGCAAGAGGCTAACAATTCATTCTATTGTCACCTCTGGGACGGCAAAGGCTTCTACCCATCTGGTGAAGAGATCGGTGACTACCATAAGCCCTGTTTTACCCTTCCATGTCCTAGGGAAGGACCCATTACATCAAGAGCTATGACTTCCCAAGGCCAATGTGGTCTTCGCCCTTGCCTGCTTGCATCCGCCTTCTGGTTGCCTGCCTTGGTGCAAGCCCAGATGTAGCATCCCTGTACATAGGTGGTACATAGCTTTAGAGCTGTCGTGAAATTTCTCAAGGATAACCATGGAATGTGACCTGGGGACAACTACTACAGGAGGCATGTTAGAACTATGTAACAAATACATCAAGAGACCCTTCTCCAACTGGAAGTTTTTGTAGCACATCTTAAATTCTTTCGGAACCAGGTAGTTATGAGAACCCCGACTACCAATCCATTGAATCATGGCCTTACATGCTTCATCTTCTTCTTGCCATTTTTTTATGATTTCCAAATTCAATTCTTCTTGGAAAACCATAAGGACAGGCTCACTGATGATGGACTCCTGTCTCTGAGGTACTTCTCTCTCTGGAATGGCATTGCTTGTTTCCGGCTCTGCTACTGGATGCCGTGACAAGCTACCAGCTCCTTGGTTACTGACCCTAGAAACGTGGTACACATCAAAATCAAATTCATCAGTTTTTTTAATTGCTTCCATGTTTCCAATAATACTAGCCATTTGGTCAGATAACTGTGATGTAACCATTAAGATCTTGCTGTCCAAATCTTGGTGAACACTGGTCATCTGGGTACCTAAATTTTGTACGCTCACTATACTGGCTAACATCTCCCTGACACTTACCTCCTCATTTCCTGGTGGTAGCCACTGCTCCACCTCAATGTAGAAGCTGTCAGTATCTCTATTTTCTTTTCTCAGATGCTCTTGCAGCCTCTTATACAATTCCTCCTTTGTTCCCTTTGTAGATAAGCTAACACCATCAAGTTGTTCCTTCAGCTCAACGATGGTTAAATCCTTGAAGAATACTTTCATCTTCTTAACTTCAGTCATCTTCTTATTCTTAAGTCCTGTCATGGTCGCCAATTTAATGTGTCAAAGCTATTATCCAAATAAAATTTCAATATCACTTGGTACTTTATTCTGTTTAGAAGTAACAACCTACATATCAATATGGCCTCTGCCTTACGGAGGTTCCACCGTGTCTCCACAATTCAATATCCCGTAAAAGAGCTATGTTATTTAATGAATAAATACCCATGCAGAAAAACACCTATATGGAAAATCAACTACAGGGTGATAATGCATGCACAATAATTATATGAGTATACTATTTTATTACGCGTTGTAGTTGCATTCTATTTTTTTACGAGCTCTTTTAACTCATTTGACTTCGGAACATGACTGACGTGTTGTTGCCACGTTTAATTTACAAAATGAGAATACATGCTCAATCCCACTAATACATATTCTAAAATAGGTTAAATATTTTCTTACTCAGTTTTGAACTATTCCCTTGCAAATACAACTCTTTGTTTTGAATTTTATTAATATTCGTATTTTTGAAAATTGTTTGGCAACAATGACGCTGCTACCATTTGGAAGCATTGGTATTAATTACACCATGTCAATAACCAATGAAATATTTAAATTACAAAAAAAATATAAGAAGGACCTTGGTAAGGTATATTCCTAAATTAAGAGAGTAAATAAGCTTGTAAGCACGTTCCGTCACAAGTACCACTGCCAATGATAACAACACACTGTAGCGCCACTTTCATGTCACTAAACCTTTTCTGCTTTTTTTCAAGCAAACATTTATTAATATCAATTAAACAAGTGTGGTGAGGCGAGCACTTTTTTACAATGCTAAATTCCACATAAAACTGCGCATCTCATATTAGTTTTTCGTCATAACGACATTTCTCTTTACATTATTAATCTGCAAATTTTACTGCAAGAGCCATGCTCTGCCGTATAGCCACATATAAAATATCTGATTTTCAATGTCTTTCTTCTTCAAATATATGGAAAGGCCAAATTATTTTATTGCCAATCGATAGAAGAGCCAAAAAATGATGTCCTGAAATTTTCAAAGAAATTACATCTACTTCATAATTCGGTGGAGCCACCTTAACAATATCTATTTATCCTTTCTTTTGTAACCATGGCGTTAGATCAATATAAATGATAAAAAACCAAAATGTAAATACACTAAGTAACAAATGAACATCAAAAATGAAATACATAAAAAGATTGGAAATATATAAAAGTGATGTTGGTTATCTAAGGTACATGCAACACATCAAGGTTAATGATTTCATCTCTGTCAAAATTTCGCTACTGTGAATGTCAGCAGTTAACTTAGACTACATTAAGGTTTAGACAGTCAGATTTTCCTTGCATTTGTTAAAAATCATCACACAGTTCTGTACTAGGGGCTCCATGAAAAGAGGGTGGATAAAGTTGAAGGCTCTTGAAATGTGGATTTGGGGGAGAATGAATCAAGGCTGATGGACCAAAAGGAAGAAAAAACATGGAAGCTCCTGAGATGGTTGGCATAACAAACTGTGGTAAAAGTATTCTTACAGCAACTAAGTCATATAATTGTTGAATGCATTAAGTTTAAACCCTTCCACACAGTACAAAATAGGGACTCAGAACATACACCAAAAACACACTAAATAAATTATACTAAAGTAAGGGAATGAATGATTGCCTTAACAATTAATTCCCATGAGAACTTTGGGAACTTCACCGAGACCATATTTCTTTCCCTTACAGTTGAAAGAATGATTGCCTTATTTTATTAAATACTATTCAGTGTGAGTGAAATTTGCTGGAAAAAATAATTTCCCTGACAAAAAACATGCAAATAAAGGGACTTGCCTACTCATAACAGAATACCACACTGCCACAAGAAAGGTGTAGGAGAAGTGAAGTTGAGTAGGCATATTCCATTAAAACCTACCCTTTGGGTTTCTTTTATCAGAGTTCTATTATTGATCTACGGCAGCCACATACTACAATATCCCATTGCATTATACATAAAGGCCATTACATTTCAAGTCAGTGTTCATAAGAGAATATGATAAGAATAAAAGTGAAAATGTTCCCATAGTTTTGTCTAAGGATCTGATATACAGTAAACTTCGGATTTTCCCAGGTAATGACTGGTAAAGGGTGCACAGATAATCGAGAAACACGAATAATCTGCTATTTGGTTCTTTCCAGATTCATTTCTCTACGGTGTGCTGCCAAAATAAATGAATTCCAAATGAAAATAACACAATCTACCCATGAAAATATCCTCGCTATACATAATAGCATTTTATGAAAAAAAAAGAATCCAATAGAGCTGTCCCGGGCACAATTAAATGTTTGTAAGCCTCAGGTGGTGGCATCGGACCAGTCAGTAGGGCCGCAGTGAAAGTCATGATGGGAGGAAAATAACAAAAGTTTACTTACATTTGAGAAAACTGTTGATACACTTAATAGATTGGCAATGCAAAGATAATCTGCAGCCTGAATAACACATGCACGGGGATTTACTGGGAATCTGAAGTCTACTGTATTGTGAAATGGGTGTTGCTGGGTTGCTTCAATTACAGGCAAGATAAAAGTTGAGGAACAGGGAGAGCAATAATTCACACCATTATCCCATCTAAGAATTCAAACAAACCTTTTCCTCAATGTTGATTCATGAATTTTCACAATTTTGATGATATCCATTGGTGTTCTATTGAAGTCGTGCAAACGAGCAGCAATTAGAAGAGCTGGAAAAGAAGATGAACACTTTTATCTTGCATCTTAAAATTCATTTTCAGTAACTGTTTGAATTTTCTTTTTTACAGAAAACAAAAGAGCCGAATGAGGCTATGGGAAATGGAGAAAATCATGCAGATCATGTTTGTGTCCAATCAGGAAAAAATTAGACTAACAATTAAAAAAAAATAATTTTCAGCAAGATATGAACTAAAGTTGGATTTTTAGTATTTCTTACAATTAAAGCAAATTAATAATTTATGACGTGTGAAACTGTTATAAATCTATATAAAATGTAATTATCCTACTAAAGAAATTACACTTTCAACAATATTCTACAATCAGAGCCAAAAAATAATATCAAATTAAAATTGTAAGAAATTATAATTACGATTTTTAAGGTAGAAATTACATAGAAAACTAAGAGATGAAAGGCTTGATCGCTGACAATTGTTTTTGGCTCCACAGCTGCTATAGTCATTATGCAATGCGATAATGAATTACTGCAATCTGTATGATGGTTACTAAATCTACTGCATGCTAAGAAAAAGAAACAAAGAAGAAGTGTCTTCAAAGGTTGTATTGATACCCAAGAGCAACTACACAACATTGCACCAATCTGTTCCAGCACCTAACAGCTGTGTATTTATTTGGTACAATTGTGAAAGCAGCTCCATATGCCACTAATGCAGCCAATACAGACTCTGAAGTCATTTGACTAGTCATTTTTCACAACCTAGGTACACATACTTTCACTACAGAAATAATTCATTACACAGTTCTACCAACCTGCACCACAAAGACCTGAAGGCCTACGACCAGTATGGAGCCAATCACGCTTCATCCGCTGAAGAAGCCGAATAGCCGTGAGAGACACTTCATGCGTCTTCTTCTCAAACTCCAGGCGATTGGCAAATCTGAGCACATAAATGCATGGGTCTGGAAAAAATATAATGACAGAATGAGCCTCTGGTAACAAGCCTTTAAATTGCTTCCAACTAAGTCTAACAACTCAATGTCATCAATAGAATTAACCTACAAACACTATGTCCCACTTAATTTGATAATAATTGAATGTAATGGGATAATTAATTTAAAGATTGTGGACTATTAAAACAATAGGCATGCTCAACCCCTAACAATGAGGTTAAGCTGAGACCAAATCTAAATTCAACAATGGTTGAGGATATTTTATTCAACATTTGCATCTGAATTCAGAGAAAGCTGATACCTTCTTTTTTCAATTATATTCATCTGAAACTTTGAAATGCAACCATAAAATAACCTCAGCCAACAGACACTTAACATGTAATGAGATGAATGAGAAGAGGTGCTTTGCATCATAAAGAGCTTGTGTTTTATTTTCCATGACAATGTAAATAGCTTGTAATTCACACACATTTCCAAGAATTTGATAAGTAACAGAAACCACTTCCTATGGTTCCTATAAAAGGGTATTCAGAGGATACATCTTACTAGGTACAGATTAAGTTATAGCAGCAACAGGCATTACAAATAGGAACCCCTGAACTTCATAAAATACCTAGGTTGGTGTAGTGGTTACAGAATTGGCCTCTCACCAGGAAACCCTGGGTTCGAATCCCAGCAATGTAATATATTTTTCACTGAGTTTCTCTCTTCCTTTTCCATTTCCTACCAGTCTGATGTGCCTATTAGTGCGGATACATTCTCGTAAACACAGATGACATATGACAACAAATAAAACAATCAGGCTTTTCATCATTGCCAAGTCTCAGTACAAGTTTCTGTAGATTTTGATAAACCTTCCTAACACAAGGATAGACCAATATGACTTCCAAATGCTGTTGCTTACTGTCCATGACTGGATATTTGACAGTACACTCACTTATTTACTTCCCAGCTAAACCCCTATGCCTAGAGGTTGACCCACAAATCATAACCTGTAGACATACTTGGTGGCTACAAACTCAGCCTTTAGCTGGATGGGGAATGACTCGTCGACAGTGATGGAGGATTTGACCCGGTGGAGCACCCGAACAGCCTTCACTTCCAGCGTACACCGGGAAAGCCTGCAATCTTTTTTTCAGCCTCTAGCTGATTACTCATTAGAGTGATTACCAGGCCATAATGATTCATCATCATCAGAGGTCCAAATCCTAAGGTTGGTTTGACTCAGCTCTCCACTGTATCCTCCTAACAGCTAATATCTTCATAATATATGTAATTCTTCTCTCTCATATTCGTCAATACTTGCACCATATATCTAATATGAGGCATATTTCTGCCATTTTTTCCACTCACTTTCCTCTTGACAACTGTCTTCATCAGAATATATTAATATATAAGTGTTAGTATTAAAGACCTTGAATCTCTCAAGATGTTGGCCGATTAGATTTTCCTGTTTTCGGCAGTCTCTCTTTTCTCTCACTCTTCTTGGGATTTCATTGTTTGTTTTCGCGGCATGCATTTTATTTTCATCATTCTTCCATAACACCACACTGACTATCGTTAAAAATTAAGGCATCGGTTTCAGGAGAATACTTTTTTTACCGAAAGGATAAAAAAATTTCGACGAAAATTTATAAAAACTAACTTAAAAAATACGTTTAATTTTCTTCAATCCTTCTGCCAAACGCATCGCCACGCTGAGGGCATGCGATTGTGTCCGCCGGCATGGGAGAAGTGGTTCCGCGTGATGCAACCCGCGACACAAGGATGCATTTCATCATCGATGCAAAAATTTTTGCCTCACCAGAGAAAATTCTGAGCCTGTTGACCACGGTCGAAGTCAAGAGCTTAGGAATTCTAGGCATGGAATCTCGCCAGCGAACCTCAAATGGCAATAGGTTCGCAACGAAAGTTGACGACCTCTAGCTAGAGTTCCCATACCTGACAGGACAATTACCTAATCTGAGAAAGAATGTTTACGAAGTAGGAAGGCTGACTTTCGTTCATGATAGAGAGGCAACCTTCAACAGGTCAACATTTCTCATAAATGGGTGGAGTTTGCAACCACGTGGAATTACTCATCGCTACTATCATTGGAAAAATAAAAGGAATATGTATATAAATGAAATCTCGTCTTCCGCAACTTTTTATACGTGCTTTTGAACAAGTCGTCGTGCGTTCTTTAATTCATGACTGCGATATTTCATCAGTTTCCACTGATCTTCCGTGTTACAATGATTAATATTCTCATTTTTAGCTAAGTAGAGCGCGATTTAAGGTCTTGGTACGGTAGTCAGGTCGGTTGCGCACCGGCCTGACAACCCACAGATCGTGGGTTCGAAACTTCAACATTGGGCATAACTTTAAAACCCACGACACAATTGCGATTTCAAAAGTTTTTTATTGTTATTCACTACAATAATGTTCAGACATTATTTTTTCTCTTTCAACTCTTCCTTGAATCCGACCACTCTTCAATACATCAAGCCCTGGTCCTTATTCACCAACACATTTTAGTAGTAATGTGGATTGCACTTTATAAGTATTTGATGTATGCTAAAAAATTAACTAGCTATGTAAATGTGTTCAACGGGTCAAAAGATCTGCCGGCCATCTCGAATGATAACAACCTCACAGAAAACGTACGGCGAAAGATGATGAACAATAGGAAAATGATAGGCAATGTGAGGAAAAAATTCCTGATACTGGCGCCCTTCGTCGGAAAGGAAGCAATCTCGAATGTGGTGAAAGGCAGTCGCAGAAAATGTTTGCGAATTGCGAAACAATTAATGAGAATACATTAAAAAAATACCAAAAAATAATTCTGTAAGCAATACTATTTCCTTGCAATCCTGGATTTGATGGCTGCCTTAAACTGCTCATAAAACTAGAAAAAAACAAATCTTAAGAATTTGTTCTAAAAAGTGGGCCGGAGCAGTCAATTCAGTAACTATCGGTCGAGGCCTGGCAATCCAAAGGTCGATGGATCGAATGACACCTTGGGTATGGTCCTGTGTCCGTATAAATATTAGGCGTAGGATTAAGTTAGTTTCGACGGTGCGATATAACCTTAGGAGTAAAATTAAAAAAAAATTACCTATCACTAATTCCTAACAAAAGGAATTCCGACAAAACTCGAGTCTTACACGCTAACCACTTTTCTGAATTAGTGAATCCACGTTCACGAGATCAAACTTAAAAAAGCATCCTCGTAAAAACTAAAAGTAGAAAAAGACATCTTCAAAAACATTAATAGGAATCCATTAAGAGCAAAAAATTGGGACGAAAGATTTTCGCATAGAGAATGTGGAGTCAATTCTGTTCCAATAACCTTCCGCCATCCCTTAGTTCGAGCTGGCCACGAAAAAGGAGATCGAAAAAATATCTTCCCGCATTCAAGCAAAAAACGGTGTCATCCGCGTTGCACAACACAAACTTTTCCCTCTCGATAAGATTTTTCTGATGCATTACAGGTTGTAGCCGGAATACATATATACACATCCATGACGAAAGACAATGGACCTCTGCCATTTCACATCTTAGAAGTTGTGGGTCAACTTCCAAGACACGAAATGTCCTTATTTCGAGTTTTCTTTTTATAATTCATCCCGACGCTACCGCCGCAGGGAATAGAGTCACGTATATAGACAAAAAAGATGTAACGGTCGCAATATGGAGTAATCAAAATAAACGTTGCTCCATCTGAAGCCGGTGGTGAGCACTGACGTCACAGCAGGCAAGCAAGCTGCTGCAAAAAGCCTTAATAAAGCAAAAATGCATTTTCTGAATAACGGACCTCTATAACAAATCATTAGAAATGAAAATATAATCGCAAATATCTTCACAAAAAATCTGTGCACCCTATGACTCAAGCGTGATTTGTTTTCACTGCAGATGTTTTTAAATACGAACAATGTAGCGGACATCGATTAAAGTGGCCCATTTGAATCCACATACCATGATAAAATAATACTGGCAGCATAATTTAAAGATATAACGGTTATTTTAGTATCAAAGACGCCATTAACGTACTATTCAGTTAATGTACGGCATAAAAAATCTATCCCATAAAATATGCAACATAGATGAAATAAGAGTGCTCTACCCCTATTTTTAGCGTGAAACAATACACAAAGAAAGGTAAATTACATGCACTAGTGGACTAGGCAGGCACGTCATCAAACATAAGGTACATAAATTTTCAATCTTATCACAGTTTTCTCCACTAGTTTTCCTGCTTCAACAATGGAAAAAAGACTTGAGGCTCCATGACCAGGGACGACCACAAAACAAAAAAAAGTACGGCCTCTTTTTCGTAAAAACTTTACGCGTGAATCCTTACAACCCAAAGGCCGCGGATTCGAATGCCTCCCGGGCATAGATGGTCGCCTTACGACGTCGCGGCGACTTAGGTCGCCTTATTAAGTCTGATTATGCGGTACCAGTGGTGTACAGACCTGAATTCATAAATTATCGCTTCTATCGCTTGGTATATGTTTAACTATCTGCGCACACTTTACCCCGGAGCACGTTTAAAATATGATCACGTTCTTCACTTGGCAAAATGACCTATACTCTATCCGCAATTACTCTTTCTCCTGTATGGTTAGATAATTAGACCCTCCGCACACGGCTCGACTATTGATATTCAGTTAAGTACTATTTACCGTAATTTACTGTATTTTTCACTAGCGTTTAGAGTTTTGCTTATTGGGCTGAACAATGAAGCTGAACTGTCTTCACGAAAAGAGAATGCTAATTTAATTATAGTTTTAGTGAATAAATCTAAATATCATGTTATGACGATGCACATAAGTATTAATTAACCCCCCCCCCCCCCCCAGAAGTAAATCCTGCGTATGCCACTGTGCGGTACGATATAACCTTAGCAGTTGGAGCAATTTAAATCCTAGTTCTACAACTACACTCAGACATTACAACCTTCCGCTACTCAGTTTTGCCTTCACTTTTCCTGATGGAGACGAATCAAAAAATATTGCCGAATAATTTATGATTAGTTATACATTACCGCTTCTCTTGGATCGGTCCTTCTACGATCGAGTAACTTCCTGGGATCTTCTTCGTCGCTCGCCTCACTCTGAAGGAAACATTGTTATGCCCGTTTCACACGGCACTTAACCCAGCACAAGATCGAAGATACTCGCTAGAATGCAAGCTTTCCAGTATCGTGTGAATAGAACCAGGATGCTGGCTAGCAAGCATGATCGCTAGCATACTCGCTGATCTACTTGATTCCATACTTGATTCGGTACTAGTTTGCTACTAGCTCACAGTAGGACCCAAAGGTCGTTGACGAATCAAGTCACGTTACAGACGCTGTGTGATCTTCTTTTTAGTACGGAAAACCGCTTTATAGCACGCACAAGGTCAACGATCGTGTGAAACCACCTAGTACGGTTCCAATCATGCTAGATTCCTTCGCTAATATCTAATAGCGGCTAGCATACTAGGTCTTGCGCTGGATCAAGCGTCGTGAGAAACGGGCTTTACGTACCAAAAAATGACAAAAAAAATCTCCATCCCACATCGCCACGGGAGTCAAACATTCTTACTCACGTGACAACCATTTCCTTCCCCACTTCAACTCGTTTTCCTGCACCGATGCTAGGGCCTAAAAAGACCTTCGCCTCGCTCGCCGATACTATTATTGCGAGATGCACAGGCCAGTTTGGCAATCAAGGCGGCCATAATATATTCCCATTACCCCGCGTACGTGTCAAGAACCACTTTCGCATTCGGGCACAAAGAAACGACCTCAAGACTGCGGAAATAAGTTGCGATCGACGGCCATCAAAGACTGAATTGGCAAACAATGCAGGCCACTCCGTTGAGAAATGAAAAAAATTCGAAATGCAAACTCGGACTTCAAATCGCTGCCTTGAGTTCAACATCCTTTGAAGTCAGCTTAATGACTTCGAAGACTAAATCGCTCCGTCAGCAAATTATCACTAAACGCGAGAGGCGTAAATGAATTAGACGAAGTAAAACAATCAAAAACGTAATAGTCTCCATATAAATGTATCCAAAGATCACGAAGCGTTACAACGCAAGTCAATACGAAAAATCAAAAACGTATTAAGAGTCCGTACAAATTTACTCAAAAGATCAAGAAGCGTCACAACACTAGTGGATCATTTACAAGTGACGCTTTGAAGTAAACGAACTGATGAGGAGAGGTCACGGTTAATTTTTAATGTGACTTATCCGCTATCACCAAATCATGACGTATGCTTTTAATATTTTTCGATGACTTTTGACGAATCCTCAACGACTACAATAATAGATCAAATGAACAACTACCCTCAAACGTCACCCGAAATTTTATTTCTCGTGCGAGATCCGAGTTTATGTAGGCTGGAAATCATATATCAGGCATCGGTCTTCGTTAATGTGACCACAAGAGCGTAATTTAATGCCGTCTATTCAGACTACTACTCTGGTATTCATGATCGCGTTTAGTCTTCGTGGTTCTCCGTTTCCTTCCCAAACCCAGTCACGCGAAATCATTGATCGAATCAAATGAAATAGGCCACACTAGGGAGTATTGAATCATGATTTATTCCGCACTTGCCCAGCAGAGCCTGAAATTGGAATGCGACAAGTGCAAGAATAAGGGTAACTGCACCACACCAGCTCAAACGCGAAACACAAAAAAAATTGTACGGCTCAAGACAGGCTGTTGTTATATTTTCGCCAAATGAGAAGGCCGCAGACATCTCCCTCCCAAAGAAATGTTAATTCTAACTATCTTCTGTGAATCTAAATCTACCACCCAGCCCAAATATCCAACGGGATAGCCGAAAACCAAGGAACGGCTAAGACAGAGGATTAGAACAGATTGTATGGTAGAGAGATATGGTTATGGAGTGAAAAACATGATGAAAATATAGAAAATCAAAGGTGCTGGAGGCATGTTACGGAAAGAAAATAATTCATCGAAGGAAATCCCAAGTGGGAGGAAACTAACAACAAAGGAATAGGGAGACAGGTGAATTTGAATGGCGCTATAGAAGGGAAAATACTTAAGAAAAGTTGGGGCAAAGAATTGGACCACATTTGAGGTGAGGGCGGGGGTGAGAAGTATACTTGAAAAATTAAGCCCTCTAATTTACTCGTAGGTGAGTCACTACATTTTGCGTTGCGCAGGCCGAGAATAATTCTACTTTTAATGAACTGATGGCCAACATAGTGGTGGATGGTACTCACGCGCAAATATAACTGTTAACTGGAAAGCGAGAGAACACTTTTTCACCCACCCGTACGTAGGTGTAGTGAATACAATTTTCACTCTTAACCTACGTCAGTATGACAGTGCGCGAATAAAAGCAGCAAGCGAAGAGTAGGATAGGGCAGAAACAGGCAAGTAAGATTACCGTTCGTCGTCATTTGACGGCTGCCACCGTGGAGTTGAATTAGGTTTTCAGGTGCCTCAAAAGCTAAGGTTTAGATTGCACCTTCTATCGAACTGTTACGCGTTCTAATACCGGCGGAGTTCGAATGGGCGATTGCCAAGCCAGCGCTCACCAACCTGGCTATCATGTGAACGATTAGACCCCACCTCCTCCGTACAAAACATTGCGTATTAAGTGGCCTCATAAGGAGACATCATATCTACATGAACATGAATAACAATGAAAGCGTACCTATATTTCATTGCAGTGGCGTAGGTTACTCTTACTAAGGCTATTTAAGGGCTGTACTAACGTCTTTTATTCCCCTGGGAGTTAATTTTATTACTAAAACTGGTTCGAGTACTTAAACTACACATTGGGCGGTTCTTTGCGTGTTTGTGCACTGTTTTTTCCTCTGTTTCAATGACGAATTTTAAAAATGGAGTCCATTGTTAATCTTACTACTCATAATTTTTACGGCGTGAAAAACAACTTCATCCGAACGAATATCGCGAGGACCAAGCCCGCATCTTCGTACCTACCAAGATGGCCGCCAGCTTCACAAATCAGCTGCGTTGCCTCCCTCAGTAGATTCTTAACCCCTTGTTACAGCATCACCCCAGGTTTCTTCCGCTCCCCGTGACGACAGAGACTTACAACTAACAAGGGAAGGGTATAAGCCAAGCAATCGCGCTTTAGCATGCGGGGACGCTAGATCCCTTGGCAAGACCTTGACTTGAGGACACGGAAGAGTCCGTGAGAAACGGAGGCGGGGAAGGGGAGGCGGCATAAATAATAAAGAATGGGATGGGATTCCAGCCAGACCAGTTTCGAGGGCTTCAATGCCGGTCTCCTAAATAGCAGAGAAAGAAAGGAAAGAGGAGGAAATGACGAGGGAGAGTGGATTGGGAGATGAATTGGGAGGAGGGCAAGGACTTGATGGATTCACTGGGGTGCCACTCTTTTAAGAGACGCTTCTACGAGATGTTACGGAAGCATTTCAGCTCAAACATTAGCATTCCAATGGTCGAGTAGAAGAAACACGTCACAAGATCACATGATATAAACAAACTAGGTAGAAAAGAAACGTCGCTATGTGCATTCCACACACCACTATAGACTTCGACCATGGTTTAGACGTTTAAATGTAATTTACAAGGTTATTAACATAACAATAACAGTTAACAAAAATAGTCTATCGACTCTATCCCACAAGGAGGTAAGAATGTGCAGGAGAAGGCATTGTTATGCTAGCCTATGGGTGATAATGAAGTCAGAATGGGGTAGATTGGACATATTTACATGTCGAAACCATGGTCGAAGTCAATAATGTGTGTGTATGTGTGTGCGGAATGTACATAGCGATGTTTCTTTTCCAATCTCGTGGTTCCATAAAGTTAAGCCTCAAACGCTAAACTGTGTTCAACTAGGTTGTGGGATAGAGCCAAAACACTTAAGTAGGTATCGCAGCAGATTTCAGAAGCCATCGGCCATTTATTAAGTACGGGCTTGTTACTCGCGATACTCGTACGAACGAAGTTGTTCTTCACGCTGTAAAACTTTAATTAGTAAGATGAATAATGGAATGTATATTAAAAATTCGTCAAAGAAACAGAGGAGAGTGCGAAAACACGCAAACAATCGCTATTAAGTAGTTTAAATAGGCTAAATCCGAACCAGTTTTAGGAATAAAATTAAATCCCAGGGGGATACAATGCATTTATACCCCCTTAAAGAGCATCAGGAAGATGAACAGGCGCCGCTAAAATGCTATTTCTGTATATTGATAACGATTAAATTAGGATTTTATTGTTAAAAGGTGTGTTCAACCCGAAGGTTGGTTTTTGATATGAAGGATGGTTGGTTGGTTATTTGAGGGTAGATCTCACCCCGTACTAAGCCATTGGCGTACGAAATTCACACATTCAGGGTAGGGGGGCCAGTTCCTTTCCCTGGGCCAACTGCGATTTCCTACGAAGTTGTGACACGCAGGTAAATGAATCGTGAGGATTTTAGGTGGTGGCGTCCAGAAAGCTTCTTGTCCGGGATTTGAACCCAGGACCCTCCGGACAGCAGCTCAGCGCTCTACCCACTATGCTACCACGAACATCAATTTTTGAATATACATGTCATCTCCTGAATAGGTCGTACAAAACGCAATGTTTTTACGGGGTAGGCGGGGCCTAATCCTTCCCAAGCACCCCTATTCTGGCTTCATTATCACCCATAGGTTAGCATGACAATGTCACTTACATTCTTACCTCCTTGTATGGGATAGAGCCGCTAGACTATTGTTGTTAACACCATAACTAATCTTTTTACTGGCTGAGTGCTGCAACAATCTGGGATAATATTCCTTTGTCCTAGGGTGTTATTTTTTCTAATATTTACGTATCGTTTCCTTTTCATCTGAAACTAACTTCAGATGTGATACTGCAAGGCTCCGTTAAGTGACAGCCATAAATAGGGTACCAAACAAAAACAGTCACTAATGTAAAAGAGTAATCACAAGGATTTAATTATAATGTGTCTCTCCTTGTTTTCCCTACTAATCTTATCATGAACGTTCGCCGAATCATTCTAAACTTTACGAAATATTCACTTAACCGACGTAAGTGTAAACGCTTGCATTAATGTTAGATGTAAAGATACATGTAAATATGTCAGTAGTGCATGCTTGGTGATCTTCACCCCCTGCCACACACCCTCGAGGTGGCTTGAAGGGTATCGTGTAGATGTAGATGAATGTTGCCTATATACTTACAACATTTATCCCACATGAACGTTAGAAACACTTTTTATCTAGGTAAATTACTAAGCCATGCCTATCATCTACCCGTCTATTGGACTGGAGATATGTTTCTGTCGTTACCTTATAACTTTGCGATGTCGGTCGGGATGGACGGGGGGGTTACATATGCTCGCCTAACAAGCTGATGACCAGGGGCTCGATTCTCCTATAGGACTCGATTCTCCTATAGGACACGCGTACTTTCATTTGTCCATCGATTACTGAAGTTCATATACGTAAATGTGGAACAACTTCATGCGCCAAAGATAGTATTGTCAAACAAGCTAAAGCCCCTAATAAAAGCTAACATGCTTTAATTGATAGCACCTAACTTAGGTTCTTAGGGCGGGTAAAGCGAAGAAATAAAAACAATCGAAAGCGTCCACAGAACACTTCATGTACCTTTCAGCGTGGATACCTTGAGGCCTCTTACAGCGGTAAAAACATCGGACGTTGAAAATAAGACAAAAAATAATATAGATAATAGAAAATGAAGAAACCCACTGGGTCATCCACCATCTACAAATATTACACTGTAAACCAATCACTCTTAAGGCGTTGGTGTTGCGACAGCACTGGCTTCACATCCCGAAGGCCCACGTTCGAATTCCAACCATGTTACAGATTTTTCAGAGAATAATTACATGGATATGAAGAGGTTAGCCGATAGGAGAATCGAGCGGAGAGCTGTGTAAAACCAATCTTAATATTTTTGACCAATGATGATGACGATTTTTCATTTATATACCAGCCCCCAATTCAGGGCTGTGTGAAGAGCATTTTGAGTTTAGTACTCCGTCCGTCGGATGGGAAGTTAAACCGACGCCTCCTTGGTGTCTTTCAGTAAGAGTGGATAAATATGGATTTCCCTCCACGCCTACTCCTTTACCAGAGGAATCCCTACCTACCTTCCCTAAATGGCGGAAATGACGTAAGTTGTCAGACCCCTCCCAAAATCTTCTATCAATTACTCTAGCGTATGGGCAATAAAAGTCACCCGCTATGAAAACCTATGGATCCGAAACGTCGAAATCCAGTTATGAAGGTCCATCGAAGAGAGTGACGGGTTGAATTTTCTCGAGGTCACCCAGGACTCATATAGCTGGTCTTCACCAGAGGACAGAACTCCTTGCCAAAGCGAGAACGGAGTATATGGGCGACTAAACAGCTCACCTTCGACGAGAAAGTAGCGCTCCAAGTTCATCCAGAGGAAAAGAACCCACGAACTTTCGTAAGGAAATAGCCTTTGAAGCCTTGCGACAAAAATATAAGTAATTGCTACAGAATTATACAAGAAGAAATAACATGCGGCCTTCACTTACTCAAGAGTGAAGTCTTGCTACTGAATGTCACAACTGACAAAATGCATAAGGAAGTTTGCGCTAGACTTCACGACTCAAAAGGAATATCAAGCCACACATTTTTCATGCCTTGTAAAAAGAAAAACCCGCTTTCGATGATGGCATATCCTAGAGCTAAAAAGCAAAAGTTGGAAACTGAAAATGTAGATTGATCGAACAATCGATCGAAAAAAGTTAGGAATTAATTTTCCCATATCGAGGATCCGACACTGCAGTACCATTACTATCAGATGCATACCGTTTGAAACAATTGCAGCGACTGCTCAGTAACTTGAATACTGAGGCGGCTAAAAACTATTTTCCTATCTCATCGCCATTACGTTTATGCCATTTTACTTCCATATATCACAAAAATTGTGCCATGAAATGAACTGAAATAGTCATATGCTTTCAAGATTCAAGTCAACATCAGTTAATTGCTTTATGCCAGTATTATATAAAAATATGATTTTTGGGAAAAGTAGATTGAAAACGTGGTATTACGCTGAAAAGTTAATGGCAAATGACGGCTATTTTTTCAGCGAGCAGAATTAAGAAAAAAATACTACTTTCTTCTTCGGAGAAGAACAAATTATCAACCCTCTCAAAACTTGTGGAATGGAAGCGAAAACAGTATAACGGGTTTTATTACTGTCCCTCCAAAACACTAAGGGATAATAAGAGGGTTGGTAATTTCACTTTCACAATTAACAAAAGCCATATAGAGGAACACGTGCAATCAATTACATATTAAGAGCTATGAGGATTTTAATATGATTAACTGCAAATTTTAGATGATGGTTATGTGTCGAGACGTAGCATAAGCATTGCTATATCTGTATATATATAGGTATATTAATTTTGTAGCGTGTCAGTCAGTCCGTCCGTCATTCTGTATCCGTTTTGTTTCGTTCTCTCCCAAGTTTGGAGCTAAAAGAGTGAGGTTTGGTGCGTTGAGTGTGGATTCTCTGTCTGTATGATTTGGTAGAAGTTTTGGATTTTTAACAATTTGTGGTGCAGAGAAAAATGCAAGAGAAAAATGGTGTTTTCCCTATTTTTTAACATGGGAAACCATTTGCTCTGCACATTTGTTTACGTTGCTAAGTAAATGTGTTTACGTTTTTGGTAAAGGGACAAAAATTGGATTGAAGAATTTGAAGAAAGTGTAATTAGTTTCATCAATCAATTTTGTAAGTATGAAAATATTAATTGACGCTTTCGATGTGCAGATAAAACAATTTATGTAAAAGTGTGAAATAAAACAATTTTTGCCTACCGGCACCGACCTTGTGTATGAAATGTGAATATCAAAGCTAGGCGTTTTGAAGTACTTTTCTAGGAGTTAAAAGAAGGTTATAAAACATTTATTATGTATTAATGTCGTTGCTTAAGTTCGAAAATACACCCACCACTTTAAAATTATCAATGGCTGTCACACACACCCAAACCATTCCGTTTTTTATCAATTTATAATAAAACATTCACTTATATCTCCACAATTACAAAACAAGTATTAGGAAAACAATAAATACTTGGTAAGTATGTAGATTACTTAGAAATAGTGTAAACTATGAGTGGACACAATAGGCTCAACTCTGTATTGGTCACATGGAACAAGAGTTGCATTTAGAGCTGTTGGGCAGATTACAATGCGTCTTAAATTTTGGTAGTAAATTCACTTTATGAAGAAATTTTAGAACGCAATCGACACGTTTGAAATTGTCACCCAATACCTTACTCAGATCCCCAAATATTTTGTGGTGTTTGCTTTCCAGCCTACGTTTTACACAGTCGACAAGCAAGTGTTTCACCTAAAATATTTCCAAAAGCTCATAGAACCAATTCTAAAATAAACCTACCGACACGATTCCATAAATATATTACACCAACCTTTAAATCGCTTTGGGTATAATATTTACCAATTATTACGTCAAAACCATTTGATCGACTATATTAAAACCTCCTAGAATATTCCATTTTTCGTCTATTTTAAAAAAGGCATTCACTCATATACCCACCTAAAATATTTGAAAAAGCGAAAAGGACCAATTTTATTTTTAAACCACCCAGACGATCCCAGAAAATTATCACAGCCACCTTTGCATCGGTTTGGGTGTAATTTTGTTGCGTGTCAGTCAGTCATTCTGTATCCGTTTTGTTTCGTTCTCTCCCAAGTTTTGAGCTAAAAGGGTGAGATTTGGTGCGTTGAGTGTGGATTCTCTGTCTGTATGATTTGGTTGTAGTTTTGGATTATTAGCAGTTTGTAATGCAGAGAAAAATGCAAAAAACGTGGTTTTTGAGAGTGGGAGACCGCATATAATGAAAATATGGTGTAGAAAAAAGGACAAAAACATGTAGGATAATTAGAGTGGGACATTTCTCTATTTATAAAGTAGCCATTTCCTTCTCTCAGCATACGAAATGCTTATGAAAAGTTGGTGCACAAAAGTGTAAAAAAATGCAAAGACTACTTTTGAGTAGTGAAGCAGTAACTGCTTGCCTGAAGCACAAGCACTACTGCCACCTATTGGTAATGTGTCATCAGTAGTTTCCAAACACTTTGTAAGAGCTCATTTGACAATAGAACCCAAAGTTCACCTCAGGAGTACGCCATACAGACTGCCTGCAAAGCAGGCCGCAGGTCTGCTAGTCATATTAATTAAAATCAGGTTGTTCAAGATGTTTTCTCCACTCACTTTTTGAGTCTCGCCAATGAACCTGTGTTGAAGCATAGTGAGGCCCTTTGTTCCGAATATTATATCAGCCCTGGGAGAAAACATAAATGAAACTTAATTTGTGCACACAAGAAATACACCATAGCTTCGAACAGCTAGTTTTTGATAAATTTCTATGAGATTTTTTAAATTTAGATGTCCTACTTTTACATGCATAGTTAAGGGATTTAAATTAGCATTCCGCATGTTTAAAACAACTGCTTTCCCAGATACATCCATACATTTAAAAAGCAATTGCAATCTCACGATTCCGAACAGCTTGGGGAGAAGTACGCTTTCGGAATATGCGAACACGTACGAACAAGGTGAAATTTGAATGTAAACACATGGAAACAGATAATTTCATCAGGGTTCACGGAGACCTAAACGCCTCTACTTCCTACCGATGTACATACCTTTCCAATCAAAAATAGAATAGGTATGTTAAAGGTGTGAGAGAGGAACAGTGTAAGCTTGACCTGGTGAGTAATTATAATACGAAGTTGGACGAATACGATAAGACGGCGCAAGCGTTGACGCGTATGAGTCCTGCATTTAAGGCAACCATCGCTTTCGCTAGCCGTGACCTAGAAAAGACGGCCCAAGGTACGAAACTAACGATGGACGACTAAAATACTTAGGCTTGGGGCTGGCAAAATACATCTACATCTACATAATACCCTGCAAGCCACCTTAAAGGCGTGTGGCAGTGGGTGAACTCTCACCAAACATGCACTACATATATGAAAGATTCAATACATCTACATAACACACTGAAATCCACCATAAAGGTGATTGGCAGGGGCTGAATACACGAGGACTCATTATGGTGGTATTAAATACATAATGAAAACAAGTAGACGTTTCCAGATCGAAATTAAAACTACTGGATCGCTTTCCCATTTCTATCCACAGATCCCAGAATTCCTTGTCTTAACCACCCGTTGGTTCAAAAGTTTTACGAGAATATATATGCCTGCACTGGTGTAGTATTAGTATATTACTGAAGAAAGAGAAAAAAACTAAAAATAAGACATTTATTGAAAAAACACTACCTTTTGATGGTGAATTGTAGAATTACGCCATGGATTAAATCTTTGGTAGCTATTTTAAACAGCCAATGCCTACTATGAGAGATCAATGACCTTGTATCTTTATTCAGGACTTGACTCAAGGTCGAGTTGAAAACTTATGGCCAGGGGTGCAAAGTTTTCAACGAGAATGTATATTTACACAACTAATGTTTACACAGAAAAATGGAAGGTAATTTCATGCGCAACGGAAATCTTGGGGGAGCCGGAATTCCTTTTTAAGGAACCAAAAGAAAGGAAAAAAATATTTTTTTTAGATTTGATTCCAGGAAAATGTGCAGGAGAACTCAAAAGATACGAATTTCCAAATTTAGAATAGGTATACGAAGACTTAGGGATTTATTTCCAGGAACTTCATGAAACTGAGGAGCGGATCACCAAATTTCAGTGAAACACGGGGTTTCCGGTTTCATTTTAATAATTACGACCGGTATACACACTCAAGCTGGGAAAATGTCGAGGAATCAAACGGTTATCTGTTCACCAATCCTCATAAAATTCGTGTGAAGGCAACATCCGAGAAAGGAAAAAGGTTCACTTATTCACAAACTAGGAAGAAAGTTTTTTTACGAGTCATGGATGATTTGACATGAAAGAGTTGGCGCAAGG
The DNA here is from genome assembly GCA_933228895.1 of Platycnemis pennipes. Lineage (NCBI taxonomy): Eukaryota > Metazoa > Arthropoda > Insecta > Odonata > Platycnemididae > Platycnemis > Platycnemis pennipes. The sequence goes on along the minus strand of OW121857.1, from coordinate 31,295,348 downwards.
TTTTAAAAATAAATTAACAGAACAAATCATCGTGGATGGTTGAACATAGCTGTCGCTGTAATTGATAATACATTATAGATGAGTAGCCCTACTTTGATTTGAGCCTCTCCATCATTTATAGCGTTTAAAGCACAGTAAATTTCACTCACATCCATGAGTCTTTGTGAATAGTATGCGTCAATGATTAACAAAAACTTTCACAAGCGGAATTTTCTGAACGAAGAATATGCTTTTGCCTTAGCTTCAGGCGCTAGTATATTAAAAAGAAAGCTGTATAAAAATCATAGATTTTTATACGGAGTAGACTAAAAAAAATTTAATATGTCCTTAAGTATTGTGAAGAGGGTAGTAGGAAAATCATATTTTAACTGTCTTCATTTGCTAACGCTAAATTGCAACTTCTAACCAAGTTGATTCATGAGGTCAATCCAATGACATGCACAACACCCCCGCCCGAAGCAGGATTTGAACCCGCGACTTAAATGATGTCAAGCCGGTAAGCTACTGACCCGACTACTCAGGCCAGATATTTACAAAAGAGATATTCATACATGTAAAACGGTAGATTATAGTAATGCAGCGTTTAATGCATCTAGCTAATATTCCTATTTTTCAGGAGTGTCGTAACGGAATATACGAGTAAATTCTTTATGTTCACGGGAATATTTTTTCCATGAGGTTGCTTCGTTAAGTTTTTTTTCGCAGTGGTTCCGAGTAAAAATTAAAAGTTTCTTGAAATGGTTTCAACGCAGCATTGATGGAATATTCACACTGTTACATAAAAGGAAGGTATCACCAGGGGGTAGCCTCACACAATGACCAACATAGTGACCGACCGGTTGATGCAAGCCACGTTCCTGCGGTCAAAAACTAATACCCCTCCCCTTCCTTCTTCGTCGAAATGGACTGATGCCTTCTCACGAACCACACGAACGGTGGCTCGACGCACGAGGAAAGTCGTGGAAACAAAGGAATTACGCGATCGCGAATTTCCCTTCACAGGACCCCATCATTACCCAAAAGAAATAATCGAACTTGCTATAGTTAAATCGTGTACAGGTCTGTCTTCGTTGTAGTTCCACGAACAGGAAAGTGTTGCGCGTAGGAAATGAAATACTAAAAAAAATAATCACATTTCCAGTTACCAGTGAACAAGTACTGTAAACCAGTACATTTTAGCGAAGTCAAACGCAATACTTCGTAATATCCACACTTCACACTTCCTCCACTGGTTTAGGCGTGCGCCTACACCATTATCTCTAGGCCTCTTGAAATGTTCCACTGAATCAATCCGCAGGCCAATAAATTTAGATTTAGATAGATTCCATGTTGACGAAAATATTACCTACATTCCAAATAATGATGTTACCTGAAGTTAGAAGTTGGCCACGCGCCATACACGAGGCAAACACGCGCAATATACGAGACCATACAATTCAGAAACGAGCTTACATACTTACATTAAATTCATATTGATTCACATTTTAAAAAAATGTATTAAGACTACATAAGGTATTTTGAAAGTGATTCCACTACACAAAAATAACTAAACACGTCTATTCTGGTAAAGATGAAGAATAACGGCTTCTTTTAATCCCTAGAACAAAATAAAGTGCGACTATTGCAGTCATTTCTAATGATAATCCCCGCAATATGAAGTAAATGCCGTTGCGAAAGAGTGTTAGTGTTAAATTTCAGTTTACCTCAGGTTGTATTTAATTTGTACTACTTCTTCCTTGCTGAGGAGGGATGGGCCGATACTTCATTCAAGAAAACCTGGGACAATATAGGAATTGCATATTATATACCTCAGCGCGCTTATGCCCCGTTACCTCGGATTACACCTCAGTCTTCCTTTCTCCTCCTTAAAACTTTCATAGAAACTTTCTTAAAACTTAATATTTCAGGAATATAACAAGCATTAAATGAATAAGCAATGCACATAATACATATTTATTTGATTTAAGATTTGAAAACACGTAATATGATGAAAAAGATCTGTGCTATTAACTTTAATATCAGTGAAACGTTACAAATTAGCCCAATATTTGAGCACATAATTACGACACCATATTGCGAATTCTGAAGCTGATAGACAGGGCACCTTAAGGGTCAACATGATGCTACCATTGGGTTACTAATCAGGTTTCGAAGGGTCCAAACCACCAAAGCTTAACAAAATATAAAGATTTCATTGAGACTCGATAGAACACGATACAAAGAAAGACAAAAGATAAAGAGTAAAATATTGAAAACTTGGCAAGTCAGAAGATGTCAGCAATAAAGGCATGTGAGTTAATAACAAAATGTAGCAAGAAAGCCAGCCAAAACCTTCGTATTTCTTTCCAAAGACTTCGTCAGAAGATTCATCGCGGCATAAATAACGAAATTCTATTCTTAATCCATTCGAAAAGATACCAGCTGCTTTCTGTAGAAAATGCGAATGATTCCGATTAATATACTATACTGGCTAATATTTTAGTATGGCACGATGGATGTAAATGCCTACATGGTATGACCTACTAAAGACACATAAAACAACTATAGATGATAAAATGTTCACATTAAGTCTTTACAAGTATAGCACACCTAGTCGGAGTAACACTCACGTTCAACATACTCCGAATAATTCCCTTGGAAAACGCCAACGCTTTTAATTGGCATCGATTACGAAGACTACTAAACTTTTCAAATAAAATCATCCCAAATTATCAGCAGTTTCTACCTAGTTCTTGAATTTATCGGTGTGGAATGGGTGGTAAAAAATGAGGGGTCAGGGGAAATAGTACGAGCAATATAGGTTTAAAAAGGGAGAGGGAACAGACTATAACATCAAGAACAAGTAATACACAGGAGCTAGTTTTACAGATAGTTTGGGATAGAAGAAACTTATTTTTTTCTTCAAATTTCTTGTGCTAGTAAAGTATGGTTTTAAATTCACTTCCTACAGGATACTCACCCATAATACTTACAAACCCTCTTTTCTCAGGAATATTCGCTATATTCTTTATGCATGAAAACCTCTTTAGCTGAGGAAAAGGAGCTGTAAAAACACACATTGAGTTTGTCCTTGGAAAAGTGCCTGACCATTTCGAAAGTCAGTTTTCCCAGGAAGGATAACTTACACAACTTGTTTGAATTGTCGCAATGGATTTTCTGTAGGCTCGTCAACGTGAGAATGGTCTTTTGGGGTTTTTGTCGCACCTTTTTAATTGAAGGTTCCCTATCACCGTTGTCTTTGCTGCATCATATAATTGTGTCCAGTTATTTACGGAAATCAACCTCGTTGAGCAGGACAGAAACCAATCCATGAAGCACTCTGTGCAGAGAAACTAATTTTTATCGGTAATAATAATGTGAGTCGATAGAAACATTGAAATCCAAAAAGGTAACTTTGCGACACGCAGAGAAATAATTTTCACTTAATCTTGGGAAAGTGGGCTATTAACGTAGCTTAGTGTCTAGTGTAGAAACTGCCGTTTACGTACCTAAATAATTAACAATAAAAATACTTTAATCCAGAGCGATTGGATCTAAAAAGAGTATTCTCCATGGAATCCACAAAATATCGGCAAGGTTTAGCGGTCAATGGAGGTGCCTTGGATAATCCGCGATCCTGGATATAAAAATCTCCAGTTTAAGAGGAAATAATTCTGCTCTATGCATTCGGATAGGAGTCTATTCAAAGCCATTCAATCATTATCGTTAAATATGTACTTCCCAAGCCCAAGTAGCTAAGGAGGCATCCCTTGGTGGTACAGAAGAAAAGCCGTATCAAACGTCAAACGATACCTGTTTTCCCACCAAGGTGGGGCTGCGTTGCTCAACTTATTAGCTAACTCAATCGGAATCTTGAGGCCATAGGCTAGTTCTAAACAAGCTTATTTAGTAAAGAAACGAGCAAACGAGTGATGGCAATAATAAAATGAAAACTCCCGGTCGTATGGGGGGAATGTGGTTCATGCATTATTAGAAGTCAGATGGTAAAGGTTTCAATTTAATTCGCTGTGTCTTCACCTTAGCAGAAAAAAAATGTTGAGCAATTATTCACAATGTAATTTAGGGCTTGTTGAAAGAAGACTGTGGGATTCTTATTATAGTCCTCATGTTATTCGTGGATTTAAGTTCCTGATGGAGAAATATTACGAACAACTTCTTAGGAAAAAATATTCACGAAAGAGAATGAATTCTGTGCAGTTTTCCACTTTATAAGATCTTTATGGCACGACTGGTTTCAATGCGTTATGTCATTTTCAAAAGGCACTTGAAGATGATGTAAAGAAACTGTGAAAATGTAAAAAATCGTTCTCTTTCGAGATTTTTAAGTTCCACCTTATCCTCCCTGAAACGACATCGTTGAAAAAATGTTCAGCTCATAAAATTGGCTGAAAAAGAAATCGTCAATTACAGCCTTGCCTCAGCATATTTGGAACGTATGATAAGGCCACAAGCAACACACCTTCAACTACCACTTAATATTGTATATCGTACATTCGCTGAAAAGTTGTCTAACCGACAACCCGGAAATGTCCAACCCCCTCACGATCTTTCTACGCTCTCTTTACTTTCGCTTACGCTCACTCCATTTTAATTTCTTTTCCTTTCATCTGTATTCGGAGAAAAACCCAACATGAAGATCAGGCCACAGAAAAACTACACGGTCCTCTCGCAAAAACGAACACTTATGGGTAGGATTCATCTTCAAAACAACTATAAGTATAGTGACAAATTATAATCTTACTAGTACTTCCTTCTTTATGTACGAATGAAAAGGATTTTAAGAAGAGTGATAGTCACTTCGGAACTGAAGTCAATGCGGGAGAAACTCGCCGGTCTCAGAATACAACGGTCCAAAGTTCGAATCCTGCTTCGGGCATGGATGTTGCTGTGTTTGTCTATGTTGCACATCTACATCTACGCAATATCCTGCGAGCCACCGCGAGGGTGTGTGATAGGGGGTGAAGGACGCCAAACTTGCACTACCTACAAGCAACTAGGAGCTACAATGCTACTAATTGCCAATTCTTGTAAGATTAGGTTTGAGGGTATAATATATCCAAAACAATTGGAGACCCTACGAAACTGAAACGTATAATGTATTACCGATTCACCTAATTTCACCCTAAAAGTGATAAGACTCATAGTTTACTACCGACATGTTGTCGCACCTATGGTTAAAGTTGGTTACTTTGAGTACAATTACAACTCTCTTGTAACGTGCTTTCATTCTATTATCTATATTATCTATACGAAGTGGTTCGGAGGCGAATTGGGGTAAACGTCGCTGAGGCAGGCTTGATCATACGGTTATTAAAGTAAAATTTCTATTGCATCATCTTACAGATTTAAATTAAATTCACAACACAGCTTGGAGATCGGAAATTAAGTTAATTCCTCTGAACATCAGTCCATGATTTTTACGTTGAATCGTTGATTACAAAATTCAATTTTTGGAACAAATATATTTTTAATTACATTTTCACTTAAGTACATACATACTTAGGGGACATCCATTTAATGACATAACGCTGTTTTCCCACTTCTTTAACCTCCCCTCTCTCCACCTAATATATAACATGCAATAATATTCTCTTGGTCCCCCCCAGGTATCGCCTACAATTAACCATCTCTTTTTGTGAATTATAAAACATATGTATTCTATCAAGTACACTATTTATTCCCATTTTCTAACTATTGATTTACTGACCAATTATTACGTATATCTATTTAGATAAAGAATGAATTGATGAAGTACCCTTCTTGCAGCGCAACGGAAGGCTGGACCTCCCCCTCTCCCTGTCAATGTACATCTACATCTATGTAATACCCAGCGATCCACCGCGAGGGTATGGCAGGGAAAAAAATCCTCACGTGAGACTCGAACCCATACCACTACTCAGAATATTACAAAATATTACTTGAATCTAAGCCTTAACTACCAATTCCACGGTGCACAGCAACAGTTGGCCGGGCCTGGGACCCACTTATGTGTTACGAATTAAATGGAAGGACCTTTAATCCTAATGGTGCTTGGAATTGGCATGCCTTTCCATTACTAATTCTCGCAACAGTACTGCAAAATATTGTACTACTTATAACAAAGGACCAACACTTTAATACATAGACCACATTAAAAAGTGCGAATGGTTAGAACTTATGAGGGCAGCGTTTTATAAGTAGCGATAATCGTTTCCTTCTCCCGGCTAGATACGTCTAGCCACAATTAATTAATTGGTATTAAATCCATTCTTGTCAAATACATTCTTTTACGCCTGAATCTCGTATTTTCCAATAATGAATTCAACCTATACCTGACCTTCTGGATAAAGCCCACGCGGTTTCTCTGAGAAAATCATTGTTTGCCCCGTCAAGGTTACAGTTCCTCCTTACGACCGCCATTTCCGTATTCCTTCTGTCTTTTAGAATGAAAAGTAACGGCAGATCGAAGAGACGTCATCTAATGGTCCTTGGCTGAACCCAATGACAAATATGCAATAACAGTTCCAAGACAAGAAGAGCATTCAAGATATAACATACCTACTGAAGATCTTTTATCGAATTTACCTCTGCTCCACATCTCACGCATACATAACAATTTCTTAGCGCAAATCTATTTGTAACGGAAATGTTCCCACACTCTTCCAGTTACCAGCCTAAACCTTATCCCTCCTACCTAATTGCACTTTCTTATTCTACAGACGCCCCACAAAACATAATAAATATCCAAAAATCCAATACACTCCCCAGGTTAAGCCATTACAAGGCCCTCAAATAAGACTTCACGTTATTGATTCACATGTACGTATGTACTTTTAAATATCGTCGTCAAGTGCGAACCTTAAGCTATTAATGCATACGAATCACAACACTAATTGCCAATGAATAAAACCTAAAAGTCCTATTGAGATAAATTAAGGCAACTACCGAATCCAAAAAAGTACACAGCACAAAATAAGAACCGCCAACCTCTAATTTCATATCGCATACGGTAATGATAATTGTATAAACTACACCTAACAACTTTTAAACCAACTTAGTAACATCTAAACTTGGATTTGAAAAAATTGCATGCGTAAAGCAACAGAGAAAATTTGGTTAGCATTAAACCGTCCACTACGAGTAAATGATGTGGGGAGTTATGCCTCCTGAAGTAAAATACTGTCAATAACCAGAGTTTAGCTTAGGAAACACTTTTCATCCGCAAAGGCAAGGTTTTAGAGGACGTTTTGAAATTTGATATCGACCAACCTTGAATTTTGACGCTGAATTCCCAGTGCCACGAAAGTAGTTTTACACATACGCTCGATCTTTTAAGTGATTTACCGCTAGAGAGCCAAATTATTTCAACCCGCGCAACTCAGCATTGTGGAAGATTGGTATGAGATTAAACTCTTAAGAGATGCTTCACAGATCACTCACAAGAGCAAACTTAAAATTTGGGTTAAATGTTGACATTAATAAGTTAAAATGGTGACATCTTCCTAGTCCACGGAACAAAACATCATAATCATCAGGTATAAGTACCTACCATATTCGAAATCGAAGGTCATCAACACCAGGCATCTAAGAATGGTTTGACGCAGCTCTCCACTCGCTTCTCCTATGAGCTAACCTCTTCATATTTACACGATTCTTCTCTTTTTTACATCCTTCACTCTTGTTTGTTTTGCTTCATGCATCTCCCATGAGGCCTACCTTTGCCATTCTTCCCAATCACTTGTCACTCGACGATTGTCTTCATCAGACCATCATATCTCGAGATATGACCGATTAAGTAGCCCCTTCTTCTTATTAAGTTTTTCAGAACACCTTCTTTTCTCACAATTTCCCTAGGATTTCTACGTCAGTCGATCCATTTTTATCTTCATCATTCTTTTGTCGCACTAAATTTCGAATAATTGCAGCCTCGAATTCTCTGCTGCTATTATCGTCAAAACCTCACTTCCAAAAAGATGAGTGCTCTAGATGCTCTGATGAATACTTTCCTTATTCGGAGATATGTTGAGATAATTAGACTGATTTGCCTAGATTTTAGGATTTGATTTACGTAACGCTGATTTTACACTTTTATGCCCACAGACCCTTCAACAGCAGTCCGTAACATTCTCTAAGAACTCCCCCCTTAAATTAAGTAACGCCGTCAATGAACCCTCTTTTTTGTGAAGGATAAAGTGCATTCTTTATCCTTCACAACTTATCTATTTCTCAAAAATACTATTTATTCTGTAATTATCACGTGTATCATCATTATTATTTAAGCAAAGAATTACTTTATTTACCTTTCCCCAAGCTTAATAGAAGGCTGGCCCTCCCCCGTCAGTAGTGCTCATTAAAACTCGGCCCGATCCCTCCCCCACTTCTTTAGCTCTATGCAATTTAAGGACGGCTTCTAATAGAGATTTAATCGTCATTATTTCCTCGTACAATAAGGGACAATAATAGATTATATCTAGGAACTAGTTACCTAGGAACTAGGACTGGTAATTTTAGATTTTAGAATGTCTTCGCATGAGAATCTAAATGCATAAGACATTGATGCAGTTGCTTTCTAACATGAATGGCGCGTAATGATAGAATATTGGATTCAATTGTGCAGTGCCTACCTAATGATAATAGTATGAATTCGGAAGCAGTGTTTAATGTGAAGTCGACGTGTTCCCTCGGTAAATTAGTAGTTGACAGTGGAATCGGTAGCGTGATCACTAGCAATCGAAAATTATCGTCGATAAATAGTGGCTAATGTGGTGTCATTCCCTGCCACACTCCCACGTGGTGGATTGCACGGTGAAATGTGGATGAAAATGACAGCGTTACGAGAGACAACGATAACTTGTTGCGGAGCGAAATAGATCGACTCCACGTAGGAGGGTCGGTAAGCACTCTTGTGTGGGGGGCTGTGTTTGAAACCGTCGGGATTATCTCGAATAGGTAACCAAGGAGTCACGTGATATGAACACGAATGGTTTGCAAATTAAGGGCGTCTGAATCGCTCGATAAATTATCATTAATTGTTTTCAAATTAATTTTTTTCGTCTATCTCGAATATTGAGCCCCCAGATGAGATAAACTCATGTGTAAACAATTAACGAGGTTGTGATCAACAGTTTTAACACACCAAATATGCGAGCCATTTGTGTTTATACCACGTGACTCCTTGGTTACGAGTTCGAGATAATCCCGACTGTTTCAAACACAACTCCCCTGGATGCGTAGATAATGGATGGCACCTCGGTCAGACCGGTCGCGGGAGACGGCTACGCCCAGAGATTATTCTTGCAGGCGCCATTTACCATGCGCCAAGGCGAGAGTCACGCGCCGCTGTTGCACCCACCGCGAAGGATGATGGGTTCATCGGCAGAGAGACACTCCCTAACGCGCATTCGTGACGAACGAGTTGGCTCGGCAGGAGGAATGACATAAGGAGTGAAATGGCTGGCCCAAGGCGCTCAGATGGACGCAACGGTACACGAATCAACGGATGTCACGGGAGTATACCCCCGCCCCCTCCCCCAACGCCCTCACCACTCCGTGGAACGAAACCGTCACCGACGAATTTCTTAAGAAATAGCGTTTTAAAAAAACAAGCGTGTCTCATCTCCGTTCCTAGTTCTGACCCTTTACATACGAAACGATACATGAGTAAAGAGTCACGTTAAAATTGAGCTCAGTACGTGAGCATTAAACTCGACAAAGTCAGCAGGGCGTTTGATGGCTCTAATGAGTTTCAGCAGCTGAAAATGTGCCACCCAAAGCACTTTCACGATCTCGCAAGGCACGTTACCCATGAAAGTCAAAGGTACTTAGAAGAGTGTGCTCTCCAGAGTCCCAATCAACTCATCAACGTATTAGCCACGGCAGTCATACGAACATTCCATTAAAAATACGATTTCATTTCCACATTTCAAACTTCAACACCGCATCCTAAAGATCAACAAAGTTCCTTCTGAAATGATAATAATACGTCCTCACCTCTGCGCAAGTAACGGATTGAATACCCCAATTATAACATTTCAAAGTCAAATAATTCAAAGAACAGGCTGGGGAAGGGTTATACAGCTTCAATAGCTTCGATGAAATTCGGATAGAATTAATCTATACTGTCCTGTACTATAATGTATATTGAACGTGATATAGTTAAAATAAAATCTAAGGAGGTAATCTAAAATATTGCATTGGACATGAAATTAGTAATTTTGGAGTGCAGCCTAGTCGAAATAGGTCTATAATACTTTTTAGTCATTTAAGGAGCCTCTATATCCCAAAAACTACCTCTGAAGCTTTGAATCTAAGATAATGTTATAATATACACCCATTTTGCAAAATTATTCCAACGATACCTTCAAAAAAACAATGAGTAGTTGAATTTTGGATTTCTGCGACATATTATTGAAGTTTACACGTAATACATTTAAAAATGAAAGAGCGTCCTTATGAGATTCTACCAATTAGAGAAGAAGAATTCTACGATGAAGACATATGCAGCAATATTCAACGACTATGTCCTAGCATTATGACACAAGAAGAGTCTTTCGACGGCCAGTTCAGCCTCCCATTACACCCACCTCAATTACAAATCATAAGCATGGAGTTTTATTTTATGGTTATATCTTTATTTAAGACGTAGGATGGTAGAATATTTCTTTACTGCTACTTAACGACTTTCATATATTAAGTGAATTTCATAGATTAAGAATTAATAAAATTCATATTATTATATTTGTAATAATTTTCCACTGCGGCTACAAAGGTTAACACAAGGCTAAATAAAACCTTCCCCGGGGAGAACGAAAATCGTAAAAACTCATCACCAAATTTTCAAGTACTTAGAATCCGAGAAAGATATTTTTTTCCTTTTCGCTCCACCGCAAGAAAAAAAACATAGAATTTTGAACATGGAATGATTTCACTTAAAAGCATGCAGATAAGATCCTTCAGAATCCACAAGGGAGGGAATGAACAATTGCGAGGCAATTTAGGCACGATCTAGGATCCTGAAGAGGCATTAACATTATGCTCGGGAGATTATAGGATTAAACTAACCCCTGTTATGCCGCCGTTGAATGAATATAAACTTGGCTCATTCCACTCAGCATGGCATTTAATCTATCTGATTCTCCTATATTCGCTGGCATGTAACTTTTAGACAATTCAATGATGCTACAACTAGTCATCAAGCAAGTTACCAAATACATGACTGTTAGATGAGAGATGCTACATAAAAGAAAACGAATTCCTGAGAAAATATTCGGTTTACATCAGGATGGATTTTATGATTTTCGTTTAAAATTTTAGGTCTAGAGCAGCAGGTAAAAAAAATGAAAAAGTACTTAAATATACCCTGCGGCCATTTTTCCACGTCGAATGAAAAACCCAAAACAGTGGATGGATACTTTTTCATCAGCCGATCAACGTCAGTCTTTCATGAAGCTAGGTCAGGGAAAGGATTGTGAAAAAGGTAACAGGGAAGTGAAGAATTGGCTCGGCTGAAAGAAGCCCACGGGACGCACAAAACGCTTATGCGTACAGCGTCATCTCCACCTTTGTCAGATCTTCCCTTGTTATTATTTTCATCCCTATTTATTACGGCAAAGTGCCGTGAGCAGTACGACAAATTGCGTGATCCGGCAACACTGCGAGAAGCGAGGCAGCATTATTTAATAGTGAATCGTCGCGGTCGGATAGTGTGCGAGTTTCAAATGCGGGTCAACTCTAAAAGAAGGCGAAAGTGTTCCGCTGGGATTCGAGAGAGACCACTTTCGATTTCTTTCAGAGTGAGGGGAAGGCAAATGTGGGAGTGAGGTGAAATGGGAAAGAGGGGAGGGTTACGAAGGCGTAGAGGGGGGGGGATGGGGCAAGTCGGAGAGAGGGTGAGATAGGAGAAGGATGAAGACTTTTAGGACCGTTCTTCCAGAATGTACCACGCCGGGGAACCCGGGGAGCAAACAAACAAGTGAACGGCGTTATTCAAAGGTAAGCAAGCACTCTACGGTCATTTGTTTCTCACGCGAGTTCATCTAGCCTGCGCCTTTTATAACACTAGTTATAATGTATTTTCCTCGGGTCAAAACAGAATTTCAATAACGCAGCTGAGTTTCCTGCCGAGGACGTGTATAATACCGTTACGTCGAGTGAAAACAGCGAAGTGATAACAGTGAAAACACGCATGCTTGCGTATGACGGCATCCGGGTCGGAAAATGAACCTAATAACAGGCGTCGACAAGCGCAACTTACCATGATTTTACTTTCAGACGTGTTAATTGTGTGAATTTGGACGTTTGCGAGTGTTTCCATGCTCTCATTCTTCCGTAGTTCACACTAAGGTAGTGTTTTCATCATCATCATGATAGTGTGAAGTGTATGCAACCTCTCGAAAGAGCCGTAAACGGAAGTGCATTAAACTGCTCAGCACGTTTCTCGAATTACACCGAAAGTATTCTTATTTTTGCAATGTTGTTATTGTTATTATTCTTGCCAACAATGTCTTCCTTTGTCACTGCCATATTTTCGCGGCGAAGCAACATCATCAGGTGAGCGGAGGTACTTTGTAACGAAAGCATGGTAGTTTAAAAATAAAAATATGTGTGGATACAGCAGTGTTGTTACTTCGATAAACATTTCAAGCACGAACCACCGAGTGACACCCGAGAGACTGGTTCCTTCTATACTATTATAAACAATTCTATATTTCCTTCCATCCTCAATCAAGACAGCTGCAGCGTGAATCACAAAAATAGGCACTCATTACATCCTTCTACCTCAGTGATTATCGCTGATGAGCTACACATCATTGTTAAATTACACCACTAAATAAAGACAGAATCCTTCTACAGCCATCGGCAATGCGCATAATCAAGCCAGTTTTTCTCGGGAGAAAAATATATCTTTACGGAAAATATAAAGACCAATAAATACGCAACGTACCTTAATTATATTAATTGAGGCTCGTCTCAGTGATATAATTCAGCATACTGACATTTCATTACCGCTGATTCAATTAAGCTAAGAGATTTAATTACGATTCCTCCTCAGCATCGAAATACAGCACTCCACGCCGCACATTACGTCATTAACCAGAATACACACTTCGCTGCGGAGATATCAACGAACGAGCACATGGCGACCGTTCCCATGGCAACGCTAGGGAACACCATCTTGAGCTTTGAGTGCGTCTCCTGTTTAACAAGAAAGTAAAATAATAATGATGGTATCACCACAATTACCGTAGCTATTCGATTACCGGCGAAGTGAGAGATATTGCATATTTTTCGAGAGAATGAAAATCTGTTCTCTGATGGGAAGTCGTTAACAATGTTTTGGGAGCTAGATGGGAGGTCGTTAACAATGTTTTGGGAGCTAATATATTCAATGCTTTGATATTCAATATCTACTCACAATCAGTGCTGAAAGATATTGATTATAATTTTGATATTCCATTATAATTAAGATAACATTTGGAAATGATTTTGCAAAGGATTAAAATTGGACTTGAATCATTGCGATAATATTAGGGCGAAAATATTATGTCATTAATAGTTTACCTTTTTACCAATTTAACTAACAGAAGAAAAGTACAAGAAAAACGATAACGAAGCTAATTTTTTACCAGCTCTTTAAATAAATTTTAAATCAGGTTCTCCTTTCGCTTTTTACTTTATCTTTTAATGCCTTCCGTTTTTTTTAGAAATAGCATAAAGCGATTTTTAACCATATGGTTCGCAGATCAGGAAATGAAAGTGACGAAGTGTATTGCCAGCATTTTATTGCTTTCAATAAGTGAAATGAGATAAAATACGATAATCTTAATCACACCTAGCCTGAGAAAACGGGAAGAAGTACATATTTTTAACTATTTTTTAGCGTGTAAGCATCAACTGAAGAACAATGCTCCAACCGGCATGAATATAAACGTTGAGTATCTCCATCAAATATAAGATGTCCAAGCTGAAACCGATTACAAAAATAAATTTATTCACCAGCTATAAGACATTTACACATTCCAAGACAATGATATTTTTGTGGCTTATATAAAAAGTTGTTAGTTGGTCAACAAATATGTTAGTGATGGAATATCAGTAAGTTAATACTGAGTTTTTTTATGCATTTGAAAAAGGCTAACACCATTAACTTTCAACCACATTAAGATTTCTCCATAGTTTAATATGTGAGACTTCATAGAGTATTGCAACTTCCATGGATTCAAAGAATTTTTAATCCTCTTAACAAGCCTACAATTAACCATAGCTGTGAGCGTGGAGATCTGCAGTAAAAGCCAACACCGAGACGGTATATTTCCTCAGACAACTGGTTTCTAAACTTCTACAAGCGAATCGTATCATTCGAGAGAAACGTATTTTTTATGAGCAAAAAGCCTATTCCACATTTCCGCATTTGTCTCACTTTACGTCAACTGATTAGACTTTTTTGAGAACCGATCACCTCTAAGTAAAACGAGTGAATTCTATGAACTCACAAATCAACATCAACATCGCCCAGGGGGATTGTGTTTGAAACCGTCGGGATAATCTCGAGTAGGTAACCAAGGAGCCACGTGGTACAAACAAGAATGATTTGTAAATTTTGTCTCTCTCAATTGCTCATTACAACAACATTATTTGTTTTCACTTAAGTTTGTTTTTCATCTGTCTAGGCTATAGAATCCCCATATGAGATAACACAAATGTAAGCAATGAATGAGGTAGTAATGAGCGGTTTTAAAACACCAAATTTGCGAACCATTTGTGTTTATACCACTTGACTCCTTGGTAACCTATTCGAGAAAATTACGACGGTTTCAAACACAACCCCCCTGGCCTCGACAGAGAGCGAGAGACGGAGTTTTTACCTCTCATAAATTGAACAAATATGTAAAAAATATCATGGAATCTAAGAGTATTTACGATTGAACCAGGTCACTTTGTTGGCCACGTTCATATAATTAAATGGTAACGTCTTGAAGACGACACCGTTTGAAGCACTGCGTTCTAAAGATGTTCAACAGCTTAACTAATTCACCACGAAGGTGATAACATTAGATACTGCATAAATAACAGCATTTTTGTTGGATTCCTTAGAGCTTTTATCAGAATTAACGTCTCGGAACGAGATATGTCTAACGAAGCAACTGCGGATGTAAATTATTTTCAAGTAAGGGTTTATTTAGTTGAATACGTAACAAGATAATGACATAGGAAACAATGCAGATACTGCCCTCTCTTATATTCACTATTTAATAATGACTATAAAAATAGAGGTTTGAAAAACTGGTTTTTCCATTCCCCGAGCAAATCGTTTACTTTACGTTTTCCCTCTCAGAAAAATGTGACAGCGCACCGATACCAACCAGAGGTAAGTCAGTGCGCGCAGCGTCGGTTAAGTAATCGACATATATCCAGTCGTTACTTTCAACTGCAATCGTGTCCTCCAACATTCTCTCGGCAATCTTTTAAATACTGTAGTATGAGTAATAAGCAATGGGAATATCTCATCACAACAAATATGAACTCCTGGGAACTTTACCAAACATAACGTCAAAATCCACCGGTTTCGTTAGTATCCGTCACATTGTTGTAAATACACGTAAAATTTAGAATTCTGTCACGACTATTTCTGATTTCAAACTTTCAGACGCCATAGGCTTTAAGAGAATATACGTTTCTCGTTAATGCAGAGCTGACAGACTCCTGTAGATGCGCAAAAGAGATAAAAAGAAAGAAGAACAGTTTTGCTCTAGGAAAAACAACAGTTTGCTGAACAAAAATTATAATAGTTATTTCTTTCGTTGTCATTGTTATAAAAATTATTGCTGTTTTCTTATTGCGCTGGATATCGCAAATAAAATCTCTCAGATAGTATCATTCATATAGGATAGAATTTTCATATCCGTAACAACAAATAATACTCTCACGTCTTTTCTTCATGAAAAAAATAGTAGGAGTAGGTCTCCAACTAAAACATTTACAAAGGACAAATTAAAAACGTGAAGAATGAAAGTTCGAAATGTGGTGCTACAGAAGAATGATGAAGATTAAATGGATCGACCGAGTAAGTAATGAGGAGGTCCTAAGAAGAGTAGGAGAAAAGAGATGTCTGCTGACAACTCTAAAAAGAAGAAGGGACAACTTAATCCGCCATATCTTGAGACATGATGGCCTGATGAAGACTATCGTCGAGGGAAAAGTGAACGGGAAGATTGAAAAAGGCAGGCCTCGTATGAGATACATGGAACAAGTTGTGAAGAATGTAAAAAAGAAGAATTACGACGCAATGAAAAGGTTGGCCGATAGAAGAATCGAGTGGAAAGCTGCGTCAAACCAATCCTAGGATTGTTGACCACTGATGATGATGAAATTAAAAACATTAAACATTTTCATGCTACATACCCAGTGAGAAACTTCCGAGTCTATATTAGAAATACTTTCTAAAAACGACGACTGTAATTCTCATATAGCACATGCTTTAATTGAACGATGAAATATCCTAAATCAACACTTCTCGCGGGAAGTTAGAAGCAAGAAAGCTAGGTATATCAAGTTCCCGTCCTTAGAATATGATTACTGAAAAGAGAGATTGAAGAGAGAGAGAAAATTATGATTTTTGAAAATGAAGAGAGGCACAGCCAGAACGTATTTTTTCAAGGTCAGATATTAAATCTCGAATTCAACTGCTCCTACTGGGACCAATTTTCATCTTATAGAGATATCGTGACGCCAAAGGCTAAGTTCAGGTCAATTATATCCAATTTAACAGTAAATTTGCCAAAAGGCCGCCTTGAAAAATTCATTTTCCAATGAACGTAGAAATTGCATGGAGGTAAAAGGAGTTTTTTTTCTCTGTTAGTATCACATAAAGCAGATTTTAATTTTTTAATTCTACTTAAGCGACCCAAGCATGTAAACTGGTATAGTAAGCGAGAGTATATTCAACTTATGCGTTGAGAAGAAATACGGACTACTCGACCCTTCTCGACAGCTTTTCGGATTTTCTTCCCCATTCCCGACGCAGAGTTTAGCATACAAATCTTAGTACTAAGAGGCAGCACATCTTATTTTGGAGGTTTTACTTACAATTAGTATCTATATTTACCGCTTAAAACAAATACACTTAAGTATTCAGATTCGGATACACTTAAACAGATATCTACAGATTCGTAGGGACCAAATTTTTGCGATGATCTTTCCAGGCGACTTACTTAAATAAATTTCGACCATAGAATACATACGTCTGTAGGTGGCGGCTAAAATCTTGTTAGCTTTCGGGTTTTTTATTCATGGGTGTTTTCAAGTCTGTTTCCGCACTAATAGGCGCTTCAGACCGGGAAAAAAGGTATAAGGATAGGAATGGAAGGGATGGAGGATCTAATAGCTTTCGGGTCGTGGGTGTTTTCAAGTCTGTTTCCGCAGTAATAGGCGCTTCAGACCGGGAGGAAAGGTATAAGGATAGGGATGGGGGATCCTCCCTTTGCTTTCGGGTTTTCATGAGTGTTTTCATGTCGGCAATTCAGGGGTTAATCAATGGTAAACCAATGCCGAAAATTTGGCCAAAGGACGCCAACGACAAGACCAGCACTCGTCCAGCCACTATGCAACCTTGCGTTCAATGGCTAATAAGAACACGGCCGGAATTCGGAAGGTCACGCATTCGAGATCCAAGTTTAGCCAACTCATACCATCCATCGTGATTTCCTCAACGCAACTTGGCCTACCTTAATCCAAACCACGACATCTGCGGGATGAAAAACAAATTTCGAAAACACCCTAATTGTTTGATATGCGTGCTTGGTTTTTTAGACTCCCAATATCAATAAGTAGACGGGATCGACGGGATGTTAACGATATTTCAAACCAGTCGTATGATTAAATCAGGCCGCGGAAGTCTGATCGGTAACGTGTTGACCTGACATTCTAATGGTCATGGGTTTGAACCTCACCTCGAGCATTGATTTTGTGTTTGTCTACGGATTAAATTACGTTAGACGGAGCGATAAATTATTAGCAGCTGGAGGACCAAAAATCTAATTCTACTATTACGTAGATAAAATTCTCTCACATGTGAAGAAGTAAAAACTGACACAGCTTCCTTCTCATAAAGAAAGATAATTTATCCACACACTAGCTTCAGAATATTACTACAGCTATTACCGCAACAACGCCCGCAGATGACAAGACACCCGGAAGTATTCGTCGCGTAGCACTCCTACGAGGACCTTCAACTCCATGCGTCCTTCATCGCAACACTTTCAATGCAAGCTGTTCTCGAATGTTCAAAGTGAAAATCAAAAGCAACGAATCCCCATATCCTTAAGAGGGAAAGGCAACTCCGTACTCTTAATGAGAACACTCACTGCCTTTGGACATCGAATCAGTCGCAATATTGTTAACGACAAAATTTCCTTCCTCATCTTAAAGGCGGGGATCGGGTTCATGTGGTGGCTCGAGCGTTGGATTTTCACCCCGAGGGCCCGGGTTCGATTCCCGACAGTGGCAGGTTTATCAGTGGTTGACCGTTTCCAACTTGAGAGCCTAGGGGAGGGCATTACCATTTCAGTACTCCGTCAGTGCCCTTATCGAATGCCGGCGCGCCGGGTTTCTCTCCATCCTTAATTCCCAGAAATTTTCCTATCTATATGGGGCCGTCCATAAATCATGTGACGCCAAAGATGGGTCGGAGCGACCGTTACAATGCACTATCGACAGAAGGGGTCGAGTCTTGCGCTACGTTGAGAGAGACACACTATAAAATTCATTTTTGCTCGAACAATAACGATTTTTCATATGTAATTAGTGAATAAATATCCCCATATAAATACTGTATTCATAAATAGTCTGTTTTACAATTCGAAAAAAATGATACGGTTCATTGTAGGCGTTGCATAATGTAGGCATCGCGTCTTAAAGAATGTTAAGTGACATTATAGTCGGGAGGGGGGATTTGCAAACAAGCGTTACGTCATATATGGATGGCCCCTTTGTAAATAGCCCAAATAACCTTACCTAATCACCTCCCCTGAATAACTAACTAACCGCTCATCTCAAAGCTCTTCAACGTATTAATTTAAGCGCACCGTAAACTTGTCCCATGTTCCAGTTTATCTTCGCCCAAAAGGTAAAAGTTGTACTTAGCCACATCTCTGAAGATCAGATGTGGTATGTTAACTCATTAGGCCAAAACAGCTAAGATCCCATCCGTGAAAATTAATTGTACGCTGCACTAAAGACATAAAAACAATAATCCCGCTCTGTTATCACGGAACTTTCCTACCTACGCGATTGTCACACGGCACAGAAATGAGGAAAAAGGTCACGCCTTGACTCTCTTTCGCCATTACATTCTTAAAAAGATGAGAAATTCATACTAAAAATTCACACAACGAATGTTAGAAGTGTTTGATAACAGAAAAATGAAATTAATTTTCTAAATGGACCTCGCTTTTTCCATTTCCCTCACACCTTGTATCTGCGAATTTTTCAGTTAAATCCTGGCAGATTTTAGGTGATGATGTTTCCCAGTGAAGGAAGAAAATGATTTCCTTAAGAACTAACACAAAGGCTAAATATTAATCTTATATTTTTTTGAATTATTGTAATTGGGAATGGGGTATTATAGCTCATCAATGACGAGGAGAATACAGTGGCATCTATTATTGCAAAAAGACTACTTTTTCAAATTTTATTCGTACGCAAGAATTTCTACCGTAAGAGAAAGGAAGGTCACACCTTATGTTTATAAAAAATCAAAAATGCATATCGTGCAACGATTTCCTCACACAACTCTATAAACTCGTACATTGAATGATCAAAAATATCAAGTAAAAAATTTACAATCCCTTCATTCGTGAAATTACCTGTCTTTATGCGTTAATTATCCATTGTCAGCGGTGACGGTGGGCCAAAAGAAAAGGCGTAACTTCCAAGGTTATTGCCGAGAGCTGGTCAGAGGTCAAGACCATTTCGAAAAGGAAGGGTGATCTCGAAGGGGGTATTTGATGAATTTTGACGATGGGGATATCGAACGATGAGGAATGAGTGTTAAAATATTTTTCCCATTTTTTCTTTATCGTTACAGGGATTTATTAAAAACTGGACAGCATTTCTAATTTATATTATCACATCATTTTTGCTGAGAAGGCGGTCTTTCCCTCCGCGGAACACTTGGGATTGTTTTTTTTTCTTTCCTTTTCTGGAAGGTCCTTCATATCACATACCAAGGTCCTGAACGTCTTTCTTCCCAGAACCAGCGCCTGAGAGTCTCCAACCACGTCCTCCTCCACAGCATTGCCCACATTTCGACATTTCGTAAAACATTTCCAAGACATAATATGGTAAATAATTTTGTGAGATATTCTGGTGTTAGGAGAAACGCACATTATTATTAGTCCCATCATTTATCCGACTTTAACTTAGCGAGGTGTTCTATAGATAGTAAAAAACTGACACTGTCACAATGTTCCTATACTCGCATAAATACATGCAATAATTTATTCTTGCGCATTGCATAGACAAGTGAAAAAAAAAGCATCTTGAAATTGGCCATGACATAGCTGCTATAGAAGAGACATAATTCGACCTAAGACCAATTCTAGTTAACTTAGAAAAGATTCAGACCGGAATCCAACTGAAGGTTGATAACAAAAGCTTTCATGCATGCAGAAGAACATACGGATGAAAGGCCAATATTATACTCAGGAAATAAAAGCTTGAGGGTGTGGAAAATAACTGATATTCTGGGAACAAATACCAGCCAGAAAAATGTCCACTAACTAATGGAATTGCAAGCTGGGAGTAAAGAAACAGTTATTTACAACATATCTAGAGAAGGCTCCTCTAGAGCGAGGCAAGGACAATATCAGCCAGAGAAAACGCAAGACTGGAATTTAAAGTGCGTCGTAATTAAAGAAGAATGAAGATCAGATGGACAGTGACTAACGAAGAGGTTCTAAAAAGATGGAAGAGAATAGAAATCTTATAAAAATTCTGGAAAAGAAAACGGAACAAACTCATCATCTATGTTTTGAAGTCAGTATCCGCACTACTTTCAGACCACGAGGAAAGGTACATACAAAGATGGGAATGTAAGGGAAATGAGGATGGGTAGAGAGAAACCCAGCGTCGGCATTAGCCTGTTCTTAACGAAAAGGAGCTAAGGGTGCCACGGCTTAACGTCCCATCCGACGGACGGAGTACTTTACTCAAATCGTTTCTACAAAACACTCAAGTAGGGACCGGTTTACCAATGAAAAATATCTTCCACTTCCGGGATTTGAATAGGGACAACCTGAACGGATACACTTCGAAATACGATGTATCGAGAACACAATCTTCAAGGGAAAACGAAGTTAAAAAGGAGGGCCTTTTATGTGATAAATGGAGCATGTGACAAGACAAGTGAAATAGAAGAATTATGCTAATATAAAGACGCAATCCGATTGGAGAATCGAGCGGAGAGCTGCGCCAAACCGATCAGTGAATTGACTAGTGAAGATGATTGTGTTCTCATGTCATGTTTCCCATGTGAATAATTTCTTGGTTGTTAAAGTAGCAACGAATAAAAGCATGGAGACGCGTTTGATCATTTCAAGTTTCTTGTATCAATAAGCTTCTGCACGCATCATAAACCTAAGTGCCGCAGAAGGAATTCATAACGTTGTCACACCGAGCACCGATATTTCACTCTTGAACTGGGCCAGTCCTAACATCTGCTCGAAGTGATGCAACTCCCATCCAATCCGACTTTAAATGACTAAATAAATGTTCAATGGTTTTTTTTTCAAGCTAACAGGAACCAATATGACTATTTTCTGAGATAAGAAATACAAAAGAACGAATTGAAACTACGATCGTTAAGCTTAAATTATGAAAGCGACTTTAAATCAGGCCATCGCACGTGACAAAAGATGAGAAAGGTCCACATTTTTCCGAGAACAGTGAGAGAGAAAACTGACCAAATGAGATCATTCATCCGCGCGTCCGCATCGAAAAGTGAAGAAACTCTTCGGACGAAGATAAAAAAAAAGCCGTTGAGTAATGATTGCTCTTCTAACTACCACTTCTGCGAATTGGGAGGTAAAAACTTTTGGCAATGACATTTCCTCGTTCGGTAACGAATACAGGCTGTAAATTTAAGTGGAAAAAAGATAACGAAGGCTCTTTTATACTCCACCAGCAGTTTCCTGCACACGCTCACATCAAAGCTATTGACGTGAGGCAATAACTTTTATGTGTACCTAATTATTCAATTTCGAGGCAATACTTTTGTCTTTGGGACGTTGGCACCAGTTAGCCAATTAACTTAAGACAGAGATAAAAACTCCCGTGAAAATATGCGGGAATATCTATAGTGACAGATCGATGAAATTATAGTTCTCCATTGATAATCACAAGAGATTGGCGAAGAAAAAATTGGTAAAAAATTTAAAATTTACTTAGTCAACATGTTTCACTACACTGTAGCATCATCAGGACGGATTCATCTCAGCTTCAGCGTAATGAAACATGTTAGCTAAATACATTTTATAACTGTGGAGTGTGTATTCATTCCTCTCGTGTATTCATTCCTCTCTTGAGGCACATTTCAATTCAAAAACGGTAAATAGTAAAATGACTTTAATACTAATGAATACTTTCGTCGTAAGGTGATTTTTATATTTTTCGTGTATTGTATAATTAAAAACATATAATGGACGAAGCTCTGAGGTGAAATTTAAGGGGGCCAAGCGTAGACGTTTTCGGAGCGAAACCTAAATAAATACTTCATCAGTCCAAAGGGGGTGTAATGTACGCAATGGAATAAGCGCGGGGTGGTGTCATAAATTTAGGCCTAAGAGCACAGATAATGAATTATTATTAGGCCTAAGAGCACAGATTATTTATGAATAATTTATGTTACATTAGAATAGAGAACTCCAAGTGTTTTCCCCGTTCTACACAGTGGTTAATTTAACAATTCCGAGTCATCTGACCAGCTTAATATTTGGTTATACGTTTAGAACTGCGAATAGAAAGGGTTTAATTTACTTTACTTTATTGTTTTCAAAGCTTTTTACCTTACGTTGAACTTCAACGGGTACATTCCGGCTAGCATTTTATGAATTCCGCCGTAATTTTCGGATTGGTCGTGTTTTTCTTAACCAAATCTTTTATATGCTGGTAAGCGGGTTGGTTCGCCATCACTCACCTGCGACCGCGAAGTTCATTTCGCTCAAGAGAAAACTCCCGAGATCATAGAGAGAGGAGGGAAAAAAAGAGACCAGGAAATAATCCTCGCGGAGTCGAGCGCGCGCTCACCGCGAGAGGACTCAGCCAAAGACGGGCAACCAACCCGGCACCGACGAAAGGCGAGAGCATGACGTCGACACACACGCCTGGGAAACCGGCCGAGCAACATCGCCCTCCGGGAACATTAAAACTTTTCCCCGCGTCCCAAATATCCTCCCCATCCCTCCACAGGGCTTTGCATAATTCTGCCGTCATAACGCCAAACGCACTCTCGCCAGCCGACGCCTCGGTTGTCATGACAACATTCGGTGACGTCACCTCCACGACCCGTGCTCTTCAAAGTAGCGTACGTATGCATAGAGCGGCGCGTATAAGACTACGCATAAGTCTATCCTTGCTTTGGGGAAATTTAAAATTCAAATCTGCGTATCACGGGAAGCTGATTTGTTTCCTAGGCGAACATAGTTGATAGAATATCAGTCATCATCATCGGTCAGTAATCCTAGGATTGGTTTGACGTAGCCCTCCACTCGATTCCTTGTTTCCTCGTACAATTAGGGAAATGAACAATGGTAAATATATCCAATACGAGTAGCTGCATGTTGATATAAGGACTTGAAGCTAACCCAATTAACAGCATGTTTGCTATGCTATTTTTATCTTTTTTAAATAGTGAAGTTTAGAACAGTATATACATACTAATCCTTTTTTATGCATGATATGTAGTGCATGTTTGGTGAGAATTCACGGTTAGAGGTACTCGGGTGGGGACTACCGACGGTCAAGCCTGCTAATGAGGGTCCTACCTCGACTCCGAGCCTAATCCGACCCTTCGCGAGCGACCCGAGACCCTCACCGAGGCCCATCTCTCCATGGGTGGTCATAAGGCTGAGATCGTCCGATTGCAGTTAAATTTTAACTTTATAAACTATAAATGTTATAAACAATGTGTTACTTTTTTTGTGCTCTCCATTTCAAATAGATCACATTGAGAGGGGTGATCGAAATGGAACGAAGGGATCTCACGGGCCTAGGAATCTTACAGTGTAAAGGAGGAGAAGAGAATGAAGGTAAATGAGGAAAACTAAGTACCTAATATGTACGATGCATGTGTTCACGTGTCTACTAATAAATTCTTTTCCCGTATTAAAAGAATTCGCATTTCTACATCTACATAATACCCTGCAAGCCAACATAGAGGTGTGTGGCTAGGGGTGGATGCACACCAAACATGCATTACATATCATGCATGGAGTGGATGCAAACTCATATGCTATTCGTATTTATACTATATCCGAATTCTGACACCTTATAGAGAGTACTAATTCTGCCATCAATATAGGAACAGAGAGTTTGTTAACAAGCGATATTGCTGATAGTGAAATTTTTCCCGTAAATTTCAGGGTATACAGAAGAGATCAAGAGGGTCGGCCGGGAGGGGGAGTATTTGTCGCAGTTATGAACACAATAGTCAGCAAAATAGAAGTGATTACAGATAATATAACAGAAAGTGTATGTTGTGGTGGCTAATGGTGGCTAAATCGATAGTGTTATACGTTTGTGCCTTCTATAGACCACCCCATTCCGATGTTCACTCAATATTTGAACTCGAGAAACAGATCAGGTCCATTATTTCCCATGGCAACGAACGACAGATTATTTTATGTGGAGATTTCAATACACCATCGATAGATTGGAAAACATGTAGTCATTAGTCTGGGAGGAGGGACAAAGAAATCTGCGAGTCATTGCTTAACCTGTTCGCATCGTACGCACTACATCAGATTGTCACCTTGCCTAATAGAGGGGAGAATGTTCTCGATTTACTTGCCACAATTATCCCTTACAAGTGTTTAAAGTTGAAAATATCGATAAAATAAGTGACCACAAGGTAGTACACGCTAAATTTTCCCTCAATACTGAAAAATCTTTTAATTGAAATGAAAGATTTTCCTTTTTAGTAAAGCAGATTTTAACGGATTTAGGCAAGACTTACAGAGTTCTTTTGAAAAATTCGAGAGCATCAGCAAAAATAGTGATACAAACAATACATGGAAACAGTTCCTCCAAATTACGCGGTCACTTGTCACTTCTTACAGAGTATACAGATATACCTCATTAGTATAAGAGTGAGAACAGGGAACCAAGGTGGTACAACACGCAGGTTAGAAAATGTTTAAAACACCGACGAGTTAGCCACGCGAAACTAAGAAAAATGAAGAAAAATGTGGCTAATAACGATCTAAAAAATACTATAGAACATTTTAAAATGTGTAAAGCAGCTGCATGAACAGCCCTTAGAAAAGCGTTTAGTGAATTCAAGAAAAAATTACTCGGGAGAACAAGCGAAATCCGAAAGCGTTTTGGTCATATGTTAGGGAAGTAAAAGGAACTAAAAGTCAACGGTTAATTCCTTGAAAAATGATAGGGAAGAAATAGCAACTTCCAATTTAGATAAAACTAATTTGTTGAATTATTTTTTTCAGAGCGTTTTTAATCAATCTAAATGTAGTTTGCAGGAAACCATACCAGACCGATTTCAGCAAATAATGCCCCCGATCGATCGATCCTGAAGCTGAATCGTATCCTTACCAAAAACATTAGCCCGAACAAGTCCTCAGGCCCTGATGAAATTCCAGCTCGTGCGTATAAAGAATTAGCTGTCGAAATGGCTCCGTATCTTAAAGTAATATTTAAAAAATCCGTCGAAGAACACGCGGTTCCCAAAGACTGGAAGATAGAAAACGTGACCCCATTTTTTAAAAGTGGCGACCAAAACTACAAAATTAGAGATATTGATTGCCGAACTGACAGATTTAAAATGTCACTTTTTCCTCGTGCAATTAGGGATATGAATAGCGGTAAATATGTCTAATACGAGTCAATCAATGCATATCATAGGTAGTTGCATGTTGGTATAAGGACTTGAAGGTAACCCAACTAACAGCACGTTTTTGCATGTTTAGTTTGCTATGTTTATCTTTTTAAATAGTGCAGTTTATACTAATTTATTGATAGTAATCCTTTTAAAGGCATGATAGGTAGTGCATGTTTGGTGAGAATTCACCCCCTGCCACACACCTTTACAGTGGCTTTCAGGGTATTATGTAGATGTAGATGAACCCCTGCGCATTATGCGAGGTTTCATCACATTAACAAGATTAAGGACATATATTGTCATACGGATAAATTTTTTAGACTGGTTAGACTGACAGAGGATATTTATGACTCAGAAATGTCTCCCAACTCTTTCAAAATATATGTAAAATACAGACAAAACTGGAAATGTGGTGGTGTTTTCATTGCAGTCAAGAACTCATTATTAGCAAAGCAGTAATATTTCCCGACAACCTCTTGAAATATGTTTGGTGTTAATTAACATGCACTACATCAAAATCAATATCTTTCTTCGCATTCTATAGGCCCCCAAATACTGATGTTGTTTCACTATTAGAACTAGGAAGGCAGATAAATGCTATCATGTCCTGTAACAGGGAGCGTAATATAATAATAGGTGGATATTTTAATGCTCCCTCCATAGACTGGATCACTCACTGGTTTAAAGCTAGAGCAAGGGACAAGGACATCTGTAAGAGTCTGTTAGATATGTTCTCCAACAACTAATTAGCTATAGCAGCTAATAGAGGGGATAACTTTCTTGATACTGGCTTCTACCACTCTACACCTTACTATACAAGGATCGCCTGGCTTCTACCATCTAACATTTACTACGCAAGGAATAATGAATTTATAAATGTGGAATCCATTAAATATATTGGAATAAGACTATCATATGATTTTTAAGCACAAACGTGAAATAATGGGTCAAGGTAATCGTAACCTGGGATTCAACAAAAGAGAACAGGGTAAATTTGAGGATCAAGAACGAGAAATTGAGCTTGTAAGACCTTATTAGGAATAGACCGCCAGTATATGGGATCCTTGCGAAATAGATAACAAAATAGATTAAATAAATGGGAATCATTATCAGATAGAGGGTTGAAATTTGGACTTATTCTCTTAACTAAACTCCCAGACAATATTTTGAGTGATGACGTTAAAAATATTTTGCGACATTTAACTTACCATTTAGGACATATCTAATAGTATAAATATGGATAGAAAAGGAGTTTGCATATTGTTATAAAGACTTAAAGTTAACCATACTAACAGCATGTTTTTATATGCTTGATTTGATATTTTTTAACCTTTTTTAAATTGTGATGTATACACTAGAATATAATTGCTAATACTTTTCATGCATGATATGTAATGTGTGTTTTCACCCCCTGCCACACACCTCTATGGTGGCTTACAGGTTATTATGTGCATATAGCTTCCCTGGCTTCCTCCATGTCTCACACTATGCCTGATTTTTGGACTTCGGGAACAGAATTTATCACTAGACTCTTGAACACATGACAATCTGCTTTTTTTTAATGTTGCAGTAAGATACTTTGTTACTTAGATTACTTGCCTAGTACACCCGTACGGGTGTACTAAGTATCTTACGTTAGATTCCTCACATAGTACGCTTCTCATTCCCTTCATTCTCTTCTCCATTACACCCGTAAGATTCCTCACACCTCTTTCTCCCTCCCCTCTTTCTTGGAAACCACGTGTTCCCGTACAGCGTTGCCAAGTCCGAACTATGATTTCCGTTTATTTTACAAAAATCTTACTTTTTATCGTAGAGGATCGATCAAAAAAGGAATGTGATCTATTTGAAATGGAGAGCACGAAAAAAGTAACACATTGTTTATAACATTTATAGTTTATAAAGTTAAAATTTAACTGCAATCGGACGATCTCAGCCTTATGACCACCCGTGGAGAGATGGGCCTCGGTGAGGGTCTCGGGTCGCTCGCGAAGGGTCGGATTAGGCTCGGAGTCGAGGTAGGACCCTCATTAGCAGGCTTGACCGTCGGTAGTCCCCACCTGAGTGCCTCTAACCTTTTTTTCAACTAAAAGTCAACTTTAAGGCTGGTGACGGACCTCTCCCAGCAAATAGGCATTGAGTCGAATCGCCATGTAAAATGTACCAATGCAGATGATAAAATCAATCCAATAAAGAATTATCAGCGAATAGGAATGGAAAATTTTAAGTTAGCCATTGCAACGAATGGGAAACTAATGATGACACCCTTCCTGCACAACGATCTTTGAAAATAACGATTCTTATATCTTCAATTTGACCTCCGAACAAAATGGCTCGGTTGAGTGCCAACATTTTTAACGACCCCACGGCTATAACATTCGTCTGAAATACGATTAGTTTCCGTCAGCTACAACTCAATACTCTCTAACATATTTTAAGGACTGTGAAGTAGCCGCGAATACATAAGCGGATTCACCCGCTGAAACGCACAATAGCAGAATTTCCACCTTACTCGAACCCAGAACTCCCTGATTTCTGGCTAGGTACTCCATCAATTCAGCTATTAAGGCTTCATTCACCCCTGAGGATTTCTAGAGGCCTTAAAGATCAAGATGTCCAGGGGGTTTCGGCTTCGAGTCCCGGTCAAGGCGGATTTTTTTCCATGTGAACATTCTGCTATTACCATTTAGCCCATTGTTTGCAAAAATTCTTCAAGCATTACCAATTCAAACTTTGACCCAAAATAAACGTAGGCATATGTAGAGTTTCCAACTCCTGAAGAGTGATTTCGGGAGTTGCCCGTGGCATTCGTTGATATTGACAAAATATGATCATCGTAGGCACCAAGAGTACAGAGCTCGGAAGAGAAGAATGAGCCTCAACACTGTATTCCCCAGCCTACGCCACAGCATACTTTCCATGCAAATCATCACGTGATCATATCAATTCTCCTCCGGTCTCCTCACCTCTTCTACTACCCCTCCGCATCGACTATCACCACGCAGACCTTCATCCCTGCCCTAAATTCGACGTAATTCGATTCTATCCACTACCCACGTGCGTAAATGGGTTACCACTATCTCCCACCGTTAGACATTAAGTTGACAAAGAACTGGTTTAACAGATGGAAAACTTATCATTAATTTTTCCAGTACAGAAGGTGCGCAACACAAGAAAAAGATAAAAGAAAGACAATGGGAAGGGCGGGGTACAAGAGAGTTTCATAGATTCTTAATGTACAGCGTCCTCCTTGATAAAAAATTATATATTATTACCGATTCATTGCAAAGCACTTCTGCCTCATAATTGGCAATGACAGCATTGCATTACTCTCCACAAAGTAATTGAGTAATCGAATTTTTTGATTTGGAATTGAAGGTCTTGGGAGATTCCAAGAGTCGAAAAAAACACCATCCTCAGGTTCTCCGGTAGAACAAATATTTGCCCTTTTTAACATTAAAAGTGAGAGTCAAGCATAATTTATTAGGACGCATAATA
The DNA here is from genome assembly GCA_933228895.1 of Platycnemis pennipes. Taxonomy (NCBI): domain Eukaryota; kingdom Metazoa; phylum Arthropoda; class Insecta; order Odonata; family Platycnemididae; genus Platycnemis; species Platycnemis pennipes. The sequence goes on along the minus strand of OW121857.1, from coordinate 31,265,761 downwards.
ATATGAATTATTATAAGAATAAAAATATGAGCATGAGTATACAAGTGTATTCTAAATATGGTATTAATACCATTGCTATCTCACATTTCCCGGTAGAAATAGCATCTAAACTGAGATACGATTACTTCTTAACATTTCACGATATCACATCTGTATGCCCCAAATTAACCAGTAAAAATGGTATCTAACATCAATTAATGAAATGGGAAACAATTGCCTTTTAACATTACACGATATTACATTTCTCGTCTCACCATCATCTGTGAACGAAAACCCACTACTGTCAGTGACACAAACTGACAACGATTATTATACAAGCATCGTTCCAATTTGCCAGAAAGAGACAGAGGTGAAGAGAGAGCATCCTGACATTTAAATAAAATACGGGCTAAAATTTTTAACGGACACCAAATATCATGCTTATGATTAATACTTAAATGTCATAATTATATCGCCTTTAACAAAAAAAAACAAAAGGTTGCAAGAATGAAGTCTTACAGAGCTGATATCTCTCTAATACGAAACTGTTCGCACGGGCATTGGTCGGGGAAACTATAGTTGAAGAAAAGTTGAAAATATGTATCTTTTGGGGAGCCGAAATTTTGAAAATCCAGAAATTTCATTGTAGCATCAACGGCCACTTGGGGATGTTTCTAATTTCAACACGCCTCGAGTAGGGAAAGTTACTAGCCTATTTTCACTTCGCCCAAAAAGCGCGCGAAGATCTGGTAGTCACGCGGCTTGGATGACGGCATAACACGGGATATATTGGCCGTCTCGGCGCTGGCAGGCACGTCACAAGCGAAGGGGTCACTGGGTCACCTTTGCTCCATCCTCCCCACCCCCATTATAAAGGCTTGAGAGTTGAAAATTACTGGGGGTGGGGGCAACCAAAACATTGAATAAGGAAGTTACTGAAAATCTGAAGCACGCACTCTCAGGACCCGGCTAATTAGGAATTCCCAGCAGTTAAGAATACATAGGCCCGTGAAAGTTTACATTCCAGTCCCGAAATATATGTCGGGAAACCTTCCGAAGTGCAGGGAACATAAGATATACGGCAACGAAATTTGAAAACAGTGAAAACGTTAGATATTAAATGGATTATGGTTTTAAGGCAGAAACTTTGGCCGAAAATCAGTCGCTGTTTGCCAGAAAAAATCAACGCACAAATGCTCAAGATATTGACCGACTCGTTGCAGACATTCCTGGGAAAAATAGAAGTAGACATTCCTCTGACAAATTAAATAATACGCGGACAATTATTAGTTCGCTTCAACTATTTATGGCTATGAGGTTTAGCAAATACGCATCTTACAATTCACAGGTCACAGCCCAAGGAAAATACGGAGATAATGGTTCGATAGCTTCCCTATCCAAAGCAAAAAAAAATCATGACAATGCTGTGTACTCACTGAAACTGGTTTAACCGCACCAATATCTACTAATTCCAAAATAACAGTCATTTTTTTCTATACGAAGGAGTGATAAGTACAAGTGGTAAGCGTATCTCGAAGAAGATGCGATTGGTGAAAGCAAGAATAGCGACAATCTGGGAGTAAAATGAAGCAGCAGATGCGATAAGAAATGTAGGTGGTCATAAAAAAACTAAGAGAATAAAAACTTTCGATTGCTTAATTTATTAGAGTGGTACAATAACTTGGATTTTGAAACGAGGCATGAAGAAGAAATTAGCTGGAAAGACTAAAATCCCAACGAAAGGTCACACGCAAAATAAAAACTAGTCTGGATACGTATGAAGATATAAAATCAATTCGCGGAGACCATTACGGCATATGTATTAAAAGTTAAGAAATATAATTGATCAAAGGAAATAGAGTTAGAAAAACTAAAGGAGAGATAGTGCCAAATGATGGAAAGGAGTACCGAGGAGTACAAGCTGTAAACAAAACAAGTGCATGAGTAGTTTGGCAGCGTTAACACGGTACTAAATGATACAGAGCTATTTCAAGGCGGATATCACAAATGAAAAGGTAGCAATAAAAATCCTAAGCTAAAGCGCTTTAAATACCAACGTTTTACGAGCAATGCACATCGCATATCTTACACTTTTCACACCATTCTTCCACACTTCCGTCATTTTCCTTCAAACCAAATAAATGACGACCGAAAAAAGTAAGCAATCCTTCCAATGTCACACAGCAACCTCGATTCAAACACAAACACGACTATTTTCGATACTTCGGTCATCCGCTTATTACCGAACAAGACGTCTCTTACGCGGCAGGATTCGCAGCTATTTCCAGTTTGGTGTCAAACTTGAGCGGATATATCCTCTCTCTCCACCATTTACAAAAGCCAGAAAAAGTCTAAGAGGTGAATAAGCATTTTTTACTTCGCAAGATAATGGACCGCGAAAGGAAGAAATAACGTGACGAAAGACAAACTTGTTCGTGACAGGAAAAATCTCCTCTCCCAATACATATGCATTTTCGAGGAAATACTCATATTAAAGCGGTTGTTTCCCGAATACTGAGATGACATCTCACTGGCGATGATGTGCCACCAAACCTATTTTTCTAATACCGTCCGTCACAACGTAGTGCTTGTTGATATCGCGAGGATAGGAAGAAAATAATTTCTCAGCAGTCGGTATTAACCTATCAGTTCTGCTGGACTAAAGATTCTGTTCATGGACACGACACATCCACATCCATATCTACGCAATAACCTGATAGTTATCGCGAGGCTGTGTTGAAGGGGGGACACCCTCCCTGTCCTCTCATATAACGCAAATTTAACGGAATTATTTTACAGACTTCTTAGAAAAAAATACGAAGAGCTCATAGAATTACGATAATGACGGCGAACAGGCTTGGTGACATTTTGGCATAGTGAAGGTAGCACAAAATGTACTCCGCAATATCCAAACTTTAATTTTTCACCGCCGCTCCCGGTTTCAATATACATACCTTGACATCATCATCAAGATGTCATTTTCGCAATGACATAAATATACGTCGCTACCAGTAAAGGCAGTGAAAAATAAAAGTGTGAATATAACGAAGTATTGGGTTTCCTCGAGAACTCAGAGTGGGTTCATTTGCTCTAACATATTTCTAGTGCGGTGCATCGTTCTTTTCGCAAAAAAATAAGAAATGCTGGCTTTAGTTTAGTTCGTATTGGGATAGAAACACTGATACATATAACCGCTCTGATTATTTTCTTACAAAGTTAATAATCTCTGAAAATGCTCTTCGATAGCTTTCTTATTGATTTTAATCTTTCTTCTCTTAAATGTTTTTTTTAAACCTCCTGCCCCACCCTACGTCAATTTCTCAAGACATAAATAAACTATCTTGATTATAAAGTAATTAATTTCACTCGGTCTCGCCAGAGACGGAAAATATGTCCCTCGCACGCCTTTATTCCTTGGACGCTCCATTCATGTTTGAAGCCTAGAAGTCACATACAATTTAAAAAAATATATATAGAATACGTTCTAAAACTGCTGCGTCGCCGAAACCACAAGTAAAATAAAAAAACATCATCAATGGAGCCAGGAGGCTGCCTCTATTATACTTCCCCCGCTCTTACCAACCTCTGCCCCCCTTTAGAATGTTATATAATCGACGGTCGAGAGAAAATATTCGTCAGAGGCGAGACTACTCCTCGACCATTCCAAACGCACGTGATTTCCAGTTCCTGCTACCAGTTTCTCAAAATTTATGATTAATGGGTGATGGTCCTCCCGGTGATATAACCGCGAAATGAGGATAGGGAAGAGAAAAGGGAAACCCACTATAATGCAAGACTCGATTAAATCGGGAAGTGGGTCCAGGTGCTGGAAAGAGGGATTCCACCTCCTGTGCCCCACTGCGTTTTTATTGGAGAATAAAGATGTTCAGGAATGCACTGCGCCTTACGTGACCTTGCCTGTACGGGGTTAAGGGTGAACGCACGGCGTTCAAAACGAAGTTTACCACGGGAGCAGGAATTTCGAAATTCCAAGTTCCTTCTCTAGAAGAACGGGAGAAATGGATACAAAATCTTCTACGCCAGTCCTCTACATTTTCAGCTGGTGACACCTCTCGAATTCACAAAATGAGTTATCCCACTATTTCACAAATACACTGAAGATTATTCAATGTACGGAAGGGAAATTGAGATCTCTAAACTATAAAAATATAAATAGAATTAATTTAACATTAATATTTCCAGGAAAAGAAGAATTAAGAATTAACTGCAATTCTACATGGTATAAGATTTATTAACATTTGTTCACACGACCGGTTTCGCCGCAGAGCAGCATCTTCACCTGAACCTTCACCTCTGCTGCGAAACCGGTCGTGTGAACAAATGTTAATAAATTTTATACCATGTGGAATTGCAGAGTTAATTCTTCTTTTCCTGATTTTAAGGAATTCCACCAAGTAAGGTTTGAAACCAGCATCTACAATAATATTTTGCTGAAATATTATTGTATTGAAATATATACAAGCAACCATGGTCAAAAGACATTGTTCTCCGCTATATAACTAACCACTTATTTTTATGAGTGATCACTTACAGCAAGCTTAGTGGTAACATCTTTACAGCCAAGTCCTCTCCCGAGGGAAGAAACGCAAACCAATCGAGAAACGTATCAAGCAGAAATTTCTACACGCATAAAACCAAGTCCCAGATCAATTTCTACATCCCACGAAAGTAAGCCAAGTAGGTAAGGCACGCCGTTCTTACAGAACAATTTTGTAAATGTTAATTACTAACTTAAGCATGGGTACAAAAAGGCCTTTGCGAATGACAAAACGATGATAGTACAGCAGTAAATCAAACAAGTTTCGGGGCGAGATATTACATACACGTAACTTCCACACCAATCCAACACCAGTACACTAGTGGCAGAACTTGCCATAAAGGTCTAAGTACGATGAGAAATCAAAGGAAGTGTGATAAACGAGAAAGTGACCGGACGGGGTCAGTAACAAACTTGAATTAGCCCCCGTTAGTCCAGCGAAGTGTCATTCACAGAACAACTGGAAATTCTAAAGTTCCGCGTCTCGACCTTGAGATAGGTTATAGAGTTCATTCCTCTTCCTGTACTTACGTATACAACGTAGAAAGCCAATTGCCGTATTTTCATCTAAATCGCCTAAAGCAAGCAAGAATGTACGACCCCTGATGTCTTACCTATTCCAAACTAAGCAAATTCAGCGAAGGGAAAAGAAAGTTAATTAGGTAGAGGACTATGGGCGGTAAAAGGCCGCTACTGTTTTCTTCAGGTTCAATATGAAACGTAACAACGGGAGTAAATAGAATACAATAGGCAAAAGCCTGTAATCATTCCACCGCCCATACCTTCCTCATTCACCCTTCCATCTTCCCTTCGATATTCAAACTTAGCGGTTTTTGAATTGCTACTGCATTTTCTCTATACTCTAAGGATGTAAAAGAGAGGAGCTACGTCAATATGAAGAGGTTGGCCGATAGAAGAATCGAGTTGAGGGCTGCGTCAAACCAATCCTAGGATTGTTGACCGATGATCATGATGATGACTGCATTTTCTCACTTCAATATTATAATATTCTTCGAACTCCAATTTTAGAGGTAAATATGAAGACTAGCTAGAATGAAAAGAATATAGTTCGGGAATTCGGTGAGAAGACGAGGATAATTAGCGAAAAAAAAAAGAAGTTGGGCCAAGTGGGGTTACAAAACTAGGACCATGGGGAAGACATACGTATAATACGAGGGTACGGTGAAAAGTTCTCGGCCTGACAATGAAAGACTGCGATTTTCATTTAAAAAATGATTTTATTTTTCTACGTTATCTCCCTTGACCTCAACACACTTGGTCCATCGTTTCTCCAACAACAGTATTCCTTACCGGTAGTGAGAGTCAGGAAGGCCGTGAAAATATCCATCTACTATCCCTATCAATTTCTTCATTGGACACGAAGCGCTTCCCAGAAACAAATTTTTTCAAGTTTGAGAACGGATGGAAGTCTGATGGTGCTAAATCAGGAGAATAGGGGGGATGGCCGAGCTAATCGTACCCCAAATCCCGTAGTTTTGCCATCGTCAACGCACTTTTGTGAGCAGGTGCGTTGTCCTGGTGAAAGATAATTTTTTTCTTCTTCAACCCAGGCCTCTTCTCACGAATTTTGGCATCCAGCTGGCCAAGAAGGTTGGAGTAATATTCGCCTGTAATTGTTCTGCCTTTTTCAAGGTAATCAATTAACAGGATCCCTTTCGCATCCCAAAACACACTGGCCATGACCTTTCCGGCAGATGCGATCGACTTTGCTTTCTTTGGTGCTGAACCACCAGCTTCCACCCATTGCTTTTTCTGCTGTTTGGTTTCTGGTGTGTAGTGGTGGACCCATGTCTCATCCATGGTGACAAATCGCCGCCCAAAATCGGTCGGATACCTCTTGAATCGGTCCAAACATTGCTCTGAAAGTCGTTTGCGCATTTGTTTTTGATCGGCATTCAGCAACTGCGGCACCCACCTTGCGCAACCCGAATTCTTCGTGCAAGATGTTTCGCACCCTTTCTTCCGAACTCCCCACGGCCTCAGCTATCTCACTCACCTTCACTCGCCTATCGTCCAACACGATATCGTGCACTTTTTCAATGATTTCCGGTGTGGTTACGGTTTTTGACCGTCCTTCACGTGGGTCGTCTTTGAGGGATGTGTGACCACGTTTAAATTCAGCTGCCCACTTTTTAACGGTCGACATTGAAGGAGCAGAGTCCACGTACACTTTTGTTAACTTCGGATGCATTTTTTTTAGGGATTAATCCATCCAAAACGAGGAATTTTATGACCGCACGATATTCAATTTTAGCGATAAACAATAAGGATAACAACATAACAATACTGCAACAATACGTGTAAACACACTAGTTGATAGAACAAGTTGAACCTTGTCTAACGAACTAATGACACATGCACCCATGCAGGAATCATACATTTTCGCTGATTGTAACACCATCTCTGTGTCAGGCCGAGAACTTTTCACCTTACCCTCGTATATGCATAGATATGGATGGGTTCATGAGATCCAAGTACGGCAGAGAGAGTGACGAACGAAGAGGTCTCAGACATGGTAAAGAAAGAGAGGAAGATGCCGAATGAAGTCTGGCGGAGGCAGTGAAGGTTAACTGTGGGGTTAATTAAAGCCTTTGATTAACCACAATACTGTGCAGTCAATATTTTACTACCTTTAATTTAAAGGTAGTGAAATGTTGACTGTACAGTAAATGGAAGATGGAGAGATAGAAACATATAGTAGCATATCGAGCCGAAGAGCGAGATAAAGGAAACCAGAGAATTACCAAAAAGAGCCTCAGAAATAAAAATCAACCTCCTGTTAAAGTTAGTCAATCAAACCTTGCCTCAACCAGTAGAATACCATTGAAAACTAATTCCTAATTGTTGGTCATATCTCTTCTAGTAATTATTGTGCAACTATTTTAAATGCCTGAAAATCACAACCTGAATTAAACTCGTTCCACATCTTTTAACTAACTCGTAAACTTCAATACTTATTGTCAGCGCTCTTTATTTCTAAAACAAACTCCCGCCTACCCTTTTAAGCTCATACGAACAGAATTTGGCAACAACAACGGACACTTCAGTATCCTCTTGGTAAAGTGAATAATTGACGCTCGTCGATGCGTTCGAGGTGGCTACAAGTTACGTACAAAGTGATCGTACCCTTTTATCTTGCTTCTCTGCGTTGGCGAACGCCTACAATTATCATCAGCCTCCCGGGACTAGCTCTGAGGGTATTGAATGTGTACACATTAGCATCATAGCCGTCCGGTTCTCCCGGCTAAAAATTTAATTACCCACCCATAGGTTGGTTACGCATAATGCTCACTGCCACAACAGTCCGGTTTTCCACGTGTCAAGGCCGACAACTTATTAAACTTCCAGTACTGCGATTGGATTGATACCGATTCCCCTCGTCGTTGGCTCCAGAAAGAAAAATCTCCTTTGATAGAGAGAAATTTCTATGACTACCAACGGGTAAAATATAATATCCAATATAACTATGCTTTAAAACTACTGAATTCAAGGCGAGGACTGATCATGAATCATGGTGCATGAAGTCTTTGATTATGACGATACTGTGATGCAATGTAAACCTGAGTTAACTTAGCAGATTAAAAAATGGTATTCCACAACATTAACCATATGCAACAACTAAACCCCCAACCCAAGTCGGCACGCGTAGGCGGGAATTCCCCGTTAGCCTTAAATATATTCTGTTTTTACGGCAAACTACAAAACTGCTGATAACAATTCTATTCTGGTAAATATTAGTAAATATTCTTTTAGTTCTGCTCACAAAGTGTCATAAATTACTTAGTGAGAGGTTATATTTCACACTGTTCGAAACCCAACCAAACGTTCTCTCTTGCATCATTTTCAGCGACACCTTAAGCCGCGTTTACACTATGTAGCAAAACCTGCTATATAGCTTTTGCTCGATAACATTGTTATATAACATTTGCTATATAACATTGTTCAATGCCTTTGCTATACAACAAAATGCTATATGACATTAGACAATGTTATATAGCACTTTTCAGAAGTGACTTTTTCTACTTTTAGCAAATGTTATACAAACTTGCTAAATGTTATACAAATTTGCTATATAACAGGTTTTGCTACATAGTGTAAACGCGGCTTTACCCTGCTGATAAGTCCACATATAATTTGCACATGATCGGGCCACAACATTGTAACATACTCTTGTAAGCTCACGGTTTCCTTTCAGAGTTCGAATTCAGTTAGAAAATCTCAGCTGAGTGAATGACATCTACATTCTCGTGATCTTTGGTCTCTTCTTCGCCCTGCCCGAAGTTGAACATTTTTTTGTAATCCCCACCTTTTACCACAGATTGGTATACTGTAAACTCCCGATTATCCGGGCTGCGGATTATCCGCGTACCTTCAATATATTTAGTGTATAGGCAGTGACCTCAAAGGTAATTAAACTTTTGTTATTTTCCTCCAATACTGACATTCACTACCGATTGGTCCGATGCCTTACGCCTGGCTTCGTGCCGCCACCCGATTAATTACGGCCGGAACACCTCTACCGGATTATTTTTTGTCATAAAATGCTAATATATACAGAGAGGATATTTTCATTGGCAGTTTGTGTTATTTTCTTAGGGAGTGTATTTATTTTGGCGGCGCACCGTAGAGAAATGTACTCGGAAAGAACCAAACAGCGGATTATCCGGGTTTCCCGATTATCCGTGCACCAGTCATTAACACGGAAAATCGGGAGTTTGCTGTAGATCGTGCCGAGAACATTCCTGATGTTTGCGAGTGCAAAGATCAAGAATGTGTGATATACTGTGATTCAATTTCGGTTTTTACATTTTTGGAAACGCGAGTAGAAAATCATGTGCGCATAATTTTCGAACGAGTATGAGAGAATGCTAATATTAAAAATTTCTACCAAATTTTGCAGAAAAGGATTTAGGAGAGAAGAGCGGCAACTATAGAACCATAGACGACAAGGAAGGCGACCCGTAAGGGTACGCGACCTGGAGGACCAGATCGCGACCCTCTTCCCACGCCTTGTGACTGAGCGATGGGAGAGAGAAGGGGAGACCGAGGAGGAGCGAGAGAAGACACCCAACGGGAACCTCGGCGGGGGAACGTCGTCTGGCAAACGGGAAGGTAAACTACTTAACGATATGATACTCACCAAACCACCCACCAGCAACTGTATCATCAAGCCGGATCCGGGACGATAGTTTTACGCGAGTGATTTCACGACATTGCTTCTAAAGTTTAGATGGACATAAATTCTACCCACGACCCCTAAGTTTCACATCCTTCTTGAGTTTAGCACACACCCTAACTCTCATAATTTTATCTACCTACCTCTACCCCCCTAACCCAACATTCTTCCCTTTATCACGACATTCAAATACCCTCGCACTTTATTAACTATTCCATCGACTCCCTCTGACTGCTCCTATTGTACTAAATCAACTTCTTTTTCATCCCTAGCACATCCTCGTTCGTCTTCCTTACCAATCACCTCACCTTCTCTATCCTCGTCTTTACCCACCTCTCAAAAGTCGGCGTCTACTTTCATCCTATTTCCTTCAAAACCATGCTTCGGCACCGTACAACGCCGCGCTCTATAATAGACGTCTCACCTATCTCTACTTTACGCCCCTACTAAACGGCCAACTTATTGCTTCTCTTCAATGAGTAGAAGCCTCTTTCACCAATTCGATACTCCTTCGCTGCTGTTCTACTCTCTTTACTCCAACATACTTCCCGAGTACCTAAATAGTATTAATAGGAGCTTCACCAGCTCTAGCTAAGTTCTCTAATATACCTCTCTCGGGAACAATTTGAATTACCCATTACTCTTGGCTCCTTGAATGATTTTTTTCAGTAAGCATTGCGGTGACCAACACCGGCACTTACAATTCCGAGAAATCTTCACTATTCCCAGAAATGAGTATCCTATGACTCCCTGGCTTTTGGCAAAACCATCACTCGGTTGGAAATCCGTCGACAATTCATTTTGATTAACCTGCTATATTCCGGCGAGAATCATGTCACCTGATGATAGGGAAAAAATATGATTACTACAGCAATGAAATTTATGTAACTGTTTTAAGACAAAATAATTTCATTGGCACTACACTTCCATTCGAGTCCGAATCCATACTTTCGGAGAAGTGCGCAGAGAATGTGCTAATTTTACAAGATAGCACCAAGGCATGAGATGTGTGGAACAGGTCGTGAAAGAGAGGAATGGGGTCGTTTACCATATTTTTTTATTGCCGAATATGATTGAGTTTGTAAAATAAAGAGACCCGCATTTTTCCGTTTATTGATCCGTCAATTATTTCTCGAGTTATAGGCGGCGAAAAACTGATGGTTTTAACCCTTTCCGAAAAGTGGGTGTGTTGCAACCTCTGACGTATATCAACTTCGTCCAATCACAACTGAGCCCGCGAAGCTACTTTGCCCTATCGCAAAGGGGGGGCACAGCTGACTCTGCCAATCGGAGCAGTTAAGACAGAATCTGTGCGAGCAGACCTTCCGAGAACCCCCCTCCACTCCCTTCCCTTCCCCTAAAAGCAGTTAAGGACGGGAGGAAAATGACGTCAATGTTATCAAAGAGGCTTTTTCGGTGTGCGTCACCTTTTGCTTATTTTAATTTTTGATTGTTGTGGTTAGAAGATTAATTTTTTCACTAAATTTCTTTTTTCGTTTCCATCTAACAATTTCGTGCACAAAATTGCAATTTCGGTTCCGAGTAAACGCCCCCATTACGTTAATATGAAGAGGTAGGCCGATTGAAGAAACGAGTGGAGGGCTGCGTCAAACCAATCCTAGGGTTGTTGACCGATGACGATGATGAGCAGCAAGGCAAAAAGTATGGGATGAATACCAACCGCAGGGAAACAAAAGTAGTGAGACTCCGTAAACAGGAAGGCTATGCTAAACACGGGAGTTGAGAGGGCAATTAGAAAAGTTAAGAGCAAGCAAAGAACCTACAACTCATGGTAGAACACGGGTGATGAGACGGTGATTACGAAGTATTCCTAATTCCCACAGGGTATTATCAACTTATTAACTGTGAAACAGTTTCCTGATTAACAGGTTCTTCGCACATCTGCCGCGGCAAGCTATATTCCATGAGCCCGGGTTCGGTTTAATTTCATCACACATGCTAACGGCAAAACTTTACACATTGGCGAACTCAAGTAATTCGTGACCTAAGGTACGGAGCCAGCATATTATCTAGGAGATTACCCAATTACTTATTAACGGTAAACCTACGCGCATTCCTTCAGCGCAGCCGTTTGTAAGTACCAAGGAAGTTAGGATGTATGTACTGGAGGAAGCATTGGCATGCTAGCCTATGGGTGACTATCAAGTCAGAACGTAAGTTCTTGGAAAGGATTAGGCCCCACCGACTACATACAAAAACTACTTCAACAAATTCAAAATTCGCAAACTGGCCGTGAAAACTTTAACGGCGTTACCCCCTGAAATTTCACAATAGCAAGGTATTCCACAGAGAAAAAATATCATTCGCCTTGACCGGGACTGGAACCCGGACCCCCTGATTTCCGGCCAGGTATAATTTCCTCAAAGAAAGAGGACGTCTTGGTAGCTTAACTGGTAGAAAACCTGGCCGGAAATCAGGGGTCCGGGTTCGAGTACCGGCCAATGCGAACGATTTTTTTTCTCTGTGGAATATCTTTCTATTGCAAAAACTACGTTTTATAAACCTCTTATAGAGACTGAAGATGTATTAAAACGTAAATAACAATGAAATCGTATCCATATTTCATCACAGCGGCATCAGTTAATCTTCCTACAGCTATTTACATGAGGTAGATATTAATACATTTTATTGCCCTGGGAGTTATTTACGAAATCTGGTTAGAATTGAACATATTTAAAGTATATATTTGGCGATTGTATGCGTATATGCGCAATATGGGAGAGAAAGTCTTGACACTATTTCTGCATTTTATCTCCAGTGTCAGAAAAAAATATTTCGTTTGCTATCGCAACAACTTTTTCGCGATGTCTCCTTGTTAGAATGCGATGTCAAAAGTCGGTTATAACACCCTATCCACTGAATTCTTATCCATGGCTCAAGGCTAAGTAGTAGATAATTCGGAGGTCAAAAATCCGGAACGCCGATTCGATTCTGGGGAAAAAAATTCGCATGAACAATAATGTATATGGAGATAGTAGGTACAGTATTTTTTCTGTAATTAGAACACGAAGCATTTTACAACATTAACGGTTTTGTTCATCCGCTCCACCTCCATCAGTACGAATTACAATCGATTTTAGTAAGTTTGTTTTACACTGAAAAATGGTTTCATAGGTTATTTCGAAAATCCGGAGTTTGATAATGCGGAAGGGATCCGGTCCCAATTAACCCGGATTATTGACGTCATAGTGCAATTGAAAAAAAGGGTTGTTGTCACAAAGAATAATACATAGGATCAATGATCTACCGGTTACGGTAGGAACTTCTCATAGGCATCCAAGTCATAATAAAAATCAAGATAGTCCAGAACACACATCAAGGTAAAAGTGAGCTTTTAATAGTTGGGTTGTGCGTACCAGAACTTCTTCCTTAGCGAGATTAACAATCCTTCCACTTATTCCGACCATGTGATCTCGGTCCTGCAAAAAAGAAGCTTTAGGGGGAAAGAATGACGAAAGACGATCATCAGTTGCGTGGCAGTTGTAGTAACTCGATGGCACACAGCTAAGATATTGACAACTAATGTTCGCATCATGTAGGTAGTAGTTAGGATAAAGAAGAAGTAAACCTATTTTTTTGGGAAATGGGGGAAGACAGGAGGAAACCCAGCGTCGGCCTTAGCCAACTCTCAGCGAAAGTAGCCAAGAGGTCCTCAGTTTTAACTTTTCATCCGACGGACGGAGTACTGACCTTGAAATGCTCCCCACTCGAGGTACTCGGGAGGAGGAGTGGGACTCCTCTGAAAAATCTCTGCCACTGCCGGGATTCGAACCCGGGCCCTCGGAATGGGATGCCAGACCTCTATCCGCCATACCAATCCGATCCTCTCGACAGGTGCCACTCTAGGTAAATGATGGGATAAGAACAATTTCTTTAGTGGCCCCCATTAAAATAAAAAAAGCTGGAGTGAAAGAAATAAATTAATTTGAAGAATTAGGACGAGTAGAGATAAACGAAACGCCATCACAGGGGGTGAATGATTTTGAAGTTTCCAAAATCGACGGATATGTTGATGTTGATGGCAAAGATAAGCCAAGTTACACAAGGCTATAGGATAAAACAAGAACTGCGAACAATAAACGCTATCACGGTCATCATCCAATACAAGGGGTTTATTGAAAAATCTCTTTAGCTTCTAACGTTTTCAGCACCACCAATCAGCTGGAGTATATTGATGATATTATCCCATCGGCAGATGTTCTGGATCGTACGAAGGCGAACAAGATATGAAGATTTGATGAGGATTAGGAGAATGAAAAGCCATTTAATATGAACCCCTGAATAAGAACCCCAGATACCATATTAAAGTTAGCAGATACGCGAAGTTAAACAATGCAAAACCAATATTTTTTCCTTGCCTTCACGAGGCAAACATTCTTGATTCGCCAAGGGAGCCATCGTCGGAAGTTACATACCACAGAGGCCAAAATGGAAATCCCTTCTACCCCGTGACAATCATACAAACGTAAGCGGTTACCATGGGGCAATCACCTTGGCACAGATAGTGTGCCTCTTCCTTCATTGCTTCCCAGCTAGCTGTTATCACTCTCCACGGCCGAAATTTCCATTCTGGAAACGACTTGATAAAAGTACGGCACTGATATCGTGACAAAATGTAAAGTTGTTCTAAGATACAGACGCTCGCATGTAATGAATAACATACCGGAACTATAATTCCACTAAAGCTAGTTGTTCTTTGTTTCTCCTCATCCAAGTAAAAATCCACGAAGGGAAAACGTCACTTCACCAGGGTCTCACGAAAAGACTGCATTTTTTGTCAATCTCAATTTTGCAACTGAAATAGTGAACACTTTTTTGAAGGTCTTCTACACTCACCCACTGTAATTTTTTTCGAGGCTCAATACGAAAGAGGATGATTACTATAATGATATTTTTTACTAAATAAATTATTCGGATTAGTGATCTTATCTATGCCTGAAAAACCTTTTTTGATTCCTGTGAATTATATCCCATGCCAAACATTCGGATGAAGTAGGTATGTTAACGGATATCATAAGAAAGTAAAACTTAAGACTATCTACACTAGAGCTGATACGGCTCGCGCAATAACTTCTCTGCAATGATGATGCCTCTCTTCAAGAACCATTAAAAAGAAAATCCATACATTTATAAATTTTCAAGATAATTTTATACAATTTTATGAAAGAGCGCGTGAAGAATCAACGACTCCGTTAATTAAGGACTTCGTACTACGTATCATTCTCTCGAAAAGAAATTTAAACCTATGATATTTGCGGGCTACCTAGCTCACGCAGATCCCCCAGTTTACTCTTTCCATAATGACTTCCTGGGGGATTGAGTTATGCCCAATTTACCTTTTATATGTTTTGAGAACTTTTTTGAGACATTTTAGATTTGAGAATGATGTTTTTATCCAGTCAAAGACATGGGAGACCCCTTGCTTGGCAATAGATGCAATGGTTGTAATGTATACATGGGGACACTTGGTTAATAGATAAAATAAATACAGTATATAAAAGAATTATAAAGAGATGAATAAAAACCAAGTCATTTTAGGAGTGAAGACAAAACTGTTCGTCAATCATCTAACTATCGTAAGGTTTACCAACTTTCTCCCTTCCTCTATTGGGTTACATAGTTAGTAGAAGTGCTAGAATTCGGTTTTTAGGAGATTCGACCAGCATTTATCACACCGTCTAGCCTAAATTTAAATCTAAGATAAACACACGCCTGGTGCTGAATTCCACCTCGTCGCATTTGGGTTTTCTACTGCGGCCGGGTAGGTTAGTTATTTCGTGGACACAGGTTTCATAAGAACGGAACAATGAGTCATCCTGTTGAATGCATACGAATCGCACACATCGCAGCCACATCATCATACGAGGGATTTCCCGTAATAGCGCATTCAAACTAAGCTATGCGAGGTATTCCCCGCATGTGTTCAACCTAATCAACACCTCGCGAACTCCGATGAGTTTTGCACACTTATAAAATAAAGGACTGAAGAATAATTTACGGCATTTTCGCTTCCATGATGGGGTCATAGAGGATTCAGTCCAGCCGTGAAGAAAAGTTTTGGAAGAAATTACATGATGGGGAAACTAGGGGGCACAGCACACCCCTAACGCGGATTTAAGATGAGATATTCTCTTTTCGTCCAAAAATGTCATCATTGTGACAATAAACCATTAGCAAGTCCCTTGATAAAAACAAAAGTGTGTCCTAACCGCTGGGATGATTGAACATAAAACAGAGAAAATGTATTTCAAATATACGATTCCACTTTAGTCACCAACCCATTCCCTAAATAACAATTTCTATTAGCCTATAAATATGGATAAATAAAAAACAATTTTTTGCATAGCAGCTCAACTTATAGATAATCAACGGTCTAAAAATTGTGGCAAGAATTGAAGAGCATGACTAAAATGAAAATAATATCGTGAAGCACAAATCATTAAAAATATTCCCAAACTTCTAGTGCACTTATTTAAATATAACAGGGAAATAAAATCTTTCCTTTGCGTTTCCTAAAGAAATCGTGGCCTATCAAACTAACGTCTTCAGATACTACGAACTAATCTAAATCGCACTAATACGGCTTCGATGCTTTAGTCTCTCTCGTATGGGTCTATCTCTTCGCATAAATTTAAGTGACTGACTCGTTGATGCATGGTAAATAAAAATAAGCCAGTGGCCTGCTATAGATCTGTGATTATTACACACCTTAGACACTTTTACCATGTTCTACAAGAGAGAATCGAAAACGAAGAACAAGATAAAATTTCATCCAGATTTTTTACGGACTTCAAAACTTCACGGACTTATCTATATATCCCACATCAAAAATGTTGCCTGACTTTTTAAGCCTCTACCTATTTTTCTGTTGAGAGACGGTCCAGGATATGTCGGTATAGAAGTTTACATTAGACTACATAGAGTAAAATGAGTTATTGTTGATTTCTCTAGCATGTGTGTTATCAAAAACACAAATGTAATCTGGATGAGATAGCGAAAGCCAGCCAAAGTTAGAAAAACCGCTTTAGACCGAAAAATTGTTTGTTTCACACGACATTATCACAGAATAGAAACCTTTCTATTCTGTGACATTATGATCTCATATATACACCACCTCCATGTGTGACTCTGCCATGTTGTCAATGAGTAAGCGAGCAAAGAAAGAAAAACACTGCAATAGCAATGACTAAGCGAGCAAGGGAACTCGCAGTTAAGATGTGCTAACGTTTACCAGAAAAATGAATACGTTCCCCACATCGGTGGGGAAATGTACGTGCGAATTCTTCTTAAGCTTGCAAGTTTACGAGTTTCAAAAATTAGTTTGAATGGATTTCCGCAAAGAGCCTTATTATGCGGAGGCTTTAAATTATTTCCAAAGGATTGGGACAAAAGAGAAATGTAAATAGGTACTGCCTTACAGCTCGCACTAAGAGTAGTTAGGCAGTATTTACATTTCTCTTTTGTCTGTACCATAGAAATAAGTATGCTAAGAGTGAAGACCAAATTTCCTAGAAAATTTAGTTAAGATTCAAACATAATTCATTTCACGACGAAACAACAATGTCTTCCACTTCATTGCAATCCTGTTACTCCTTCGACTGACCAAAACTGAGACTGAAATTGACACAAAAATGCAACCTAGAGAGGGATATATAAGACAATACACATTGTAGGGACTCTGAGAACAAGTTAGCCAACATTTGGCGTGAAGACCATGATATAACTTATAATTGACATAAACATTATCGATGTTTGTGTCAATTACCTGGTGCATATCCATGACGATTCTCACGACAGGAAAGTACTCAACGAGTCATTATGAAGCAGGGTCTGATTATGAGATTCTAATTTTACCGCTGAAAATTATTGCTTCGCCATTACCCTTTCAGGAGAACCTAAATATCATGAAATTAAACACAAACGTAATTATTATTGTTTGCATACGAGAAAATACTGAGAACCAAATGATTAACACCATATCATCCACGCAATGCAGCAACGAAAGAATATCCAATACGTCGGTTAGAACAACATCTTGATATTTTTACGTCGTGGTGGCGTAGTGGGTAGAGCACTGACCTGTTGACCGGAGGGTCCCGGGTTCAAATCCCGGGCAAGATCCTTTCTGGACACCCCATCTAAAATCCTCGCGATTCGTAGGAAATCGCAGGTGGCCCAGGGAAAGGAACTGGCCCCCCTACCCTTAATGTGTGTATTTCACACGCCATTGGCTTAGTATGGGGTGAGCTCTTCTCTCACCTATCAAAGACCAACCTTCGGGTTGAATCACTGAGTGAGTGAGTGTTTTCCATTTAAAGTTTTGTGAGCTATATGCCCAGCAGTAAGGCCTCGGTTCCTATTATTCGCTCCACGAGAATGCGTCACGAAAACGCAGCGGAATGCACTGCTGAAAAAGTCACGCAGAAATAAGCGCACTCTAGCAAATTCAGCGAATTCGAATGGCCATGGCCATTCTGTAAACACGGTGATATGCATTTCTGTATTATCTGAAAGACTTCATCCTCGGAAGAACATTAATTAACTCGACGACGTCCCATAAATCGATGGATTACACAGATTACACACACGAAAGGGCATTATAAAAAAAAGTGTTCAGCGCGCACTCAAAATGAAGCCCCGCATATTGGAGAGCATAAGTATGAGCAAGATGAGCATATGTATACACCGGAAAAACGACTTATGAAACCTCCCAGGCAAAAAATTAAATTAATTTTCTAAGACAGTAGACATATCGCAAACTATCGTGCGACGCAAAGACGCAAACTATCGTGCGACGTTTCATAGCTATGATTTGGGAATAAAAAATGTACAAAAATCATTGAACTCGGGAGGAATCCGCTGCGTCAATTCTTTTCATGGCCCGTGCCGAGTAATTTTGCTTCAAATAAAAACAGACGTACGAAACCTAATATACGTGCATAAAAAACATACCTTCCTTGCCTTCGGCGGTAAAACAAAATCTATGGTGAAATACTATGGAGTGGGGCAATTGCACAGAAGGTCAAGTTCATCGAACCAAAAAAAGCTACGCCAAACTAATTATCTATATTACCAACCCCAACAAGCTGCTGGAATTCCACATCATTCATACATTATCCGCATTACCCTACATTCTAAGTCGTTGTTTATAGGTTTTGAAATCTAAAAAAAAAGACATTAAATTAACTTGAGGAGAGCAACCGGTGAAAACTGTTATTTCTTTAACCTCTTTGTTGCACTCATAGAGTACTGCATCGCCGAGAGAAAATGGGTGACCCATGGAGGTGAAAGAATGCCTGACAGCCTTTATATCATAAATTGATTTAATATCACAAATGAAGAAAAATATAACAATAAAATAAAAATAATATGCCAGGATATTTCCATTTATATGAATCAACAGTATTTCAAAGAGTTATTCACGTCATTATCGGACAATGCACGAGCAATAGCTTTACGGTTTTGAGCACTGAGTACAAAATAACGTGTAATATTTTCCCATGCAATTGTGAGTCTACACTCATTCTGAAGTACGATAAAGGTCAGTCATTTCCACTCGCGGACAATATCGGTAGCGTGACCTACATCTACATTAAAGAGTACCCTTTAAGCCAATGGGGGCGTTTACTCTGAACCGAAATCGTAATTTTTTACACGAAATTGTTAGATGGAAACGAAAAATGAATTTTAGGGAAAAATTAATCTTCTAACCTCAACCATTCACTGATAAATCAAAAATTAAAATAAGCAATAGGTGACGCCCACCGAAAAAGCTGCTTTGATAACATTGACGTCATTTTCCTCCCGTACTTGACTGCTTTAAGGGGAAGGGAAGGGAGTGGAGGGGGGTTCTCGGATGGTCTGCTCGTACAGATCCTGTCGCAATCGCTCCTGTTGGCAGAGTCAGCTGTGTCCCCCCCCCCCCCCCCCCCTTTTGCGATAAGGCGAAGTAGCTTCGCGGGCTCAGTTGTGATTGGACGAAGTTAGTGACGTCAGAGTTTGCACCACACCCACTTTTCCGAAAGGGTTAAAAACATCAGTTTTTCGCCGCCTATAACTCGAGAAATAATTGACGGATCAAAAAACGGAAAAATACGTCTTTTTTTTACAAACTCCATCAGATCCGGTAATAAAAAATACATGGTAAACGACCCCATTCGAGGGTGTGTGGTAGCGAATAAAAATAATCACCAAACACGCACTACTGTCATGCAACTAATTGGTACAATACTACCTCTACATAACACCCTGCAATACACCATAAAAATTAGTGGCAAGGGGGGCATCTTCACCAAACACGCAATTACTATTTTGCTTAAAGAGGATTAGTGGCTACGTTTTAATCTAATTATAATGATTTAAAATACTGAAAGAGCAGAGTAAGCGTTGATATATAGGCTACCTATCGATTAAATTGTGTAAATATTATTGAATATATTTTTTAGCTATTCATGTCCCTAATTGTGCGAGGCAAGAAAAATAACTTAAATCTGCCGGTTCTACAATCAATATTCCTACTTTTATGCCTGCGGTCCCGTCTATCATAGCCAGTTGCAATTCGCAAAATGTTTTTAAGGTCATAAGTAAAACATTAAGTGGATTAAATATCAAACGTCTTGGAATTCACTTAAAAGATTAGAACTACTAATACTTTACTTAAAGATTATATTACTACTTCATTATTGAAGCGTGTTAGTTATGAACCACCCATCAGACATGGAAAACTAAATTATTAGAATCTACGAAGAAATATCATGTTTATTGATGGTGTTTATTTATGCATTTGTTATAATGCAATTTATTAATGCTTCCGAATTAATACAAGGACTTAGTTAACGTGAGTTAGAAGAGTCAAGAGCATTTTCCAGACTCACTATATTTTATTAGAACTACACCACACAAACCTCTCCGGTAATATTGTTGCCTACCGTGATTTCTTGTTGCTCGCGGGAAAACACTAGACAGACTAAGTCTATCTGGATGGTAGTCCTTCAATCCATTCTCCCTCGTCCACCTCTCCTAATAGAATCGAGCGCAATACGCGGATTCTCTTATTCCTTTGTAGAGCCACAATTCTTTCAAGATGATTTAAACTACTGTAAAACATATGCATACGGCTCTGCAAAAAGGTTTAATTCTTGTTTGTTAACTGTGTAATTATTGATCTCAGTATCTTAATAAACCCTGGGCTAGGGGCAGAGGGGGCTTCATCTAGCCCAGGATAAATAAAGAAAAAAAAACTTAATTATTTGTTTATGAGCTCCGTGGACTTCCTTCTAGGACGCGAAAGTACAGAGTGATTTTCACTCTTCGCCGACCTCCAGTCGGCCTTGCCTCTTCAGGGCTGACGGACCCAGAGGCGGGCTGCATGAGGAAGACCCCCGTAAAGGCACGAACGAGAGATCGCGAGCATTGTCTTCGACTCGCAAGATACCGACTGGGGGGGGCCACAGGGAAACGACCTTGTACGAGGGGAAGGAGAGAGGGGCGGGGCGGGAGGAAGGGAGGTCAAAACCTTCTTGCCAGAGCTCGGCCAATCTGGATTCGTCGGGACGGAAGAAAGTTTCGGCCGACACACGCCTCGCTTTCGTTTCAGCGCGGAAGTAGCTTCGGAGTCGGGACGACAGTGTAGAGTAACCTTCACCTTTCGGAAAATCTGGGAGCCCAAGTTCGCTCTGACCTGAAAATGACGCCGAGACATCTTACTTTTCGTCCGGCCTCCACGGTTTTTCCGGTCGGGCATGCGGTGTGGGCGTTAGGCCAAAAGCCATGAGACGACGAACACGGAAAAGGAAGCGAGGAAGAAGGATGTGAAATGGAGGTTGCAGTAGTAGAATTCGGTTCTCAAAAGCCTCAGCAGTATTCGTTTACTCGTAGCGTCCAACCCAGAAGTGGGAAACATCGGCCGTTTGCGGTAGTGTTACGCATCAAAGGTAGAGATGGGCAACTTGGTAAATTACGGTGGTATTTTTCGTAAATTACCAACACCCCTGAAAATTACCGTTTATTACGGTTAAGTTATTTTTCAGAAAATTTCTTCTTCACGTAGAAACGATTGGAATGGGTAATATTATAAATTAAGAAGCTAAAACGATTTTGTTTACGCTGTGTCCATGATTAATTCCAATTAATTCAGAGTATAATAACAAATGCACACTGCGCAGAGGCATGTCTTTGGAACGAAAATTTCTCATAGTGTGACAAAAAAAGAGGCAAATTGCGTGTTGCTGCCAACTTCGTTTTAATTTTTTTAATGAGTTATAATAGGTAAACGTCGTGATATGTTTGATATAAGCATCAGCATTTGTATCTCAATGCTATTTGATTTCGTTTGGAGTCCTCTGATAGGGATTTGCAGCTCAAAACTTAAAATTACCGGAAAATTACGGTAATTTTCGAAAATTACCGTAATTTACCTCAATTGAAAATTACGGTATTTTACCCATCTCTAATCAAAGGTAATCAATACCGAAAGGAGCAACGTGCTTTTCAGTGTAAATAAGGCATTGAGATCAGTTATATAGCAAGACCTCTTCACGCTTCTTGTTTTGAAGCCGCAGTTATGAAAATAAACACGGACAACAAACCTGAAAAAAACAGCTACGCATATGACCCACTATGCTGAGTGCCATATGGTCAAAAGCATTGATGATAACAGTAGCAGAGACCTCAAGGCTGGAAGCATTTGAAATGTGGTGCTACCAAAGAATGATGAAGATAAAATGGATCGACCAGTGACACAAGATGAATTCTTAAGAAGATTGGGAGAAAAGAGAAGTCTGTTGAAAACTTTAAGTAGGCAAGACAACTTAATCGGCCATATCTTGATACATGATAGCCTGAAGAAGGCAATCGTCGAGAGAAAAGTGAACGGGAAAAATGGAGTGAAGATAACGATGGAATCGATGGGAAGGAATCTTGAATAATGACGCAAAGAAGAGAGTAACAGCCAGAACGTGGACCATGACATACCATGATTTTGAACATTGGTAGGGTTAGAATATTTTAACAACAGGTTCTCTACCCTAGTATTAGTGGTGTATACATGGTTTAAAATGAGCTAATAGATTCGGCTTCAACTGCGAGAAAGTTCATGTAAAAGTTTTTTTTTAATGCCATAAAAGTTTTTTTTATGAAAACCGATATCCTGAAAGGTAGTAAACTATTTAAACAAGAGAAACAGAAATGGGACATAACCTTATTTACAAGTGGGTACCATTTAGTTTCAAAATATTCATGACAATGTACCATATTTAAAAACCGGTTAGCCGAACTCGGCCTAAAGTTAGGCATCTGCTGAGCTGGTGCGAACCGGCTGAATCCTACCATTGGTTGCTCCTGAAGGTTGCTCTGCGACGAAAGAGCGACGAGACGAAAGAGTAGACTAGAGATTTGTGAGACATGAGACTGGAGAAAAATAATGAAAATGAGTAAAAAAAAGAATAACTGCGAACACTGATCATACAATGCATAAAAAGGTGGAGGAAGAAATGATGCGGCGCAGAGGGCAGAAAAAATTAAAAAGGGACACGTTGTAGAATACTGATGGCGTTAAAATTGGGAAAACGCACGGCAAGCGAGAGGGGAAAGAAACGAAAAGAATAGGAATAGGAAGCATAGAACCCTGCATGAGTAAGCCACTCAGCCAACGGTTAACATTAGATGTGTGCAAAACATATGAAATAGTTATTAATCGCAATAAAATAAAAAAAATAATAAGATATTGTATAACTAAGAAAGATCAATAGGGTAATGAGGCTATGAGGACATTAAAAAGAGCAGGAAAAACAAAGAAGTTACAAGGGTGTTATCAGGACAAAATTGTACATTTAATCAATGATATTGGGAGAAGAATCGTGTTATATCGAGTTAGTTCAGTGCAACAGAAAACTGAAGACAGTTACCTGGAATTAGGATAGAAAGGAAGATTACATTGAGCGCTGCGCTCTAAGGAGCGGAAAGGCCTTCGGGAGAAAGGATGGCAGTAGACTAGATATTTCCGAGATATGTGTGTTGAGAAGGACAAAATAAAATAAAAAAGGCAATATGAAATGCAGGAATTGTGAAAGAGGAAGAATTTAAAGGGAAGAATTTAAAGGGAAGAAGTTACAAGAACGAGGAATTGGATGGAGTAAGTAATGTGAGGTAAAGGTATTTCTAACGATTATGGAGGACGAAAAAATGTGGAGTAAGCGGGGATACGGGTTTAATTATTGCTTATGACGTACGAGGAACAACAGAAGGACACCATGTGACGCAATTTGTGTTCGTCAAAAAAGTTCATCTCTAGAGTGATTTCAATTATAATCAGGTCACACAACTACTCAACAATTACAGTTGCAGTGACAGGACATAAGAGCTGAGTCAAAAAATGAAATCGTTACGGGAAGTGTCCAATTGAAAGTTGACGTGCCTCTTGGAATCACGAGCCGAGCTCTCCAGCCAACCGGCTGTGGCTTGGGTCACGTTCACGAAACAACCTTAGAATTTGCGCGCGACTAGCAAAGCTCTTGCAAATACGGCGAACGCGTCATGATCGACTGTGCAGAAGAGTAGAATATAAAACGCCCATTGCGATTCAAAATTACGACATGAAATATAGTGGCCTCGAAGCCCTCAGCCAATCGAAAGACCACAGAAACCCACTATTTCCCATAGTTCTCCTTGACTAACGTCGCTAATATGAAATAAAAAGGCTCATTATGATTACAAGCAGGAGCTTAAAAATTATTCTTCGCCTTAATGACGGTGAGAAGACAATAAACACTTCCTGCTCAGTGAGTTGACACTGAAAACCGGACTACACGTTCTAGAATGATGGATCAACCGTGAAGCAACTTCGCCGCCGGGGAGCTTAGCCCTAGCGTATGGATAAATGCGGAAAATTAAGACGACACGTGATACCAATGACATTAAAGAAGCTGAGAGAAGCCTGTCTTCGACTTCGCTCCACGCCGAACTGGCTCACGACCTCCAATTCAAAACGTGTTCAAACGCAATCTCGTTCACCGCTCACCGAACTCGACCGACGATGCACAACTTTCGAGACCGCTGTGACGACGCGAATGGGAACCGACGGAACAAATTAATGACGTTTCGACACTCTTTTACGAGGCCTGCTCCTCGTTCGAAAGAGGGTGAGGCAAGATGAGATGTGTCGAAGATTCCTGAACTGTGGAGAGGCCGAAAGGCGACCGACCAGAACACGAAACAACTAGATGAACACGTATTGCAATACGGTGAGTGTAGAAATTCATCTCGAAAGATGCCATAGGACCCCTACCAGAATTAGAACTGGTTCCCCAGATCAGTGAACGAGTAGGATGAAAGGGGAGAATCTCGTGACGAAGACATTACGAGACTTAGGAAAAAGACACCATTAGTGAGGCAACGTATGCATCGAAGAAATCATGAATGGAAAGGGAAAATAGGAAGAATAGTCGAACGATTACTATATCAATCGAAAATCATTAATAACGATTCATATCACCAGCATCTAGACTTTTAGAGTAATTCATGAAACATATGCATAATTTTACCTCCTGACTGCTGGGAAATAAATAGATGCCCACCTTCCATACCTTATGAGAACACATGGAGAAGACTTCCTTCACGTTTTTTTCAGACGGGGGTTGCAATATTTATAGGTTTAGAGGAGAAAGCAATTCCATTTAATACCCTGGATGCAACTGCATGAAACAAGCAAGGAATTTAGGCAATTAGCATTATCATTTCAAGTTCAGTACTCCGTCTGTCGGATGGGACGTTAAGCCGTAGTCCCCTTGGCGCACAGGTTGAAAAGAGATGCATTTTGGAACAGTTTCGAAAATTAACTGTACTGCTAAATTGCATGAATTTGATAACTCATGCACGCAAAGAACATAAATTTATATAAAGTAACTTATGACGTAAATATTTTGAGACAATAACAATGAGGCAAATAACGCTATGCAAGTTACGCACAGGCTGTTTTGACTCTAATTACGTCATCATTTCAAACCGTTCTTATTATTTTTTGGTTCAATTTCATCCAAGTAGGTTCAGATGACCATTGAAGGGGATCGGGTTGGTGTGGTGGCTAGAGTTCTGGCCTCCCATCCCGAGGGCCCGGGTACGATTCCCGGCAGTGGCGGATTTTTTCAGTGGAAAACCGGTCCCTACTGGAGTGCATAGTGGAGGGAATTTCAAGTTCAGTACTCCGTCCGTCGGATGGGACATTAAGCCGTGGTCCCCTTGGCGCCTTTCGTTAAGAGTAAGCTAATGCCGACGCCAGGTTTCTCTCCACCCTTCCTCCTCCGTTTCCTGAAAACTCTTACCATTACCCAATGACCCACCTATCCTAAATGGCGCAAATGACCTCAGCTGTCGGTCGCTTCCCCTGAATAACCAACCAACCAATGAACAAAGGTAGTTGTTTCAGGCTTAATTTGGTGGAATATCATAGTAAGATGACCATTGAATATCGCACACAAAACCAATTTATCCCGGCTTCTTCCTGTCTTTCTTCGCCTACTTAAAAACCTCTATTATTATCAATTTTCATCCTCGTTCTACACTCCCCCCACCCTCCTCGACCAGGCCTAGCCGTTACTAACCTTTCTATGCATCTAATTGTTTGCAATACTCATCACACCCACAATACTAACACCTGAAGTATGACCGCATCACCTCTCCTTCCAAGCTGGGCCCACCATTTAGCGCAACGCTCTATATTACACTTTCTTCGCATTCAATCGCGCCCTTTCATGACATTTTTGTCATCAGTTCTCAGCATCTTCTTTCCAACGCAATGTCTTCCGAATATCACTGGTAGCAATCTTCTAATACAACACCCACAAAACTGAAGTTTTTTCATGCTGTAGTTTACTCTCAATGCTCTCAGGATATCCGAGATTTCTTCACTCTAGAAATCCTCTTTATTTCAGTAATCTAAAATTAATCATCTCCCACCCCGCTCTATTATGCATTTTTTTTGTTCGCAATATATGAAATTTCTAACCTTCTGTCTTACTTACCTCTCTTATTCCTTTCATTAACCTCAAAATTACCATTGCAGGACAGTTTTCAAAAAAAATTTAACTTGTTCGTCTTATCGTAAAATGAGTTCGTCTTTAAATCCTTCAGGAGAGTCAGTCATCCACTCAATATCTCACAGTGATTTCCAAACTAGCTCATCTAATAATTTTGCCATACAAATTTAGCAGCTCTTTGCAGCGCACTATTGAGATTCTGAGATCAAACCTTCTGGGAATCGTGCTGAAAACTGCCGGAGGAAGAAAGTTAATTGGACCGGGAATCGAACCACAGACCTTTGGCTGTCCGATTCGATTCTGTGGTTTGATTCCCGGCCCATGCCACTCGTGTTTGAAACCGTTGGGATTATTTCGAATAGGTAACCAAGGAGTCACGTACAATAAACACGAATGGTTCGCAAATTTGGTGTGCTAAAACCGCTGATTACAACATCATTCCTCGTTTATACGTGTATTTTATCTCATCTGGGGGCTCTATAGTCAAGACAGATGAGAAAAACTCAAGTGAAAACAATTAACAATATTGTAACGAGTGATTTAGACACAGTAAATTTGCAAACCATTCGTGTTTGTACCACGTGACTCCTTGGTTACCTATTCGAGATAATTCCGACGGTTTCAAACACACCTTCCAGGGAAACCTTTTTCCTCTGGCAATTTTCAACAGGGTGCAGTGCATAACAGCAACATAAAATCCTACTGGGATCGGATTGGTGTGGTGGTTACCGAGTACTAGCCTCCCATCTTGAGGGCCCGGTTTCGAATCCCAGCTGTGGTAAAGATACACCGGCCCCTTCTATCAATGCTTTGAGGAGAGCAATTCAATTACAGCAATCCGGAAATTCATCCATCGGATGGTACGTTAAATCGTGGACACCCTGGCGCCTATAGTTAAAAGCAAATTAGATACCACCGCCTCTCCACCCTTCCTCAGCTCAAAAAAATTCATAGCTCTACCCAATTACCCACCTATCCTACACGGCGCAAATGATCTTAGTTGTTGGTCCCCTCTACCAAGGAACGTCTACTGCCCCTGCCACACACCTAATTGGTGGCTTGTAGGGTATTATGTAGATGCACTGCTCAAACCAACTTCTTCTGGATTCATATAATGGTAACGCATTCTACGGGGGGAATGACAGAAGGAAATTAAGGAGGTTGATCCGAAAAGTGAAAGTCAGGTCATTTTTTTTATATTTTCAGCACTTATAGAACTAAAGTTCCTCTATCTAATAAAGTAAAGTTAATTACACCAACCCATACTCCTTTTTCCACAAATTGCATTTGAAATTACATACGATTAACGGCGAGCATGGCCGTCACATGGGAATATAACGTTTAAAAATACCATGGTGTCATGTCATTTTCGCAAAAAACTGATATTTTATGCGTAATTTCACAAGAAATAAAATGACACGAAAAAAAAGGCATCAACCCTCCGTATTTTTCGCTAAATCCACCATTTTCTGCGCTTATAGCAGACGAAACTCTATCCAAAATGCATGGTTAATGAATAATGTCATTACTAATGAGATATTAAAGCATATTTCAGAAAAATATGATAACATAACGTTTGATGGTAATATTCTGGTGTTATACATTAGTTAATTCATTGAGTACATGAATTTATTTCTTTAAAGTAAATGCTGAACTGACTCCATCGTCGAGCTGATTAAAATTATCATAAAAAATTAACCCTTCGACTTTCCATCGTATTTCTTGTGATACTTATGACTTTCAATTGCTTAGGTAATTTTCTTTGTGAAGTAAGTATCACTTAGCAGGCATATACTCGTTATTAAATTAATAAGATACCTTAGACAAATTGAATCAAGCAGTCGCGAGCCAACCTCCTTAATACCGAGCTGTAACTAAGCGTGCGAAATAGGATGGAAAAGGACATTCATGGCCACTTGATGATTCCAGAAGTATTCTGCAAATAAGTCTCGCAGATACCTCCTCCCTTTTACGATATCACGCATTTTTATCGCCCTCCGAGTTGAGTCATTCCCTCGCCCCCACCTCACCCTTGCCAGCCTCCGATCCTCACCTCCCTCGAGGACTCGAGCCTGCCTTTCGAATCGACCACCCCTCCTCGCGTCGCGCTACACCCAAGGACGTCGGACAGGCAAGAGAGTTTGTAACGTCTACCTCTATATTTAGAAGCATTCCGTTAAAAGCGCGGCGTCGACTAATAACCTCGAAATGCCCGTCCCCGGTCCGAGTCAACAAACCACACCACGGGCATCTTCTTGATTGCACGCGGAATTAGCAGCCCCGCGAGCAGATGCAGTCGTTCTCGTTTGAGGCAGGCGAGAACAGGGTAGCTACTTCTCCATTATTCAAAACTAGCACGAAGAGGAGAGGAAACCGGGTACTCGAATGGAAAATCATGAATAGAAAGGTTTCAGCATTTACGATCGAAATTTAGTGTCAACAGGTCTGAAAGGGGTCGACCGGCGTATTCATGCAATTAGCGCGATCTTTGATGAATTAATTGCTTTGTTTTAGTCAGAAGGGACGAAAGTAAGGAAAAATGTATCGGAACGTGCATCTGGAGCGTGTTTCTTTATGGCAGTAAGGCATGGACAATAACAGCAGCGGAAAAGAAAAGGGTGGAAGCATTCTAAATGTGGTGCTACAGAAGAATGATAAAGATTAAATTGATCCACCGAGTAAATAACGATGAAGTCCTTAGAAGAGTGGGAGAAAAGAGAAGTCTTCTAAATACCAAATTACTCTAAATTTTCCTTTGACTGAGCATCAAGTTTCGCTATTGTTACAATTAATATATGATTAAAATGACTTTTCTAAAACACAAGAAGTACTGGAAACGAAACTTAATAACACGCAAATAGATGAAATAGAAGCATCCGTTACACATCCTCACTAATCATCAATTCTAAGATTCGTTTGACACAGCTCTCCACTCGATTCTCCTATCGGCTTACCTGTTCATATTCGGCTAACCTCTTCACCTCTACCGCTCCATTAATCTTCTTTTACGACCTTCACCGCTTACTCCATAAATATTAACTAGGCCTACTATTTTTGCCATTCTTCCCATTCACGTTTCCCTCGCTCTCTTCCTTCACTCGTTGGGGATCGGGTTGGTGTGGTGGCTAGAGTATTGGCCTCCCATCCCTAGGGCCCACGTTCTATTCCCGGCAATGGCGGATTTTTCAGTAGAAAACCGGTCCCCACTTGAGTGCCTAGTGGAGGTCATTTCAAGTTCAGTACTCCATCCGTCGGATGGGACGTTTAAGCCGTGGTCCCCTTGGCGCCTGTCGTTAATAGTAGGCTAACACCGACGCCGGGTTTCTCTCCTCCCTTCCTCTGTTCCCTGAAAACTCCTACCATTACCCAATTACCCACCTATCCTAAATGGCGCAAATGACCTAAGCTGTCGGTCGCCTCCCCTGAATAACCAACCAACCAATCCTTCACTCTCTTCATAAGACCATCATGTGTGAAGATATGGCCGATAACGTTTTCCCATCCTCTCTTTAAAGTTTTCATCACGCTACTCTTTCCTTCCACTCGTGTTGAAACTTCTTCCTATTTCATTCAGTCTATCAATTCATCATTTTTCTGTAGCACTTCATTTCGAATGCTTCCGGTCTTCAATTTTCTGCTGCTTTTATCGTCCATGCCTCACTCCCACACTGGAACATGCTCCAGATTACTTTTAGATTAAGTGTTTCCACACCTCAGGGCGTTTTTTTTCAAGCTATAAAGCATATTTTTCTTCAGATAGAATGCCCTCTTCGGCCGGGGAATTATCTTGATTATTTTCTTCCTACTTCGCTCATCATTCATTACTCAGAAACTAATTCGGGCAGAAGAATCTCCACCTCAATTCCAAACGTTTCTTTCCTGGCAGGGGTTTGGAGATTCGCGGGCATTTCCAATTCCCACGGGAGTCCTCGCTCACAGAAATTTATCCCGGGGAGGAAGCGCTAAAAATATTATCACAACCCGAATGTAGGTGGGGTGAGAACTTTCCCATAATAGCACCCGCGTTGTTTTCCGAAAGGATTTTCGTTTTCGTCAAGCAAGAGCCAACAACTCGAAGGGCTATGAAAGTGGGTAATACCCACGGCAGTCCGCTGGACAGGTGCTTGAGGCGAAGTGACAGTACTCGACGTATTTGGAGGTATCTAATCCCAAACTAGGCGAACGCCGCTAATTCCGGAACGCCCCCGGACACAAAGGCGCTTTCCGAATGCTGAGAAATACGCGACTGACGTGAGTAGAGCTAGATTCCATCACGTTGGACATCCCGTTGGACACCTGAGAGTGCTAAACTCATGCACACCAGGAGAGGAATGACGAACAAAGGAATGGCTTCCCAACAACGATATGAGGATTAATTCACATCCCCTCACCACATATGTTAAGTCACTGCGAGACGCAATTATTATGTATAAACCAGAGTAAAAGACAAAGTGAAGCAAGCAAGAACAGTTGGAATTAAACCAATCAGTTAAAGAGAACAACAGCAATCTAATTACAGTTTCACAACTACCATTCAAATTCAATCACGTAAATACCGATAAAACGCAAGAGGATCGTATGGATTAAAGTCGGAAAACTATTAGCGTTCACGAATCAAAAATAGCTAAAAAATTTTGTTTGATCAAGCTGCGAGGAAACTTCAGCATGCACGACAATGAGTTTTCGTGAGTAAGTTTTCCCGGGGAACTGCCATGCTGTCACATACGCCTTCATTTTAAAGGAGGTGAAATCATTGCCTTGATGACACTGATATTCAACAGAGACAAGTCAAATTCTGATTCGTTTCAGGTATAAAATGTATATCTCGATTAGGTATAGTGATGATTAATTTTTCAGTTATATGGAAAACTCTTCCAGTTTCTCGTTTTCGTTCACAGTGAATAAGTTTAAACGTAATGTTTAAACTATGGTAATTAAGCATTTAAAACATGCCTGGCAGATCACGTCAATCAGTCGACCTGCAATTAAAACACCTACCTTAAGTGAACTGATTTTTACTTTTATGAACATGAGTTTGTTTACGTTACTTAGTTTAGTATCAACACACCTTAAGGATGACAACAAAACTAAATGAATCAATGAAAAGCGAAATAGTTCACCCTAACCACACTTACGAAATAAAAGACATACACGGAAAGGATCTAACAGGACAAGAAGCTTCGGAGCCCCGTGATCTATTCATTAAAGGTCACATCAATCTCGCTTATCCACCGCAAAATGGTAATGCCAAGCCTCAACGTGTTGAGATTGGGACCAAACCACATCGATCGCTCCAGCATTCCAAGGGATTGATCCCTAATTGAACGAGAAGCTACGACAAAAGCTGCTAATTTACTCAATTTGGAGATAAAGAGGGTGAAAACAACAAAGTTCTAACATTTTTAAATTCCACTGATTTGAAATACGCACTCATTTTAGTACCAAATTTGAAAATTGCAGACTGAAAGGCTTTTCGGCAAAAAGCGAACCGGTCACATACTTTATTATCAGGACAGGAAAGTGAAACCTACACCATACGAAAGCCAAGTATTATGCACACTGTAACATATTGCATTGTTAACAATGTTTACGTAACATAAATTTCCATCAACAAGATTTTTCCGGCAAAAAGCAAACTGGTCGCAAACTTCATTATCGGGACAGGAAAGATATACCTTCACCACGAGAAGGTCAAGTATTGAGCAGAGCGATTCAATTAGGGCATGTGTTTTAAAGTTCTTCATAATCGTAAAAATAGAACCTAGTAAATAGTTATCCCTTAGAGTTTTCGTGAAATGACTGTAAAGAGGACCTCTGTAAATGAAAATAAAACTGGTTTTGATGCCGAAGACGCATTTGAGATTATAGTTTGAGAACTTCGTTAAGTGGTTCGCATGGAATTTAATCAACGTTAAAAAATTACTTCCATAAGCTACCTTAAAAGTAATAAATGTCATTGGATGTGAATATAAATACGTATCACAGAATCAAGAGAAAAAAGGGACAATGCAGCATGTCTGAAATGTATAACCACTATCCTAGTCGAGAATCATCATCAACGGTCAACAATCCTAGGATTGGTTTGACGCAGCCCTCCACTCGATTCTTCTATCGGCCAACCTCTTCATATTAACGTAACTACTCTCTTTTACATCCTTCACAACTTGCTCTATGTATCTCATACGAGGCCGGTCTTTCCCATTCTTCCCGTTCACTTTTCCCTCGCCGATTGTCTTCATCAGTCCATCGTGTGGCCTATTTAGTTGTCCCGTCTTCTTTTTAAGGTTTTTAGTAGACATCTCTTTTCTCCCACTCTTCTTAAGACTTCTTCGTTTGCCACTCGATCGATCCATTTTATCTTCATCATTCTTCGGTAGCACCACATTCCAAATGCTTCCAGCCTGGACTTCTCTGCTGCTGTTATGGTTCATGCTTCGCTGCCATATAGAAAATGCTCCGGATGTATGTTCTAATGAAATGTTTCCTCACTTCCACCCTTGTATTTGCAGCTGTAAGCTTGTATTTCGAGAATACTAACCTAAAAAGAATAAGCTAACGTCTACTCGTTATTAATTTGTCTCAACAAACGCTCCTCTGGGAGATTATGTACGCTCATCACCATCACACGGATTTGCATCCCCTATGTACGATTCAGGCTATTTCTTTGCGTCAATTGAGGCGGCGAATTTCGCCGTTCTAGATGGTGTTTTGGAATATGCGAAACAAACTTTTCCG
This sequence comes from Platycnemis pennipes, assembly GCA_933228895.1. NCBI lineage: Eukaryota > Metazoa > Arthropoda > Insecta > Odonata > Platycnemididae > Platycnemis > Platycnemis pennipes. Next base: position 31,232,241 of record OW121857.1, on the reverse strand, counting down.
GGAAATTGAGTCGCTATTAAATTTTGAACTTCTCCTTCAATTCTCAGCCCTCTTCCTCCCCTCATCCTTTAATTTTCCTCCAAAATAAATCACACCTCTCGGTAACTACTCTCAATCAGCCCCATATTCTGACTTAAACTTGGTAACCTCGTCATGACGGTCTGATTGGCCATCCTAAATTCGCCATAAAATATCTACGTTTAGTCAAAGGTTAATATATACAGACGTAAAATTCAATGAAAGATAAAAGTCGAAAGAGATAAAAAGACTGACCACACTTCGACATCATGAAGAAAAAACTCCAAAAGGCTCATTTTACCCTCACTTAAAATTCAAGTTCCAAATTACAACCTTTCTGGAGTCGATTCAGATGATGGCGGGAACTGGTCACGTATCAACAGTTTTATACGTTAAATAGGCTACAAAAAGTAACGGCTTTTTCAATTTCAAGCATTAATATTGTTTACGGGAATACCTTCACGACATGAAAAGTAGTCGGCCAAACAAATGAGTTCAGTTTTAAAGCATCTGGCCATAAAACCTCGAGGTTATGGTAATAAGTGGAAAATTATGAAGGAATGAAGTGGATATCGGAGGAGATAAATCGCGTTGATGATGGAGCAAGCATATCATTGGCTGTAAAACTAATACTCAGAATTATATACGAATTTTCGAATTCGGAATTAGGAAAACAGAAGTCACATTCGAAATAAACTCTGATCGACATCTTAAAGCCAAAAGGATTATTTTAGCTAGCGGGAGAAGACGACGCAGATTTGGAAATTGAGTTTTAACCGAGCCAGGTGGCAACAACCTTGAAGGAGTGAACTACCCCCGAAGGTTTTCCTCGACAGATGCCCTCTGGAACGAGGAAAAATTTTACGAAGGCCAACTTGTTGACAAGAAAATTTTCCCCTTAAATTCTCGATATGGTTCAAATTAAACTATTGCTATCTCAAGCTAATCGTGGCTGCGAAGTTGTCACCACCCTGACATATCTAAAATTAAAGATTAAATATTCCTCAGCGTCACAAACCCACCACAAGAAAAGGTGCTGCGATATCAGAGAAACTGTGGGGTAATATCTAAATATAACAATTATTCCTGATTTCATACATCTCACATTGTACGAAGAAAGGGTCTCGAACCTAAGAAAAGCAAGTTACAATGACAAAGAGAAAGGACGGCTATATCTAGGAACTTTTATACGGTTAGGACTAATTAAAATAATAAGTCGACGGAAAACTAAAAATATCATAAAATATCTCTTTATTCATTTCGGTATCGAGAGGAGTACAAAACTAAAAACTGGACGCACAAATATATAATTCTCAGTAAATCTATTTGCGAAACACAACTTTGAAATATATAATTTTAATATAGGTAAAATGCCGGTTAAGTTAGGTTTACGTGGACAAAACTATTACCCCGACCACCATCTATCATATTGCGTCCTTCTCAAGCTCCTCATTATTCTGTCCAAACTAGTTTTTAAAAAAAGGTAGTAATAATAAATAAAAAAGGTAGTTAGTGCACCCATAAGAACCCATACCATTCACGGTAACCAGGTCGGCCAAGTGCCAGGCTGACACAGCAAAGCTCGCGGGTTCGAATCCCACCTTGGGCATAATGTTGAGCACATTTTAGAATTAACCTTAAGAGTAAGTTAGGTTATAAGGCACGATATAACCTAAGAAGTCAGAGACTCGTAAAATCTAACACTACGACTACTAAAACAAAATAAAAAGCGACCTGAACAACAGCGAAATAGTTAAACATACTTTGCGAATAAATAATGAATACAAGAAAACGAAACAGCCGACATCGTGAGAGCCTTTAAGAGTCCATCTCAAAATTCGAGAAGAGAAGGTAAATACTGTCCTTGAAACATTTCACATCAAAATCTAGCGTTTACAACTGAAATAATAATTATGTATCCTTATGCATGTTAAAAATTGAGACAAAGCCCGAACCGCTTCCACAAATCTAAGATGCTTCAATCGACATTATGCTTAAGTCCACGAGCATCAAACAGGAAATGAAATCTATTTATAGCTAAGTTGTTCCGGCATTGTTACCCCCTTAGAATTTCAATCTCATGACCAAGGGGTCAACCTTCGTTCGTTTCAAAATCAAATGCATTTATTCATGGGCCACACGACAATCGCAAGATGAAATTGAGTGTAGTCCCTTAACGGGATGCAATAACAAAACCCAACAAGGAAACCTATTATGTCCGCATAATTTACAAATGTCACATTAATATTCTTCTTGGCCTGAATATTACGGCGAAGCTCGAAGCAGTACTTAACCAGTGCCTAAAATGAGGACCATTTTGATCATATACTTGACAAGTAGCTAGCTGAATTTCGTAGCAAAATACGATACATCAGATGCTTTAATACAAAGTAGATTCTATTTTTCGTTTGAACTCTGATTAGTTTTTTAAAGTTAAAGCGACAACATATATTTACAAGCTTGTATAGCTACGTTTTCCAAAGACACCTAGTTGAAAAACAAGTGAAAAACACTAACGTGCATACTACTTTCTCATTGTCGCGTATATACATGACAATGGATGGCTTAATATAGCAATTCACTGGGGTAAAATAAAAAAAAAGCACAACAAGCCCATCAAATAATATATGTAGATATGCAAAACAGAGGAAGAAAAAAATTTTTAACATTATTTATTATAATTATTACTAGTTTTCTGACACAATGCGCCTCTTCAGCCCTAGAATTTCCAACATGTGATAAATCTATCCAAAATACCCGTTCTTCTCCTCCCTCTTACCTGCTGCCCAACATTTCAACTCGGCAACCCTCTTTCACGTCCTTCAAAACACCCTCGTCCTTCTCCCTGCTCTATCCAGACCTCACGCATTCTTCCTCATATCCTTAACTTCCTTTCCTTTCCGACGATCCTCGGCACTTCCTCCTTTGTCTTCCTTTCCACCCATTTTCCAAACCCATCTCCAAAACTTCGAGTCTCTTTTCATTTCCCTTCCTTAATGTCCATATTCACGCACCATACAGTACCACGCTCCATTTTAAACTTTTCGCTAGCGTTTTAAATCTTCTCTCACGACCCTGCCATTAGTTCTCTTCTACGAGTAAATAACTCTCCGTTGAATAGGAGAAAAATGTTACATTGCGGTGCGACTGAGACGAGAGCCCTTCCGTTTCTTTCGTTCGATCCTTGTCGTTAAGTAGTGGCACATTTACGTTTCCATCAACATGGCAGTAATGGCAGGTGGGAAAAGGCTTTACCAAAAGTGTGCGAAAAATTCTTGAGGGTGTACAAAATAAAATTAGAACGACGAGTAAATAGTACGACGAAGTATCATCAGAGAGATATAGACAGAGGGATAGGCTTATGGTCCGCCTGCCTTTTTCCTTCATTTTGATGAATTCGGTCTCTTGTCCCCCGCATACCCTCGAAAAAGGTAAATACATTCTCGGTAAATCACGTAAGTAAAGTAAGAACCTCTTGGAGGGCTCGAAGCACAACCTTTTGCGAGATAGAAGGGCACATATATTCCCGGACCTTAACCGACAGGCATTTCCTATATTCGCTTTTTGTCCGAGACCCAGGAGCATCGGCGGAACCCAACGTTCTTGGACAGCTTAAGGAGGTTGGTCCGAAAAGTGAGTCATGTCATTTTTTTTATATTTTCAGAACTTATAGAACTTAAGTTCCTCTATCTAATAAAGTAAAGATAATTATACCAACCCATACTCCTTTTTGCACAAATTGCATTTGAAATTACATACGATTAACGGAGAGAATGGCCATCACATGGGAATATAACGTTTAAAAATACCATAGTGACATGTCATTTTTGCAAAAAACTGATATTTTATGCCGAATGTCACAAGGAATAAAATGACACGAAAATAAAGGCATCAACCCTCCGTATTTTTCGCTAAATCCACCAATTACTGCGCTTATAGCAGACGAAATGCGTTAGTTGTCTTCAAGTGGCGCTGCGGTCCCTCTATGTAAAATGTATGGCGTATGAATAATATCATTTCTAATGAGATATTTAAGCATATTTCAGAAAAATATTATAACATAATGTTTGATAGTAATATTCTGGTGTTATAAATTAGTAAATTCATTGAATACATGAATTTATTTCTTTAAAGTAAATGCTGAATTGACTCCATAGTCGAGCTGATTAAAATTATCATAAAAAAGAAATTCTTCGACTTTACATCGTATTTCTTGTGTTACTTATGACTTTCAATAGCTTAGGTAATTTTCTTTGTGAAGTAAGGATCACTTAGCAGGCATATACTCGTACTTAAATTAATAAGATTCCTCTGACAACTTGACTCACGCAGTCGCGAGCCAACCTCCTTAAAATCGCGAAGGAACCCACGACCTTAGCGACGAAGGAAGGACTTTATTTACATCTCCGGAGAAGCTTTCCCCTTTTGATGTTTTCCTTCGGTTTCCTCGCCCAAAACAAGCACCCACATAAACACGAGGGCACCGACACCGCATTTCTCACGCACCTGAGGCGAGCTTCCCCAGTAGTTTTTGCGTGTTTGCGCTCGCAAGGTGGTTGCGACACGCACGTTCTCAAATTTAGACCGCGGCGGAGGAAAAGTTCGGAAGAGAGGGAAAGGGAAGTGAAGCCGGGGTCGGGGAAGGCGTGGGAGGAAGGTCGAGAGAGTGAGACAATTTTAACGGTGGAATGGGAAGCGAAGCGAGAAGATGGGAGATCGAGAAAAAGAGTCGAAAGAGGGGAAACACACATGATTCTTCACAGTCCAATGCACTGAGTTGGGAAAATAATATTGTTACGCGTCCGAAATGTTATTAGAATGAAGCACCAATGGGACCAGATGTAGCCTGGGGGATAATCACGATTCGCGCCGCGTAAGGCGAAAGTGCACCCAGCAACGACCATGCGCTGAGTATGTGCAAAGCACAGTTTCGAAAGATTACCCCGAGGGAATTCTTTCTGCCAATCGGCTCTTAGAAGGTTTTTAAATTTGCGAGAAGAATCAACACACGCACGATTTCTTTAACCGAAACTGAAAAACCCATGGAGATATATAAAAAATAGATAAATCGCACGTCTGTTGCACACATATATATGTCATTAAATCCATAATATTCCAATAATACCATAATTATAAAAGAAAATCTTTCTATTCAAAACACGAAATATACGCAGTCATAACATCCACGATAAGGTGATGCGGCTGGACTTCAGTCGCCGATAGGACAGCAAACGATACGTCCATGCATATCGAATGATACAACGGATAGTACATCTGCATCTACATCTACATAATACCCAGCAAGCCACCATAAAGGTGTGTGGCAGAGGGTGAATTCTCACAAAACATGAACTACATATCATGCATAAGTATTAGTATTAATATACAAGTCTAAACTTCACTATTTAAAAAAGATAAAAATAGCAAATTAAGCATGAAAAAACACGATTTTAGTTTGGTTGCCTTCAAGTTCTTACACCAACATGCAGCTACCTATGCTATACATTGATTCACTCGTATTGGATATATTTACCGCTATTCATATCCCTAATTGTACAAAGAAAAAAGGACATTTTGAATATGTAAGTTCGGCAATCAATTTCTATAACTTTGTGATTATGGCCCAGTCTACCATAGTTATTTGGGGTTCGCAAAATATTTTTAACGTCATCACTGATAATAGCATTTGGAGCTAAATAATGAGACACCGTGCGATACCTAGTTCGCTATTGTACGGTAGCTAACTGGAAACATAAGAGCATTTTAGAGTGTGTACCTACGTTAGAAATTTCGCTTCCGACGTGTATCGCACGCTATCCCCTATAGACGGAGAACCGTAATTGACAGCCACAGAAACAATAATTATGTGTAATGTAGACTTAACGCTGCATATTCTGCATGGGCATCTAAAGATTAAACGCAAGTGTGTAATTTTATTCTATGACCTTGCATGTTGCGTAAAATGTGAAACTTCAAGTCCGGCATTAAATGGATAGTTAATATCTAATTTACGGATTGTGTATCTAATGTTGCATGTTTGCTGAGCCTTCACCTCCTGCCACACACCCTCGAGGTTGGCGGCAGGGTACTTCGTAAGTGTAGATGAATTCAAATCCACCAAAACTTCTTCACTCATAAATATGCATGCACACTTAACTCGAAGAAATAAGAAAGATTTTTACAATATTTATTTCTAATAAGGTCACCGTAAATTAGTCCATTGAGTGTGAGATTTGTACATATAGGTCGAGCCATTCTTGAATTACCAGTGTCCCTATGATTAGGACGACGGTCAGTGTTAGGACAGAATTTTAAAGAGCAGCCCTCAACGAACATTAGGTTTTAAATAGGGGTTTCTCAACCGTATCTCACTCAAGACACGAAGCTGATTTTCAGCTTCTTTTTTCTTCAAATATATGCTGGAAAGGCCTCATTATTTTATTGCCATTCGACAGAAGGGCCAAAAATTGTGTGTCCTGAAATTTTCACAAAAATGACATCTACTTCATAATTCGGTTGATCCTCCTTAAAGAAAGAAAAACTGCAGGACAGGGAGAATATCGTGGAGTGTGGCGAAGAGTTCACAAATTTAGTGATGTCACGGAAGCCCACACGGACCAGTATATAACTTTCGAAACCAATATCGACAAGGAAGACTAACCTATAAAAAACGAAGTGTAAAGCACAACCTTGAAAACACCATTTCTACTCGAGAACAGATATAAGTCGCCGAACAAGTTTTCCCTTAATTGGAATTAAGGCAATGCGGCTCTCGAAATTTCTCGACACTAGGTTGGCACAGAAAGAAGCTAATGCTCTTGCATCTTGGATAGAATATCATAGTGGACCCTTACGCAAACTCACCGACGCGTTTTCAAATTATGATTTGAGCGCGTTCCTGCACTGTCACTAACCTGTTTCGCTCCGTTTTTTCCCCCGATGGCTGGAAAAGTTGAGAAATGCCCTCGCTGGAGCTCAAGGGCGTTCTCACCACCATTCATCACACGGTCTGTCACTTATCTTCGCTGAGAACGGCAATGGATGCAATTGCTCATAGCAATAGTTATGAAAGCATTAACACATCGAAAACGCTGAGCAAACAGGGAGACTAAGTGTGGCAGTTTAAACCTAGCCACCCTGAGAATCTAGAATCTCGATCCCTATTTTTGCCATTCAATTTAAATAAACGGGTCAAATTATACTTAATTAAAAGAACCGCTACGACTGGATTAACTTATCACTACTGCATCGAACGCCCCTCACCGTCTCGAAGCAATAGTAATTTCGGTTACTGAAATTCTGTCATCTTTACTTTCTGTCATTTTTAATTCCGTTCACATTAATTGAAGCAGCACTAACGGGATTCATTATGAATCCACGAAAAAAAGATCCCATGGAAAGTCCATAGGTAAAACCATAGGTAAAGACATCAACCTAATGGCACAAGTGGATGAAAATTTCACTTACTCTGTCACCTGCAGCTATAAAAAAAAGTAATAAGGGGTTACACCACCCCCTGCCACACACCTAGGTTTTATGTAGATGTAGATATTCACTTACGTTGCAAGTTTAATATATTTTAAAACTTGATTATGTAGAAACGTGAAACAATTTAAAGGAGTAGGAATATTAAATAGGAATGGAGGTGGCTACAAACCGGAGAGTCCCGGGTTCAAATCCGAGGCATGTCTTTCTGGTCACCCCAGCCTAAAGTCCTCGCAATGAGATTTTCTGTATTAGAACTTCGTGGGAAATCGCAGGCGGCTCAGGTAAGGGAACTGAGCCTCCTATTCTTAAAGTGTAAGTTTCATACACCAATGGCTTAGTACTGGGTGAGCTCCACTCTCACCTATGAAACCTACCCCCGCGTTGATCACCGAGTGAGATAGTGAGACCAAAAACTTATTTTTTGCAACCTCGAAAGAAAATTACAATATTTCACAGATCACAATCCTCACACACTTCGAGACACCATCTTAAAAGGGTGTTTTTTTACCAGTATTGGCAGGATGGCGTGCAGACCCTGCCAGGTACTCCCCCCACCCAAACGTGTTGTTTGTTGCAATACTACACAACCAATCCACGTTTCCTATATTTAACGCTCCTTATAATACTCATATATTTTGTTTTCTCCACGTCATTCAGTACACATATTCTCTTCATCACCCTTCGGCGCTGACCTAACATTCAGCTCTCTATTGCCCACTTCCATGCCCCCTTTTCCCTAAAAGCGTTCTCCGCCCACTAACTCTTCAATCTTCCATTTTCTAGAATCAATTCCTTTCTTCTCCTAGCATCATTCACACTTCATATTTCTTGTGATTGAGATAACCCCTTCCTATCTTCTTCGCACCCTACATTTTCGGTGCCGATCTAAGATAAAATACTTAACTAATTACGACGGATGAAATCGCACATATTCGATACCGTTTCATGAAATAAATATGGAATTCGTCACGGATGAATTCGAAAGCTAAATAATAAATCAACGAAATATATGAAAAGAATATGCTATCAACTTTTATTCATCATACTGTTATTTATGCTTATTAAGAGTCAGATCCTAACTACATATAACCTTATTGAAATTATCCACTTTCAGAACTATGAAAGGCACCATCAATGACAACGAAGAAATTTTGCGGGCACTAAACGAAATTTACCTTCGTTTTGCACATCTCGAACAATTTTCCATTTCAGTCCCACAGTTGAGCTTCATTCAAGGCTAATGAGCCTGATTCCGCTAGATTAATCCTTGGTTTTAGCTCACGAGGGAAACAGGAATAACTAAACTATTTTTTAAAAACTAATTTACGCCTAGAGATTATAGATGTTATTTTCTCGAGATGAATCCTAACTATCCCTTCTTCATCAATACCCAACGAAATCGTCTCCCACAAAACGTAATCGTCTATTACATAGGTACGTCATTACCCTTCAAAACGCGATAAAATGATGCTACACATCACTGCCCTGTGTACTAGAGCACACTCAATAAAATATTTTACTTCAAATTATTGTCTATAATTATATGAGGTCTGTCTTCACATTATTATAGCCATCTTGACCTTAAAACAACATTGCCATGTTGATGCTGAAAATATCCCTCCAATGACTTGAATGCAGAACATATGTTATATGATTCCAAAAGTTTTCTTTTTCCTGTAAATCATGGTGTAGCAACGACAAAATTTGTAGCAATGAACCAACCCGTGAGACTTCGAAATATTCATCCCGTAACTGTGAAATATCAATCCAAATTTCCGCATTTATATTCCCCAAATAGGTGAATATAGCAACTGCCACTGTCCCAAAACATTACCCGGAGGAGCTTCTCACGTTCACCTCGGTTGCCAGGGCCCATGTCGAAATTTTCTGCCCTTTCCCCAGATCAGACGCCGGCTTTCGGAATCGATCGCACCTCCAATTCCGTGAAAGATCTTTCCCGATTACCCCCGGAAGAAAACAACGCTGCGTAACATGTTAGATGCGGCGTGCCAAGGTAGCACGCATCAAAATTGCCTAAGGAGGAATATTCTACTCGACCAGAACTGATGACGACTGATTAAGTGCAATTTCCTTATCAACTTTTCTCCCAAATTCCTTAGAGGCACTGCCGACAAAGCATGGTGGCACTGCCTTGAGGCAAACAAGCAATGCGGGATCATCCGCCAAAGGGAAAGGCAGGCAAATGCGATAACGACTGAAATGTTTCCTTTATCACGTGCACGTGAAGTAATTTTTCCCAATTTCCGCCTGAAAAGCCGATCATGGAGGTGACTTTTACCTCCGACTTCCCAGAGAAATCCTTGGCCCTCTAAAACGTAAAAAATAACCAAACATAACACATTTCCAATCATACAGAACTACAAATATTACTACCTTATCTTAATCTGCCAAAAAAAAAGCTACCTACTTCGATCGTCTAGGAAGGTAAACGATGGTTTAATGCTCGATTTTCAAAAGATGCTATTGGGAGCAATATCATTAAATTTCTCATCTTGAAGGTTCTAGACATAAGCAGCAGACTTACGCATTGATAGAAGTCGCTGAAAGCCATGTATTTGCATTATTTCTGTGATTACCCTAAGTAGGACACATAAGTCGGGCAACTAACGCTGTGTCGATGTTATCGACAGCACATAACAAAAAGCAAAAACCCGCGCAACTTATTTGCGTCTTTAAGAGGACGGTGGCACAATTCTTATGTAGGGCAAACAATTCAAAATGACTATATACCAGGTGTAACACTGTGGCATATGTTGGAGCGGTACCAGCAGTAACAAAAAAAACGTTTATTTTCAACCAATAAATTGGTCCAGATCGGACATTTTAACATAGATTATGCATGAAAAACAACATTCGTTATCAATAACCAGCCACCCTCTAAAGTTTAAGCCTTTGAGAAAGTTCCAAAGTTAAATTCAGGTTATTTTTCATATTTCCACTGCAAGAGGAAAATATTTTTCTGTTACAATCAATATTATCATACATTTTCACGCATTTTTTTCGGAAACTACACATGGCATTACTGAAACCTAAGAATGGGAATTAGTGTGACGCTTGGAAATCAATTTTTATGTTGGTACACAATTTTTATTATAAATGAGTGACATTTGATCGGCATTTTTCGGTATGCATGGTAAGGTTGTGAATAAATATAACCATCCGTGTTAGTTTTAAAGCAGGTGGAAAGAAAAAAACTAAATTTGCTGCAGGAAAATGCGTTAGTTTGATGGAACTGACCTACAGTGTCGGTTTCCTAAGCTGGAGTTATCAATTACTAAAACATAAGTATATCAACTTATAAGTACCATTAAGGTAATAGTTTTTATCTCTCGATGGTCTGGTAAACTTTTCAACATTGGCAGTATTTTAAAGGGCATTGATAAAATTGATAACGCTTTTCGGTACGCTCGACAACCGAAGAATTCAAGTTAATTAGGTTTGCCAAACGCCAAAATTATGTCCACGGCCGAATTCCAAATAACTTGACTTTACACTCAATATTTAATGGGAAAATGCAACAGGTCTCCCGAAAACATTCGTTGGAAACCTAAATTTTCCGTTTTCCCGTTTTACAAACTAACTTGCGCTCGTTTAACCAAAATTAAGATGGTGGAACCGTAATTTCATCAGAATGTAATTCTTTACACGCAGGGGTTTTGGAAATGGAACTCAGCCAATTAGCCAACCGAAGCTCAGTCAAGTGGTATGAACTATAAAAATAAATTAATACAAACGACAAGAAACATCAAGACAGCCGCTTGAGTTGAGACTCGAAAGAGCCACTTATGCACATTTTACTTTTGGATTTTCTCTGCCTTTCTTAGCGCAGTCACGCCCACTCACACCACTGAACTGAAAGCACTGCAAACGAAACTAAATGAGCTATAAATTATTCGTCCCCCTTTCTCACATCGTCAAACTTACTCCAGAAAGTCGTCAATATGTAGAGCACTATCCCAGATTATTAAGCAATAGATTTACCCCCGACTATTTTCCGATGTACTGGTTATCCGCCCATTAGTAACCACCATGGTTGAGAAATCCGCTCCCGTGTCCTCTATCTTAACGTCCCACTCCGGCGCAATGTCAAGAAGCCGGCCAGACAGCCTCTCCTATTTCCATCATCCGCTGGACCGGTTCGCTCTCCCTCTCAGCGACCGCCAAACACGTCTCGCTGCCCATCCCAACCTGGGGTATCACGTCCTCGCAAGCCGCAGGCATTAAAGAGATGAGAATAATGAAAAGTAAAGTGATTGGAAAGAGAACAGCGAGAGATGTTTCGGATGAACTCATTCCTCACCGCGCAAAGGCCTTCCGACCATTACTTCATTCAATTTCGTGGAAGATGGACCACCATAATTACCCGATCCACATTGGCAGGTTTGCGGACAAGTCCAAGCTTACAACTCTCCACCCAATCACCTGCCCAAGTAATATTGTCTTCATTCAATCCCTCTTGCAATCTTCATAACTTCTACCTGCATTCACATTGGCAGGTTTGCGGACAAGTCCAAGCTTACAACTCTCCACCCAATCACCTGCCCAAGTAATATTGTCTTCATTCAATCCCTCTTGCAATCTTCATAACTTCTACCTGCATTCACATTGGCAGGTTTGCGGACAAGTCCAAGCTTACAACTCTCCACCCAATCACCTGCCCAAGTAATATTGTCTTCATTCAATCCCTCTTGCAATCTTCATAACTTCTACCTGCATTCACATTGGCAGGTTTGCGGACAAGTCCAAGCTTACAACTCTCCACCCAATCACCTGCCCAAGTAATATTGTCTTCATTCAATCCCTCTTGCAATCTTCATAACTTCTACCTGCATTCACATTGGCAGGTTTGCGGACAAGTCCAAGCTTACAACTCTCCACCCAATCACCTGCCCAAGTAATATTGTCTTCATTCAATCCCTCTTGCAATATTCATAACTTCTACCTGCATTCACATTGGCAGGTTTGCGGACAAGTCCAAGCTTACAACTCTCCTCCCAATCACCTGCCCAAGTAATATTGTCTTCATTCAATCCCTCTTGCAATCTTCATAACTTCTAACTGCATCCACGTCATGCAGAATATATATCCCCCTTTTTTCCTCTTAAATTTGCTTGCCTCTTATTCTCCCCTCCATCAACCCTTTTGACGTCCCGTTACCTGTCACTACGTCCCATCTCTACCTGCGTTGCCTGCTAATTTCTTCAACCAACTTCCCTTCTTCTTCTACCATACTTCACGCTTCCTTATTCGTCTTTCTCTTTATCTCTCAATCTCTCTCACATCAAAATTTCAAAGTCCTCTTCTGACTTTCCTCTCCTGGTATTTCCAGAATAGGGATGGACAGTACTTACACAGTAGCGCAATTCGTAAGTACCTAGCTTGATGCCGATAGGTTACTTTGATAGGTTACATGGGTGACATTATTCCTGGATTGGCATTCAGGGTTCGACAAAACCTTATTTCGAGTAATGGAACATCTAACCCAATTGACTCAAGGCATTACGGACGAAATCGATGTGACAATTCCTCCACCATATAGAGGGGCACTTCAAAAAAAATCTAAACGCTACGGTCATAAGTAACTCTAGATAAAAGCCATCTGCAATACACACAGAAAAAACAGAGCAAAAATGGTTTTCCATGGAACCAATATAGGTGCAAATATGCACTATGAAGATAGACGATAAATACATCCCACGATATATTGCTTCAAAACTCACTTTATTTTTCTTTACCCGTTGGTTCGAAGATTAGCGAATCGAAAGAGGAAGAGAATTTCACCATATTTTGGTGTTGATTTGAAACAACTGTTTTCCCGACTTATAAAGAATGGGCAGAACATGTCTGAAAGCTCTTTCTCGGTGGAAATATAACTTTGGCGTTTTTCATATCCCCCACAAGATGTTTCCTTCCCACGCATTAATACATCGCCATCAACACATTCTTATGATCAGCTAGCATTAGAATTAGATTTTTAGGCTACGGTTATATCACAGCGCCACGCCTTAATTAATCCTACGCCAAATCCTGAGACAAACAGAACACTCACACCCGAGGCGGGATTCGACCCGCGACCTTTGGATGGCAAGGACAGCGATTTACCGTCCTGTCTACCGCTATAGGCTCAACTCCGATAGTCGTAAAATGAAACGAGATATCGCAAGTCACAGATACGTTGGAACAGTATTTCATGGCTCATTTCAACGTAACGTCGAGCGCGCACACCGCAACACGGAGGATCACAGCAATATCACATAATTTTGCCATTCACACGACTCATGAGTGTTGCCATAGTAAAACCCTGCACTTTCTCAACGTGTATCTTGGAGGGTAAGGGCGAATAACCTAAAATTTTGGCATAAAAATATCTATAACAAATATCCGACCGAGAGGTGAAACTTCTTAACTTAAAATAGATCGGTATTCGTGTGTTAAAATATTAAATCCTTGAATCAACAACTTGACTCAAATTAAGACAGATAATTCTTGCTACAATTTTCATATATACGGGTATAAAATATCGAATTAAAAATTGCTCATAAAATCACGAAATCAAGTGGAAGAAAATTATAAAATTGAATTAAAATATAGAAATCATGCAGTTTCATTAACTTTGGATTTGCCTTTAGTCAGTAGCTTAAAGATAGAGCATGCAATTACTACGATTTCTGCTCCCTTGAATGATATCTACTAAGCGTAAATTTAATTATATTTTGATTTAAAATGCATATTTGGATATGGTTCATCCCCTGCTACAGACCCTTGCGGTGGCTTGCGGAGTATATATTATGCAGATCAGATGTAAGTCAAACTAGAATTTCATTTTAACCACTCGGTGAAAAAATTGTAATGATTAAAACAAACAAAAGGTAAATCTGGAAATACGATTTCATGAAAATTGAACTGCGGGTCTTGGTGGCCCAGAAGTCGGCAATAAACTGTTGGTTTCCGGGCACGAATCTAGGAGATTGAGGAGATATCTATATAAACACCACCTTCAAGTAGAGTGGTGGAATTTTCAGGTGACCAGAACTATGTAAAATTCCCGATGGAAAAGGAACTGTACTTGTCCATTCTGAATTTAAGGATTTTAAACGTTGTCGGGCTCAATGCCAAGTGAATATTAATGTCACATATCAAACTTACCCACGGCTTGGTCATTCGGTGAGTGAGTAAGGTGAACTTAACAACTAAAATATGAAATTAGGCATTCTAAGGTGACAGCTTTTGAGCATTCCTCCGCTTTGAGTAGTCTATTAGCGACCACAGTTTCTCCAGCTACCCTGCAGGCGTCTTCAGGTAAGAAATAACGCCACTTCTGACCTGAAGACGCCAGTAGGATAGCGGTTAAAATAGCTGTCGCCAGTGGACTACTCAACGCGGAGGAACAACCGAATGCTGTCTCCATGGAGTATCAACGCCGCGGAAACCTAAGAATTTGGAATTGCTATTACTACTGTAGGTACAGTTACTGAGGCGACCGACGGCTGAGTTCGCTGTGGGTAATTGAAGTAGGGATTTTTCTGGGAACGGAGAAAGTGTTGAGTGAAACCCGGAGCCAGCATTAGTTTACTCTTAACAAGAGGCAATGGCGCTTTAGTTGGGACCGGTATATCGCAATAAAAAATCTACTCCGATGCCCGAGATTTGAACCTGGTTCCTGATGACATGAAGCAAGTACTCTAGCCTACACAAAAGGATCGCTGATAGGGACTGGCAAACGGGATGTGGGCAGACGACGCTGAATTAACAGGAGAACGAGCGAATAGAGAAGAGCATGTTCGAGACGACGTCCTACGATATCGCGTGCGCTTGGAATAGCTCGGCTTAAGCCCAAGGATCTGCTGTGAATAAATAAAGAAGACACGGAAGCAGTGTCGGGGAGATGTCGATTGAATCTCGAGAGAGGTAGAAAATGTGAGTCGGCCCTTTATTACAACAAAACAGTTGATAGATGTGGGAAACTTCCTGCTCCAAAGCCTATGTAACCCAATTCGACAAGAAAAAATGCAATACGCAAATGAGTTTCATGATCTTATAACCAAAACACCGCTCGAACGAACGAACGGAAGATATCAACGAAAAGAAAATGAAAAGAAAAATCCACAGATCGTGCAAGAAAATAAGGCGACTCATTAACAGTTTATCCCACGTAATATAATTAGATTCCCTGATTAATTAATTTACTTATTAAAGGCCAATTGAGCCTCGTGGGGGTATAGCAATATAGGGCGAATCCCGGAAGTAACAAAATATGAATTATTTATCTACCATTGGTGAATCGCAGCTATTTCATTTTTTATGAACTAACGTAAGGTTTACTTACCTGGAGAGGCGAAGGAAGAGTTAATTAGAGAAGGCAACCGCACAAAATCAGGCGAATTAAATCCCAAAGGTTGAAGAGTTTTTATATTACCTACGCTCTATTAACAAATATTTATTACATTTGGATCATTGTGGATGGATATTATGGTGAAACAATTAGTATAACATAGTAGGGTCCATTTCCACTTCAACATATGCACGGCTTCCCGAGTCTCCTTGAACGTTGAGGAATGCTAGGAAGGCTAATGAACGTCGCAGGCATAAGTCTGGTTATAGCTATTGCCGCCTTGAATGAATTATCGACTGCTTCACGACTTCATTAATACAAATCAAAGAGCGTGCTGTTGTTATGTGATGGCGGAACAGCAAGAGCACCATCGTTTCCAAGGATCGTTACGAATTTAAGCAGAGATCTTGCGATATACGCAGATCTGGAGCATAAACCACATAAAAGTCAGAATAATAGCAAACAATTGATATTCATATGCATCATAATGACGCAAAGACCGCAAGATGTTGTAACTCAAAGAGCATCCGTTTTCGACTTTATTACCAAATGAAAATGGATAGTTCTTCAGAAGGCTCAGAGGGGGACAATGATCAAAAAATTCCCCAAATACGAGAAACTAGAACCGTTTAAATTAAAAACGCAACTTACAGAACAACTGAACGTTCCGGCAATAAAATCCTCTAAGCCAGATTTTAAAAATGCCAGAGGGAAATCACCAACATTCTTCAGCTATCCGCAAAAGCATACACAGAAGAGGGAACGTTAAACTGAATACACACTTTGAGGTTTGCAAAAAAAAAATTAAGCAATATTCCACGAAAGGGCAGACAGATATCTTAAGCGTGCACAGACGCCATCATAAGCGTCCTAAACTTTGAAGTGAAATAAAAGCGAAGTGTTATCCGCAGTTACCTCGTATTCACTCTAAACTTGAAATCAAGGGAGTTCTACTGTTTTCGGGCGTATAATTTGATATAGGTATCTGAGTCATTGTCGCTGAAACATTCAAATGAGGAAATATGCTGGGGCCCTAGGAGTTTTAAACAAATAATGACTCTAAATGTGGGAAAAAATATATTCCAATAACGCGTACTGTAGACCATCGATAGAGCTTGGAGAAGACGATCATATTTAGTAAATACACAAAATGTTCATGCATTTTATCCCCTGCCCTGTCTCTCCTTATATTCAAGAAACTCGAAGGCTCTGACTGAACCAAAAGTGGATAACATATTCACCTACGAATGGAGCCCGATTAATCAATTAACAGCATTCCAATTTCCCACGGCTACTGGCATAAATTAGCCTTTACTATGCCATCAAGCAAGTTTTCAGGGGAGGAATAACATAGAGACATATTTAGCAACGCAACTTCAAGCTTCCTCCGTTGGAGGACCAATGAAATGCGATGACTGAATTACTGATATCCAACGGCTCTATAGCATTAGCTACATTCCAAGACATTTACTTTCCATTTACACATGAAAGGGTATGGGTTCACACTACTTGATTCTTTATTTAAGAAGGAATAAAGGTGGAATTCAAGCGCCTTCGGAACCCTGCAGCCTAAAAATACAGACATTTCACTCATCATCTGTCAACAATCCCAAGATTGGTTTGACGCAGCCCTCCACTCGATTCTCCTATCGGCTAACCTCTTCTTATTTACATAATTCTTCTCTTTCACATCCTTTACACCTTGTTCCATTTATCTCATTCGAGGCCTGCCTTTTCCATTCTTCTCATTCATTTTTCCCTCGACGATTGTCTTCATTTGGCCATCGTGTCTTAAGATATGGCCCATTAAGTTGCCCTGACATTTCACTAACACCTTTTTACGGCTTTTTATGAATTAATTATTCGGCAAACAGCATGCTGAGCACGGAAGAAAATGATCGGGTAGCCAGATTGAAATACCAATAGTCTCTACTAATACTAATATACCTCTATTAAATAATATACTAACATAATTATTACTTAACAATTCAATGAATACTGAACCAAAAACTACCAGCTGCGGGTCATTGTAGCCAATTCAGTAACGCGCTGGTCTGGCAACCCAAAGGTCGCAGGTTCGAATCTCGCCAAGGGAGGGTGTTTGAAACCGTCGGGATTATCTCGAATAGGTAACCAAGGAGTCACGTGGTACAAACACAAATGGTTTGCAAATTTAGTGTGCCTGTTTCGCTCGTTATAATATCATTTAATGTTTTCTCTTGAGTTTCTGGTCATTTGTTCGACTATGTAGATCCCAGATGAGATAAAACACAAGTGTAAACAATGAATGAGGTTGTATTTAGCGGTTTTAACAGACCGAAATTTGCAAACCATTCGTATTTATACCACGTGACTCCTTGGTTGCCTATTCGAGATAATACCGACGTTTTCAGACACAACCCTGGACACGGATGTATTGTTGATTTTAGTTGTTGTATGATTGTACTAAGATCTTATGTTAGACGGTGCGATATAACCTCAACCGTTGGAGCACCTAAAACCCAACTACTGCTGACCGACCACAAAGTCATTAACAACAAATTCTAACAACGTTAGCACTCAATTTTCCCGAAGTAGTCGCACGAAACGAACAGTAACCAGTCGGTAGTCAAGGCACGCTTCTTCGCTACCGCCACCGACTTCAGAGAAGAACCAACCGGAGCCCGTGACAGTGGGAAGGTCGCCACGCAAATATTTGTCGGGTGTGAAGAGGCAGACGGGCAAGCGGTCGGCCGGGCGAGCTGTTTTACCACCGGCAATTCTTCGGCGATCATAATTTTTAGTGGACCCAACTCTCCCACCTCCCACTCTCCCAAGTCCACACCGGAAGCGCCCTTGAAAAAGATTCCTAGGCCGGCCACGACACAAATAAAAAGTCTCCCATAACCACCGCAAACCTTTCGGGCACGAAATCATTTCCCCTTCCCTAAAAAACAGGCCACCGCCACAAGACCGGCGAACTTCCGAAAGCGCTCGGTTGGCACCACTGCTCTTTTGAACCCACCCTCCCATCGTCGATTCCTTCAGATATATTCCATTCCTTCGCCACGAGGTCCGGGATCGCCGTGACCGGCCAGACGTCCACCGCCATCGACTCGAACCCGAATGGGAAGCGAGGAGGATCGCGCGCGGGGGGAGTGAATGACTGACTGGCTGGCAGCCTTGTGTTGTTGCACACGCCCAGGTCTCCGGCCGCTTGCGTATTTGCCCTCCCTCCTTCTCCCCCCACGAACCCCCTCCAGCGCCTGATACACCGCCCACGACTGCCGATGGAAGGGAGGAAGGTTAAACGAGAGGGAGAGGAGGAGGCGCGGGGGGGGGGGCGGGCGGGAGAGGGCGGTGGAGGGGGAGGCGAAGGTGGCGTCAACCTCGCTGCACCGCGAGGAAACCTCAACATTGTCGTTAATCCGTCGGCCGGCGAAGGTCCACTCCTCAAGAGCCCCGACAGGGACGCTCTAGGCGGCGACGGCTAGCACGGAGAGGTGGATAACAAAACAAACCACGGTTGACGCGGGGCTTTCCGACAGGCCGCGCACGACCCAGCAAACCGATGCTCTCCTCATGGATTACTCCCACATTCCTCCTCCAGGGATTCATTTTGAGAAGGACGACTTGACCCGCCTTTAGGTGTGTGACCCATTGTGAGTGTTAGTGTGTGTGTGCTGTAGTCCATCCAATTCCATTTACGCTCGCCGGAATAAGTGCGTCGTGGTCCTTCGGATTATCTCCCTATACGGTCCACACCCAAACTTGGATTACGTGGTTTGTCCGCCCCCATGCCGGGGGCACCCTGTTCGTCCCACAGTTGAGGTGCACGAATACTCACCATCCCCCTTAGTCGTGCCATGCATTCTCTCCCGGAGGAGACGACAGCAATATCAACAGCAGTGGAACTAGCGGCTTCGGCAGCCTGCGCGATCGTTTCAACGGCCCGGGCCGGACGTGATACCGGTGTTGGTGGTGGTGGAATCCCGGCCGGTCGTGCCCGAAAGCCCACGGCCGTCCTCTCGGCAGGTACGTACATTGTCCGGTGGCTCATCTCCCAGGCCGACGTTTGGATGCTCATGTACAGGTGCGTGGACCTGCTGGCGCGCGTCCACGGGCCGCTGGACCGGAGTGTCGAGCAGGCCGAAGCGCTGCTGTTGCTGGCAGACGGCCAATACCACACCAACGGCGGGGAGGAGAGGCGGAGGAACGCCTTCAGACAGAACAGGCAAGCGGTGGACGGCGGCGGAGCCGGCGCTAGCGAGGGCGCGAACGCAAGCCGAAGGGGCAGGTCGCCAGGTGGGTGGAGAGGCAAACCGAATTGTTTCCGAGGGAGCGAACGGAAGGGTCCTTTTCCTTTCGACGTGCGCGAAAGAAACCCCGCTAGTACACCGCGTAGAAAAATAATCACTTTCTGTCACACGTGTTTCTGTTTGTTTATGTGAATGTGTTTTTCACCGCGTACAGTGCCCTTTCGTCCGCCCCCGCTCTATCCTAGAAAAGGTATGGCATAGAGATATGTTCTAAACTGCACATTTTCTCCTGTCACGGGAAAACTATTTCATCTTTCAAATTCCCCGTGTTATTTTCCCGTAGGCAACTATACATTTACATTGATTTAAATGTGATTTTTGGTATTTCAGATTTAAATGCTTTAATATTTCAGTCATCACAATGTGTTAATAATAAACTTCAATTTTATTAAGCTGTTCGTTCATTAGTCTTTAATTTGTTCATTCGTTCGTCGATTAGGTAATAGATGGGTAATACTTAATTCTTTTCTATTTTTGTGATGATCGATGCGTGTTGCATTCTATGCTGCGCGTTACGAGCAATGATTGTCGACGATGTTTGCAAACAAACGCCAAACTGATGTTACTAACAAAGCCGGGCTTGCGAGTATTGTTCCACAATGTTCGCAATTTCGCTCTACGGAAGAAGTCATTATATCTGGGCACACAAAAAAAAACATCTTAAGCTATCTTTGTAAAGCTATTACAGTATGAATAACAGATCTGCTTCGGCGATTTGATCCACGGTATGATCCAGCTTCAGTTATCTGCGGCGTAGCAACAAATGGAATTTAAAATGAAGGCTCATAAAAATAACAATACATCAGCGCCAATTTTCTGAAATACATGTGCGATTTCTGTGCCCGGCTGCAGTCTCTTAATCTATGCGGTTATAGCTCCATGTCTCCTATTTTAATTTATCATCATTTCGCTATCTGGTCTGGCTGAATACTAATTACTTGATCCATTTCATGTAAGAAAATATCAAACATGTTAAAAACCGAAAAAAACAGCAAAATTTGGATATTACTAGTGCAGTGATCGATTTAAGTAGGTACAACAAATATCTGCCATCGATGATACTCGTACAATTATGGTTGTCACATGCCTCTAGCAACAAACACACCCGTCTCGCAATATGTTCTCCTCAAGATCCTTTTTACCCCTTATCACCGTACTGAAGATCCACTGTTCATATCCCTTTTCCTCGAACGCCTAATACTTCCTTTTTCTAACAATGCCTTGCTCATTTTACTGTCATTCAGTGGCTACTCCGGCTACTTTTTTCTTCGAGGTAATAATGCCCCTAAGTTTCACTCTCCTCTCTCATCATTGTCAATTTTATATTTTAACTTCAATATTGGAAGTAACCCTGACCTACCAGCAAAAAACAGGTAACACATTTCAGCGTACCATCATTTTATGTGACCCTTAAAAGAAGCCCATCCGCACACCACAACATTTATGAGCCACCAACGATTCTTTGCACCTAATATCACCTTAGCAATGATTCATATACTCGAACAATAGCCAAGTTCACGACTATGTGAAACCCCTTGATCTATGAAGACAGCAAAATGAAGTATAGTTAATTCTTTTATCACCATGCCAAGTACTAACACCCGGCTATTATCGAAACTTATTTTATACGCGTTTCAACCAAAGTTTCAATGATTAAAGCTATATTATTATTATTATTATATACATTGTAATATATTCATTGTTATATATACAACTGTTGTCATATTAAATTTGGGAAAAAATATTATGATGATATTAGATTGCGCGTGGTGCTAATGACCTTAGTCGTCGACGCACCCGTAATCCCAAACCTACTACTACTAATGATTAAAGCTTATTTTATTAGCTCAGCTAAAATTCAATAACACTCATGCCGACTCGAGTACAATTTCTGTGGTGATTACTTTGCTTCTCTCTACTTTTACAGAGAACAGAGTAGGTAATTATGAGAAGAGATAAATACTACAACCGTAATAAAGGGCTCATTTTTCATGGCTACATATAAACTCGTTAGTTGTGCGCAGAATGTGAACATTTCAAATGAAATATCACACAAAACCGCAGAATTATGTACAGGAGTGTTACAACTCATTCCCTATCATACACTGGCAAATCTTAACGGATAAGTAAGATGAAAGATAGATTACAGAAACGCGCCACAAAAAGACTCTCCTGGTCATACTAGGACCTCATTCAATCTCCATTTCTCACATGTTCAGCACTCCGTCCGTCGGACAAGATATTAATCCGCAGACCCCTTGACCCTGGGCTCCTCTTTCACCTTTTCTTTATTCTCCAGAAAATTCCTGCTTCCACCCTGCCCTTAAAAGTGCTAATAACACGTAACTCTTACAAATGCCTTCAATGACTAAGATATATCAAGTTTCTTTAAAAAAGACTTCCTAAAATATAAATGCTGGAAATACAGGGTGATTTTTACACAGCTTAACCATAAACTTTCCATTTCAGCCAACTGAATGAGAAACAATTTTGAGCATGTTATCAGTATGCCTATTGTTAAGAGTGTTATTTCGTATTTATTTTGAATTTAGTGATATTCACAATTTTTATTAATAGCGCGTGCCTCTGCCCGCGTGCCCTTGTCAATACGCAACAGAAGATACAAACAAGTGAGATGACAAACGAGAATATCAGTTTACATTATGACACACAAACACGTAAACAATACACGCACGATTCCATTAAGCAACCTTGCGAAAAGGGTCACGTCAAAAGAAAACACGATCCACTCCTTCAAGTGAAAATCTTAATCACTGAATCCAGTCTTAGTTTTCCGCTTTTACTACCATTATTCCAGATTATTCCAGCTACAGTTTCCAAGCAATATGAAACGAAGTTTAGGCTCGTTGACGGAACTAGTAGATTCATTAATCTATGGCGATGGAAACTAATTAGGCCATAAAAATGGCTCGGTTACGAAAAAAATTAGATATATGAACCAAAAATTAGGCACAAAACTCTTCAGTGATGCCCACAATATTATTGTTTGATGAAATAAACACACAGTAAAATACACACGAGTATTCATATCAACTTTCTAAAGATTCTTGGAGATGTCATGAAATGGGCTACCGGGAAAAAAAAGCTCTGATAAAGGTCCATACAGCACTTTTAAAAAATATTACGATACAATAAAAGATTAATTAACGGATTTATGAGGTAAAAATCAAACAAACTTAGCCAAGGTTCAATTTCAGCAGCCAAATAAGGACATGATTAACTAAATTATTAAATAGGCATACTTCCGTGTACGGACAGAGGATTCACTGTCTTCAGGAAACAGTTTGTTTTAATCTACATGAATGGGAATGGACTTTTTTCATTCAAAGTGCCTAGGGGTTGGTAGCGGGTAAAAAGGATATGCCTTCACCTCATGCGAGAATCTGAGTGGGTTGCATCACAATAAAGGCACCTAAAAATCAAGATGAAAGTGATTCGAGATTAAAAAAAGGACACAATGACGAGTGAATTCGAGTTAATTTGCTTCAATTTTCTTGTGCTCTCAAGTCCGAATAAAACCACACACATTTGAGCATAGAAATTTGGAAATGGTGACACTCCAATACCTTCAAAAATTCGGAATGTAACCACAGACATTTGTGCATGGAAATTTGGCAAAAGCAACAGTCCACTACTTGCAATAACCTATGTTTTAGGGCGATTTTTCACTGAACTGTGGTTGAATTACTGACAAAAAATTTGAAAGCGATGAGAGGAAGTGCTTCACCTTGAGCCGAGTACATGCACGTTTTCGATGGGCTCGGAGTATCCACTACGCCAACGAACGAATGTTGTGTGTTCAGGCATTCACAAAGAATCTACCCTATTAGGGCGAAAGACGATTGTATAGTTTCACAAACAATCAGATAAAATTATAATTAATAACTTGATAGCTTACATGATTCAAAAATATTAATACTCGCATAACCTTTAATTATCTGAAACGTCAGTGGGCAGTGAGTGGAAACGAGGCTAATAACTGGCGAAGCACAAGGAAGGGCGAACTCTGAAATATGAGGACTAATAATCAATAAAACGGCCCAAAAATAATTGGAACAGGCAACAATTTACGTTACCGCTCATCCAGAATTAAATAACCCAAGAAGGAAAAGGAGGCTGCCACAGTCAACTGTCCGCCAGTAAAACAGGCACTAAACTACAATCATTCGAAGGGGAAGGGTAAAAGTAACTTACTACCTTCATGATGCCAGATTAATTCGTGCCATAAAGAAATGACCAATATTTGCGTTCCATGACATAATTACATATAAATGTTATAACACATTACGCAGCGTAAATTTCAGTCGCAAGTTCATCAATAACTTAGTGAACACAGTCCTGTAGAATACTGTTGAAGAGCAACAGATGAAGACTGGACGAGGTACAAGTATTATTTAAAGGCATCACAACGAA
This sequence comes from Platycnemis pennipes, assembly GCA_933228895.1. Taxonomy (NCBI): domain Eukaryota; kingdom Metazoa; phylum Arthropoda; class Insecta; order Odonata; family Platycnemididae; genus Platycnemis; species Platycnemis pennipes. The sequence continues at coordinate 31,207,650 of OW121857.1, read as the reverse complement.
AAAAACATGAAATCATGAATAAGTTAGTCAAAGATAGAGCTACAAGAACACGTGCGTCATGCCAATATCTAGAATTCGACAATGAATCATTCTTCAAGGAATTTAATTTTTTTAACTTTCTCCGGTTTTAAAATACGAGATTAATTCCTGATAGCCATCCAAAAAGGAAGAAATTGCCACATCTACAACACCCTAGGTCCTTGTGCCAGCTATATGCAAACTCAGGCAAAATTCAAAGGCAACTTTAATTATTGAAGTCGTGAAGCGCATGATCTCCTACATTCATTACGGTATTAAACTGACTAAGGACTCTTCGAACATGAAAATTTAGCTACAGGAGGCGTGCACCTTGGACTTGAACTCTTCGTCAATTAGAACATTGGTCACACAAGCGCTTTATGAGGATAAACATTCGCACTTCGGTTCATGAAAAATAGAGGCTTGAAAAAAATGTTAATCTCCTTCTCAAAAATACCGGTACTTGTTACAAATCGTGACACCCCTTCAAATATACCTATTCCATTTAGATAAAGTTGAAGTAAATTAAATTCCACTGAAACTGGAAGAAATAACATTAATAAAACGGAATTACATTGGTAGCATACACATACAGTTTGTTTTTCTTTTAAAGAGACACTAGGGAATAGACAGGGACCGTTTTCATTCGGTGGGAGTATCCTATTACACCATTATTGCTCTCTGATAGTAAATTCAGCCGTTGTTTCAGGTACTTTCATAAAAAGGCGTGAGTTTATTTTTATAAACAACATATAGATTAAAATAACATTTATTTTTATAAATAAATTAATATATAAAATAACACGTCTTTCTATAAAGAAAATCGACACTATAACAACTAAACTGTAGCGCTTAAAAGGGATAGATAGTCTTTCGTGAGCAATGGCATTATCCGCCAAAGTATCGAAGTCAAGATTCAGACTCAAAATTCAAGTATTCAAGTCGCATCATGTTAAGATGGAAACCGAAATTAAGCAATAATATCTTAGCAAAAAATTAGGGGAAAAATAGTTCCTTGAAAATGAAGTGTTGCGTAACCGACATAAGCAAATTGTTTTCAATGCCCAACAACAACAAAACCAAATCACTCACAACAACGTGATTGGGTCAAGAAAAACATTCCTACGGGACAAGAAGTTTGGCGTCAAACGAGTTGTTATCATTAAGCGTTGTGATATAAGGAAGTACTGAGAACCAAAAAGTGAAACATCCACTAGTACCATTGTACATACGATAACTTCAAAACGAGAAAAACAAATAATATGACTAGAGATAACACGTGCGACCACCAGAAATACTAATGCAAATCGCTCGAAATCGTGCGTGAATTCCATCTTCAAGTAAGAGGTACTGGATCGTAACCAATATGATCACTCATTGTCAGCTCAGCGGCATTCCACCAAGGAGAATGGATGACGATCGGATTTCCTAAAAACGTCCGCCAAAAAAATCCATTTGTCAAAATTTTAACGCACAATCATCCGAAAGTAGTTTATTAACCACTTTCCTCGAAGAGCCATGGCCTATATTATGGTTGCCACTTACGTAATCACGAAGAAAATAGATAGTCGGGAAATGCGAGAAAAAACGTCGTAAAGACAAAGAGAGTGGCCAAAATAATTAATAGAGTAGCCGATAGATTTTGGCCAAAACCATAGTTATCAAAATCACAAAGATTCGATTTCAATTAACGGTAGACGGTTTGAGCTAGCAAAATGGAGAGTACGTGCCAGGCAGGACGCTAGTATCACAAACCTATTCACCGAATTTCTTTCTGTTGGCTGTCGTAAATTTCCTTTAAACTTGTGTGAAAACCACCACTTTATTCATTCGCAAGAGTGATACAGGAAGTGAGTCATACGAAGGTGTTGAAAACTGCTATACGTCATCAAATGAATTAAATGCCTCGGGCATCTGGAAAAAATCCGTAACGAGATTTACGTCATATCAACTTCCTCGAGAGAATTCAAACATTTTAAAATAATGACTACCATGGAATCGAACAAAAACGAGCAATTCCTTCATCCCGTTTACGCTAGAGCCGCTCGTCATACAACAAGTATAACAAGTAAATGAAGATTACTCTTTCGTTTGTGTTAAATTAACGCGGCATTTCAGTTAAGCTTGTTTCAACCAGTGAGCTTCCAACGCAGGGGAAACCTGGTAACTTCATCGACGGTTTAATGAGGGTAATTAATGCTGAAATTGCAACGAAGGAGCAGCGTGGTAGTCCAATAGCCCAGACGAACAACAGACCATAGCGTTTCAAATCAGAAAAGTACCTCCTACTTATCATCCAGACTGATCATTTCTCTACTGCTTGGGACACGAATGTACATACATCCAATACTAGGTCAAGAACTTCCCTATGATCCTCCAACCAACTGCAGATTTTGCTGGCGTCAGGGCTCGGTACGATGTAGGGTCTACTCTCAATTATCACGTTCCATTACTGCATGAACAACAAATTAAGATACTTTTCTTTCAAAAAACTTTTGGTTTCAGTGGCCATTGGTAAGCATTAGCTTCCATCTGACGAGCCAGGTATACGACTTCTACAATCCCTATGGCAGGAGTTGAGAAGTCATCAACGACCAAGTTTGCGAGGGCCTATCATACAATGGGGGAATGGTTCTTTCCTAATACGGCACGAAACACTCATTGGAAGAGAACAACACAAAGACCTGTCTTAAAACGAGGGACTATATTAACTGCATCCCTCCTTGATCTCAAATTAAGCATTTGCAACTATATATAGCAGTAAATAAACAGTTACGTCCTCCCGAAACATCAGACGTTGCTATCCCGATTGATTTACACCGATACCAACCAAAATAAATTTAGCGAATAAACGAACACTGATTACGTCCACATGAAGCGGGGTGGTTAGAAATTCGTGGTAGGGCAGAAGCATTAACAAATCGCGATAACGTAATGACAATACAATATAGTATGGAACCTGTGAATATATGCGGCCCACATTAGGTTAACGGCCATCAATAAACCATCGCCTTTCATCACTTGCTCTAGCCATCTACTCAGCCTCTTTTCTCCAGCATCTCCATCACATCTCCACGGTAACACGGTACCTCATTCGACTTACTTTCCATCAATCGATCTTCTCCATTCTCCCCCACACTTACATATCAAAGGCCTTTTATCTCATCTCAACCTTCTTCCTCAAAGTATGTATGTACATGCGCCACAATCATGTAACGCCACGCTCCAGACTGAATTCCTCACCAACTTTTGCTTACTACTTCATCAAATGTTTTTGCGTAATTTACCTCTTATCAAAAAAAAAGCCTCCTTCGCCTACGCAATTACCTTAAGTATATCTTCGGTGTTACGCTCAAAATATCCCACATTCGTCCAAAATGATACTAAAATAACCGTAAATGCCAGGCAGCTAAGAACAAGCATCAAAGCAAAGCCCTTCCTTACTCCCTGCCCCATGAAAACCCACTCCGATCGATTCTCCATTTGCTAACATTTCTTAATTACGCTAACAATGCCATACGCATGTTTTGAAAAGTCATCCGCCTCGCTAATCGTCCCATAACATTTATACACAAAAATCAGCTTCTCCTAATACATTTCGTCAAACACCTTCAGGAAGTAATCGTGTAAATGCACCGAATTGTCCCTAATACTCAGTACACAACTTTTCTCCTGATAATGTTGTCAGTCACGTTTCACCCACCAACAAACGATGAGCAAAAAAGAAATTTTCGTTGTGTTGTACTACTATAAATATCGGAGCCAACCTAGCACAGGAATGAAAAGAAACGTATGTATATATTTAACGGTCTTAATATTCTCCGGGTTATTAACTCTGATGACGATGGCGAACTCAGTCATCAAAACTTAAGTGCACGTTAACGCTATTAACCGACGTGATTCCGAGAAAAAGTCGTTATCCCTGTGAGTATCGTTCCGTACAACAAACAATATACATGATACAATAGTAACGGTGGATTCTACGACTCTACTTACGATTTTTTCCTCACTAGTGTTGTTTTGTCCGTACCTGAAATTGTAGGTACTTCCGGTAAGAAAGGTACAAGAATGGGAATGGAGGGGCAAAGAGGAAGGATGGAGAGAAACCCGGCGTCGGAACTAACCTACTCTTAACGAAAGGCGCCAAGGGGACCACGGCTTTACATCCCACCCGACGGACGGAGTACTGAACTCGAATGCTCTCCAAAAAGCACTCTAATAGCTTGCCAGCAACAAAATATCTTCCGCCGTCGGGATTCGATCCCGGACCCTCAGGGAGAGAGGACAGTGCTCTAAACACAACCCGACCCCCAACAATTTTTCCTTTTCCATGAGGCCAACCGAGCGAAAAAAAACACGCCAGTCACATAACTAGTGATTTTATTAATATGAATATCGTCGTTTTGACTATGGCCTACGGAAAACGTTGCAGATATGTAACTCAATTTAAGATTCCTCTACAAAAATAAAATAAAAGGGCTTAGAATTTTCATCTTCACATATACCGAGGAAGACCAGTACATATAGCCAGGGGTTATAAATAATAATGTTATCTTCTTGACGAAATTCCTCACCGAAAGAGAGATATTGTCGGGGGAGCCAAATATATACGTTCCAAGGGAAATGCAGAGAAAGTGGTGGCCTACTAAAGCAACTGTACTCTGCGGCTTTGACAGACCTTGAAATTAAGACAACGTTCGGTGCAAAGAATGATACAACTGCACCGAAGATTGATTGTCTGTCAATGACAAGGAGAGGAGGCAAGAAAGGGAAAATCTTCAGAGTTACGCTAAGAAATAAAAAAACTACGCGAAAATTTAAGGAAAACTAGATAGTAGGACATGGCGGAACGACTAACATTATGAAGAAAGACATGGCACGTGAACACGGGAACTCCTTCGCGAGGCGAGTAGTGTAAGCTGAGTGGTGAAAAGTCTATCTCATAATGATGGACTTAAAGGAAATAGCTATATTCGGAATAGATTATGCACTTTTCCTAATACAGTTAACACTATTTCAGAATAATTAATTTAAGGAAAGAACAGGGTGATTCCCAAAGTCGAAAACAACAGCTTCAGGCCTTTCAAGGTGTTCATGGCAGATTACCACATTTTCAAGGTTCAAATCTTCAACTCGTACAGGAACAAAAACGCCTTTAAAATATTCTTTTGATGGATAGATGAATTTTGCCTGTTAATTATAAGTAACATACAACGTACAATGAAATCAATCAAAAAAATCAAGATTAAAATTAAGATAGAATTGTTTATAAGCTATAACTGAGGACGAAACAGCAGAAATGCATCTCATAAAAAAACTACGATATTGTAAAAAAAAAAAAAAAGCCATTTCAAGGTTTTGTAAAAAAAAATAAGCCATTTCAGATAAAGCATGACAAAATCAGGTCGGCAATCCGCAAGGGAGTACTACTTAAGTATTTCCCATTTTTCACAGATTTGGGCACTGCTCGGAAGGGGGACCTTTTCTCTGTTTCCCCGCATGAATTAATCTTCATAAAAACTTTATATTTTCCCATCGATTATGCTCGAGTAACCTGCACAAAAGGTTAAATTTAGCGAAAAAACGTTACTAATTGAATAGTGAAAAATGGAAAATTTACTGAGAGCTACCTAGGTACATATTATTTCCCATTTTGCATACGTATAACCATAAAGTCATTCAACAACTGAACAATCTTCCAATACAATCACCTAAAGGAATAAATAGCATTTACTATCATATCAGGTATATAAATCAGTGGGTTTTCTGAAATAACAACGGAAATGTTCTATTTATAGAATTCATTAATTGTGTAATTCTTTTTATGTCCAAAGTTAGTCACCAAAAATCACAGCCAAAATTTAAGATGCCAAAAAATTATCAAAAATTACTCCTGCGCTGGAAAGAGAGTTTCATGATAGTCTTTAAAATTCAAGGTCAGCACGCAAAAATCCCGTCCAATGCCCAGTTTTTACGGCCCAAATGAAATTCACGTCTTTTTCTCTGTTTTCAAGGTTGGTAGACACACTGAACGGAATACGGAGGAGATAATAGGCATGGAGATATTCCAGCATTTTCTTCTAACACTTTTCTTAAACACGATGAGGAAATGTAAATAATGAAAAATGTTGGACTCCACAGTCATGAGTTAACGCGTTGATTGGAAACTTCTTGCTTATATTTAGATCGAGTTAAGACCACGAAATTAAATTGAGATGGTCAACGTCGGATGGGTTATAACCATAACATCCAAGAGTCACTAGATTCAACGAGAACCTCAGAAAACTATGTGAAAATATTCATAAATCAAACACGCCTAATTATACCCTATCACTCGTTCACCACTTTTAGCACAATAAATTGAAAACGAGACAAAAGTTAATGTTTTTCTTTCGACATCATGATTTTCCTCCTGCCATTTGTAAAGGAAATACTGTTTTTTTATTCATCTTAAGCTAAAAACCGCAGCTGATACACAAAATATTTAACGAAATAATTGTACACCACCACAGAAATTCACACACCACCTGTTGGTTTTGCTTTGGACCCAAGGTCCTTAACATCCAAAATTCTATCAAACTGCACGTACGGATTTCACAGGTTTTAAGCCAGAGCTTACGAAACGTTCCACGAGATTACATTTATTTGTAATAGGGGGAGGTGACCGATAGTTGGGATCATTCGCGCCATTTAGTATAGATGGGTAGTTGGAGATGGGTGAGATTTTTACCAACCCCAAGGTACCCGATAAATTTAAACCGCACGGATTCATGGCAGACATTGCAGATAGGTATATGGCAACGCCAACACTAGATCAGCATGACAGACCGAAGCGACCAATCAGGTGAGATTAACTGTAGAACCGTAAGATTCAAAAATTCATTTTTCACAACCATAATCCATGAAAACAATTGTTTTTATCCCGCCAGTCTTTACGAGGCTTGGGGCTACTATCCACTGCGACACTACTTCACGGTTGCTCTAATGGCGACATGCGAATGCCGATGAAATATAATTGCAACGGTAGCTTCTCAACCTCATAGTTAATTTAATGCAGATAGGACGGGTATCATCGTCGCCGTCGGATTGAAAAATAACTACAGTGTTGGACGTTTCCAACATACCCAGTTCCCACGCCTACGGCAGCGCTACGTGAATATAAGAAACGTTGAGGTTTCATGTCCTGTCTCCATCTCCTTCTTCTAAGTTAGAATCAATATGATGAAGACATCATATTCATTCCAACTAACATCCATCACAATGCCGCAAAATTGCAATGTTTTTTTTGCAGTTTCACGGAAATACATGATGCTTTGATTACGGTGATGTAGAATATTCCGTTCGCTACTGCAGAGGTAAGAGAAAGTGTCAGGGAGACAACCAATTGAAATTTAAAACACGTATATATAATCATTAGGTCATTCTCTGGATTCAATAGTCATGGGTGCTACTTGTGAAGGCATTTTTAGAAAACATGACGAAATACCCAGGATAAAAATACCTAACAACTGGCCTTAGCTTTAATCTTCTAATCTAAAGACAAAAGGAATGAAATTTAAGCGAGTGAAAATGCTTCAGTAAATTTAAGATTGACGAGCAAGAACTAGAACACATGAACGGTTCTCGTTGGAG